>CM070778.1:126185982-126778482 GCA_036346955.1 Dipus sagitta
GGAGGGAGAAAGAGGGCACATCGGGGCCTCCAGCCACTGCAAACGAACTCCAGGCGCATGCACCCCCTTGTGCATCTGGCTTACATGGGTCCTGGGGAATCGAACCTGGGTCCTTTGGCTTTGCAGGCGAACGCCTTAACCATTGAGCCATCCCTCCAGCCCTTGCTGACTCATTTCTACTGATCCCTTATGTATGACATCTCTAACTGCCTCAGGGGAGCTGTATATCTTTGTAGGAACCAATACTTTACATACATAGCATAACACTTCTGGACATTGCATCAAAATTGTTTCTTAGTAGCCGGGCGTGGTGGCGCACGCCTTTAATCCCAGCACTGGGGAGGCAGAGGTAGGAGGATCGCTGTGAGTTCGAGGCCACCCTGAGACTCCATAGTGAATTCCAGGTCAGCCTGGGCTAGAGTGAGACCCTACCTCGAAAAACCAAAAAAAAAAAAAAAAATTGTTTCTTAGTTTCATTTCCCACTAGCTAGTCAACTTCATAAAAGCTGGACTGTACGGTCTTTTTCACCGTGGTGACCCCAGCACCACACACAGTGACAGGTGCCTTAATAAGTAACTGTTCATTCCAAGCCTATAGTATGGCAAAGTCATTTCAGGTCTCCGGATTATGGCACCTCATTTGTGCTATGAGGGAGTTGTGCTGGCTTACATATGAGTCTTCTCACACTGGAAGTCTATGATTTTGTACTCACCTAGCTTCCTGCCTGATGCCAGAAACAACTCAACTCAAGAAGACAAAGACGGCGCCCGTAACAGACACTGCTGAGCTCGTGAGCCAAACCACCATCGCCTGGGAGACTCTATAGAAGATACTGAACAGGGCCTGGGAGAATGCAAGAGGTCTGGTCCCCTATTAGTGGGGAGACCCAGCAAGCAGCCAGCCCTTTCTGTGAGAAGAACTTGCTCACAGATCCATCCCAGACATGAAGGTATGCTAGAGAGCTGGGCTACTTCATTACACAGGTATTTCAGAGACAAGCCTGTTTCTCCAGAGTGCTAAGGAAGAATGATCTAGAAAAGAGAGGGTGATGAATTTTGCCCATATGCATATATTGTTATAGGTATATATTCACCAACTTGGCAATTATGATTAAACACATTCTTGGGCAAAGGGATAAGGGAATCAAAGGATAAACCAGTCCCCCGGGATCATGAGCTCTGACCAAGGGAGACAGATGCATTCACAACGAAGATGGGCCAGAGACAGCATGGGGTGAGACGGGTGATTCCTACCAGTGCTTTATTGGTTTTCCTGTTAAGGATTTAGAAGGAGAATACCAGTCCCCCATCGCATCCTTAGAGGGGTGGTGTCTGAACTTGGCCTGGAGGAATGGCAGGACTTCTGCACGTGGAGACTGGGCGTGGCATTGAGAGCGGAGAGAAGAGTAGGGGTTTATGGGAGGAAGGAGTCCAGGTCAGCTACAGCAGGTCACACGAAGCGAACTCCTGGCAGATCAGCCTGGACACATGGGCTGTGACGAGGCCGAGGCCATCTGGCCCTTGCTCCATAGGAGATGTGGAAACATAGCAGCTGTCTGAGCTGGGCTTCAGAGAGAATCAGGACTGGCTGGGGAGCTGGGAGTCTGGAGGGAGCAGGGCTGGTTAGGAAGCAGTTGCATTGACATCTTGGCTGTAGCTGCTGGTTTCTGGAAATGAGGTAGTAGTGTTGGGGGGATGTCTGTGGAGTGGCAGGAAGAGTGAGTCCCACCGAAGAGAAGATATTCTTTTTAAATTTTTTTAAAAAAATTATTTTTATTTATTTATCTATTTTTTTTTCAAGGTAGGGTGTTGCTTTAGTACAGGCTGACCTGGAATTCACTATGTAGTCTCAGGGTGGCCTTGAACTCACGGTGATCCTCCTACCTCTGCCTCCTAAGTGCTGGGATTAAAGGCATGCACCACCATACCTGGCTTTTTAAAAATTTTATTTATTTTTATTTATTTGAAAGAGAGAGAGGAAGAGGGAGGGAGAGGGGGAGGAGAGGGAAAGAACGGGTGTGCCACCTTGTGCATCTGGCTTACATGGGTCCTGGGGAATCAAACCTGGGTCCTTAGACTTCACAGGCAAGTGCCACTGAGCTATCCCTCCAGTGCAAGAGAAGATATTCTTTTTAAAAATTGGGCTGGAGATATGGCTTAGAGGTTAAGGCACTTGCTTGCAAAGCTAAAGGACCCAGGTTTGATTCCCCAGGACCCATGTAAGCCAGAGGCACAAGGTGGCAGATGCATCTCGGGTTCGTTTGCAGTAGCTGGAGGCTCTGCCATGCCCATTCTCTCTCTCTCTCTCAAATAAAAATAAGTAAAAATGAATAAAAATAAATTGTTTATTTGTGTGTGTGTGTGTGTGTGTGTGTGTGTGTGTAAGAGAGAGAGAGAGAGAGAGAGTATGGGGGTTCCAGGACTTCTCTCCACTGCAAACAAGTTCCAGACACATGCACCCCTTTGTGTGTCTGGCTTTACGTGGGTACTGGGGAGTTGAGTCTGTGCTGTCAGGCTTTACAAGCAAGTGCCTTTAACTGCTGAGCTATCTCGCCACCCCAAGGAGAAGATATGCTGTAATATTAAATCTGCAGAGAAGCCGAGGAGACTATCCTAGAGAAGCTCACTCGAAGAGCCTCAGGAGGCCAAAGCTTGATCCCGTGGAGAGAAGGGAAAATAGGAAGGGACAATAGGGAGCCCTGGAGCACTAGGTGGCGAGCCAGTGAAGGGTAGGGGACCGGGGCTGCAGTGGCCGGATTCGAAGTTAGAGGTTGGTGCTTTCTTACTAGGTGACCTCAGGTGAGTTATTAATAACTCGTGCCTTTTCCTTGGTGAAATCGTGTCCTCACGGTATCGCCTGATAGGGCCACCATGAGGATGGAGTGAGCTCCTATGCCACAAGCTCTCAGAGCAGAGCCTGGCGAGTCTTACGTAGCATGCGTGTTTGCCATCGTGAATACACTCTGTAAGGACTCTGGTGAAGGGTTGAGCATAGAGCTCAGTAGTAGAGCAATTTCCTAGCATGTATGAGGCCCCGGGTTCCATCTCCAAAACTGCAGAAACAAAAATCAAGACAAATATAAATGGAGCTAGTTAAGATGAGTAGTGGAATCGAGAGAAATGTTTTTCCTTTTCCTTTTTTTTTTTTTTTTGAGGTTGGGTCTCGCTGTAGCCCAGGCTGACCCAGAATTCACTATGTAGTCTCAGGCTGGCCTCGAACTCACAGTGATCCTCCTATGTCTGCCTCCCAAGCGCTGGGCTTCAAGACGTGCACCACCATGCCCAGCAAGAGAGAAATATTTTTCTTGAAATTAATGGGAAATCCTGTGTGTTACTAGCATGTGTATGTGTGTGTGTGTGTGTGTGTGTGTGGTTGTATGTGCCCCTCTTGTGCACAGGAGGACATTGGATATTCTCTACTGTTCTGCCTTCTTTTCTTTTTTATATTTTATTATTAGATATGGACATATTTAGTATGTAAACATCACATGTTAGTACCATCCTTTCCCTCCTCCCTGCCCCTTTTCTCAAGAGGCCTTCCTCACTGGGGATGCAGGTCAACTCCATGGGGATTGTGGGTCATGCATTATGGGGGCAGCAGTCAGTTATGGGGGAGAGGCAATGTCTCTTTGCAAAATGTCCCAACTTGTGGCTCTAACAATCTTTCCGCCCCCTGTTCCGCAAGATTCCCTGAGCCATGCTGGGAACATTTTAAGTCTACTTCAGTGATGGGCACTTAGGAGCATCTAGATGTCTGGTTTGGTAGGTGTTGAGTGTCCTCAGTATCTTTCTCCATCACCCTTGTGCTGATATCAGCTTAACCGAGAGCGCGGCATCCTTGCTCCTTTCCCCAGTTCCTCTGTGGTTTCAGCTGCGGCCCGCGTGGAGTGTGCTGGGTCGTTTATCTCCTCAAGTCCAGGAGTGGGGTTGCAGGTATGTGTGGCTATGCCCAGCTGTTGAATAATGGGTTCTGCAGATTCAGGCAGTGTTGGGACCTCATGCTTGTGCACTTAACTGCCGAGCCATCCATTTAGCGCACCTCTAGATGTTTTGGTGTTTGTTGATTTTTCAGTTGGCTATCTGCCTCTTCTGACTTAACACAGAAGCGCCTTTAGGGTACAGACCTCTTCCTCTTAATCATCACAGTATCCCTCTTTCCTGGTGCAAGAGCTCAGTTAAATGCGGGGACTGAATACCTACCGGTCAGTAAGGGTCCAGGGTCCAACCCCAGGCCTGTTCCACCTCAACACTGGCTGCAGGGTCTACAGGTTCCAAACTCCAGCTAGGGCAAGTGTCAGGGCAGCCCCACCAGGGAAAGTGGCTTTAAGTTACAGTAACTTCAGGGTGAACGAGAAGAGAAGGGTGCTCGGGGCATAGTCCCACCCACTCCGACTCAGTGCTTCTGGAAGCGGACTGGACAGGCCTTCCGTCATGACCGTTCCTTTGTGTGTTCAACAGGACTCAGCTACCTGATGATGCATCACCAGGCGGCGGGCTTCTTTTCGCTGTCAGCTCTCCAGTCACCCTCTCGGCTCTCTCACGATAGCCCATCCACTCAACGTCTCCCACAATTTCTCAGGACGCTTTTAGTAATTTGTTTCATCTAGGAAGGCTTACCAAGCCGGCCCCTCTTCCCCATGGTCTGCTTTGCATGCGTATTTTTCTTCAACCATTTTGGTTTCTTATCCTTAAATTTGTACATTTCGGTTCTTTTCCATCTCTCTTGTGTCAAATTTCGAGGTTTACCTATGTTCTTCTTTTTCAGATAAGTGGCTTTCTGATTGACTTACTATTTTCAGTTTTGGATTTCCTTTATCTTTTGGTTGGGTTTCTTTTTTTTTTTAAATTTTTTTGTTTATTTATTTATTTGAGAGCGACAGACAGAGCGAGAAAGAGGCAGAGAGAGACACAGAGAGAATGGGCACGCCAGGGCCTCCGGCCACTGCAAACGAACTCCAGACGCGTGCGCCCCCTTTTGCATCTGGCTAACGTGGGTCCTGGGGAGTTGAGCCTCGAACCCGGGTCCTTAGGCTTCACAGGCAAGCGCTTAACCGCTAAGCCATCTCTCCAGCCCTTGGTTGGGTTTCTTAAGCTGAGAACTACATATAGATTTTATATTTTATAAATAATGTACTTTATGTATTTTAAGTGGCATTTCAACTATTTTTTCCCATATTCCATAGGTTTTGACTTGAAACATTGTTTTTTAGCAGATAGAGAGATGGTTGGAACACAATGCCTTTGATTTTCTCAATTCTAAAGGTTAGTGAATATATATATATATATATATATATATATTCAATTTTCAAGTAAATAATTACAGATTTTATTGTATTATTTTATTATATATTTTTATTACAGATTTTATTGGATTCTTAATCACATTATATCATGCAAACCCCTCAGTGATTTTTTTGAAAAAATTTTTTAAAAAAGTTATTAATTTATTTACAAGCAGAGAGAGAGACAGAGAGAGATAGAGAGAGACAGAGAGAGAGAGAATGGTCACACTATGGCCTCTAGCCACTGCAAATGTACTCCAGATGCATGCACCACTGGGGATTTGAACTTAGGTCTTTAGATTTTCCAGGCAAGCACCCTAACCACTAAGCCATTGCTCATTGTATTCATCTGTACTCCTTCTTTGTGCCTAAATCCATAACTAAATTTTGTAGATGGTTGATTAATATGTAGGAAAAATTCTCTAGGGCTGGAGTGATGGCTTAGCAGTTAAAGTACTTGCTTACAAGGCTGAAGGACCCAGGTTCGATTCCCTAGTATACACATAAAGCCAGATGCACAGGGTGGCACATGCGTCTGCATCACTGCATAAATTGGGCATGGTGGTCCATTTGATTTCCATCACTGCATACTCTTGGGCATGGTGGTCCAGGTCTGTAACTCCAACACTTGGGAGGTAGGAGCAAGAAGATCAGTAGTGTGAGGTCATCTTTGTCTATATAGTGAGTCTGAGGCCAGCCTGGGCTACATGGGGCCCTGTCTCAATAAAAGAAAATTAACATTAGAAAATGCATTGAACATTCCCACTATAATTACACTGTAAGCAAAATTTGCACTTCTAAATAGTTTTGCTTTCTGTATTTAGCTGCTGTGGTATTTTGGCCCTTTAGCTTATTGACCATTGTGTCTTCTTTGTGAGTGTACCTTTCATATTGCCCAATATCTCTCCTTTGTCTAGTCATTCTTCCACAACTAATTAAAATATCATAGTATGACTGTGACTCTTTTTCAAAGGTAACTTAGGTAACTCAGCTCCTACCATGTAGTCCTGGGCCTGTGGGATTTACCTTTCTAAGCCTGGGTATCCCAATTACAAGTCTATCAAGATGGTCTACACAAAATTCACATCATTTGTGCCACTTTGTGTGTGGGGGTGGGGCGGGGAGGGGACGGGATCTGTCTCTCTACCCCAATGGAATTTTGGATTTTAATTATAACCAAGTTTTTTTTTTGTTTGTTTGTTTGTTTTTAAGGCAGGGTTTCACTCTAGCCCAGGCTGACCTGGAATTCACTATGTAGTCTCAGGGTGGCCTTGAACTCACAGGCGATCCTCCTACCTCTGCCTCCCGAGTGCTGGGATTAAAGGCGTGCGCCACCACAGCCTGGTTTACCAAGTATTTTTTCTCCATTATAAAAGACAATGCATACTTTTTGTTTTGGGTGTGTGTGTGTGTGTGTGTGTTGTTTGCATGCATGTGCTCTTGTGGCACCCCATGCATCGATGTGTTGTTGGGGAGCACTTGCCTGTGGTGGTGGGAATGGCATGTCAGGCGTCCCTGCTCCGTCACTCTTCTGCCTGTCATTGTTTGAGCCAGGGTCTCTTACTGATGCCAGAGCTTACCAGTTTTGTTTATTCGTGAGCCCCAGCAATCCTCAGGTCTCTGCTCCCCTCTGGGACAGGGGTTACAGGCATGTGTGGCCATGCCCAGCTGTTTAACATGGGTTCTGGAGATTCAAACTCCAGTGTCTCTCAGGCCTCCTCAGGCCCTTGTACTTGAGCAGAAAGTGCACTTAGCTGCGGAGCCATCTCTCCGGCCTGCATATTTCTCTACTGAATCTAATTTGCAGTTCCATTCTACCCAAGGCCACCAAACTCACCTGCCCCACTAGAATATCTTACAGACATCAGTGCAAGTCCACAGAAGAATTTTTTTAGTAAGTCTGTATTAGAGGTCCATTGAAAATGGTATTGTTCAGAAGAAGAAAAAAATATATAGAAGAAACAATTTAAAAAAAAAGACACTGGAATGCTTTGGTGATTTATGAAAGTATATGTTTTCCCTATATTCTCAAGCCAATTTTGACTACTAATGTGGAGTGTGAAAGTAAGAAAAGCTAGGCTTTAAGTGGAGGGATGAGGACACCATTGATCACGTGCCTTTCACACGGAGGGGTTAACTGCTAGTGATACCCAGTAAGTAATATTCACATTGCACTGAGAGCATGTGTGGTTTGTCAAGAGCTGGTGTTACATACGCATCCATCGATCTATTAAACAAACACAGAGTGGGGGTCAGATGACTACATGACTGTCTGAGGGACTTGGGATGGAGGGTGGATAAGCCAGATATTTATTGATTGACTACAGGTCCAGGGTGAGAATGGTCAGATGTATAGCTCTGTGGCCAAGGTGCTGAAATTTATTCTAATAAGTTTCTAAATTTCCTCACATACCGCAAGTGTTTGGGGGGAACTAGAGGTAATTTCCTCCTCCTCGTTCTTCCCTTCTACCCCTTATTCCTCTTATGGAAATTTGAAGAAAGGGCTGACGAGATGGCTCATGGTAAAAGGTGCTTGCTTATAAAGTCTGATAACCTGGGTTCAATTCTACAGTACCCATGTAAACCTAGATGCACAAGATGGACCACTAGTCTGGAGTTCGTTTACAGTGGCAAGAGGCTCTGCAGTGCCCAAACTCCCTACCCTCTTTCTCTCAAATGAATAAATAAGAAAAAAAAAATGAAATAGAGGGAAGTAAAACATAAATGCTACATTTCTGGAATAGTTACATTCATATAGCATGTCTTAACTATTTGAAAAACAGCCTGGACTTTTCAGAATTCTCAGCATACCATCACTACTATGCATGGATCTTAAAAAATTTAAGTGCTACTGAAGTAGCTGGTTACTCATTATCATAACTTGTCCGTTGAACATTCAGAAACATGTAGGACTTATAATTTATCATCGTTCTCTTTCTGAGGTCGGTCCTGGGCAGTGAACCCAGGACATTACACATGCTAGTCAGGTGCTTTAGTAATGAGGCAAGCCTCTAGCATGGTACTTGTAATTTATGTCAGGCTACATAGCGAAACCAAATTAGCAAAATTCACGTTTGAGCCTAGGAATCACAGGACACTTGCCGGCTGGTTATCTGCAGAGTCTGCTATGACCAGGTGGGAGCAGCAGAGAGCCGAACGCGTTCTGTGGAGCGATTGGTCCACCGGAGCCCCTGGCGTCCCAGGTTGGGGCGGGGCCGGGGGCGTTGTAATAAGTTAGAGGGAGGAGTCGAGGTCTCCTACTGCATCTGGGGAGAAGAGGTCCGAGCGCAGGGGAAGCAGTGTACAGACAGACGTGATGCAAGTCGGGGAGAGCTTGGTGCCCAAGAACCTGGAAGGCAGGGTGGGTACTGGACAGAAGGTGCCCGTGGGAACCCACCCTGCTTCCCTCACCAGGCTTCCTTCCAGTACCTCCCCGACATTGGTGGCTCAGGTCCCTACTCAGTCCTGCTTGAGCTTGCAAAGGGCAGTGCCTCTGAAATGGACAGCGACCCCCCGAGACTCCCCAGCTATGCACCTCTCTCTCGAGCTGAGCCTCCAGTGGGAAGTTTTGTCTCTTTAACAACACTGGGGTTCAGAACGCTTGGGACCACCGGGCCAGCATGGCAATGGGCTGGTTGGGGGCTGCTTCCGGGTACCGCGAAAGGATAAAGCCCACCACGTCCCCCGCCCCCACCCTGCCCGTCTTCTAGAAGAGTGGTCACAGTCACCAGAGAAACTACTCTCTGAACACCAGGCTCTCCCCGTGGGGTCTGATCATAATTATCTTCAAACGGCGCTAATGAACAGAGCCAGCGCATGGGCAGCCTCCCCTCCCCTGACTTGGCACCCTCGCGCACTACATTTAGCACCCCTCGTGGGTGCGTTCTGGAAGGGCCTCCTTCGCACCCCTGCCTGTCTACCCCTCACCACTCCCGTAAGCTGCTTCACGGGAGGAACTGTCATGCGATGAAGAAGATGCCCGAGTCCCAGCAGATGGCTGCCTGTCTCAAGACACATCCACAGCGCCCCCCCACCCCACCCCAGATCCTAGCAGAAGAAACGTTTCTTTGGATAGTCTCTTCCGGCTAATTATAACCGAGTTGGAGTTGTGTAATCCAACTTGGAAATTGGGACAGAGGACGGAGAAATAAAGACAAAGAAAAATGTTCTTGGAAAAAGAAGAATATCTGACTTGGGCTTTAGCACATTCAACTATGGAAACCGATTATCTTTCTTAAAAAAAAATTAGTTACTGTCTGTTTTTTTTTTTTCTTTCTGAAAAGTACTTTTATTTATTTGTTGGCAAGCAGATGGAGAAGGACAGAAATAAAGAGAGAATGGGCTCACTAGGGCCTCTTGCCACTGCAAACTAAACTCCAGATACATATTCCACTTTGTACTTCTGACTTCACTTGGGTTCTGGGGAATTGAACCCAGGCTTTGCAAGCAAGCACCTTTAACCACTGAGCCATCTCCACAGCCCCTTTTGGGATTTAAATAAATAAATAATATATATACATATATATATACACATACATACATATGTATTTTATTGACAACTTCTCTACTTATAGACAACAAATCATGGTAATTCCCTCCCCTCCCCCACTTTCCCCTCCATAACTCTGCCCTCCGTCATATCCTCTCCCTCTCTCCATTAGTCCCTCCTTTAATTTGATGTCATCATCTTTTTCCTTCTATTATGAGGGTCTTCTGTAGGTATTGCAAGGCACTGCGAGGTCATGGATATAGGGGCCAGTTTCTGTCCAGTTGTGTGTAAGGAGTCCTACCCTTCCTTTGGCTCTCACATTCTTTCCGCCACCTCTTCCGCAATGGACCCTGAGCCTTGGAGGGGGTGAGATGTTTCAGTGCTGGACACTCCTCCATCCCTTTTTCTCAGCACTGTGTTGCCTTTTGGGTCATCCCAGTGGTCATCGCCATATGAAAAGAGAAGCTTCTCTAACCAAAGTGAGAGTAGCATTAATATATGAATATGAACATTAAGTGTAGTGCTTTCAGGGCAATTTGGTGAGAATAATATATGCTTTTATCCAGACAGGAGCAGGCTTTATAGCCCTAAGGTTCATGACCTCCCCTGCCATAGGCTTTTTTAAAATTTATTTTTGTTTTTTTTAAATTTATTTATTTGAGAGCGATAGAGAAAGTGCCAGATAGGTAGAGAGAGAATGGGCATGCCAGGTCCCCCAGCCACTGCAAATGAATTCCAGATGCATGTGCCACCTTGTGTATCTGGCTTACATGGGTCCTGGGGAATCAAGCCTCGAACCACGGTCCTTAGGCTTCACAGGCAAGCACTTAACTGCTAAGCCATCTCTCCAGCCCTGCCATAGACTTTTTATTAGGTTTTCAGTACCAGGCATGTATTCCCTCCCATAGAGTGGGCCTTCAGTCCAATTAGAGAGCAGTTGGTTTTCCCCAGAGCAGACGTGCCACTATTGCACTTGTTCAGTCATTTGGCCTGTCTTGCAAAACTTGAGGCTTTCAGTGTCCACTATTTTCACTGCTGATGACTTCTGTCTCCCATAAGGCTGCATGCAGTGCAGCTTTTTCCAGCTTTCAGTTGGCTGGTCTACAGGGAGAAGGTTTTCTGCTCAGCACCAGCTTGATTTCTCAGTGACTTTGCTGCTCAGGCATGTGAAGTCTTCAGCAATAGGGTCTTACCACCTCTTTCTCATGGGAAGCCAAGGGCCTTGACAATAATCTGTAATGTTTTGGAGGCAACAGGGACCTCCCTGGCCAACAACTCACTGGAAAGTATCCCATCCCTGGCACTGAAATTTTTCTAGTAACAATCTATGGCTTCTGGATGTGCATTATTCAAGAAAGTAGATTTTCATATTCAGAATACCTTGAATTTTGATTGACCCTTCCCCCTGCCCTTCTTTTATACAATCTCTTCCCTTGACCTTGCTTAGGCCTTTCCCCTCCCTGTAATCTGTTCTTCTACTTACATATTTACAATACCATCCCCTTACGACCTTCCCTCTCCTTCCTTCCTTATAGCCTTTTACTAGCTTATGGGCTACTGCTACTGAGTTTTGGTTCCAGCTCACATACAAGTCTATATATTTGTAGCTAGGATCCACATATGAGAGAGAACATGCAACATTTGGCTTTCTGGACCTGTGTTACCTCAGTATAATCTTTTCCAGATCCATCCATATCCCTGTGAATTTCATTTTTCTTTACTACTGAATAGAACTCCATTGTGTAAATGTACCACATCTTTATTATCCATTCATCTGTGGACGGACATCTAGGCTGGTTCCATTTCCTACCTGTTGTGAATAGAGCAGCAATAAACATGATTGTGTAAGTATTTCTAGGGTAGTGAGAAGAGTCAATAGGATATATGCCCAGGAGTGCTATAGCTGGATCATATGGCAAATCTATTTTTAGCTGTCTCAAGAACCTCCACACTAGCCGGGTGTGGTGGTGCACACCTCTAATTCCAGCATTTGGGAGGCAGAGGTAGGAGGATCACTGTGAGTTCGAGGCCACCCTGAAAACTACATAATTAATTCCAGGTCAGCCTGAGCCAGAGTGAGACCATACCTCGAAAAACCAAAAAAAAAAAAAAAAAAAGAAGAACCTCCACACTGATTTCCACAATGGCTGTACCAGATTACATTCCCACCAACAGTGCAGAAGGGTTCCCCTTTTACCACATCCTCACCAACATTTATTGTCATTTGTTTTTTTGATGGAATCTCAAAGTATATTATCTATCAATCTATTTATTTATTTATGAGAGAAAAAGACAGATTGAGAGAGAGAGAGAGAGAGAGAGAGAGAGAGAGAGAGAGAGAGAGAGGAGAGAGACAGAATGAGCGCACCAGGGCCTCTAGCCTCTTCAAACGAACTCCAGACGCATGTGCCACTTTATGCATCTGGCTTACAAAGGTACTGGCGAATTGAACCTGGGTCCTTAGGCTTCACAGACAAGTGCCTTAACCGCTAAGCCATCTCTCCAGCCCTGAGATTTTTTTTTTTTTTTTTTGAGGTAAGGTCTCATTCTAGCCCTGGCTGACCTGGAATTCACTCTGTAGTCTCAGGGTAGCCCCGAACTCACAGTGATCCTCCTACCTCTGCCTCCCAAGTGCTGGGATTAAAGGCATGCACCACCACGCCCGGCTCAGCCCTGAGTTTTTAATCTGCATTTATTTTATTGTGGTTGCTGAGAATCTTTCCTGCTTAAGCACCTTTGAAGATCTTGGCTGAAGTGTTTATAGACATGTTTTGTTGTGTTTTTGCCTACCAGATTCTTTGTCTGTACTTTTTAGTCTAAAAAAAAATTTAACCATTGCAAACGAATTCTTGATGCATGCGCCACTTTCTGTATCTGGTTTTATGTGGGTACTGGGGAGTTGAACCTCAGCCGGCAGGCTTTACAAGTAAGCAACTTTTGATTTATACATGTATATACAGTATTTTGATAATAATCATCTCCCATTACCCTCTCTTTTCCCTTCCCTTCTCACTGAACCCCCTTTTCTTCCCAGTTAGTCCCTCTTCTTTTTTTCTCCTTCTACTGTTCTATTTTAATCTCTGTGTGTGTGTCTCTCTCTCTGCGTGTGTGTGTGTACATGCATGGCGTGTTTGTCCACTGAGTTTAATTAGGTTGATTTGTGAGTATGGGCAGGGGATCATTTACCAGAGCACGTGAAACTTAGCAGGGGACACACCACGGAAGACAATGTCTCCTCAAACCCCTACAGCCCTTAACTGCCACTAATTCCTCAGCGAGGAGTGGGAGTCTCGTGTCTTCCTCCACTGTCCATGATGGAATGCGCCCAGTATCACTCCAATCTTTGGAATCTGATTTTCTTGAGAAAAATGGGTGGAAAGTTTTTGGCCAGTGGTAACATGAGGGTCCTAAGTGATTCCTACCCTTAGCTGAGCCTGAGACAATTTAACTTTGGCTCTGTTAACCAGAGCCATTAACTTCTTCTTGACTTCATTTCCCTTTCTGCAAAGTGGGAGTTAATATGCTTGCTGCTAATGTTTCAAAAATATTTCTTTTTTTTTGTTTATTTATTTGAGAGCAACAGACAGAGAGAGAAAGAGGGAGAGAGAGAGAGAGAGAGAGAGAGAGAGAGAATGGGAGTGCCAGGGCCTCCAGCCACTGCAAACAAACTCCAGACGCATGCGCCCCCTTGTGCATCTGGCTAACGTGGGTCCTGGGGAATCGAGCCTCGAACCAGGGTCCTTAGGCTTCACAGGCAAGCGCTTAACCGCTAAGCCATCTCTCCAGCCCTCAAAAATATTTCTTAGACATGAATGGTGAATATTCCTGACATAGGCATGGCTCTCTGGGTTGGGATGGTTCCTTGAATGAATGCCAAGTGGAAGGGCATTTCCTTAATGAAGTTCAGGGTGTGTCGTGTGTCGTGTGTCTGTTAGAGACACCCACTAGCTGTAGTGACCGCTTTGGGCTGCTTGGTTGCATTGTTGGTAAACCTTTGGAGTGATTACACAGCGTTTGTTCTCTATTGTTTGAAATATCCTTTAAAAGGCTGAGTATAGAACTCCAGTCCCTGCTGGTTTTGTTCTTTTCCACTTGGCAAAGGTTGGTTGATTTTATTTTTCTTTTGGCCTGCGCTTTTTCGTGGCTTGAAATGAGCATGGCTTTTTTTTTTTTTTTCCTGTTTACCTCTTTCCCCACATTGTCAATAATAGACTCGCGCTGGGAGCGGGGTGCGCAGCGGAATTTCTGTGACAGAGTTTGCAGAGGAAGGAGGGCTTGGTATAAATTTGGAATAGTGTATTGTTTTAGCTTTATTTTTTCAAATGCTGGAACTGTTTCTCAGGAGTTAGTATTTTTTTTTTTTTGTCTAATGAAAATTCACACATTTTCTTGAACAGTACTATTGAATATGTAAAAAAGTTATGAAAAATATGTTAAGACAAAAGCAATGAAAGAAACAGGAAGTGACTCTGTATGAGGAACTGGCTATATCATGGACTGGTTTGGTTATGTGTGTGTGAGAAATATGAGTGGGACTCAGTGGGATGAATTTAAGCAATAGTAAGAAAAGATGGGCACCTCTCTCTGCACGTTAAAATTGCATGGAGAATTTAAAAATATATTTATTTATTTTGAGAGAGAGAGAGAGAAAGAGAGACAGAGAACAGGCATATAGCCTCCTCTACTCCAAGTAAACATATATGTTGCTTTGTGCATCTGGCTTTATGTGGGTACTAGGGGATTGAATTTGGGCTGTTAGACTCTGTAAGGATGCATCTTAGCCATGAGCCATCTCTCCAGCCCAGTTACATGGAGATTAAAAAAATGTTACCCATATTTCTCCCTAGAGATCAGAGCATCTGAGAGTGTGCTAGCTCGGGTCCAGGCATTTACAAGCCTTCTTAGGTGTCCAGCCAGGGTCAGGAGCTCCCAATAATTAGTAGAGACAGGGCCTTTTCCGTGTCTCCAGGGAAGAGACCTAGGCCTGTCTGGGCTGACTCCTATCAGCACAATTTGAAGGCCTCTTTTATGTTTTTTTTTTGTAATATTTTTCAGTTGGATTGTTGGATCAGTTAGGATAGTATGAAAGTGCAGGGTGAAGAGGTGTAAAATATGAATCGGATTTATTGAATGAACTGGACAGGCAGTTCTCAGAGAAAGAAATACAAATGGCAAACACATACTTAAGAAAATGTTCATCATCCCTAATCAGCAGGGAAATGCAAATTAAAACAACTATGAGATTCCACCGTACCCCAGTAAGGATAGCAGACATCAAAAAATCAAATGAAAATAAATGCTGGTGAGGATGTGGAGAAATAGGAACCCTCATCCACTGTTGGTGGGAATGTGAGATGGCACAACCACTTTGGAAAGCAATATGGAGACTCCTAAAAAAGCTGACTATAGAGTTACCAACAGACCTTATTCCCTTACTGGGCATGTACCCTGAAATGGAATATTTTAAAAATTTTATTTAGTTAAGAGAATGATTGAGAGGGGGAACGGGTATGTAGCTATTCACTTATTTATTTATTTGAGGGGGGGGGGGAGAGAGAGGAAGATGGAGAGAGAGAGAGAGAGAGAGAGAGAGAGAGGTGTGCCAGGGCCTCCAGCCACTGCAGACAAACTCCAGACACATGTGCTACCTTGTGTATCTGACTTCTGTGGGTACTGGGCAATTGAACCTGGGTCCTTAGTTTTCACAGGCAAGTGCCTTAACCACTAAGCCATCTCTCCAGCTCTGAAGTGGGTTTTATTTTTATTTTTATTTTTTTTCGAGGAAGGGTCGCACTCTAGCTCAGGCTGACCTGGAATTCACTGTGTAGTCTCAGGGTGGCCTCGAACTCATGGTGATCCTCCCGCCTCTGCTTCCCGAGTGCCGGGATCTTACTCATGTGTGGGGAGGCAGCTTCTGAGTGTGGAGGGCTCATCTGTGTTGGAGCGTGTAGTCACTGCCTCTGAGTGAGCTGTCCTCCCTCACTTGATTTAAGGGTTGCGAGTCCCTTGTCCCCATGTCTTTGAGATGACTCACTCCTTTCTTTTGATGTGGCCCTTGTTGAACTCATGTTAGTTTGCAAGGTAAGTGCCAGGCAAACAGACCCGTTAACGCAGTTTGCATCCATCCATCTGCTACTAAACTTAGCTCCCAATTTAGCTACTAAATTTAGTATATTATCTGTTAGGGCTCGAGAGAATAGGACTCAGGAAAAATAAATATACTGGGGTAAAGAGAGGTGGAAGTCAGGGGCAGGGAGAGCAAACCTGGGAAAAGTCAAATAATAGGGAGGTCACGGGCCACCGGTGGAGAGGGAAGACGGAGGTAGTGGGGCCGAATGAAGGGAAGAGATGTTGAGGGTTCTGAGGCGTCAAGTCACCGTTACTGTCTCTGAATCTTAAATGCCTATGACTCCCAAAGTTTTATATCTATCTCACCATTATTACTTCTTATCTGGTGTCACGGGGTCAATGTTGGTGTCCTCAAATTCATATGCTAAAACCCCCCAAATTTAAAGTGATGATATGAGGAGGTGTTAGGAGGTGGGGGCCATGGGCAAGTAATTAGGTCATAAGGCTGGGGCCTTCGTGAGTGTGATTAGTGACCTCAGAGCTTGTGTCTTTCCCGCTTTCAGCCATGTGAGGCTATAGGAAGCAGATATCGTCTGTGAACAGAGGTGTAGGCCCTCCTCCCACATCTTCACCCGGGACTTCCAGATTTTGAGATTGTGAGAAATAACATCTCTGTGGTTGAAGCCGCTGGAGTATTTTGCTATAGCAGCCCAAATGGTCCCAAACCCGTGCGTTGTTGCCATGTCCATAGTGGTCCTGGCCTCTCCCATCTCCTCACCCACACTCCAGTCTGTAAGAATTGATGGCAGTGGGTTAGGCAAACATAGATCAGATCACGGAGTTCACAAGCCTCCGGGGCTTCCCATAGTGCTTAGAGTAGAAGCCACACGTTGTAATTTGGATGGTCTACAAGGTCCCATCTGACCTGGTGCTCCTACACCGTCTCCTTATTCTCCCCTTTGCTGGGGCGGGTCCAGCGCCACTCGCCTCCTTTCTATTTCCCGATTGGGATCTGTGGTCTTCGTAGTTTCTTCTGTTCTGGGCCATTATATGTCCAGAAGGAGCTTCCTCCAAGATGGCCACTTGCTCTTCAACCTCAGCGCCATGCTCTTCAACGACCCTTATCTGATCATTTCCTTGATCCGTCCATTCTCCCTCCCTCCTCCGCTTGCCTTCTCCTCAGAACTTCACCATTTGGTTCCCTGCCCCTTTCCTTCTTTCTCTCTCCTCCTCTTATTCTCTGTCCTCTCTCTTTTGCTTATTGGTTATCGTCTACAGCAAGTACTATAAGCTTGGTGGACTGGAGAGATGGTGTAGCACTTAAAGTGCTTGTCTTCAAAGCCTAATGACCTGGGTCCGATTCTCCAGCACCCACGTAAAGCCGGATGCACATAGTGGTGCATGCATCTGGAGTTTGCTTTCAGTAGTTAGAACACCTGACATGCCCGTTCTCTTTTTTTTTTCACTCTTTCCCTGCAAATATATATATATATATATAGTTAAAGTAGACGACTAGAAGCCAGGCATGAGCCAGGCATGGTGGCACACACCTTTAATCATATCACTCGGTAGGCTGAGGTAGGAGGATCGCTGTGAGTTTGAGGCCAGACTGGGCTACAGAGTAAGTTCTGGGTTAGCCTGGGCTAGATTGAGACCTTACCTTGAAAAACAACAAGGAACAACAATAAAAAGATAGAAAACCTAGTTGGGCATGGTGACTCACACCTATAATTCTAGCACTTGGGAGGCTGAGGCAAATGGATCAACATGAGTTCAAGGTCCACTTAGTCTACATAGTGAGTTCAAGACAGTCTGGGCTATACAGTGAAACTTTTGTCTCAACAAACAAACACATGAAAAAAGTTAAGAACCTGTTTCTTACAGTACTGGAAGCAAGAAGTCTGAGACACGATACTGACACAGTGTGCTTCTGATGAGGGCTGTCTTGTGTGTTCTGGGCAATCAGTTTATGTTTTTTCCAAGTGTGATAGCTTGAATGGATGGTTCAGAATATTCAGGAGTTACTAAAGCTTCTTCAAGTTAGGGTTTCACTCTAGCACAGGTTGACCTGGAACTCACTCGATAGTCCCAGGCTGGTCTTGAACTCTCAGCGATCCTCCCACCTCTGCCTCCTGAGTGTTGCGATTCAAGGCGTGCACCACCACGCCCATCTTGTCATCACTTTCTTGCTGTGTTTTCCAATGGCAGAAAGAGCTCAAGAAATCACTTTTGGTTGGAAACATGATCTGGTCGTCATAATCTCTAGCATCCTGTCCAAGCAAAAGGATGTATCTTGTTTCCTTGTGACCACATCTTGCCTTGTGCCGTGGTTTCCTAGGGATGCAACTTCCTACCTGAGGGAGAGCTGGGGGTTCTTGTGCTCCATATATTATTGATTTCCTCCCTTCCTCCCTCCCTCCTTTCCTTCCTTTGTTCCTTCCTTCCTTCCTTCTTTCCTCCCTTCCTCTCTCCCTCCCTCCCTCCTTCCCTTCCTCCCTCCCTCCCTTCCTCTCTCTCTCTCTCCCTGCCTCCCTCCCCCTCTCTCTCTTTCTGTTTTTGGTTTTTCAAGATAGAGTCTCACTCTAGCCCAGACTGATCTGGAATTCACTATGCAATCTCAGGCTGGCCTGGAACTCATGGTGATCCTCCTACGTCTACATCCCAACTGCTGGGACTAAAGGCATGCACCACCATGCCCAGCCCATATATTATTTTCTGAGACAGGGTCTCATTCAAGAGCCCAGGCTGTCCTTGAACTCATGGCCATTGTCCTGCCTCAGCCTCCCAAATTACGAGGACTAGAAGCATGAGCCTCCATGCCCACCTCTCTCATGGTCTATTGTGAAACCCCTGTATGTGGTTTCCACTTGCAAACTGCTTAGAATGGCTTCTGGTCACTTTTTTGTCCCCACTCAATTGCTAGTTGTTGTTTTGGTTTGGATCTTTCACTCGCAGTACATATCCACCCCTCTCCCGTGTCTCCTCTCTTGGGCGGGATCTTAACTTCTTACTTTCCCTGAAATCTCACCAATCCTGACCCTCACCCATGGCTCTCAGTTCCTAGAATTATGACACACCAGGTTCCCCAGCCTTGCCTACGTACCCTTTAAGTGATGTTTAATTCTACTTGGCTGCTTGGAATGACAATTCTTTCTAAGGTTTCTCTGGAGAGTGGTAAGGCGAGAAGAATTCCTAAGCATAGATAACCGGACTAGCATTGCTCTAAAATGGCTACCAGGACCACAGGCAGACGCTTCCCTAACTTCTGGTGGGGCTGGGAGCAGAAATAGGTGGGCAAAGCCCCTCTGGCTTCTCTGGCACCAGACCATGCCCAGGGCACTCACTGTCTGCTCATCTTGTCAGATAGAAACTTCTGAAGGCATGAGTAAGCGTGGAAACTGGAGGCTGTTCCTGGATTATTTCACAACACTTTTCTCCAGGAAAAATAAAAAAAATAAATAAATAAAAAACAACGTCATTCTTCGCATCCCCATGTTATATAACCTAACCTTTCCCCTGCTGGTTCAAATGATTGTCTGTTCCTTGCCTGACTAAATACACACGTGGGGACAGGCTGCTTCCTCTACACCCGTGCTTCGGGGGCTTGGCCACTCTGTAGGTTCGGTGGTGGCTCGTAGCTGGACATGCGCCAGGTCTTCCTAGACCCTTCCTTCTTAGAGTGTGGATTGTGCCAAAACACCTTTTAAACATTTCAACACGTGCCAAGCAAGGTGCCAACTGTGGTGTTTGCAGGAGCTCTGGCAGACCTGCTCGTCACGAGATGTTGGGGCCCTTTGAAGTTGGAAATCTGTGGCCTTAGTGCACATCTAAGTGTAGATTCACCTCAGAAGGCCCTGAGAAAGGTCAAAGCTGGGACTAAAGAGGATGGCTCAGCGGTTCAGGCACTGGCCTGCAAAGACTAACAGCCCTGATTCAATTCCCCAGGATCCACATAAAGCCAAGGGAACAAAGTGGCACATGCATCTGAAATTTACAGTGGCTGGAGGCCCTGGCGTGCCCATCCTCTCTCTCTCTCCTTACAAATAAATAAAAAAAAATATATATTTTTTTAAAAAGGCAAAATCTGAAAAGCTTGGAGTCACAACTACAGGGTCTATCAGTGACCTGCCAGTCCACGGGAAGATGGTCTATGTGATTCTGGGTTTAATCCTATATTTTTAACCCTATGCTTCCTACCTTCCCATGGATGATTGTCTCATTCTCAGGCTACTCTTTCCATGGCCTTCTGTTCAGTTTGCCTCACCTTTGTCAACATTCTATGTCCTTTGTTTTCCTACAGAAAAAAAAAAAAAAATAGCATTGAGCTGGCCAGTAGATACTGGTGCAATGCCCTGTTAAGGCTAATCGTCACATCTACCATTTCTTCAAATATCAGGCTTTACTGTGATAAGGCGGGTGGGAGGGGGAAGTAGAGTTTGATCTCCATGGATTTCCTGAGCTACAGGGCTGGCCCATATCACACCATGGTAATTAAGTATACACCTAGGGGCTAGAGAGATTGCTCAGTGCTTAAAGGCACTTGTTTGCAAAGCCTGCTGGCCTGGTTTTGATTCCCCAGTGTCCTCATCAAGCCAGATGCTGGGGTTCAAGGCAGTAGCAAGAGGCTCTGGCATGTCTATACTTCTCTCTCTCCCTATTGCAAGTAAGTAAATCATTCATTCAATCAATCAATCAATAAAATTCACTCTCTTTAGAGCTAAATTCTATTCTTTATACTTAGCAGAGAGAAACTATTTAAGAGGTGTAGGACTTACAATTTTGAAACTCAGGATCTCATTGGAATTTTATAAGTACAATTTTCAAAAATAAAAAAAATGACGATTCCAGTTTGTTTTAGAAGAAAGATGCACATTGTAAGAGGTTTTATTAAATTGGTAAAAAGTGATAATTGGGCAAGGAAAAGTAATATATAGGCAATATTTATGAATTGTGAAGAAACACAACAGCACACATTAGAGCATGTTCGTGTTCCTGTTTACAATGATAAGGTCTTTCATTTTTGCAATCTTGTTTAGGCTTCTGTAAGAATCTGATGAAGTTTCTAGAATTTTTTTCTTAAGAAAACTACAAACTGTTTGTGTATCCAAAAGCTCAAGTGTGATTTTAGGGGTTCTGAGTTCCTTAGAGCTGCCCATGTGCATGTTTTGGTGGGTGGAGCAAACAGTTCAGAGAGTGGTTTCATGAAACAGAAATAGTATTTATGTAACAATCAGCCAAAATTTAATTGAGAGAAAAATGCTTTTAAACACATTCATTGCCCAAGTGTTGACACAAAGTTTTACTCACATTACTATCCATTTTAAGCACATTTTTTTTTTTTTTAAAACTCAGGGTGATCCAATGATCTAAATGTCTGCTCTTTATTTGCTATTATTACTCAACTTAGTGCCAATTCTGTGAAAATTAACTATGTTACGTTCTATCTCTGATGTGACTATAATTTTGTTCTATGCTTCTTGCTCTTATTTCAAGGACCTTGGAAATTAGGGAAAGGCAGCTCCCAGCATCAGTTTCGGAACGGCAGAGGAAGCTTTCCAACCCTAGGCACGGATGAACCTGGAGGCTGAGGCTATTTGATATGCCTGTCCAGGGCCAGACTCCACTCCTGCTCCTTGGCAGACAAGGTGAACGCGAGTCTCCTTGGCCACTGGGGATGACACAGGGAAGTAGGTGGCTGAGGAGCTGGATTTTTCTGCTTCTTCCATGCACATTGAAAGGCATCTGAGTGGAAAATGTCTTTGCCAGGCTTTGTGTGAATTACTGAACCAGATCGAAGTGGAGTAAGACGAATTTCCAAGTAAAACGCGACCAGTCCGTGGTAGGAGGTATGGGACGTACGCAGGTCATACAGGAACAGATGATATTTGTCACTTATCTCAGACTATCATTGAGCGGTCCATCAAACTTTGTTATGGTCACTTGTGGAGTCGTCATGCAATTTATCAGTCGAAACATCTGTCTCTCTTCCCTGAACCAGGCTCCTCAAGCTCACGTCTGTTGGTCCTTGCCAGGCAGTGAGATGCTCCTTAAGTACCTGTTGCTGAGGGAGAGAAATTTGAGCCATGCACTGTGTAGGATTCCGAGGAGGGTGAGAATTGAGAATTGGGTCATGTTGGATAGTCAAGACGGGCTCTGAGGGGGGGAAAATGATGACATAAAAATAGAAGAGAAGCGGGGTGTGGTAGTGCACGCCTTTAATCACAGCACTTGGGAGGCAGAGGTAGGAGGATGGCTGTGAGTTCGAGGCCATCCTGAGACTACATGGTGAATCCCAGGTCAGCCTGAGCTAGAGTGAGACCCAACCTCGGAAAACCAAAAAAAAAAAAAAAAAAAAAAAAAAAAAAAAAAAAAAGAGAAACTAGTTGGAAAGAAGAAGGGATGCAGTGGAGGGGGTTTGGGGGAAAGGGAGGATGGTGGGAGTGGATTAAGATTATGGTATATTGTTTATATGTATGGAGGCTGTTAACAAAATTAAAAAAAAAACTTGGTGTTTTTTATTTTTTAGATGAACCTCGAAAAAGTGATGCTGACCAATGTGCACGGAGGCCAAGATGTCAGCACAGGATATCAGGAACAGGGCACAAGGCCACCTGGCCAGAATGCGGGGCGGGTGTCGGGGAGGTGAGAGGGGCCTTGGGCAGATTACTCACCAGGGACATGGTGGGGTTTGGCATTTAATTTGATTTATAGTGACGTGGTGAGGATGACTCAGGAGCCATGCCGTCTGATGAAGATGTGTCCTGTGGATTCAGACTGGGTAAAGCCGGAGGCAATCAGACAAGCTAGCAGGCTTTTCCCAGGAACTGCAGAAGATGTGAGGGGTCAGAGAGAAGGAATTGGAAGGGATGGGGGTATTTTAGAGGTGAGGTCTGAGGTCCCTGGAATATACCACCCCAGGGGAAATAGAGAAAGAAACAACAAAATGAACCATCCCATCCAGTTCTCCAGCGGATTTTTGACAGGTTGCAGCCCTTCCTGATCCTTCGATCCTCTGAGGCCATGGGAATAAGCTTGGATGGGTGCATTTGCCCTAGTGCCCCACGTCACGTGGGTTCTGAAGAGCTACCAGCACCCCTGGTCCAAGGCTGTCCACAAGGATGCCAGTCAAAGGCATCAACACCGAGCAGGACCCAGCAGCTGCTGAGCTTGACGGGTGCAGGAGCCCAGCCCGCCCCCCACCCCCCAGCACACAGAGTCTTCTCTTCTTCACACCCCCTGGTTCTTGCTCCCCAGTGTTTAGTAGGGATCAGGGTTTTCTCTGCTCTCCATGCCTTACGCTTCTTTTTCTTCGGAGAGCAGCTTCGGTATCTGCTGTGATTCTGGGTGTCTGGGCACTGGAAAGTTGAGTGTGGCTCTGTTTAAAAATTCCGTTTGGTTGTAGTTACTTTTGCTTTGCTGGGAGAAAACACCCTCCCAAAAGCAGTTGGTGGGAGGAAAAAAGAGTTCATTTTGGCTTACAGTTTCGGGTAGGGGGAAGCTTCATGATGGCAGCCAAAGGGTGGGATAGCAGAGGGTGGACATCACCTCTACCACAGCAGGTGGAAAAGAGCAGCAGGAGAACAAGTCGAGCTCTGGTGAGGGGGAGCTGGGCTATGACACCCCAAAGCCCTCCCCTCAACAACACACCTCCTTCAGCAAGGCTCCAACTCCTAACTTGCCATCAGCATCACATGAGTTTATGGGAGACATCTGATTCAAACCACCACACGTGTTGTATTTAAAAATCGTTTTGGGGCTGGAGAGATGGCTCAGCTGTTAAAAGCACTTGCTTGTTAACCCCAATGGCCTGAGTTCAACTCCCCAGTACCCACGTAAAGCCAGATGCACAAAGTGGCTCGTGCATGTGGAGGTTGTTTCCAGTGTCAAGAGGCCCTGGCATGCCTATTCTCAGTCATTTCTCTCTCTCTCTCTCTCTCTCTCTTTCTCTGCTTATAAATAAAAAATATTGCCAGGCGTGGTGGTGCATGCCTTTAATCACAGCACTTGGGAGGCAGAGGTAGGAGGATCGCCATGAGTTTAACGCTACCCTGAGACTGCATAGTGAATTCCAGGTCAGCCTGGACTAGTGTGAGACCTTACCTCAAAAAACCAAAAAATATGTATATAAAGAAAAAGTCATTTATACCTGGCTCTTTGGTTGAGATTTGTGCTGCTCTCTTCTTCCCACTAGAAGCTCACCGTAGTGGTTGCAGAAGATAATCTGCAGGAAGGGCCACCCTTTGCTTTAGTCGAAGTCCTAACCTTGCTTTCCACAGAGAAGACTATGAAGTGTGCTTGTGTATCTGGAAACCCAAAAGGATGGGGGAAAGGACAGGGCTTAAAGTTCAGGGCTTGGGCTTAAGGAAAGTCAGAAATCTAGTGTGTGTGTGTGTGTGTGTGTGTGTGCACATGATACATACCTGTGGAGGCAAGAGGACTATCTCTCGTGTTGTTCCTTGGGCACTCGGTCTATCTCTCTGGGACAGGGGCTCTCATTGGCTTGGAGTGCACTGGCTAGGCTAGAACGGATGGCCAGAGAGCTGCAGGGCATTGCCAGTCTCTCTCCCCCTAGTGCTGATATTCCAGGTGCATGCCACCATGCCTGGCTTCAGCTTCCTATGCATTAAGCGCAAGCACTTTACTGACTAAGCCATCTTCAAAGCCCCTAGAGAGCTATTTTATTTTTAACAGACCACACATCATTTCCCCATTTCAATCATTGTATAAGTGATTTGAAAAATATGAAAACCCCATTTATTCTAATAGAATTATTTCTTTCCATGGGAGGATGCTCTAGCTTGATCTATCTATCTATCTATCTATCTATCTATCTATCTATCTATCTATCTATCTATATTGTTCTATATTAAGTGTCTTTCTAGAAATGAAGCACAAGGTTTAATTGAATCTGATCTTTTCCAGGGTATTTTCTGCTTGATATTGGAAGGGATAATCCCCTCCCTTTTTTATTTCTCTCAGAAAAAGAGACTGTCTTCATCCCTATAAGCTTCAACTGGAGTTTCAATATTGAGTAAAGGGCAACAGAAAATGTTATTGGCTTTGATAAGATGATGGCTCTGTTGCCAATACCCTCAGCCTGAATACTGGAAATAGCACTGCTGGACTTCGTGCCTTCATGGCAACAGCTGGCCCCTGGGGCCGAGATGAGGGTTTAGTTATATTCTTCTCATCAGAGGGCGCAGGCTTCCCTGCACACCTGGTATTAAGAGTTACTGAAGAAATTCTATAACCGTTGCCACCTTATGGGTGACTGGTGTGTGTGTGTGGTATGGCCATACATTCAGGACAGTGGCCCTGGTCATCTCTAGTAAATGGTTGTCTCTGTCCATACATAACTTCCCTTACAGGGGGCTTTGGCTTGCTATGCCCTCTACCCTAAGATGTCCTTTCTGAAGCTTACTACCCAGTGTAAGTTTCCAAATAGACTCCTGAGAGCCTCCATGTGGCTGGCCATTGTAGCAGCTGACTTTTCTCATCGCCCTGATAGACTACTGGACCGAAACAACTCGAGGGAGGAAGGGCTTATTTTGGCTCACAGTTTTGGGGAGGGGGTTATCATCCATCATGATACGAAAGGTGTGGTGGATGTCATAGCTGCGGGTGTGTGAGCCGTTCCAGGAAGCAGAGAGCTTGGGCTGGAAGTGGGACCCAGCTATAACTGATCAGGACTGTCCTCCCAGCTATTCACCTCCTCCAGCTAGGCTCCACCTTCCAAAGGTTCCCCAACCTCCCTAAACAGCACTATCAGCTAGGGATCACCTCTTAACCCAAGCCTATGTGTGTGTGTGGTGGGGGGGGCATTTCACAGTCCAATCAAAGGAGTCACGTTCAACATTTTGAGCAGTGATCAGAGTGGTGGGGGGAGGATGGGCTCATGAGGACTTCGTTCGGTTGTCCAGACAACAGGAGATACCCGGCAAGAAAATTTCCCTTGAGAAAGATGGCTGGCTGGGTGGTCAGGTACAGCAGCCTCAGTAATGGTTTGGTCTTCATGAGGGAAACCACAGTGTAGTGGAATTGAGATTTTTTTTTTTTTTTTGAGCAGTGCCTACTGGAAGCATCTTTGCTAATAAGGACAAATGGAGAATTTGGGCAATTACCTACATTTTTGAGTCCCAAACTATGCTATCATCTGGGGGGCCCTGTTGGACAAAAGTACACACTCCAAATAAAAAGACCTGATTTTATTTTAGCCTGAATCACCTGGATCACAGCAAGATCTTACTCGAATGACCCAGACAGATTGCATCAATTTTCTGCTTTACTTTGCTTGTGGAAACCAGGCTGTCAGTGGCTACTTCCGGAATAGGAGAATGTATCAAAAAAAAAAAAAAAGAAAGAAACAAGGTTGTTGTTACCTGGAAAAACATCTAGAATTTCATTGTTCTGTGTTTTTTAATAAGTCATATGACACGGTGAAGGAATATATATGGATGACATGATTGTGATGAAAGGCCAGTTTTTATTTTTCATTTAAAAAAACAACGTGTGTGAGGAAGTCAGGTATGAAGGCATGCTACTTTGAATTATACTTACAAGATTTAACGGGTCATGCTTGTTTCAATTATGCTATATTACACTGTTGCATTTAAATCATCCTTTTCTTCTTTATTTCATTACCAGATCTGTTTAATAGTGATGAATATGGTTTGATTAGACATTTTACCTCAAAGGAAGTTGATTTTTTTTTCTTGCAAGAAAGCATAGGCTATTTTACAACAACGTTAGTTGAAGCACAATTTTGATTTGTAGTGAATTCATGCCAAACTTCAAAACGATTCCTAACAACTTTTGCTGATGAACCCGGCAGACAGATCTTATCTTTACTGCATGTGCTCAGCGTGGTGCCCCATCCAGCTTCCCTGGGTGCAATGCCGTGTGTCGGTGCAGGAGCTATCACGGACGCTTAAGCGTGGTGGGCTGAGTTGGATTGCCTGAGTTTGAACCTGGCTCTAGCAGGAATAAGTACTTAATTTCAGCACCTCATGGTCTCCCTATCTGGAAGGTGGGTATTAGGTGGCACCTGCCCCTCCAGCTTGTTGACAGTGTTTAGAAGACCATGTTCAGATGTTAGATCATGGCATCTGCGTATTAATAATCGTCCTCTAAAGACAAAAAAAGTCTAATTTATATTATGTACAAATTTTACAGGATGAATTTGTGTTTTCTAAAGAAAAGGAAATAACATACAATCAGCTCCGTATGTCCTATTTTGAGAACCGTTGCTCTAGGTGATTTTCTCTCAGTATTGATGTGCACAACTGATTTTTAACAGGGAGCTAAATGCTATTTGAAAAGCATGATTCATCCGGGCAAATCAGATAATGGAGGGATTCAATTAATTTAGGGAAAAAAAACCCATTTGCTTTAAAAAATGTTTAAACTATGCAAAACATTTTATTAAGTAATTTACCTTTCACCAGAAATCATAATAAAAACAATAAAGCTAACGACATCCCAGCAATGCTTAGTGTACAAGATTGTTCCCTCTGTAAATGAGTCTTGTTAAATTTTATGTTTTTTTAAAATCGAAATAAAATATTTTGCATATCAACTAAAATATGTCCTACTCATGTAGTCTGGGGAAGTTAATTTCAGACACGTTTGTTTATCTGAATTATTTTATTGGCCAGCATAGATGAAACTAAACACAGTCAAGACTATTTATTTAAAAAATGTTTTAATCATCTATTATGAGACTTTCCCTTTTTTCCTAAGCCAACTCTGAGGTGCTGTCTTACTCAACAGGCATGAAGCTGCTCCTAGGGAAACTGAGGCCTGGCCTCTCCTGGTCTCTTGCCTGATACCACTCTTCTGGAAAACCAGCCTTTTTCAGATTGGTAGAGTAGAAATGCTAATGTATTAAAAAAATTTTAAGGGTCATGGTATTTAAATCATAGTGGATTTTGTAAGATATTAAAATTTGAGTTTTTGAAAAATTGAGGTCTGAGGGGTGTGGCTCAGTGGTGGGGTACACAAGGTCTATGCTTCTGTAGTTAGCACCAAAAATGAATGAATGAATGAATGAGTGAATGAATAAATAGAATACCTTTTATTTTAGAGAACTCTAATATCTGAATATACTACAAATTAATGATATTCCTATCAGGTAATAAAATCTATTTTTCAAACTCTTTTAAAATAGTTTTATTTACTTGAGAGAGAAAGAGGCAGATAGAGAGAAAGGGTGAGTCAGGGTCTCCAGCTACTGCAAATGAACTCCATACACATGCACCACCTTGTGAATCTGACTTACTTTGGTATTGAGGAATTGAACTTGGGTCCTTAGGCTTCACTGGCAAGTACCTTAACTGCTATGCCATCTCTCCAGCCCTCAAACTTTTAAAAAATATTTTATTTATTTGAGAGAGAAAAAGGGAGAGGAGAGAGAGAGAGAGAGAGAGAGAGAGAGAGAGAGAGAGAGAGAGAGAGAGGAGAATGGGCACACCAGAGCCTTTAGCCACTGCAAATGAATTCCAGATGTATTGCCACCTTGTGTATCTGGCTTATGTGGGTACTAGGGAATCGAACCTGGGTCTTTGCAGGCATGTGCCTTAACTGTTGAGCCATCTCTCCAGCACCAATAGAATATTTTTAATTGTATTTTTTTTTAATTTTAGAGTGTTTATCTCTGTGTTAACCCACACCGCCCCAAAAAGAAAAAAAATTAATAAATTAAAACAAAACCGAGAGTATTAGTCTCACCTATAATCCAAATGTTGAGGAGGCTGAAGCAGGAGGACTGCAGAGAATTTGAAGCCAGCCTGGGCTACAGATAGGGTGAGATCCTGTGTCAACAAAACAAAACAGAATAACAGCACAACACAACACAACACAACACAACACAACACAACACAACAACACAAAACAAACAAACAAAAAAACCCCACAAGACCAAAAACCAAAAAGCAAGCAAACATCTCTACCCCCCTCCCACAAATTTGCAACTTGTTGCAGGAAATACAGAGTAGTTCATGACAGGATCATGTGACTGAAGGGATGCCTTTGGAGTAACAGCAAGGCTAAACCCATGCAGGTTTCAGGAACGTAATTAATCAGTGACAAGAAGTGAGGGGCGGCGGCGAGTGACAAAGTGCTCACCAAAGCCTCCTCACCCTGGCTTTTTAGCTGTTGCTACTTTTGGAGAAAGAAAATTTATGGGCTGAATGAATGCTTTATTATTATTTTTTTTCCAAGTCAACATGCCTGTCTAGACTTTGAGCTTTTATTACGAGTACAGAAAAAGTGGACTGGATTACATAAAAAAAAAAAAATTCTCTGCTTCACCCACAACTCTTTCCTCGGTAAACATCCATGTGCAGGCGAGTGCTGAGAAAGTCCAAACCAGGCCTGGCCGGAGAGAGTGAGTGAGAGAGAGAGAGAGAGAGAGAGAGAGAGAGAGAGAGGGAAAGTGCAAGGCCACCCCCTCCCCTATTACCCGAAGGAGATTTTCCAATCCCAGTCAAATGGTGGTGCTAGTTCTTTATTTTTGAGTTTCTGCATTTCCTAATTTCATGGTCATAACAGCCTCGGAAGAGCTTCTATCAAAACTGAAAATGCAGGCTTCACGCTCAGCAGCCGTGTGACGCCAGGAGAGGCCAGTGCCCCTTCCTCTGCCATTCTCTAGACAAGGGGGCAGTCTCGGAGTGACTTTCTTCTCCTCAAGCAGGTACTCCGATTTCTTCTCCATTTCTTTATCATTATTAGTATTTTTTTTTCTTTTTGCTATAATGTGCTGCCATGTACAAGCAGGCTGTAACCTCAGAGTTTACCTCTCTCTCGTGAATAGATGCCCATTTTTCTTTCCCTGCTCAAGGGATAATTTGCAAAGTTGTTGGCAAGTATGATCACGATGTCCTCATGTTAAAACCTGAACTTGGTACAGTGGAAATTCACTCTGGGAGTAACCCTGAGCTGAGTCACAGGGCAACAGGACGACCCTTTTCTTACTACACTACTAACAGGCTTCCTGCCTTCCCCAGATAAGGTCTAGTTATTGGATCCAGCTCTCGCTATGAGCTTCTATATGCTTGAAATGTGTTGGAGTTTAGGAAGTTCCTAATTGGACTGACCCTTGGACTCACTGGAGCATTACCTGTTTTCTTAGTCTCTGGTGCTGTAATTTATGTGAGCTTGAACTAAGTAATCTATTATTCGTTCCTCAAGGCAGACACGTTTTCTGAAAAGCTACGCAATCTAGTAATAGAAGAATGAGACACCAGGTCTTGAAATTGCCTGATGAGTTTAGACAAGTTCTTTTAAGCCCTGTGGCCTCAGTTTTCTCTGACCTGGAAGCGACTAAAGATGATTTTTTTTTTTTTTTGCACCAGGGCAGTGTGCACATAGATGATAGTATTACATAGAGTGAGCTGCTGGTATCATAACGTGCTAGTTACCAAAGACGAAAAAAGACGAAGCAGGATACTTTCATTTTGGTCAGAGGAATGCTACCCATTTCAGGAAACGTTCCTGTAGTTGTCAGTTTTATGCTTGGTCCAGAAGTAACCATTTTTGTCCTCTTTGACATGCTTATAAAAGCTAAGATGATTTAAATTTTATTTTTTAAAAAATTTACTTGATATAAGGGTTGGATTTTGTCAGATACTAATTCTCATTTAAAAGTGTCGGATTTTTTTTTTTTAAATAGTTATTTGGTCTAAATGCAATAGGTTTACAGAGCATCTCCAAGCATAAGATTGCTGGGAAATTCATCTGTTTTTTTTTTTTTTAATGTGGAACAAAGATAAGTTGAGGGTGTGATTTGGAGGTAGAAGTTTTAGAACTTATCTTAAAAACAAGAATGCCCAAAGAAATCAAGCAGAATTGAAACCCCTGCAATCTTGGGTTCAGCATCCACTTGTATCATAAAATCCCTCTCTATTTCTCAAAAAGCGGGTATTTGCCTTGCTTTTGTTAGTGATCTAAGAAGCCCCACTGTAGGCCTGGTTCTGCATAGGGTTAGTACGATAGATGCTAGACATGTTATTGTAGAGGTTGTTATGTTTTTCAAAGAAATTAGAAGTAAAAATGGATGCATCAGAGACTTGGCATGCAGGGAATAAAAAAAGGACAATTTTTGAATGTGAATCCCAGGGCTATATATTTGCTACTGGGGTATTTTCTTTGGTACTTGGAGATATGTGTTTAGTCTTCTTGAAAGTGTCAGTCAAGGGAAAGGGTTAAGCTCTGGTGTCTTAAATTTGTCTCGAGAACAAAGTGGCACAGTTATCTTTTATTTCCATGAGCTCTGCCTTTCTCCTTCACTTAGAACTCTGGGCCTTCTGCCTTCCCTCAAACACTCATGTTCAACCTGTACCTAATGCAGACCTCCAGACGTTATGCCGTGAGTGTGCCCAGCATTCCTCCACATCATCTCTGAGGCTCCTCAGAGTACTGACCTGTATTCTTAGCCCAGTTTGTCACAATGGCTGCTTGCCCTGAGGTCGTCATCGAGTTTGGGTTAGCTCTGAATAGAGCCTAGTGGGTCTGCTCCATGGTGGCAGAGAGGCTGAAGGAAAACCAGGCAAGAGAAAGAAGAATGGGCAACTCGGAGGAACTCCTCACACTGCTGGTAAAATACATCGCTGCTGCTGGGGAATGGACTGATGTCTGTTGGGGCTGGGTGATTGTTGTTAGCCCTAAGAGAAATCACCTGTGAGACCCCCTTCCACGGTGCTAATTCTATGTTTTAAAATATCTTATTTATTTATTTATTATTATTTTTTGTTTTTTGTTTTTTCGAGGTAGGGTCTCACTCTAGTTCAGGCTGACCTGGAATTCACTATGGAGTCTCAGGGTGGCCTTGAACTCATGGTGATCCTTCTACCTCTGCTTCCCAAGTGCTGGGATTAAAGGTGTGCACCACCATGCCCAGCTAAAATATTTTATTTTTTTTATTTATTTGAGAGAGGGAGAGGGAGACAGGGGGTGGGGAGAGAATGGGTATCTAGCCATCTAGCCACTGCAAATAAACTCCAGACGCATGTGCCACCTTGTGCATCTGGCTAACACAGGTCCTGGGGAATTGAACCTGGGTCCTTTGGCTTTGCAGGCAAGTGTCTTAACTGCTAAGTCATTTCTTCAGTCCCCATAGTGCTAATTTTAAAGGCAGGCACTTCAAGGGAAGCTTTTGCTGAAGATGGTGGTGATGATAGTGATTTTGCCTTTTGGGTGACATCCCAGTAGCTGTCCTCTGAATCATCCCCCAAACCACGTCCACCGGTGACTTTCCAGCTCTTTCGAGGAGCATGACATTTTGTTTTCCCCTCTGAAGATCTGTGACTCCTGTAGAGATTGAAGAGGCTTGAGCTATTCATTCATCCCTGGAAGTACTCTGATATACTCCTGCCTACAACTTCCAACACAGCTTACTCTTCGGTAGGGATTCATAAATCCTGTTTCAAGCCTTAAATTCCACTACTTTCTAGCTCTGCTGATTGGGCGAATTATTTTACCCTGGTCTTGAATTTCTCATCTGCAAAAACGGGGTGGTAAGCATAACTACCAGGTATAATTGTATGTGATAAGTCAGGTTAAATCACTTGCAGTCTTGCCACCCCCACCAGTGACTGACCACTGCATTTAATATTTTTTTAAAAATTTATTTAACAGAGAAAAGAGGGAAAGGGAGAGATAGAGATAGGAGAGAGAGAGAGAGAGAGAGAAACAGAGAGAGAGAGAGAGAGAGAGAGAGAGAGAGAGGGAGAGAGAGAGGGAGGGAGAGAATGGGCATGCCAGGGCCTCCAGCCACTGCAAACAAACTCCAGATGCGTGCGCCCTCTTGTGCATCTGGCTAACGTGGGTCCTGGGAGATCAAACCTGGGTCCTTTGTCTTTGCAGGCAAATGCCTTAACCGCTAAGTCATCCCTCCAACCCCTGACTGCTGCATTTATAACCCATAACCCCATGGTGAATACCAGTAACCCCCATCGGAGGGCCCTCAGGGGAATGGGGGTGAGGAGGGGGGGAATGGGACCAACACATGATTTGTCCATACGATGAAGTTTTTAATTAATAAAAGAATTAAAAAAACTAAAAAAAAATATTTACAGTCTTCAAGTTTTATAAAGTCATTATGATGTCCATAATGCCAGCATGCACGATGCACATAATCCCAGGAGGCTGAGACAAGAGAATTGGGAGTGCAAGATCAACCTGGGCTACTTAGCAAGACCTTGACCACCCCCACCCCCACCCCCGCAAGCTCCACACAACAAAAGAAAAAAGGAAAGAAGGAGGTCATAATGAAGAAGTCCCTTTTATTCCTAGCACGGTGCCTGGTGCTCAGTAGATGTTGCTTGAGCCGGGCGTGGTGGCGCACGCCTTTAATCCCAGCACTCGAGAGGCAGAAGTAGGAGGATCGCCGTGAGTTCGAGGCCACCCTGAGACTCCATAGTGAATTCCAGGTCAGCCTGGGCTAGAGTGAGACCCTACCTCAAAAAAAAACAAAAAAACAAAACAAACAAACAAATAGATGTTGCTTGAAGAAATGACCAGAACTCAAGGGCAGCCCCCTAGCTGCTAGAGATTGATGTCCATCTCGTTGGAAGTTGAGATATGGACTAAACAATAGAAGGTAGTCATTCTAGCCAGCTGAGCATGGGGCTGGCTGAGAGGTTACTTCTCATGATAAGTGTTGAAAGACCCAGAAACCTCCAATGTCCATCTTTCCACTCCTCCTCTGTATGACTCCAAGGATGGGCACATCTCCTTGGGATAGAAGAGGTGAGAAAGAAAGTCTTGCTGACACAAACACTTAAAAAAAATGTATTACAAAGGCTTTCCATTTATTTTCAAATTAAAAGAAGCATATTGAGGAGTTTGAGGTATATAATTCAGAGGTAGAGCATGGTGAATCCCTAACATGATAAAAAACTGATTTATTGTTATAATGCAAAATCTTTATCCATGCGCTTGCATGTTAAATTTCTAATTATTTGTGATCTCAGAACTAAGATAAACTTTCCCTCATTGGCTCCATATATCTATTTAGTGCCTATGAGGTGATAGTAATAGGAATGTTAGCATTTAGTGTTTGAAGAGCTCTTATTTTGTGTGACATTTTTGTTCACTCATAGTTGGGATATGTGATACTTTTTTTTTAAATAGACATTGTCATATTTATTTTATTTTGGAAATTTCTCATCAGTGTGAACCTTGTCTTGGGGAGCCAGGCTGCTCTCGCAGGAGACATCATACCCTCTCTAAGCTCCAGTATCTTCATCTGTAGCAGAAATACCATGATTTCTGCCTTCCGCAATTTTGATGAAATTGATGAGGATGAAACTAAATAACATCTAGAAAGAGTTTTGTGAAAGGTTCATTATTATTAATGCCAATTTTTAATGTGGCACGCATAAGTAATTGGTTACATGAAAAGCTTGGAAGCAAAGAGGGTGAAGGTAGGTGAGTAGCCTGGATGCCATGCCAGGAGCAGGTAGGAGAGGAGGGCTGACTGTGCTTCCGGGGAACTGAGAGTGCGTGCAGAGGCGGAAGTGCCTGGAGAGGCGGAAGTGTGGTGGACAGTTCCCAGCCATGTGACTAAGCTCGCATGTGAACATGGGGGAGGCTGGTTTTGGATGGAAGCTGGTCATCTCTTTGGGACATCAGTGCAGCTGTGGGGTGCACTGTGGAATGCGAAGACAGGTGACTAGGTGCAGCCTTACCTTTTCTGGCACAAACCATCTGTATTCTTATTGGCCTAGTCTTATTTTTCCACCTGCCTCTTCATTTCCCTAACTACGCCTTAATTCGCAGCTGTCACTCATTCTCAATTGTTGGGAGGTTTCCTTCCAGGAATAGATACATACGAGCCCCGTCTTCCAGCTGCCCTTACCTGCTGCCTTAAAGTCAAAACCTAGTCCTTTTTTGTTAATGTAAGGAGACTTGCTAAGTTGGCCTGAGATGAGACTACATAATGAATTCCAGGTCAACCTGGGCTAGAGTGAGACTCTAACTTAAAAAAAATAAAAAAACCAAAAAGCAAACAAGAAAAAACTTGTTTGGGATTGGGAGATAGCTCAGTGGTTAACTGCACTTGCTTGGGTTTGATTCCCCAGTATGCATGCATCTGGCAGGAGGCCCTGCCATGCCCAGTCTCTCTCTCACTCTCTTGAATAAAATCAGTACATTTTTTTTAAAGCTTATTTATTTATACCTAGGTGCATATGTATGGGCACACTGGGGCCTCTTGCTGAATTCCAGATGCGTGTGTCACTTTTTTGTGTGTGTCTACTAACATGGGTAGCTGGGGGAATTGAAGCCAGGGTGGCAGATCCCTGCAAGCACCTTTCACCACTAAGCCATTCTCCATTCCCGGTGTCTGTGGGTTTCTGATGTGGTCGTCCTTGGTTCTCACCAAACATTTACAGGCCATAAGCCATAAGCTTATGGCCATAAGCTGAGCTCCTCAAAGGACCTAGTTCCCTAGCAGACCCTACAGAGCCCACCCAGGAGCACCTGCAATTGGGGGCTTGTGTTTCTGAGTCTTTCTATCCTTCTGCTGCTTTGTTCAGAATTGGTTTTTTTTCTTTTCTTTTCTTTCGAGGTAGGGTCTCGCTCCAGCACAGGCTGACCTGGAATTCCTGGAATTCACTATGTCCTCTCAGGGTGGCCATGAACTCACAGGCGAACTTCTTACCTCCGCCTCCCAAGTGCTGGGATTAAAGGCGTGCCCCACCATGCCCTGCTCATTCAGAATTTTGATAAGGACTCAAGACGTTTTGAGTTTATCTTCAAGACAGCATTACTCTTTGGCACTTTAATTTTTATTTACCACAACTAATCATTTATCAGGATTTGCCTTCTCTCTCTTTTTCTCTCTTCCTCTATCTCTATTTTTAAATTAATTAATTTATTTAAAATTTTTATTTTATTTTTATTTATTTATTTGAGAGAGAGAGAGAGAAAGGGGAGGAGACAGAAAATGGCTGCCCCAGGGCCTTTGGCTGCTGCAAATGAACTCCAGATGCATGAGCCACCTTGTGTATCTGGCTCATGTGGGTCTTGGGGAATCAAACCTGGGTTCTTTGGCTTTGTAGGCCAGCACCTTAACCACTAAGCCATTTCTCCAGCTGTGGCCAGCTGTGTGTGTGTGTGTGTGTGAACATTTTTATTTACTTATGAGAGAGAGAGACAGAGAGAGACAGAGAGAGAGAAAGAATGGGCATGCCAGGGTCTCCAGCCACTGCTAACAAACTCCAGACACATGTACCACCATGTGCATGGCTGATATGGTTCTGGGGAATTCAACCTAGGTCCTTAGGCTTCACAGACAAGCTCCTTAATCACTAAGCCATCTCTCCAGCCAAGGATTTGGCTTCTTAGAACCATATAAAGAAAAGGACTTAGTGAAGATGATCACATCACATGTACTGATCCATTTCAGTATCCTTAAAGCTATGTGACCAGCACGGATATACAGTTTTTTCAATGAGGAATTCTGAAAATCCTGTTTGCATGCAATTTTACTACAGGTATTTTGGGATTATGTTTACTGAGAATAGAATATAGCTTAATTTGACTCACGTGGTTAAATTCTTTCACTGATTCTGCTTAAGCAGTGAGTAATAATTACAAAACACTGTTGTGACTCATTAAGCTGTCTCTAGACTTGGCTCCCAACCAGATTAAAGAGCTGCAGGTGTCAGGGCTGGAGAGATGGCTTAACAGTTAAGGCACTTGCCTGTGAAGCCCAAGGACCCATGTTCAACTCTCCAGGTCCCACATAAGCCAGATGCACAAGGTGGTGCCAGCATGCAAGGTCGCACATGCACACAAGATGGTGCACACACCTGGAATTTGATTGCAGTGGCTGGAGGCCCTAGTGCACCAATTTTCTCTCGTAAAAGAAAAAAAATAAAAGAAGACACCGGGCATGGTGGCACACGCCTTTAATCCCAGCACTCGGGAGGCAGAGGTAGGAGGATCGCTGTGAGTTCGAGAGCACCTTGAGACTACATAGTGAATTCCAGGTCAGCCTGAGCTAGAGTGAGACCCTACCTCGAAACACCGAAAAAAAAAAAAAAGTAAAAGAAGAGTCTTAGGTATCAAAGCAGTGGGGGTGGCTCAGGTCTGCACCCCGCTGCATTGAGAAGTGCCTGGTGCTCACACACGTCAGATGCATCATTGTTGTGTTTGACTGACTGTGACGCATTTCTGGATGCTTAGATGTTCTTTACTGGATGCGGACTGTTGGAGACACACGACGATGTTTTGCCGCTATGTAATAACGGTGACATACACTTCGTTCCGTAATGTCAGTTGCTGTAACAGAGCAGAAAGTGACGCGTGCTTTGAGAATGACGAGTGTGGAATTGTAAAGGGAGGAAGTTGGCATGAGGAAGTTTAAGGTAGGGAGTGACCTTTGACTTCAACCTGGAAGAATGGGCAGTGTTGCCATGGGAAGATGCAAGGAAATGGAAGGCTATTATTAAAGCTATGAGGCAACATGCTTTGGGGACCCAAGAGTTAATCTGACAGGAATATCGTTAAGGAATGTGCACGGAGGAGGTGAGGAAGAATGAAGAGACAGGTCATTGTCATCATAAGGGGCTTGGACTTCACAGTGAACCCATGAAAGACTTTGGTGTAAGGCTGGGATGCAGTGATACCTCCCCTATAGGAAAATGCTGGGTAGAGTGGAGTTTCTTGTTTAAGAGTAAGACATCGTTTTTGAAGGTGATTGCAGTAGTTCAAGAAAGGTGAACTATTAATTTAAAATTGAACAACTTAAATTGAACAATTTAACAAATCATTTAGGATGTACTTTTTGAATTATGATTGTTTATGGTTGTAAAGATGATTTTGTTCCAAAAAAAATGACTGGTGGTGAGAGAAATAGGATGGTAATTGAAAGACAGCGCTGTGAGCCTGGCTTAGGAGCACGAGCCTTTAATTCTAATGACTCTGGAGCCTGAGGTGGGAATGTTCCAAGTTCAAGACCTGTCTGGGTTACATAATGAGTTCAATGCCAGCTTAGACAATTTAGCAATACTTTATCTCAACACAATAAGTTAAAAAAGGGTTGGAGATGTGACTTAGTGGTAAAGTGCTTGCCTGGCATGAGCAATGCCCTGGGTTCAATCCCCAGTACCACAATAAAAGAAAAATAAAGAGCTTACTCTGCTATTGATGTTCATAGCAAACAAGTTGCATGCTAAGTGCACTGTCTTTTTATTTATAAAATTTTTAATTTTTTAAATTTATTTGAGGGAAAGAGAGTGAAAAAGAGAGAGAAAGAAAGAGAGGAAGTGAGTATAGGTGTGCCAGGGCCTCTAGCTGCCACAAACAAACTCCAAATGCATGCACCACTTTGTGTGTGTGTGTGTCTTTATGTGGGCACTGGGGAATCAAACTCAGGCCATCAGGCTTTGCAAGCAAGTGCCTTTTAACTGCTGAGCCATTTCTCTAGCCCTGCTCTGTATTCTTAATTATGAGTCTAACAACTGCTTAACAGTCACTAGAAGGTCACACCAATGATGTGCTCAGGACTAGATGATACCTCATGTGTGTAAACCTCATGTGTGTAAACTACTATTTACTCAGAATAGTTTTATGGTAAAAATCATTTTATGTGGACAGCATATAGATTCATAAAAAGCTCATATTTCGGCTGTATGGAGATTGTTATTGTTATTCTAACTTGGGTGTAATTATCTAACAGTTGCTCAACCTCAGGTACTAAGTGAGTCTTTGACTTTGGGCGTTTCATTTCTCTCACAAAAATGGGTAAATTCATGAGACTCAGGGTACGGTCCCAAGGTCTGCATTAAATTAGGTTTCTGCAGTACTCATTTGGAGCAGCCTCCATTTAGAACAGTGAGTTAAGATGCTAACATAAGCACAGTCAGACCCATAGATATCTGTCTGCCTGGGAGTGAAAGGTGACAGATGTGTCATCAGCCCATTGATTGAGGGCTCTGGTCGGCAAGGGAGCCTGTGATACCTCTTGCTCTCCTGAGATGCTTTGGACGTGGGAGTTTGGAGCTGAGTCTAGTGATTTGAGGGCGAAAGGGGTGTGGAGAGAGATTATGCTTTCTTCCTTTCTATTTATTTATTTATTTATGACAGAGAGAGAGAGAGAGAGAGAGAGAGAGAGAGAGAGAGAGAGAGGGAGAGGGAGAATGGGCACTCCAGGGCCTCTAGCCACTGCAAACGAACTCCACACGCATATGCTACCATGTGCATCTGGCTTACGTGGGACCTGGAGAATCAAACCTGGGTCCTTAGGCTTTGCAGGCAAGGGCCTTACGCATTGAGCACTCTCTCCAGCCCCCTTTCTCTTTTATCCTTGTGTCTTGTCTTAGCATAAAATAAAAGGTTGAGGGTGATGAGTGTATAAGGAAGCAAGGAGATGGCTCAGTGAGTAAGGTACTTGTTGCACAAGGTTAAGGACCTGAGTTCAAGCCCCACCACCTACACAAACAGCTGGCCATGACTGTACATGCCTATAACCCCCAGCGCTGAGGGAGGCAGAGACAGGAAGCTCACTGGGGCCCTTTGGTTAGCCAGTCTACGTGGAAAAAGAGGGAGGTCCATGTTCAGTGAGGGACTGTCTCAGGTAGGTGAGGTGGGAGAGGGATAGAGGAGGATGCCTGACATCCTCCTTTGGCCTCTGCGTGTGTGTGCACGGGGCATGTACACCTGTCCATACATGTGCATGGACCACATACATACTACATTAAAACAAAAAAAAAGTTGAGAACCTATTTGAGATAGAAGTTGGGAGAAAAGACCAAGCATACTTTGTAATTTAATCTCAGTGACAATCATTTAGAGTGCTGCTTCTATACTTTAGAGAGTGTCCCATGGTGGATGATGTCTGGCTTTTGTATTGTGAGCCATGTCCAGAGAGAGGGTGATATAGTGCCATTCAGCAGGAGGGACATTAGTCATGTCGCTGTGGTGGTCCATTCCCTCCAGACTGACTATTCAGCCTTCACAAATCTAGTTTATAACAACCACAACAACAACAAAAAAGGATTCATAGAAAAATGTTTTCTAGGAAAGGGAAAACCAGAAATCAAAGGTCTGCTCAGTGTGGCTTTCACATTGCATAAGCAGTATTAAAGTGGTTGAGTATTAATCACTGAGAACAGTTCACAAATTATTCGTGTTTGGATGAGGCAGGCCCAAGCTTTGCTTCTTTCTCCTCATCTGGATTCTATCCATCTCACTCCTCCCTGAGAACTTGGAATAAAAGGAAAATTTTAATGTGCCAATTTTCTCCTAGTGAGAAGCCACGGTGGTATGCTAAGCAAGGAGTGGGATTTATACTGTTACATACAAGGACCTGGGGACTATCTACGGCTCTAATTTGTTGATAGGATTCCTAGAATCCACCATCATTTATACTCGAAAATTGGCCACACTGGAGAGATTTGCAGAGTACAAAAGCAGGGCTAACATGGAGCACACTAACTTCTTCATCCAGCTCTTCTGCTCAAAATTTATGACCAGGTTTATTTATCAGACTTATTCTCAGAGGAGTGGTATTTTCTGTGGCCACAAGGAAACATCTGTGAGCTCAAACCTTAGAGGCAAGTAGCCAGTTAGAACATTTGGCTCATGACACTCAGATTACAGAAGAGAAAAATTAAGCAAGGAAACCCTCCAAGCTCTTGAGAAAGCAACCCAGAGAAAAGTCTCTTATCACCGACACAGTGAAGCACTAAGTTCGTATTAATTAAGAAGTGGCAGCATTCACAATAAATCAACTAGGAGTGTTGCATTATGGTAACTTTGGAAGTTGATGGCAATCTGGCGTGCCCGGATTTATGGTAGATTATATAATGGAGTCCCGAGTTCTAAGAGATCAAAGGCAAATGCTGGCCTGCTCACGATCCATTCTCTCAGGTCAAGCCTACCTAGCCAGAAGCCAAGTGGAGGGTTGAGCAATTATCTGAAGCAGGCAGCAGAGACGGCCAAACCAGATAATGCATAACCAGAAAGTCGCAGGGGAGGAGAAACGTGGATTGAGACTAGGGTAAAGAGTAGAATGTTAAGCAACGTGGTCAGTTGTCCACAGTTCAGATCTGCTGAACAACAGCCAATTCCTGGCTTCGTGGGGTTGTTGAGAACGAGACTAAAAGACATGGGTACAAAAAAAAAATATAGAAGAGGTTCATTACTAAGATTGTTGCATGTTGGTGCAGAATTTCTCTGTACCAGTCACACCTGTGATATGTATAATTCCGAGTATCTACCGGGAGGCGTTTGCACTCTCCTGAGATGAGTGGGTTGAAGTGGTGGTGTAAGTCCTTACGCATTGATAATCCCACTGAGGAGGTTCCTCAGTGAGACAGGGGCAGGGAAGATGGAGCATAAGACTGGAACCTTGGGGCTGGAGAGATGGCTCAGCCATTAGGGTGCTTGCCTGCGAAGCCTAAAGACTTGGGTTTAATAGTCCAGGACCCAGGTAAAAAGCACAAGGTGGCACATGCATCTGCAGTTTGTAACGGCTCCAGGTCCCGGTGCACCCATTCTCTCTCTGCCTCTTTCTCTCTAAATAGATAAATAAATAAAATATGAAAAAAGAGGATAACCTGATGGGAAAATATGACCAATATGCAATATGTTCATAACAACAAAGTTCTCAATAAAGAAAACTGATTTAACATGAGGGAAAAGGTTTCTTTTGGTGTCTAACTGAGAATTACATTTAATCAGCCTTTTTCCTTCCACAGTGCATACATACATTTTCCATGAAAAATTCTCATGCCCGCTAGCTCTTTCATTTCTTCAGGTAGAAACTTCTGTATCTTCTTAATTTTGGCAGTGCACAAGAAAGAAGTTTACAAGCCTATAGACTAGGATTTGCATTACTTTAGATCTGTTTGAAAATTACCGAAATTGCAGAATTAGTGTATTTTTTTTTTCTATTTGGTATGAAAACCACCAAGTACTCACTTTGAGAAGATGCTTCTAAACCTTAAAATACTGCTATCGATCCACTGTCCTCTGTCAGTCTGTCAGGGTATACTCGCTAATTCTGAAGACTTATTCATTATTAGAACTTCCACTTGTTTTTATTTAATTGAGGGAATTTTCATGAAATAGGCCCTCTACATCCTGTAATTAGGAAAAAAAAAAACATGTGCTAGTGGTTCAGATGGAAGAAAAAATGAAGAGGTTGAACAATTTCTTTTTCACTGTATTGTGTCATGTATGTTTTAGCCATTATATGCCACTTTAGGAAAGAAAAAAATAACCCAGGACATTGTTATTTTCCAGTAGCTCAGGGTGATATTTGAAACCCACAGTAAAAACAATGGCCCGTGGAATATTCCAGAAGCATTCCTAGAGAGTCTATTGAAATCTTTTATTTATTTATTTTTTTTTATTTTTTATTTTTTTTTTATTTATTAGTCAGTTCTGTATTCAGCAAATACAGTCAGTTTGGTACCATTATTAGGCTCATCCGTGACCTACCCCCTCCCCTTGGCCCCTCCTTGTTGAGGTATACGGGTCATGCATTGTGGAGTTAGCCCACAGTTATGGCTAAGCTAAATGTCTCTGCATATCATGACCCAACATGTGACTCTGACATTCTTTCCGCCCCCTCTTCCGCAAAATTTCCCTGAGCCATGTTGGGTTCATTTTTGGTCTGCTTCAGTGATGAGGTGTTGAGGGCCTCTGAGGCTCTGGCTCTCTGATTTGGTAGGAGTTGATTTTTCTCTATGCTGATCTCCTTCCCCCTTGTGCTGGTGTCCGGTTCATCAGGAAAACAGCCCCCTTGCTTGTTTCTCCAAGTTTTCTTAGTTTCAGCCGGGGCCCTTTTGAGGTATGATGGGGTGGCTCTCTCCTTAGGGTCTACATCTATCTGAAAAAGAGAAGCAGATTCTCCAACGGAGAGTAAGTTAGCACCAGGACAAATGAGATAACCCTTACTTTTTTTTTTTATAGAGAATTTAATAGGTGTAGGCCTTCTTGTAGCCCACAATTGATAGTAGCTTGATACTGGAGAGTGGGCTTATGTTTGGATATGGTTCTGACTTGTTTCCCAGCTCCAGCTATGGGTCCCATACCAGTGAGGGGATCAGTTAGCCAAACTGAGAGCAGTTGGTTCCCCACCATGGCTGTGTGCCACCACTGCACTTGTGTGGGCATCACAATAAGTTATTTGCTGCTAAGTAGGTTAGACCATGCGTTGCTTCGATAGATATTGGTCAATTTCCCCCAGTTGCCCATGTAGCACCTTCTGGCACTAGACGCGCTGACTGTCTGGGGACTGACTCTCATCCAACTTCCAGCCATGCCATTCTAATTTGCATGTCAATCACATAAGGTATCTTCAGCAGTAGGGTCTTACCACTAACCTTTGGTGGGTCATCAAAAGTAAAACTTGGGCTGGAGGGATGGCTTAGCCATTAAGGCATTTGCCTGCAAAGCCAAAGGACCCAGGTTCCATTCCCCAGGACCCACATTAGCCAGGTTAACCACAAGGGGGCGCATGCGTCTGGAGTTCTTTTACAGTGGCTGGAAGCTCTGGCACACCCATTCTCTCTCTCTCTCTGTCAAATAAATAAATAAAAATAAAATATTTTAAAAAAGTAAAACTTAAAAGATATTTTTTGTTTTGTTTTTCAAGGTAGGGTCTCACTCTAGCCTAGGCTGACCTGGAATTCACTATGTAGTCTCAGGGTGCCCTCGAACTCACGGTGATCCTCCTACCTCTGCCTCCTGAGCGCTGGGATTAAAGGCGTGCACCGCCATGCTCTGCTAAACTAAAGAAGAATTTTACACACAGGTAAAGGTAAGAGAGTTGTGCTGGTCCTGGGATCAGGCGGTGTGTGAAGTGTCATTGCTGAATTCCTCCCTTGCTCTGTGCAGCAACTGTTCTTTCTCACCATATAGCCCTGCCTGACCATCTGGTGGAACCATAGCAGACAGCCATGGCAGGTGCACCTGGGTGGGAGTGCAGACACACACACTTGGAGGTATTGTGAGCAAATGATTTTCAAAACTTTAAAAATATATAGTGCATTCATTTATGTGTGTATATGAAAAAGAGAGAGAGGGAGAGAGGAGAGGTAGGAGAGAGAGAGAGAATGGGTACACCAGGGCCTCCTGCCACTGCAGATGAACACCAGAAACATGTGCCACTTTGTACATCTGTCTTTATGTTTTTTTTTAAATTAAAAAAATATTTATTTATTTATGAGCCAGATTGAGTACAGACATGTTAGGGCCTCCTGACACTGTAAACAAACTCCTTATGCATGCACCACTTCGTGCATCTGGCTTTATGTGGCTACTCAGGAATCAAACCCAGGCCATCTCTGGCTTTACAAACAGATGGCTTTATATTTTATGTGGGTACTGGGGAATTGAACCCGGTCCATCAGGCTTTGTAACTAAGTGGCTTTAACTGCTGAGCCATCTCTCCAGCCCATCAAGACATTTTTATTGACAATTTTCATGCATACACATAGCGTATTTTGAGAGTTCCCTACCATTACTTTCTTTTACTCCCCTTCCTTGTCTCCTTTCCACCGAACCCCCTCTTCTTTCCAGGTAATCCCTGTTTATGTTGATGTAAACTTTCTTGCCCTTCTTTATCATCCATGGCATGCTGGTGGGTACTGTCTTACGCAGGCCTGTGCAAGTAGTGACAACTGCTATGACGGCAATGGCCACTTTGTGTCTGAAAGAGGGCATTGGCCTTCCAGAGCACTCCTCCCCATCTTTGGGCTCTTACGTTCTTTCTGCCGTCCCTTCCACAATGATCCCTGAACCGTGAAGGATGTGACAGAGGTGTCTCACTTAGTGCTGAACACTCAGTTGTCACTTCTGCCTAAGCACTTCCACAAGCTCTGGACCAGAGTTGACACAGCAGGCTGTGACCTGTGCAGAAATGAATAAATGTTATGTCAGAGGTCCACAGCTAGAGCTAAAGGAACTAGCTGTGACTAGGTAAGAACAGGGATTCTTCCGTGTGGACTGATAAGTGGGACCATGTTCATTGTCAGCTACCTTGTTTCATTGAAGTGGGAGAGCAAACCAGCTTTTAAGAAGGAACTGTTTTGGAGTTACTCACAACACCTCTTCTCTGTTGAAAAACAGAAGGAAGAAGAGATGCAGAAAGATGTAAGCCCAAACAGCTCTCACTATTAGGAGGAATAGCACCTGAACCTCAGCTCTTCTCTTTTCCAGAAAGAGCGCAGATACCGATCTCCTCTGAGCCACTGCTCAGGGATACGTGGACATATTTAGTTTCTCTTTTCTGCCTCTTGGCTTCTTTCATGAATACATAAAACCTAACTTGGCCATCAGTTTGGTGAATGAGTTTCCACCTAATTTCTTGGCTTACCAAGCCTGATAGCCAGGGGCTTACTACCTGGTGAACAGTCCCTGGGTGTCTCTTGAGTTGAAATGAAGGATACAGTCTGCAAACTACAACTGTCACTATTTAACATCCCACCTGGCAACTGTGTGGTTGAAGTTTCTTTTAGCTTCTTTTATTTATTTATTTGAGAGCAAGAGAGAGAGAGGGGGGAGGGGGAGGGAGGGAGGGAGGGAGAGAGAGAGAGACAGAGAGGAGAATGGGCGCGCCAGGGCCTCTAGCCGCTGCAAATGAACTCCAGACACATGTGCTACCTTGTGCATCTGAATTATGCAGATACTGGGGAATCGAGCCTTGAACCGGGGTCCTTAGGCTTCACAGGCAAGTGCGTAACTGCTAAGCCATCTCTCAAGACCCTTCTCTCCTCTTTTGTTCCCTGTGTGTGTTTGTGTGTCTGCAGATGGTCACGTGCCATGCCCGTGTGTGGAGGTCAGCGTCGGTCTTTCCCTTGCACCTTGTTTGAAGCACCGACTCTTGTTCACAGTCGCATTTGCCAGTCCAACTGGCCTGGGGGCTTCCAGGCCATTCTCCTGTCTCCACCTTCCATCTCCCTGCAGGCATACTGGGGTCACAGATGTCCTTTACAACGTCTGCCTTTCTGGGGGTTCTGAGAATCTTAAACAGGCACTTGTGCTCATGTGGCACGTGCTTTATTCACTGAGTCATCTCTCCATCCTTGGCCTGGCCTGGCCTGGTCTCCCCTCCCCTCCCTTCCCTTCCCTCCCCTTCCTCCTCCTCTCCTCTCCTCTCCTCTCCTCTCCTCTCCTCTCCTCTCCTCTCCTCTCCTCTCCTCTCCTCTCCTTCTCTCCTCTCCTCTCCTCTCCTTCTCTCCTCTCCTCTCCTCTCTTCTCCTCTCCTCTCCTTCTCTCCTCTCCTCTCCTCTCCTCTCTTCTCCTCTCCTCTCCTTCTCTCCTCTCCTCTCCTCTCCTCTCCTCTCCTCTCCTCTCCTCTCCTCTCCTCTGCCACTATCTTCTCCCCTCTCTTCCTCTTCTCTCTTCTGTGCTAGGGATCAAATCCAGGGTCTTGCACATGCAGAGCAGGTCCTCTACCACACAGTTGCCAGGTGAGGCTGACTGGAAAGTTATCCTCTGACCTCCACACAAATACAAATGCAGACACCCACACACACCCACACACCCCTCTTTATGGTGAATTTATTTGCAAACAGAGAGAGAGAGAGAGAGAGAGAGAGCGAGAGCGAGCTCAAGGGTGCAGAGAATGGGTGCACCAGGGCCTCCAGCCTCTGCAAATGAACTCCAGATGCACATACCTCTTTGTGCATCTGGCTTTACATGGGAACTGGGGAATCTAACCCAGGCTATCAGGCTTTGCAGGCAAGCGCCTTAACTGCTGTGCTATCTCTCCAGCCCCTTTATGGTGAATTTAATTATTCAAAGTGTCAAGTAATAGTTCCGTAAGGGATAAGAAAGACATTTAAGTGAACAAGTTGTCATCTTACTTATATTGGGGCCACCAAGTTAAAAACATCATTTTTACTTAAAATTTAAGGCAGGAACTATCTGTCTGACCTTCAAGTCCATTTCTCATGTCCCGCGTAGGAAATTTCTCAGCCAGCTCACGTCGTCTTGGAAAGCCACGCCTATATTACAGTGAACTCACAAGTTGTCGCCACTGCCTGGAAGCCAGTCTGCGTACCCCTGAGCCAACCTAGGCCATCTGGCTTTACAAACATGGCTTTCTATTTTATGTGGGTACTGGGGAATTGAACCCAGGCCATTGGGCTTTTTAAGCAAGTGGCTTTAACTGCTAATCCATCTCTCCAGCCCATTAAAACATTTTATTGACAATTTTCATACCTATACATAGCATATTTTGAGAGTTCCCTACCATTACTTGGGAGGTTGTGTTCATTTTGTAGTTTGCAAATCCAGTCTCAGGCAGGTGACATAAAATATTAAAAGCTCCTCTGTTTTGCAAACATCAAGCTAGCCTTGAAAATATTCAAAAACACTGGAGATCTAAGTCAACAGAATAAAATGTAAGTTTATTTTATGCTACATGCCCAAATGGCAAGGGAAGGGTGGGGCATGGACCCAGGTCTGCCTGCCCATCAGCTCTGCCAGAGGATTCAACCTGATAGCACTAAGATGGGAACTGGCAGGTCGATCAGACTTCTCAGTTGTAGAACTGGGCAGTCAGTGTACGGAAGCACTGCAGGAAAAGTGTGGTTTAGACGTTGTCTGCTTGACGGCATAGGAAATGCCGGATTCTAGTGAAGACTTTACTTAGTGACTAATCAAAGTATTAAATAATCTCACCAGTTGCGGGTTTAGTCACTGTCCTCAGAAGTGCCGTGGGACTGGTCAGGCAAGTCTTCTGAGGTCAGTACAGATGGTCAGCTGACTCCCAGGCACATGGAAACCTCAATGGCCTATGTGCAAGGACACGTCTGACTGCAGGCTGTCAGGAGTTTTCCACTCACGTTTCTCTGGCTTATGGATTGAAAACAGTTATAGTTCTAATCCCTCCATTAGGAGTCCGCGCAGCTGAGATCAGCTCTGGTGCTGTGAGACTGATTGTGGCCGCTTCTCATTTCCAGGAAGACGAGACGGTGCCTGTAGCTATGTGCCAGGCCAATGCTGGCAGCTAGTTTGATTCCCCTTTTGGAGAGCAAGGAGAAAGACAATGAAGGAAAAAGGAAGGGAAGAGTGTAACAAATAAGTAAGTCCTCCATCTGGATGGGGATGGGCAGAATAAGAGAAACAATACAAATCCTGAGAGCTTCCATGCTTCTCTCTCTCTCTCTCTCTTTTTCTCTCTCTGAATGCACACATGCCATGGTGCATGTGTGGGAGTCTAAGGACATCCTCAGGGTGTTTGTCCTTTCCTTCCACTTTGCTCTAGACAGGTTCTTCTCTTCTCTTCTCTTCTCTTCTCTTCTCTTCTCTTCTCTTCTCTTCTCTTCTCTTCTCTTCCCTTCCCTTCCCTTGCCTTGCCTTGCCTTCCTCTCCCTTCCCCTCCCCTCCCCTCCCCTCCCCTCCCCTCCCTTCCCCTCTCCTCTCCTCCCCTCCCCTCCCCTCCCCTCTCTTCCCCTCTCCTCCCCTCCCCTCCCCTTCCCTCCCCTCTCTTCCCCTCTCCTCCCCTCCCCTCCCCTCCCCTCCCCTCCCTCCTCCCTTCCCCTCCCCTCCCCTCCCCTCCCTTTCCCTCCCCTCCCCTCCCCTCCCTTTCCCTCCCCTCCCCTCCCCTCCCCTCTCCTCCCTTTCCCTCCCTTTCCCTCCCCTCCCCTCTCCTCCCTTTCCCTCCCCTCCCTCTCTCCTCCCCTCCCCTCCCCTCCCCTCCCCTTCCCTCCCTTTCCCTCCCCTCCCCTCTCCTCCCCTCCCCTCCCCTCCCCCTCCCCTTCCCTCCCTTTCCCTCCCCTCCCCTCCCTCCTCCCCTCCCCTCCCCTCCCCTTTCCTCCCTTTCCCTCCCCTCCCCTCCCTTTCCCTCCCTTTCCCTCCCCTCCCCTCTCCTCCCTTTCCCTCTCCTCCCCTCCTCCTCCCCTCCCCTCCCCTCCCCTTCCCTCCCTTTCCCTCCCCTCCCCTCCCCTTCCCTCCCTTTCCCTCCCCTCCCCTCCCCTCCCCTCCCTTTCCCTCCCCTCCCCTCCCCTCCCCTCCCCTCTCTTTTCCCTCCCCTCCCCTCCCCTCCCTTTCCCTCCCTTTCCCTCCCCTCCCCTCCCCTCCCTTTCCCTCCCCTCCCCTCTCTTTCCCTCCCCTCCCCTCCCCTCCCTTTCCCTCCCCTCCCCTCTCTTTCCCTCCCCTCCCCTCCCCTCCCTTTCCCTCCCCTCCCCTCTCTTTCCCTCCCCTCCCCTCTCCCCTCCCTTTCCTTCCCTTTCCCTCCCCTCCCCTCCCTTTCCCTCCCTTTCCCTCCCCTCCCTTTCCCTCCCCTCCCCTCTCTTTCCCTCCCCTCCCCTCCCTCCCTTTCCCTCCCCTCCCCTCTCTTTCCCTCCCCTCTCCTCCCCTCCCTTTCCCTCCCCTCCCCTCCCCTCCCCTCCCCTCTCCTCCCCTCCCTTTCCCTCCCCTCCCCTCCTCCTCCCCTCCCCTCCCCTCCCCTCTCCTCCCCTCCCTTCCCCTCCCCTCCCCTCTCCTCCCCTCCCTTCCCCTCCCCTCCCCTCCCCACCCCTCCCTTTCCCTCCCCTCTCCTCCCTTTCCTTCTTTCCTCTCCTCTCCTCTCCTCTCCTCTCCTCTCCTCTCCTCTCCTCTTCTTTCCTTTTCCTTTCTCCCTCTTGGCATGTGCCAATATAGCTGGCCAGTGAGCTTCAAATAATCCTGGCTCAGCCTCCTACTGCCATAGTATTGTTGGGATGATAGATGCATGTACCACTTTGTGTCTGGCTTTATGTGGGTCCTGAAGAATTGAACTGGAGCTGGCAGGATTTCAAGTAAGTGCCTTTAACCACAGAGCCATCTCCCCAGTCCCTTACCACACCATTTTCAATGTACTATCCTCTCCGTGATTCTGAAAATTTGCTAGTTTCTGTGTTGTCTTGTGTTTTTTCTTCACTGAGGTTCTGGATCTGAAGTTGATTATTTTACAAAGGTGGTGCTGTAGCTAGGGGTTTGAAAAAGGCCTGAAACAAAGCCAGAGGTCTGGATGCTGCTGAACTTAGTTCTCTTTGTACAACTGCCGGAATAACGGTGTCTCTTAGGTAGTATCACCCAGATTAACCTTCCCCACCTTTTGTATGTTTATAATCAACCTGGAACATCTGTGTTTCTTCCATTCTCAAGTATGGCTCCGATAATATTAAACATTGTTCCTACCTCAAAAGACTAAGGGCTAAAATTTTTACAGAAAGTGCATATTAGTAGATTAGAGCCTACATGTGGGATTGCCTCCTCCCTCACACTTTTTTTTTTAAAGCCAGTTTTCTATTTATAGAAGTCAATTCTTCAAAGTCCTAATTCTTTTATGACTTATTTTTCTTATTCCTGGATTAAGTTCAGTTAAGTATTTAATATAATGCAGGGTGTTGTCAGACTTTCATCCCTGTGACAAGTATCTGAGAGAAGCAGTTTAGAGGAGGAAGAATTTATTTTGGGTCACTTTCTCCATGGTCTCAGGCTTTGATTATTTGGCCCCATAGCTGGAGTCCTGTGGCGAGGCAGAGTAGCATGGTGGAGAAGGTTGGAGTGGAGCAGGGCTGCTCACTTCATGGCCTCTGGAAAGCATGAGACAGAGACATAGGAAGAGGCTGAGACAAGGTGTATGTTTATAGGGCATACCTCTCATTACCTATTTCCTCCACTTAGGCTCCACCTCCGAATTTCTACCACCTCCCAATAATACCGTCAGATTATAAATCTATCAATGGATCAATCCATTGATAAAGTCAGAGTCTTCATGAGACCTGTCAAAAATGGCATCATTTGGGGACCAAGCTTTCCACATATAAATCTTTTATTTATTTATTTGACAGAGAGAGAGAGAAAGAGAGAGAGAGAGAGAGAGAGAAAGAGAGAGAGAATGGGTGCCTGGGGGCCTCCAGCCACTGCAAACAAACTCCAGATGCTTGAGCCCCTTTGTGCATCTGGCTAATGTGGGTCCTGGGGAATCGAACCTGGGTCCTTAGGCTTTGCAGGCCAAGTACCTTAACCACTAAGCCATCTCTCCAGCCTCATCCTAATGAACTTTGACCTGGGTAACTAGAAAACATTATTTTTGTGGTTCTGGAAACATATGACGTACATGTGCAGATGACTCAGAGGTAGGAAGGCTGCATCAGGAAGGAGAATCCACACAATTGGTAAATCACCCATGAATAACCAAGAACCGACTACAATATAACAATTTGTGTTCATTTCCACTAATCAGTAAGCTACCATTATGTCTCTTCATTTTCTGTTTGGGACAAATTACTTATCTAATGTATTTCCATTCTTACTGGTACCTATTTGCTGTGATTTTGCCCAGTTCTGGCTCTATCTTGTTGCTTTAATCTTGTCTCTTAGTAAATTGCGACCCAGTGAATGTATTCCAGTGCTATTTGCAATTCCCATCTTTATGTCCAGTGGCAAGAGGGTCGGACTGCTTTTGTTAATTTGTGAGACTGGATGGTGTGATAACAGGACCCCCTAAAACACACTATGATGATGGTTGATGGAGTGTAAAAGATTCGGTTTGGTTCATTCAATTTATCTGGCCTGTCTATACAACACTACCACACAGCGAATTATACTAGTTTTCTACTCATATTGTTGACCTGACATTTGGTGATAAATAAGATAGGCCAGAATGTTCTATCTAGTCTGGAGATGTATGTACACAAGAGAAAATCTTAGTCATCTGGAAGTCTGGGTTCCACAATGCCAGAGAAAGTCCATCACCTGGATGGAGCTGGACCAGACCATACAATGACATATCCATGTCTACGTTTTCTTCCCATTACAACTTTTAGCCATTGTTTTGGTAGCTACTAAAATAATATTGTTATGCTGTTACCCATCCAAGTATAAATCACATTTGGCCACTAGTTAAGTATGGAAATGCACTACAGAATACCTTTGTGATTTTTCTTTTCCTTTTTCTGTTTTACTCAGTTCACACATCCAGAACACATTTCTTCAGATTGCTTTGACAATAGAAAACTTTGTCTGGTGTGGGTTAAGAAAATCTGCCCAAGTTTCTGTTGGTCTTTCTTTCATTTCGCTGGCCATGGGAAATAGATGTGGTGGGACTTCATTTTCGTCAACCAGGAAGCAAGGTCCTGGGAGGGAAGGGTGGAAGGGAGTGGGGAGGAGGAAGCGTGTCCCACGGGATTGCTGTTTCCCTTGGTGTCAGGTCCACCACAGGTAGATTTCCTGGAATAAGAGCCCAGATTATTGGGTGCCCTTGCTGTGCCCAAGAATACACTGGGTCCCTACCAGTTCCTTGTTTGCCATCTCACACGGCTGCCTGGCCTGGGCTGGAGTCTTTTCTACTCAGGAAGAGCAAAGAGAAAAAAAAAAAAAACAGGGAGCATTTCTAGTTTGGAGCTCCACTCACACTAGAAATCTGCCCATCCCCCTCCCCCATTGTAATCTGAAGAAATGAACTATGAGAAAAAACATGGCGCGTTTTGAGGCATAGCGAGGCTCCGTGTGTGGCCGCCTAGAGCTTCCCACCTGGGAGATTCGCCTAGCAAACACCAGGGTGCATGCTGTGCTGAGGCTTCATATCTGGGCTCCTGCCTGCAGGCTGTGCAGACTGCGCAGCAAGGTTAAGTGCACGTTGGGGAAAGGTGGTGTCCCTTTGTAGATGCTGCATTTTTTAAACCTTTTATTGACAGCCTCCACACGTACAGACAATATACGATAATCATATTCATCTTAGAACCTGCTCCATTTTTCACTCACAACGAAATGCTTCCATTTAGAAATGGCCATTATGACTGCCCATCTTGCACGATGCGTTTTCGTTTTAGCAAGCTTAGAAAAGAGATAGGAACAAAGACAGTGAGTTGGGAAGATTGCTCAGTGGTTAAAGGCGCTTGTTTGCAAAGCCTGCTGGCATGGGTTCGATTCCCCAGCATCCATGTAAGGCCAGATGAAAAAAGTGGTTGATGTGTTTGGCCTTTGTGCCCATACACACACACACACACACACACACACACACACACACATGCATGCATGCAAAATAAAAATATTGAAAACAACAAAGATATAAGTAGATTTTCATTAGGCACAGATAATTACTAATATTTTAGTACATTTTCTTTCAGTATTTTTCTTAGTTTTATATACATATGTATATATTTATATACATATTTACACGTTTAGACTAGAAGTTCCATTTTTAAAACATTTTATTGACAACCTCCATACATACAGACAATGTACCATAATCATATTCTCTTTAGAAGTTCCATTTTTCACTCACAATGAAATATATTAACAACATATAATGTTAAAGTCAAGATACAGCACGATTTCAATGTTTGTATATAGTATATATGACATGTAAAATAGTCACATGTACATGAACAGATCCATTTAAAAATATTTTACTTATTTATTTGCAAGCAGAGAAAGATAGACAAACAGTGAGAATGGGTGTTCTAGTGGGTATCTAGTGAACTCCAGATACATGTGCCACTTTGTGCATCTGACTTTATGTGGGTGCTAGGGAATCGAACCTGGGTCATTAGGTTTCGCAGACAAGCACCTTAACTGCTAAGCCATCTCTCCAGCCCTCCATGTTGTATAAGCTGGAATTATGCTACATCTTATAGGCTATTTAATATTAGAATTTATTTAATTACTTATGCATATTCAAAAAGTCTCACTGTTGACATCTATGTTTATTTTCTTAAGAATAATTCTTAAAAAAAGAATAAGTCTTAAGTGAAAATTCAATGTCAAACCCAAAACTATCTTAAATATTGATGGATGTTGCTAGACTTCTTTTCACTTGTTTTTAGAAAATTATTGCAGAAACTTAAAAGTTCCAAGCAAAGAAAATGTCCCATTAACCCACCTAGAAATAAAGTCATTATCTTATTTGGCTCTCTTGTGTATCCGTTTCTTCTGTTATTGGATATTTTCATTATTCATGTGTGGGGTTTTATCTTTTACCTTTTCTTTTGTTATTGCTCTTTCTATATTTCCTTTTCTTATGAGAGGAGTGGGAATTGGCACACCAGGGTCTCTACCCAGTACGATCAAACTCCAGATGCGTGTGCCATCTTGTGCATATGCACAATCTTATGCATGCATCACCTCGTGTGTTTGGCTTACATGGGATCTAGGGAGTCCAACATGGGTCCTTAGGCTTCACAGGCAAGTGCCTTAACCACTAAGCAATCTCTCCAGCCCCTCATTCTGTGTATATTTCTGCAGTATATTCCTACAGCCTATTTTTCTTGGTTTTTGTTCTATTTTTGTGCTTTTTCTTTGCCTCTTTCATATCCTATCTGAGAAACTGATGAATATAGCCTGGTGTAACTCTGCTCCTGTTTTCTACATGTTCACATAACCCTACACACACACACACACACACACACACACCACTCAAATATTTGTGAGACTGGTTTCTACTTTTTAAAGCTTTTGTAACTTTGTTTTTTAAATTTTTATTTATTTATTTGAGAGAGAGAGAGAGAGAGAGAGAGAGAGAGAGAGAGAATGAATGAATATGGGTGTGCTAGGGCCTCCAGCCACTGCAAACGAACTCCAGACACATGTGCTACCACCATGTGCATCTGGCTAACGTGGGTACTGGGGAATTGAACCTGGGCCCTTAGGCTTTGCAGGCAAATGCTTTAGCTGCTAAGCCTCTCGCCAGCCCCTTATCTGCTTTAATAGGAGGGATCAGACTGGCACAGTATATGTGTGTGTGTTTGTGTGTGCGTTTATGTGTGTGCATGCATACATGTGCATGTGTGCATGTGTGTGTGTTTTACTCTGGCTTTTGGTTTTCTTTTATGAGAGAGAGAGAGAGAGAGAGAGAGAGAGAGAGAGAGAGAGAGATGAGAATGGGCACTCTAGAGCCTCTAGCCAATGCAAATGAACTCCAGATGTATGTGCCACATTGTGCATCTCACATATGTGGGTACTGGAGAATTGAACCTGGGTCCTTAGGCTTTACAGGCAAGTTCCTTAATCACTAGGCAATTTATCCAGCCCCTGGTTTCCTAACTTCAGTGTATCTTGGTAATCCAGAGGAATGTAGAGCCATGAAATTCTTTTGAAGAGTTTCACAAGGGATGAATTTACTAAAATTCACTCATGTGGCTATGCTATCAGTAGGTATTGCAGAAAGTTCTAAACACATTAAAAACTTGCTGTCACTGCTAATATTCTTAGACACATATTCTTAGCCATTGGTGGTATTATTTTTATGGTGAATTCCCAGAAGTAAAAGAGCTGATTCAAAGTGTATGTGTATTTTTAAATTTTAATGGGTTTTCCCATATTATTTTCTAAAAATGTTGTAGCAAATCCACCAGGAATGCTTGCAACTGTCATTTTCTTTACTTTTCAACTAGCATTTTCCTCTTTTTTTCCCAAGCATTCCCATTTTCCCACTTTCTAATTTTTTGCTAGTTTAGCAAGAAATCATTGTTAATTTCTACTTTTGTTTACTTTTAATGAGGTAAAACATCTTTTCATGTTATTGCTATTTTTTGGATTTTCTATCAATTTATTATGTGTAATTTTGGCCCATTTTCCTCACTCTAGTTGCTTTTTTCTTACCACTTTATAATTGTTCTTTGTATATTAGATTTTATATATTTTTATTTTTATTTATTTATTTGAGAGAAAAGTGGGGTTGGGGAGAGAATAAATGGGCATGCTGAGGTCTCTAGCTATTGTAAATGAACTCCAGACACATGCACCACCTTGTGCATCTGGCTTATGTGGGTCCTAAGGAATTGAATCTGGGTCCTTTGGTTTTGCAGGCAAGTACCTTAACTGTTAAGTCATCTCTCCAGCTCTATTATAGATTTTAAAACCCATCAGATACACTTGTATATATTTGTTTGTGCAATACTATATGTATGTATATAAAATGTTTCATTTTACCGTATATATAGTAAAATAAAAATTAGTTAATTAGCATTTGTACTATCTCACAAAATTATCATTTTTGGTGGTTGGAACATAATATTGTCTTTCTCAGTACTTTCCATGAATATAGTATACTATTAATGGCAGTCATCATGCTAATGGACCTTTTGAACTTATTTCCTTGCCTGACTAAATTTTGTATCCTTTTTTATATTTGGTGTTTTATTTATTTTTATTTCAGAGAAAGGGAGAGAGAGAGAGAGAGAGAGAGAGAGAGAGAGAGAGAGAGAGAGAGGAGGGAGGGGAGGGGATGACTGTGCCAGGGTCTTTAGTCACTGCAAATAAACTCTAGATGCATGTGGTGCCTTGTGCATCTGCCTTATGTGGGCCCTGAGGAATCAAACCTGGGTCCTTTGGCATTGCAGGCAAGCAGCTTAACTGCTAAACCATCTCTCCAGCCCTAAAATCTTATATCCTTTTACCAACATCCCATATACCGTTCTATCTACTTACTGCCTCACCTCCTAGCAATCACCATTGTACTTTCTATGTCTATTTTTTAGGTTCTGTATTTGCGTGACATTGAGCAGTACTTCTTTTTCTATGCTTGGATTATTTCACTTAGCATGGTGTCCTCCCGGTTCATCCATGTTCTTGCAAGTGACAGAGTTTACCTCTGGATACAAAGAATGACAAACACTGGATTGAAGCGAGTGCCACCTCACAGTGTCTTATTACTTTACCACTTAGCACCGAGACTGAGACATTTAGTAAACCCTCAAGAAATATTGCCAAATTAAGTAATGTTGAATTATTTTTGGTGACAAAAGAATTAGGTTTGTCATTTTGAAAGCATGCATGAGATTTGTGTCTTTCTACCTACTATTAAAATATTGTATTACCGAGAAAATATTACGCAAGGACTGGGGGGGGGTGGTGGATCACATCTGTCTTTGCCAATGGGCTGGAGGCACAAGGGATGAGGTGGTTTTATTGTGTGGAGGACTGAAACATGGGTTACGGTGCCCCAGCAAGTCCTTGTTGCATGCTCACAATTAGTAGTCTGTTTAAATCATGAGCTTTTATTGGGCCTTGCAAAGATCTTTCGGCTAGCTTCGATTTCAGCGAGGGGGAGAGGAGGACAGGGATGGGGATGGTCGTTCACAGTCCAGCCGGAAGGTGAAGACTTTATTCTCCCTCTTTTCAGCTGAGTGTTCGTTGGAATCTGCTGTTTCCTGCCTCACTTTACATCCTTCTTGTCTCTCATTGCAGCCATCTTGGTTTTTTTTTTTTTTTTTTTTTTTTTTTTTTTTTAGTCTATAAATTTTAGAGTTGGAGAAACATCTTGAGTCAGTAATGAGTGGGAACAGAAGACAAGAGCCTCGCAGTTTCTGGTTGCTCATTCACACCCCTGTCACCTTCCATTCATTAAGGTCCGCCTTCGCCTGCAGACTCAGATACGATCCAATTGACAGTCGTCATTCATTCATGCAAAATAAAAAATTTTTTTTGAGCTCCTGCTACATGGAAGTTGTGTTCTGGTTGCCGGGTCCCGTCAGACGTGGACATTGCATTGTGGAGCTTGTGGTTGGAGGCAGGTTGTTGCAGTTACCACCTCCTTGCTGGGGCAAACACTTGACCAGAAGCCAGCTGATGGAAGAAAAAGGTTTATTCCAGGTTTACAGATTCCAGGGGAAAGATTCATCATGGCAGAAAAAGCTGGCTCACTTCATCATATATCCACGGTAGAGAGAGAACAGCCAGCAGCAGCAAACATGAACTGATTCTGAACACACACATAGGGCTTGACTCAAGATCCACCCCCCAGTGACATACCTCCTTTTGCTAGAGACCAAGTAGGAAGCTCAATAAAAAGGATCTGAAGGGCTGGAGAGACGGATCAGCCTTTAGGGCACTTGCCTGCAAAGCCTAATGATCCAGGTTTGATTCCCTAGTACCCATGTAAAGCCAGATACACAAAGTGGCACATGTGTTTGAAGTTCGTTTGCAGTGGTAGAGGCCCTGATGTGCCCATATTCACTCTCTCTCTCTGTGCCTCTTTCTCCCTCTCTCATAAATAAATAAATTTAAAAAAAAACGTTAAAAGTAAATAAATAAAATATTAAAAAGTACCTGGGGCTGGGCTGGAGAGATGGCTTAGCAGTTAAGGAGTTTGCCTGCGAAGCCTAAGGACCCATGTTCTACTCTCCAGCTTCCACATAAGTCAGATGCACAAAGGTGAGGCAAAGCACAAGGTCGCACATTTCTGCTAGGTGGCGCAAGCGTCTGGAGTTCAATTACAGTGGCTGAGGCTCTGGCACACCAATTCTCTCTCTCTCTCTCTATCTCTAAGATAATAATAAAAAATACCCGAGGCTATGGGGCCATTTACATTCAAACCATCACACAGTAGATGATAAACAACACATAAGAAGTTGGTGCAGATATTGGAAGCTGATTAGGACTACTCAAGAGAGTGAAAGGAGACAAGGCAGGTTGCCTGCTCATTTGGTGTGAAGACAGAATGGCCTAGCGTGGCCAAAGTAAAGCTGCTGAGAAGAGAGCATGTGCTAAGACATGAAGGAGAGGGAGGGGGAGATTTGGGGGGAGGGCGGAATTTCCAGGTTAAGGTTTGAAACAGGAGTCTTCACAGGAGACTGGGGAATCATAGAGGCCAGTGTGCCTGGAGCCCAGCCAAGGAGAGAAAGTTGTAGGGACAATGGGTCGTTATGGCAGTGACGTGCTTTATTGTTATTTTCCTTTTTAGAGGAGTTCAAGGGTAACATTGTAGATAATGTACATGACAGCTTTTTCAATTTTGTTTTGATGTCATCGACGCCATCACTTTCACATGGAAATTTGACTGGCAAGCAGATTGACACACACACACACACACACACACACACACACACACACAGAGAGAGAGAGAGACACACACACACAGGGTCATCTTCCCTTAGAGCTCTAGGAAAATTTTGTTTCAATGACTCTTGTTTCATTCACAAATAGCAAAAGGAATTATGAAGGAGCCACAGAGATTAATAGTAAGTTTCTGCTTGACTTAGGATAGAAGCAGGCTCATGGTATGACCCACTATGCTTATTTCTCATGAATGTTAAAAGGGACAGAAGTAGTTGACTTAGAATGCAGGATTGTGCAGAAATGTGACTCAACTAGTTACATGCTTAAACAGTTTTCAGAAAGAACACCAAGTTAAGACCCAGTGGTTGATAAGAACAAAGAGAAGGGCAGAGGTTTTGAAACATTATGATTTGGGTGCTCTGTTGGCATGCTTTTTTGGTGAGCCTGAGGATACCAGTTAATTATGTTAATAGTCTTTTCTTAGGTTAAAATATTTTTAACTATATAGTCTTAGGCTGCCCTCAAACTCACAGGGATCCTCCTACCTCTGCCTCCTGAGTGCTGGAATTAAAGGTGTGTGCCATCATACCTGGATTTATATTTTTTTAATTTAATTTTTATTTATTTATTTGAGAGAGAAAAAGAGGGAGGGAGGGAGAGAGAGAGAGAGAGAGAGAGAGAGAGAGAGAGAGAGAGAGGAGAAAATGGGCATACCAGGGCCTTTAGCCACTGCAAATGAACTTCAGACGCACCTTGTGCATCTGGCTAACCTGGGTCCTGGAGAACTGAACCTGGGTTCTTTGGCTTTGCAGGCAGGTGCCTTAGCCACTAAGCCATCTCTCCAACCCTCTTACATTCTTTCTGCCTCCTCTTCCATGATCTTTAGAGGGGGTGATATAGATAGCCCATTTGTGGCCTATTGCTCAACAATTCAAAGGGAATGGCACTTTGATGAGTTTCTTCAGTAATCATTGCCAACTGCAAAAAGAAGCTGCTTTGTCTAAGACTGAGAGCATTACTAATCTATGAGTATAAACATGAATATTTAGAGTCAGTTTGACAGATATGACATGTCTATTTAGCAATAGTAGTACATTTCCCTGTAGGGTTTCTGTCCTCTCCTGCCACAGGGTTTTGACCAGGTTTTTAGTACCAGGCATGCATTCTCTCCTGTGAAGTGGACCTTAAGTCCAACCAGCAATCAGTCGGTTACCCCTATAACAGTCACCAGTATTGCACTAGTGGGCACACATGTTACGTGGCAGGTTGATTATGTAGCACACAGGGTCTACATAGGTGAGTAAGGCTATTGATCATTTTTATCTTTCTGTAGCTGCACTAAACTAATATTAGTATGTTTTTAATTTATCTTTATTTTATCATAATCCTGACAATATGCAGAACATTCCACCTTTCTCATGTCACAGAACTGTGCTACCTGCCTGTTGACCCAGGTATTATTAACAGCATTTTTTTTTGTAGAGTAGAGAAAATGAGGTCCAGAGAAATTAAATAAGTTCAGGTTCACATACAAACCTGGATAAAACACTTCAGTATTCCCTCTTTTGTCTCTACACTTTGTTCTTGACCTAATTATGCTTCACTGGGCAATAAGATAACTATCTTTTAAACAGTGATATATAGAATGTAGCAAAGTGTAAGAACCCAGGTTTGATTCTCCAGTACCATAGATGCACAAAGTGGTTCATGCATCTGGAGTTCGTTTGCAGTGGCTAGAGGCCCTGGTGCGCCCGTTCTCTCTCTCTCTCTCAAGTAAATAATTAAAATAAACCATAAAAATTGTTGCAAACTTCTCCCAGCAAAATTGCTTGCACAATGTAGGGTGTTCATTATTGTTTGGCTCTGCTCTGCTGTGATTTGAATGTAAAATGTTTTCTGTTGGCTGGTATGTTTGAGTGCTTGGTCCCCAGCCAGTGGTACAGTTTTGGGCTAGTGGTACCATTTGGGAAGGCTATGGAGCCTTGCTGGAGACAGACAGTTGGTTGCCAGTGGTTAAGCATTGGAGATTTTACAGCTCAGCCCTGCTTCCTGTTCATTCTCTGCTTCCTGACTGTTGATGCAATGTGACAAGCTGGCTTCCTGCTCCTGCTGCCATGCCTTCCCTGCCATGAAACTTCCCCTCTGTAAAACTGTAAAACAAACAAAACAAACCAAAACCCCCAAACCCAGTTCCTTCCTTACGCTGCTTTTTTTCAGGTACTTGGTCACAACAATGGTGCAGCAAGTTACTTAATGAATACAGCTCCTTACCATGACCATTAACTTCATAAGTTTTGTGAGCTGGGTTTCCAAGCCTTACTAGTCTCTTGTATTGATGATCCCATGTGGTAATTTTTAGTTGTGTTGTTAAAAGAAAACTCAAATAATTCCAGACTGAAAGTAAGCTTTTGGGTTTAAAGGAAAAAAAGAAAAAAGAAAAAAAAAAAAAACAACAACAAAAAACTAGTTCCAGATTTAAAAACTTGTAATAAAATTCAAACTCATTTTTTTTCTATGCCTCTTTGAAGTCTAGCAATTGAGCTTTGTTCACATTTTATATTAAAGTAGTAATACATGGCTTAAAAATGCTGCAAACTCTAGTCTTTCTCTTAAGAGGCTTATGATACAGATTAGAACACAGAGGGTTTTGGGAAGCTGGTGGGGACGGAAACACAATTTGGCTAACTTATTCCAACTTTCTCCCAATATTTTTTGTTCATGCCTCTAAAAAAATTAGCATACTATCTTTTAATGTTCTTTGAGAAATACTTGGGAAAGTTTTACATGGAAAACTATCACTGAGTAAATTCAAAAGCAGGAAGAATTCTTAAAAATTACAATATTTTGGAAAAAGGCATTAGTTTTATTTTTAGGTGGCCTGACATACATTAGTAAGGACATGTGTGCTCTTCTTAGTGATGCGTTCTTTATTTTCTTTTGAATTATACATTGCTTTTTAAAAGCAATTATTTAATTGAACCATTTATTAAAGGATCAGACACTGTCCTAGGTGCTATCAATATAAGTAAAACATGTTAGCATATGAATAGAGCATATCTCCTATTATGGGCTTACAGTGTAGTGAGAGACACAAACAAATTCACAGGATTGAAATAAGTGCCACGTTTGTGGCATAAATACTGTGTTTTGAAATAAAGGCTAAGACCTTTAAAATGTTTCATAAATTATGAACTTTAATGTGTGAATGAATTGTTTGTTGGTCATATTTCCATCAGGTTATACTCTTTTGTACCTCTATTGTCCCCATTCCACTGAGGCCCTCCTCAGTGGGGTTATTGGTATTCACCGTATTTACTGTGGGCTCATGAGTGCATCAGTCAGTCTCTGTGGGGGGGGGGGTTGGGGGAGCAATGCCTCAGGATACTTCTTCCCACCCTGTGGCTCTTACACTCTTTCCACCCCCCTCTTCTGCAATGTTCCCTGAGCCTTGGTGGGTGTATCATAAGGCTAATTTAGTGCTAAGCACTCTGAAACCTCTGAATTTATGCTTTGAGACACTTTGAGTGTCCTCCTTGTCTATCACCATCTCCCTGGATCTGGTTAAGGCACAAGAACTTAATTCTGCCCCTTGAATGTCTTCCTGGGAGAGGAGATTCTTGATGTGATTTTAGAGGAGACATAGATTTTTATCAGGAGGACCAGGGCAACATGTTGGAGGTGAGTGTTAAAGATGGAGACAACTTTTGGCTAACAGGACAGGGCTTGGCACATTTGGGGACTTGAGAGTGATTCATGTATGCTGGAGTGCAGGGTTCCATGGAGAGGTTGGTGGTAAGTGGATCTCTCTAGGGCTTTGGCCAGACTGGGCAGGCTACCAAGACCAAAATAACACAAATCAGATGTGGGTTTAGAAAGGGTACTCTGGCTGTAGTGTGGAACTTGATGGATCATGGATGGAGCAAGATTCCCAAGAAGACAAAAGCACATCTGCTTACATTTAAAACTATATATATATATATATAATAAGGGGGGTAGCAAAATCAGAAGAGATCCGCCAAGACTTTGGAAATCCACCTTGATCCAGGCTTCCCTGGTTTCTGGCTGAGCATGTTTGGGGCCCTAGGTGGAGTCTTGGAGGGGGGAGTCCTTGAGCTGGAGGAGATAGGTGTGTCCTGAGTTTGGAAACCTAGATGGATTTGTCTGCTAAGACATTTTGTCTTCTCCCTGTAAGTGAAACTCAATGATCAAAAGCCCTTGAATAGGGAAGTAGCACGTGTAAAGCAAGCACGTGTGTTGAGAAGTCCCCATGGATAGGGAGGGTTAGATTGGAAAGATCCTGCTTTAAAGAGGAGGCCATGGTGCAGGTACAGACCAAGAGAGAGGATGAAGAGGGGAACACCACCCAGGACTTTGTCCACGCATGGGATAAGTGGTGTCTTTGGCAAGAACATGTGAACCAACACAAGTGAGAGGAAGAGTATTCAAACGAAATAGTTCCATAGGCCCCTGAGTTTCTAAAGTCTGGACTCAACACATGGCAAGGCTGGTACCAATGTGCTAAGTATGTAAACTATTCAGCTGATTATCTCTGAACTTGAGAATCTTTAGAGACCTTTTTGAAAAGTTTTTTTTTTTTTTGGTTTCTCAAGGTACGGTCTCACTCTGGTCCAGGCTGAGCTGGAATTAACTCTGTAGTCTCAGGGTGGCGTTGAACTCATGGTGATTCTCCTACCTCTGCCTCCTGAGTGATGGGATTAAAGGCATGTGCCACTACGCCCGGCTATAAGATTTTTTTTAGTATTTATTTTAAAGAGATAGAAAAGAGGCAGAGAAAGAAGGAGAAAGAGACTAGGTGTGCCAGGGCCTCTAGGTGCTACAAATGAACTCCAGATGCACGTGCCACCTTGTGCATCTCTGGGTCCCCGGGAATCAAACTTGGGTTTTTCGCCTTCACAGGCAAGTACCTTAATGACTAAGCCATTGCTCCAGCCCAAGACACCTCTGATATTGAAATAAAAGTCATGAGTCTAACAGTCCTCCTGCTTCATCCTCAGAATTGCTGGGATCACAGGCATGTGCTGGCATGTCACACATGTTTGAACTGCAGAAGGTGATGGAAGTGGGATGGGCCCAGCATGTGGAACGATGTAGATACGGAGACACTCTTCCGAGTACGCATAAGACACAGGCTAGATAGTTCCGAAGAAATGTAGAATACCCACTATTTTACAACACAATTAAAATGACAACAAAGGAATGGAAAAGAAATCAACCCACAAGAACAGAAATAAGTGACAGGAGAGGAGACAAGATCAAGCTGGGGTGACATAACATTCTAGAGTGTAGCCAGCTGCTGAGTGACCAGTGAGCGGCTGGGCAGACAAGTGCCGTGGAGTCATAAGCCTGTGGGGGTCATGGCACGACGGAAAGCTTGGTAAATTATGAAATGCCAGGTAGACAAAGGGGCCTGAGGCAACAGGTAGCTCCCAAGACTAGGGTTGGTTTGCAGTTAAAAACAGATGTTGGTGAAAATCACTGTCTGCAGTGCCACAGAAACCCACCTCATTAACAGACTGTCTACAGTATAGGGGGGAGGGGCAAGTGTCCTTCTGAAATAGACAAGTTATGTGAAGGCATCAGGGTGGATGGGGTCACCCCCGAGTCCCTCCTGCCCTTCTGCCTCAAGATGTGACTGCGAGGCTGTACCCTCCAGGCAGGATTTCAGAAGAGTTGCTCAACTGGTCCCTGCTCAATTACATAGATGTGCAATTACAGAAATGCAATTGGGTACCAAAGGATCACCTTCTACTGGTCACATAAAAGATAGATGTCCACCCAAATGCATGCACACACATATGCATATGTATACCACACACACACACACACACACACACACACACACACTACTGCTGGAGGAATTACAGAGTCACACGGATGAAAAGGATCTGTTGTATCTTCTTCAGTTATTGTTTTCCAAAAGGAAAAGTTGATGTGTCCTTAGCCAGGCCAGTTCCGCCCTGAAGATAGGTCTCTGTGAGCCGATAAAATGTGCTCAGTGTTTTCAGCAGAGCTGTCTGTCATGGGTCCACCTTGCTCTCTATCCTTGATCTTTGTAGTTTTTCAGATATAAGTCCAGGGTTAGTCTATTCTAGACGACAACACCTGGGGCTAATTTATGGATTTTTTTTTATAAGTCATCTTCTAGGAATCTCAGGAAACCTATGAAATCTGGTGTTATTTAGTCATCTTAAGATCTAACCTTCTGAATTTTATCCTATATTGTCAACAAAGGATATTAGGGGACATACTTACCATTCTAAGCATTATGTCTTCATTCAAGTCCATAATGGAATATTTAGAAGATCTTTAATTTTGTATGTGGTTCTCATGGAAAAATTTCTGCTGTAGATTTTTTTTAAAAAAAAAATAATTCTCCCACCTCTGGTCTCTGATTAAGGAATTGCAGACTGTTTTTCCAAGACAAATCATTAAATCCATATTTCTCCCCCTGGGTAGTTGGTTTACTCTTAGCAATTTTTATTGATCAGGACTTAGCTTTTGTGTTTGCTAAGCCACCGTTGGGGTGTTTTAAGGTTATGTGGGGTGATATGTGTAATTGTGTTTCATTCGTATTGTAAAACTCCCCAGAAGATAAAATTTACTTTGAACAGTCTTGAGTCCTTTTGTTTGTTTATTTAAGGGTTCATTCTTTGGTTTGGAACTATAGAGTTTCTGGGTAAAAGTCTCCGATTTCTTCGTTTGTTGATTAAATTTTTGGGAACTGGTAAGGCTCCCAAGATGATTGCTTGCTATACTGTTCTAACAAATAAGGGAAAAAAAAAACCCACATAAATCTTAAAATTCCAAGCTCTTGGGCTTTTGCATCCACTTGCACAGGAAGGAAAGAGTCATCTAATCCTTATCCAGTGACTGTGACATGTTATTTCCCACACAAAGTCACACTTGTAAATGTGTGTCGAGAATTTCAAAAGCCTGTCACAGCTTTTGGCTTTTCCTCTTTTATTTATTTATTTGCAAGGGAGAGAGAGAGAGAGAGAGAGAGAGAGAGAGAGAGAGAGAGAGAGAGAATGAGACAGCGAAAAATACAGAGAGCATGGGTCTCTAGCTGCTGCAAATGAACTCCAGAAGCATGCACCACCTTGTGCATCTATCTGGCTTTATGTGGAGAGCGGAGTGGAACTTGGGTCATTAGGCTTTGCAGTCAAGCACTTTAAGCACTGAGAAATCTCTCCAGCCCCCCCTTTTATATTTAATGTAGGGTCTGGATAACCAAACTGAAGTCCTTATATTTGGGCAGCAAATATTTTATCCACTGAGCCATCTCCCCATGCCCTGGAAGTGTTTTGATTCCATGCAATCCTATTTGTTGGCTCTTGGTTTTATTTCTTGAGCTACTGGAATCCCTCTCAGAAACTCTTTACCCATTCCAATATAATTTTCTTTTCTTTGATGTATATTTTTGGTACCTCTCAAAAACCAGGCAGCTTTAGCTGTAAGGTTTATTTCTGGGTGGCCTATTCTAGTTCAGTGGTCCACAGCCTGCTTTTATGTCAGCACAGTGCTGTTTTTGTTACTATGGCTCTGTAGTATAGTTTGAAGTCAGGTATTGTAAATAACTCCACTATTAAATTTTCTGCTCAAGATTGCTTCGGCTATTTGGGTCTTTTATGCTTGCATATAAGTTTTATAATTGTTTTTCTCTATTTCTCTGAAGAGTGGCATTAGGGTTTTGATGGTGATTGCATGAAATCTGTAGACTGGTTCTGATAATTTAGTCATTTGCATGATACTAAGTATGCTGATCCATGAACATCTCCATTTTCTAGTTTCTTCCTCTTTTTTTTTGTTTTTGGTCAGTGTCTTAAAGTTTTCATCATGGAGATTTTTCACCTTCTTGGTTAGGTTTATTCCTAAGTATTTGTGAAGCTATTGTGAATGAAACTTTTCCCTGGATTTTTTTTTTCAGAAAATCTATTATTGTTATATGGAAAGACTACTGATTTTTGCATGTTGACTTTGCATCCTGTTATTTTACTGGAAGTGTTTATCAGATCTCAGAGTTTTCTGGTTAAATTATTAGGCTCTTTGAAGTGCAGGATTGTATCTTCTGAAAGTGACATCCTTGTTTTGTTTCTGATTTCAGAGGAAATGCTTTTTTCTTCCCCTCCAAAACCAAATAGGCTTGCTTCATATAGACTTTATTATGTTGAGGTATGTTCCTTCTATTCTTAGTTTCTTTAGGATTTTATCATGAAGAACTTTGAACTTTGTCAGATGCTTTTTCTGCATCTGTTGAAATGATTGGGTGACTTCTGTTCCTGAATCTATTTATGTGCTCTATTACATTTAATGAGTAGTGTTATTGAATAGAACTATCCTTGAATTCCTAAATGAATCTGACTTGATGATGGTGTATGATGTTTTTAAGGTTTATTTTTTCAAGTTTTTATTTTTATTAATTGAAAATTTCATTGTCTGGACAAATAACGTGTTGGTCCCATTCCCCTTGTATTACCTGGTTGTATCCCCTCCTCTTTGCTCCCAGTCTGCTGAGAAGCCTCCTCAGGGGTCACTGGTATTCACCATGGGGTTATGAGTTATGGATGCCATAGTGAGTCACTGGCAGGGGTGTGTGTGTGTGTGCAATACCTCAGGACAGTCTTCCCACCTGTGGCTCTTACAGTCTTTCTTCCCTTCTTCCACAATGTTCCTTGAGCCTTTGTGGGTCATATGTGTTATAAGTCTGCTTTAGGGTTGAGCTCTCTGCAACCTCTGGGTTTCTGCTTTGATGAGTTTTGAGTCTCCTCCATGTCCATTACCATCTCCCTGGTATGGGCTGTCAGGCTTTTACATTTTGAATTTGGCTTGTAAGTATTTTATTGATAATCCTCATGTCTATGCTTTTCAGGGAAATTGTTTTTAGTTTTCTCTTTTTTGTTGTTGTTGCAACCCTGTCAGAAGATGCATGAACAAAATTAGATAATGTGAGGTGAATAAACATAAAATCATAAAAGCTTCTTCAAAAGTAAAATAAAGTCAAAATTCTACTCCAAAATACAATTAGAGGGCTGGAGAGATGGCTTAGTGGTTAAGACATTTGCCTGCAAAGCCAAAGGATCCCGGTTCGATTCTCCAGGACCCATGTAAGCCAGATGCAAAAAAGTGGCACATGCATCTGGAATTTGTTTGCAGTGGCTGGAAGCCCTGGTGCGCCCATTCTCTCCCCCCGTTTCTCCTTGCCTCTTTCCCTCTCCCAAATAAATAAATAATATATTAAAAAAACAATTAGACAAAAGAGGAAACATGTGGGGCAACAAACAGGATGAAATAATAGCATGTATTCCAAAATTGGACTCTCCCAGGTGTGTGTGTATGTGTGTGTGTGTGTGTGTGTGTGTGTGTGTTGGAGTCAGTTGAGGTTGGAAGTTCTTCTTTCATCTTAGTGAGGCTGGTGCTGGACTAGGTTAGTCAACTGTCAGATGTTCACCAGAACTTTCTTCCCATTAGGAACTTTGCTTCTTTGTGTACCAGAAGTTCTTGCTAGCCACATTTAGCTTTGCATGCTGTGTGCTGGCCAGACTTTGTCATATTCTGGAGATTCGCCAGTTGTGTAGCCTTGGTTGGCTAATGCCCATGTAAGGGGCATCTTCTCAGTGTGTTGGTAAGTGGGGGAAGAATACAGAACCAGTCTCAGTGCTCCCATGTTCCCCTCCACAGGAAGTAGATGGCTGCAGAAGTTGAGTGGTCCACTGGACCTGAGTTTCAGAGCCTCGTCCACAGTGGACTTCAAGGCAGATAGGTGGCTCCAGAGGTCAGACCACCTGCTCGCTTCAGCTCAGGGCTATCAGTCTCCAGTTATCCTCAGCTGATGGGGTTTGCTCCTAGTGATCAAGGTTGGGGCTTCTGACCACCGTACCCTTAAGTGCTACAGCCAACTTCCTGCTACCTGATCACTGTGCCCATGCCCAGCCCTCTCCTCTCACTGAATGCTTCCTATGACTGTCTCTCCACCTGAGGCTGAAGCCAGTTGATCCCAGGCTTCTTAACTTGTGATCATTCCGTTTTGGCCCTCAGAATAGCTCAATCTTTTTTTTTTTTTTCCACTCTAGCCCAGGCTGACCTGGAATTCAATATGTAGTCTCAGGCTGGCCTCAAACTCACGGTGATCCTCCTACTTCTGCCTCCTGGGTTCTGGGATTAAAGGCGTGTGCCACCATGCCTGGCTAGAATAGCTCAATCTTAAATAATATGTTCCCTCTCAGAATTGTGCCTGGTCACAGTCCTTTGAAGCTTGAGAAGTGACAGCATGGAGCCCCTCTTGGATGCTGACCCACCACGCAGTAGAAGTGACTATCTCACCAGAACCCCCTCCTGGATTTGCGGCTTGTGAGAACTGTGGATTTGTCTAGTGGGGTAGGAGAGTTCTCACTTTGCACCAAGGACGAGACTCTTGTCTCAGCGTGGGGGAGCCTTGGGCCTGCTTCCTGCTGCCTGGGACTCTTTCCGCACTTTTCAGTCCAACCACCTGCTTTGCGGTCCTGACTGGTTTCTACTTCTTCTGTCTTTGGAGTGGCGTCTACTTTCTGCTATCTTGACTGTTCATTCACCACATCAGACGGAAGCAGCTTTCTAACTGTCATCTTTTCTTGGAAGCACCTACTGTCCACACTTTGGAGAAAGCCTCTTATGCAGCCTAAGCTGGCCTCAAACTCAATGTGTAGTCAAGGCTGACTTTGAGTAGTGATTCTTCTGTGGCCCCCCCACCCCCAAATGCTGGGATTATATGCATGTGCCAGTAAGCCTGACTTCTACAATTCTTTTGGTTAAGGTAAACTACTATAATCCTATAAAAAGTATCTACAAAAATTTGTAGAGCCAGGCATAGTGGTGCCTGCCTATAATCCCAGCATGCAGTAGACATATTGTCTAATTTAAATCTCTCATCAAGGTTCTATTAGGTGGGAGGCAGAGATTCAGAGAGGTTAAATCATTTGCCCAACATCACAGAATTTTCAGCGGCAAGGTCAGAGGTGGCAAATGGCCAGCAGAGCTTGGGTGAATTCTTACTGAGGCTTTGTATTACGGAGAGAGTGAAGAGAGCCTGTGTCCACTAAGGCCACTTTCACACAATTTTAATAGGCCATTAAATTAAATAGGTACAATTTTCTCTGTCTAGCCAAACTACAGTTAGCAGGGTTTTTGTATTAAACTCGTCAAAATGAAGACATTTCACTTGCTTCTTTTCTCTGGAACGGTGGCCCGTGTCACCCAAGGGTGAGAGGCATACTCATTCTTTGGAGTTCCGTTGTTCTGCTCCACGGAAATGGATTAACAGAGAGACATGTGGGTACAGATAAGGTTTCTTTTGCCTTGTTTTTTTTTTTTTTTTTTTTTTTTTTTGGTAAATCTTTATAAGGATTGGGCTTGGCTGGCTGGGCACCTAGAGCAATGTGGAAGTGGAACAGCTGCGTAGGGTCCACATGGTTGCAAGGGGGCTAGAGATGGTGTCGGGGTTCATTTTTTCATGCCAGGTCAACCCCCCCCCCCCACTTTAAGTCTGATTCCTTTCAGCCCTTAGGAAATTAGACCAATATAGTGTCTCAGCTATGGCTTATCTATGATACACTACAGATCTTTTATCTTGCTTGCATGGAATCACAGTAGTGGGAGATTTGAGTTTCATGGTCTTTGGTCGCTAATCACGTCACGATCTTCTTGTTCCTCTCAACAGGGAGGTAAAATAAGGTATTTGCATTACTATTTGCTCTATGCAAGTACATGTTGGAGGTTAAACCTAAGGTCACATCTTGGTGGAGTGTGGCAGGATTCTGTATCAGGAGAAAGCACTCTGTTCCCACCAATGATAGAGAGAGATTGCTAATCGTGATGATATAGGTTCACTGTGAAGTGGAAGATGAGAACAGACAGGGTTTGTGGAATTGTGTGCCATGGTAGAAGGTAGAAGGTGCCAGCATTGCCCTCAGCAGCCCTCCCCTCAGACCACATTTAGTAACTGCCTGCTGTTTACTCTGGAAGTCTCCGTGTAAAGTTTTGAGAACTTAAACCTGCAAAGGTAAGTTGCTTCAAGTTACAACTGGTGACTTTCTAGAACAGAGTTTTAGGAAGCCATGCTTCTTTTCTTCTTCAAGGATAACATTTTTCTTTCAATTACAGAATCACCACTATAAATAGTCAGCTCAAGTTCACAGGGCATTAGTCTCATCAGGCAGTTAATTTACATCATAAGAACATATGAGTCATTTAACTAAAATAAAAAAGTAAGCGATACTTGTCACAGATTGCCTGTTATCCACTTTGTCAGGAAGATTAAAACTGATTTCATAACCTTGCCAGTGTAATTCCAAGGAACTAGGGACTTAGCTTTATTTGCGAACTAGAATTATTCTGTTTATGAGTAAGAAACACCATTTCTCTGATTAAAAACTGAAAGGAGTTTTTGCTTTTAGGGTTTGCGTATTGATAAATAGGGCTCCTTTGGTGTGTGTGAGTGTCTATATGAGATGTATATATCACATGCCTCTATATTAGTAGGTGTTAATTCAGCTTGGTGGTATTCTTTTTGTTTTACCTTTCACATTTTAAGAAAGTTTTTGTATATACTGCCTTAACCCAGAATAAACTTCAATGATGAAAATGGCTTTCATATCCCTAAGGGATATATTCTTGGGCAAGATGTGTGTGTGTGTGTGTGTGTGTGTGTGAGAGAGAGAGAGAGAGAGAGAGAGAGAGAGAGAGAGAGAGAGAGCAGGTGTACTTGTGAGGAGGTAAAGGACAACTTCAGAAGTAGATCTTCATCTTCTACCTGAATTTGAGGTAAGGGCATTAAAAAACTACCAAATCAGAGAGCCAGAGCCTCAGAGGCCCCCAACACCTCATCACTGAAGCAGACCAAAAATGAACCCAACATGGCTCAGGGAAATTTTGCGGAAGAGGGGGCGGAAAGGATGTCAGAGCCACATGTTGGGTCATGATATGCAGAGACATTTATCTTACACCTAACTGTGGGCTAACTCCCACAATGCATGACCAATATACAATAACAATATACAATAACAAGGAGGGGGCAAGGGGAGGGGTAGGTCACGGATGAGCCTAATAATGGTACCAAACTGACTGTATTTGCTGAACACAAAACTAACTAATAAAGAAAAAAAGAAAAGAAAAAAAAAACCTTTTCTTTCAGTTTTTAAAGAGTTTAAAAATATTTTATTCATTTATTTGAGGGGGGGGAGGGAGAAAGAGAGAGAAAAAAGGACACAGAGGAAGAGAGAATGGGTGCACTAGGGCTTCCAGCCACTGCAAATGAGCTCCAGATGCGTGCGCCATCTTGTGCATCTGGCTTATTTGGGTGCTAGGGAATCAAACCTGGGTCCTTAGGCTTTGCAAGAAAGTGCCTTAACTGCTAAACCATCTATCTTTCTATCTCTTTCTTTCTTTCTTTCTTTCTTTCTTTCTTTCTTTCTTTCTTTCTTTCTTTCTTTCTTCTCTCTCTCTCTCTTTCTTTTTTCTATTTTGAGAGGGGAGGGAGGGAGAGAGTGAAATGATGAGAATTGGCACACCAGGGTCTCCTGATGCTGCAAACAAACTCCATGTGTATGTGCCACCATTTTGTGTTTCTGGATTTACTTGGGCACTGAGGACTTGAGCCTGGGTCATCAGGCTTTGCAAGCAAGGGCCTTTAATCATTGAGCCATCCCTCCATCTTGAGGTGGGGTCATCCATTCTTCACCATTGCCATCAACAGGCTAGGTGGCCTATGAAATGCTGGAAGATTACCTGGTCTTTGCCTCTTTGTTGCCATAGACGCACTGGGATGAGAGAGACTTGTGCTACAGCTCCTGGCTTTAAGTGGGTTGTGGGGATCTGAGCTCAGGTCCTCATGCTTGGGTAGCAAGTGCTTCATTACTCTGAGTGATGTTCCCAGGCCCAGCAGGTCTTTTTTCCAGCCTTCAGCTCCCATCGGGAAGCTATGGCTTGTGTCTCCATGATCCACGAAGGGTCATACGAACCATGATACTGAAATAAAAATAGTAGTTATCTTTTAGACCGGGGGGGGGGGGAAGCTTAAAGGTGTTTGTCCTTGTGACTCTCACCTCTGTAGCCTCCTGTTCTAGGGTTGCCTGGCCACAGTCCTCATGACCCAGCTTGTTTCCTTCATCCTGGAATTCTCATCTTTTGGACCTGTGACAAATCCCAGATCGCGGTAACGGATGATAATTGCTTGGTCTGTACATCCCATATGTACTTTACACGTTCTTTTAAAAATATTTTTATTTATTTATTTGGAAAGGCAGAGAGGGGTAGGGAGAGAAAGAATTGGCACACTGGAGCCTCCTGCTACTGTGAATGAACGCCGGATGCATGAGCCACTTTGTGCGTCTGACCGTAAGCGGGTACCAGGGAATCAAACCCGGGCCACCAGGCTTTGCAAGCAAGCACCTTTAATTACTGAGTCATCTCTTCAGCCTGTGTTTATTCTTTTAACTGATCCCCCCCCAAATAGGTCCAATTCAAACCCCCCACTGTACAGTTGAAGAAATTTGTGACACTAAGCCATGAACTACTTGTCCAAGGTCACATGCTAAGCAGGGAAGCTTACTTACTGATTTGGCCCTCACCAGTCCGTACTCAAGAGCCCATGTTGCTAGCAGCAGAGATAGAGCACGCAGTGCCACCTCATAGTAGAATCAGCCTGCACCACGTCCATTTCCCCAACTTAATTGCATGCTACCTGTGATGAGGAATATGAGCAATCAGCAGCACCCAGGGCCACCCACACAGGTGGCCTATAACTGTTGATTGTTATTGTTGTCACCATCATCATTAACATCGTCTTATCATCATCTACGCATGAGGCACGTGTGAGGCACATGCCTTTGCCATAACGAAACAACCAACCCCCAGCAGTTTATGGTAAGGAAGGGTTTGCTTCTGGGGATTTTCATCACGGTGGGGAAAGCGTGGTAAGAACAGACAGCAGGGTGTCACATCTGGTCACATCAGCTGGAAGAAAGTGGCAGGAGTGAGCTAGCTCGCAGCGTGGCTGGACTATACAACTCCAAGGCCTATGCTCAGTGGCTCACCTACTCCAGCAAGGCTTCACCTCCCAAAGTCCACCATCTGGGGATTCAGTATGTGAACACATGAGACTTGGGGGACACTTTACATTCAAACCACCGTAGCACGCATCCCATAAACAAGATTCATTTCAATCATCTTGTGAGACTCTATTGTTTCCGTTTATACTTGTGAAGATTTCACATTGAGAAGATGTTACAATGAGTCCTTGAGACCAGTCTGTTTGGTTTCTGAATCCTTCTCCACCACCACCATGCATATACTACATAATTAAGGAAAAAAGGAACTGAGAGAGGCAAGGTTACAGCTTAGTGCTAGAGTCCTTGGCTAGCATGCACAAAGGTCCCTGGTTCCATTCCCAACACTGAAACAAAAAATAAAAAGAAGAAAGAAAACAGAAACAGTGATGTGATGAGTTTTGCTTCCCCAGATAGTAATATTTCTTTCTTAATCTTGCTACTCTGGAATGATCAGATCATGTGTAGTTAACTCCCTGAATGGAAGATTTTTGCATGAACAGTGACATTTCTGTCTTCACTAGATGTCTCATTCTTATGATTATTTTCTTTCATGACTTCAGTTCTTATGTATTCATTTGGAATAATCAAAATCTCCCTTCCCTACTTTAAAATGACGAGACAATTCACTCAGTTTCAAGCTTAATATGAAGACCTTGAATCACATTCTTCTGCCTCATCACACCTCAGGGTAGAATTCATTTCTTTTTTCTTTTTGCTTCCAATGCTGAGGATTGAACCTGGGTCCTTATGAATGTGGGGTAAGATCTCTAACATTGAAAGATGCCACCAACCCCAGAAATGAAAGTTTTTTTAAAAAATATTTTATTTTTATATATTTATTTATTTTTGAGAGAGGGAAAAAGAGAGGGAGGGAGGGAGGGAGGGAGAGAGAGAGAGAGAGAGAGCGAGCGAGAGAGAGGGAGAGAGAATGGGCATGCCAGGGCTTCTAGACACTGCAAAAGCACTCCAAATGTGTGCACCACCTTGTGCATCTGGCTTACATGGCTCCTGGGGAATTGAACCGAGGTCCTCTGGCTTTGCAGGCAAGTGCCTTAGCCACTAAGCCATCTCTCCAGCCCCAGAAATGAAAGTTTTAATTAACCACAGGATTGAGAAATTATTCTGGAGCATGGGATTAAGCATGGTAAAGTGATATTTCAGTGAAAAGAGACTTTTCTTGAATATCTTTGACCAGCCACTGGGCCATAGAAGAGGCCTGACAGCTTGTAAGAGAATAAGTTATTACAAGAGAGAGAGAGAGAGACAAAAAAAGAAATGGACATAAGCCAGACTCAAGTTCCATTATGTTTATGATTTGCCAAGGCCAGGTGGCAGCTGTAAGTTGAAGGTCACTGAAAGGCACTTTCTTGAGTTGTCACTGGGGACCATGCCACCATGTCACCTCGGATGCTCTAACAAAATTAAATTTTATTACAACTTCAAAGGACCTGCCCATTGCCTATCTGACAAAGTTCCACCTGTGGTTTTCTGTCACCCTGGCTGGGGACCCACTTCATTGCTCCTGTTCAGCATGGGGAAGAGACACACACTGTCTGAAGGTCACTTGCTTGGCAGGGGAGATGGCTTAGTAGTTGAAGCATTGCCTGCAAGTGTGAACACCCGAGTTCAGATCTCCAGAACCCATGTAAAACCAGATGCTGTGACACAGACATCTGCAATTCCAGTGCACCCATGGGGAGAAGGGAGGCAGAGACAGGAGGATCAGCAGAAGTTCTTAGATCCACTAGGCTGCCAAACACAGCAGTGACTAGCAGGAGGTGTTGCTTCAAAACAGAATGGAAAGTGAAGACTAACACCCAAGGCTGCCTTCTGATCTCTGCACGTGCATGGCCCTCCCACACAGAAAGACCACGTGCCACTTTATACATGCAAAGCAGAGCTCCGACAGATTTACAAATTATCATGGTTGGGCTGGAGAGATTGCTCAGTGATTAAAGGTGCTTGGTTGCAAAGCCTGGTGGGCCTGGGTTTGATTTCCCAGTACCCACGTGCCAGATGCACAAAGTGGCAGATAAGTCTGGAGTTTGTTTGAGGGCAGGAGTGTGTGCCCTGGTGTGCCCATACTCACTCTTTCTTCTTGATTGCCTCTCTTTGTTTCTTTTCTCTCTCTCAAATAAACACAAAATTATCATGGTTATATTCCTTCTATTTCATCATGATTTTGTATCCACTGATCAGAATGACAAGAAAAGAAAGCCAGTACCTAGCATGAGGTGAGCTATCTCTATCACATCTGTCAGAGCTCAGGAAACGTTACAGAGGACGTGGTGGATTATGTACAAGTTATGGTCTCACTGGCAGCACAGAACACCTCCTCCAGGGAGATGGCAGGAGACACTGAGGAGACTCAGAACCCATCAGAGCGGAAAATCACAAGCTGCTGAGAGAAAAACACTGAAGGAGACTCGTAACACACCTTCCAAAGCTCAGGCAACATTGCAGAAGAGGAGGCAAAAAGAATGTAATAGCCACAGGGTTGGATGGTGCGCTCTGAGGCATTTTCCCCTCCAACACATTGAATATTGACGCCCCCACTGAGGAGGACCCTCAGTGGAATGGGGTGGGCAGAGGAGAGGGAACATAGGAGTATAACCTGATGGAAATATGAACAATTTGCAATATGTTCATATAATAAAAGTTCTCAATAAAAATTAAACAAAAATTATTAGCAACATGAAAGAAATTTAGGACCTAATGGGCTATTTGGATGATTTAACAAAATCTACTAAAATAAATGTGTTTTCAGCTGACTGTGAGCAGATAAATCATGTTCTCTGGCCGTTCCTTCATTAGAAAAAGATGCTATCTTCCATGACTGTGTTATTTCTGGGGATGGATGATAGCTAATAGGACCCATCTAACATGAACAGATTATTTTCCCATAGTTCTGGACCAGGTTTCTTAGCATAATGCATTGTTGTTGTCCTCAGGGTCTGTGATTCTCCCTTGCCAAGCCTCTCTCATCAGTTCCCTGTTGTCCTGCAGATTTCTGAGGCACTGGAATCCTAGCAACAGATTTCTCATTTAAGTAGGGTGGGCCCGATCTCCAGTCTCCCACAGCTTGGAGAAAGTTTTGTGCTTGTCAACCACAAAACATCCCTAGAGTATTTTTTTTTTCTGGAGCTCCTGTTCTTTCACCAATTTAGTAGAAAAATATGCCTTGCTTGTGAATCTGAAATCAAGTGTCCAAGTGGAAGGCCCACCACCCCTTCTAGAAGGTATGATTGTATAGGTTGTACCTCAGTGGGGAATTCTCATGCCTGGGTTTTCTAGAATTTTGTTTGTTGGATTGATTTTACATTAGTATGTAAATTATGGAAAGTTAAATTACTACCATCCCATTGCACCTCACTAAGGCAAGTAGCATGTAAGCATTTGAACCTGGGTAGTCTGGCTTCTGAGCCCATTCTCAAATTGTGGCACATTTCTTTGATACAGTGAAATTCAATCATGGGAGAAAAGTAATTTTTCTGTTTTTCTACCATTCAGAGATATCTGTCAAAAAGAGACATCTAAATGTAGCCATATGTACTTTCTGAGATTTTATGTGCATATAAACAAGAAATGCAAAACAGTGGCTTGGTAGTACCTTTCCCCTCACCTTGGTGCTCTCCCATATCCAAAGTTCCTCATCATCTCAAGTCTGGCTGGTCAGTGTTCCATTGTGTATGGAAGTCTGTAATTTCCATAATTAAGTTTCTGATAAAAGATGTGCATGTTATTTCCAAATCTGCCATGAATACCATCACACGTTATTTTCTGACATACATTTGGTTATTTCTCTATAATGGATCGTTAGAATCACTTCTGGTGATTGCGGCTGTGGAGAAGGAAATGCTCCTTTTAAGTCTCCTTATTGATTGTACCAATTGTCCTCCAGAGAGACTCAAGTTTCATTAATGTCAGTAGCAAACACAAGTGCCCATTTTCCTGGACACAGGATACCTGGGAGCTATTATTCTTCTTATTCTATTTATTAAACAAAAAGCCAGAGAAACATGTTATTATTTTTCAATGTGAATGTCTTTATTTACAAACTGAAAACTTAACAAAAATTTATTCATCCCTTGATAAATATGGATGCTCAAGAATAAAATATTGTACTGTTAAAAATATAGGTACTTTAAACATTTGGTTCCCAGGTATTCGTCAGGGGCCTTTTCAGGGACAACCACTGTTAGTGTTTTCTTGAGTAGCCTTTATAAATGGGTTATGTAGATGGGATCAGAGAGATGTATAAGTGTACACATGCACACACAACGTACATGTGTACCCAATACATGAATAGATGCAGATAATGCATGTTGTTTCGCCTGTTGCTTTTTTCCACTTAACTTTGTGTCCTGGTAATTATTATACAGCTATACAAAAATTACCTTATTATTTTAAATATCTACACTGCATTGTATTATATAGGAGAGCTTTCCCATAGTCACATCTGTTTTTTGGCTATGGGCACTTCTTTTATAATTAATTGGCTGTTAGTATTCTTTGAACATACTTTTGAATTGTGGTTTTAATTTTTCTGTTACTAATGATGATTTGTGCTTGTTACAAAGCAAGATTGCCAAGTCATTTGTAGTACACAATGCAAATTTTATTTCACATTTCATTGTTAGTCTTTTACTTTTGTTTTGTGGTGGCTTATTTTTTGATGGTTTCTGTTTTCATGTGCATATGGAGAAGTCCTCTTACAGAATCAAATCTAGCAGTCTTTTTTTTTTTTTTTTTTTTGGTTTGTGAATGATTTTCCAAAGGATACCATTGTCTGCTTATTTGGATGTTTTGATATAGAGAATTTAGCTATTGTGTATAAGGCTATTATTCTTTTTTTAAAAAGATTTATTTATTTATTTATTAGAGACAGAGAGAGAGGGAGAGAGAGAGAGAGAGCAAGAGAAAGAGAGAGAGTGAGAACAGGCATGCCAGGGCCTCTAGCCACTGCAAATGAACTCCAGATGCATGTGCTACCACGTGCATCTGGCTTACGTGGGACCTGGAGATTCGAACCTTGGTCCTTAGGCTTTGTAGGCATGCACCTTAACTGCTAAGCCATCTCTCCAGCCCTGTATAAGGCTATTATTAACAGGAGTAAGCAAATACCTTTTTTATTGAGATCCTATTTTTAATTCTTTTGGATAAATACACAGCATGGTATTGGTGGGATGTGAATTCTGTATTTTATTTTTGAGAAACACCATTTTCCATATAGTATTCTCAGTGCATTGCAAACTGAACAACATCGAACAAGAGTTCCAGTTTTTCCTTATGTCACCAACATTTGATATTTCTATTTTTTTTTTGAGAGTGGTCCATCCTAATGGGGTTGAGAATTAGTTGTTCTAAATATAACATTTCAGTTACAATTTTAAAAAGTGTTATCCTTCCAACTTCATATGTTTATAAGAGCAATATCATAAACGAGAATGAAATCATGGAAGCTTATAGCTGGAAGACTTACGTTTCCTGTGAGTGATCTCCACAAGTGCCTCTTACAAAAACTCATATCTAAGGGATGCAAGCCAAAATTCTATGTCTGTGGTCAAAGAGGTTTAGGTTTGAATTGGAGCTGATTAAGTTGGAATGACTGATTAGCTTTATATTGACTTGGGAGCTGTTGGTGGCTAAATAAATATTCAGTAAAGAAGAAATTGGGACATCGTGGAAATTATTTACCTCTGCTCCTACTGATGTTAGCTTGAGCAATTAGGTGTGCGTTCAACACCCACCAGGTATTTTCTACTGTGCAAAGGACACTTGTAGCTATGCGCAAATACGTAGAAGTTGGATTATTGGAAAAAAAATTCCTATTTTGGGGCTTCTTCGAATATTCCATGCTCTATCTTATTTGTAAGGAGTTTCACTGAGTGGGACTTCACTGGCCCAACCACAAGAGATTACAGGCAAGTATCATAATCTTGGTAATATTAGACTTCTAATGTTTAAAATAGAGATAATACTCATTGGACTAATAATGCTAGTACCTATTTTTTAGGGATGTGAAGACCAAATGACTTAAGATTGGAAAGCATTTAATAAAGTGTCTTTCATGTAAATTCTAAATAAACATATAGGTGGATGGGATGATGTTATATCTGGTAATGATTGCTGAAGTCAGTCAGATGTTGGTTATTATTCCAAATACTGAAATAAATGTATGAAGCTATGGTATGGATTCCTTCCTAGTGGAATTTTCTAGCTCCTGATATCTTCTGGTCTTCTTTGTATGATAAAACCGTCCTATTTAAAAAATAAAACTCAGAGTCCTCCTCTGATGATCTTTTCAACAAAGCATTTGTCATTTTTTTTGCATTTGTCATTTTTGTATTGTAGCTCACTCAGACCAGTGAGCTCATATAGGATAATAGCAGGTTATTATTATATTTTTAAAAAAAGTATTTTAAAGACATTTTTATTTATTTATTTGAGAGAGAGAGAAAGAGGGAAGGAGGGAGGAAAAGAGGGAGAGAGAGAGAGAGAGAGAGAGAGAATGGGTGTGCCAGGGCCTCTAGCCACTGCAGATGAACTCCAGATACATATGCCACCTTGTGCATCTGGCTTATGTGGGTCCTGGGGAATCAAACCGGGGGCTCTGGTTTTGCAGACAAGTGCCTTAATCGCTAAGCCATCTCTCCAGCCCTATTATTGTATTTTTAGTGTGAGAGATAATAGTCTTTTTATTATTGTATCTTCAAGAGTGTTAATTTCACTATTTGTATTTCAAGAAACTTCAAGTATGGGAAAATTGTCTGATAATTAAATGTGATGTGATTAATGATTCCTTTCTCTTTTTGAAGCATATTTTCTAGCTCCCCTGAGTTATAGTTAACAAATATAAATTGTTTATTTTAAGGTGTGCAACATACTTAGTGTATTTAGTGTATATGGTGATGATATGCAGTGCATGCAGATAGTAGAAGCGTAACTATAGTAAAGTAAATTCACATCCATCATCTCAAGCAGTTCACATTTTGTGTGTGCATCAACATCACTCACATCTACTCATTAAGCAAAAAGTCCAGTATAATGTCCTTACGATGTATACTAGATTTTTATGCTTCTTCATCCCACATATTTGCTACCCTGTATTTTTTTTCCATATATATATTTTTTATTAGTTTTGTACTCAGTGAATATAGTCAAGTTGGTACCATTGTTAGCCTCCTCCCTATCCTCCCCACTCCACAGGGACTCTCCTTGTTGTGGAATATGGGTCATGCATTGTGGGGTTAGCTATCAGTTATGAGTAGGAGGAAATGTCTCTGTGTATCATGACCCAATGTGCGGCTCTGACATTATTTCTGCCCCCCTCTTCCTCAAATTTCCCTGAGCCATGTTGGGCTCATTTTAGGTCTGCTTAAGTGATGAGGTCTTGGGAGCCTCTGTGTCTCTGGATATGTGGTTTGGTAGGAGTTGATTGTTCTCTATGTTGATCTCCTTCACCCTTGTGCTGGTACCAAGGCTCACCAAGAAAACAGCATTCTTGCTTGTTTCTCCAATTATTCTTAGTTTCAGCTGGGGCCCTTTTGAGGTATGATGGGGTGGTTCTCTCCTTAGGATCTGCGTCTATCTGAAAAAGAGAAGCAGATTCTCCAGCAGAGAGTAAAGTTAGCACCAGATAAGTGGCATAACCAATATATTTTTAGAGAGAATTTAATAGGTGTAGGCTCTCTTTTAGCCTTCGATTGGTGGGAGCTTGATAATGGAGAGAAGGCTCATTTTTGAATATGGTTCTGACTTGTTTCTCAGCTCCAGCTATGGGTTCCATTCCACTGAGCAGATCAGTTGGCCAAATCAATAGCAGTTGGTTTCCCACCATGGCTGTGCACCACTATTGCACTTGTGTGAGCATCACGTCAGGTTGTTTGCTGCTAAGTAGGTTAGACCATGAGTTTCTTGGAAAGATATCGGTCATTTTCTCCCAGTCGCTCATGTAGCACCTTCTGGCACTAGACGTACTAACTGTCTGAGGACTGACTCTCTTCCAGCTTCCAGCCATGTCACTCCATGTTACGTGCCAACAGCACATGGTGTCTTCAGCAGTAGGGTCTTACCACTAATCTTTCGTGGGTCATCAAGTACTCTGACAAAGATCTGTCTTCTTTTGGGAAACCTTGTAGGTCTCTCTGATCAAAAGCTTATTGTGGATGATAGCCACTTGCTGGTACTGGGAGTTACAGGTCAGCGCCCAAGAAGAGAGGGAAGAAAAAGATAAGTAATATAAAAGAGATAGAGAGATGAAAGAGAAGAGGGAGGGAGGGAGAGAGAGAGAGAGAAATAGAAACAGAAGAAGATTAAGGTCAGTCTTCATCATACTCTCTCCAGGGCCTTGTGATTCAGGTGTTCCCTCTGAGGGCCTGGTGAAGGTTCAACCACTTGGTCTGTCTTTTAGGATGTAGAACTTTATGGTACCATTGCCGTTTGGGTACAGTTTTGTGTCCCCTACCCCCTCCCTTACCCTCCCCTCCCTCCCCATCCACCCTATTGTCCGGTCCTCGAGATCCTTGCTAGGTATGTTGGCATCTTGGGTAGATTCAGGTTAGGAGCTGTAGATGAGTGAGACTGTGCGGCCATTATCTTTCTGTGATTGGGTGAGTTCATTGAGAATAACTAAGATGTGGTATATCTATTCAATGGAATTGTACAGAGCAGTAAGAAAAACAACACAATGAAATTTGAAGAAAAATGGTTGAAGCTGTATTCTTTATTTTTTTAATTAACTAATTTATTTCCAAGGGGTGGGGGAGAGAGAGAGAGAAGAGTACACCAGGGTCTTTTGATAGTGCAAACAGAATCCAGATGCATGTGTCATTTTGTGCATCTGATTTTATGTGGGTACTGGGGAATTAAACCCAGGCAGTCAAGGCTTTGCAAGCAAGCATCATGTTTAACCACTGAACCATCTTCCCAGACCTACTTTTAAATTTTTAAAAATTTATTTGCGTGTGTGTGTGTGTGTGTGTGTGTGTGTGTGCATGTGTGTGTATGGGCATACCAGAGCCTCTTGCCACTGCAAATGAACACCAGATGCTTGCACCACTCTGTGCGTCCAACTTCTATGGGTGACTTGGGCATTGAATTGTGGCTGGCAGGCTTTGTAAGCAAGTGCCTTTAGCCACTGAGCCATATTCCCAGTCTTTTGCTTTTGTTTTGAAATAGGCTTTTTGTTATGTCATCAAGGCTGGTCTAAACCTTGCTATGTAGACCACTCTGGCCTTGAACTCCTGATTGTCTTGCTTTCATATCCCAAGTTTGGAGCCACCATCCTTGGCTCACATTTGTAACTTTTTTTTTTTTTTTTAGAAACTTCTATACTGTTTTCCTCAGTGGCTTCCCCAATCTGCATTCTCAGTAAGAGCACACAAAATTTCCTTTCTCCTCATCTTTGCCATCACTTGTTATTGCTTGTCTTTTCAATAATAAGCAGTGATATTAGAAGAGCCTTCCTTAAGCTTATCAGAAGGCATGTGCTACCCAAATATAATGAAATGGTGATAAGCATTGTCTAGCAACAGTCTGCTGATGTTCACATCTTGCCAGTTCTTAACTGTGACCTTGGACAAGTTGCTTAACCTCCATGTACCCCAGTTTTGTCCTTTGTAACATGGGGACGGTAGTTATTAAATATTTGCTATGTGTATTGAATTTAGTATACTATAACCACCAGGACCACTAGCCATTTATTGGGTGCTGCTCTGTATTTTCCTCACTGAAGGCTGTTACACCCAGAATCGAGGTCATCAAGCAGTCAAGCAGTATGTGTCCAACAATACTTCTTTAAAAAAAAATTTTTTTTTGAGGCAAGCCCAACAGACTGGTCTTTTTTTTATGTAAGAGAGCAAGAGTGGGAGCAGAGTGTGCGTGTGTGTGCGTGTGTGTGTGTGTGTGTGTGAGAGAGAGAGAGAGAGAGAGAGAGAATTGGTGCACCAGGGCCTCCAGTCACTATAATTGAACTCCAGATGCATACACCACCTACTGCGTATGTGTGACCTTGTGCACTTACATCACCTTGAGTCTGGCTTACGTGGGACCTGGACAGTTGATCATGGGTCTTTAGGCTTTGTAGGAAAGTGCCCTAACTATTAAGCCATCTCTTCAGCCCCAACAATACTTTTGATTCAATGAATGAATGAACTGAGTATTACAAAGCAATATAAGTGGCTCCTTTCTGTTGGAGCCCACGGAATAGTTGGGAGGAAGATGCTAATTGAATTGTGCTTAAATGCTAGTTTATGTTTCACTTCAAGGTGTCCTCTTTCAGAATCATTTGAGAGGCTTATTAAAACTGCAGAGCTTTTTTTTTTTTTTTAAAAAAAAACAGGACTCATTGATTTTGTTTCTATAGGTCTGGAAGGGGTTCAGGAATCTATGGTACTAGAGAGTATGGTACTCTCTAGCAGTTTCCCATGAACTCCAGTGAATAGCCAGCTTTGGGCTTCCCAGACACAGATAGTAAATGATCAATAAAGGAAGAGCTCTGGACTGAGCTACTGACAGGTCTGGTGGATGGAGAAGGTGGCACCTGGTGGGCAGGCGCAGGTGGGAGGGAGGCTTGGTCTTGGCCATGGAGGGAGCAGGGACCTGCTGCTGCATGCTCCTGCCCTTTAACCACTTCAGTCTCCCGGTATGCCCTCATGAGGTCACATGGGGAGGACACAGAGCCACTTTTGCAAAGTGCCTAAATTCCCTTACTCAGTGTTTGACTTAGACTTAAGGATCTATGACAGGCTATCAGACGAAAAGATGTGTAGCTGGTGGCATACTGAAGTGGCTTCTGACTAGGCTGTTAACAGCTTAAAAACAGCTCACAGACTACGTCTCGTGTTCAGGTGCTATCTTCTTCCTGCAACGTGATCTTTGATGTTACAGAGATCACAGTCACAGCTCATCTATCTTAGGATTTCTGACTTCTCCATGGGTTGTATCTCCATTAGGCCAAGTGGGCATTAAATACTGTCCTCAAAGGCTTTCCCAATGTCCCAGCCCCTTCCTATCCTGGTTGCTAACTAATGAATTAACGAACTCACTAACTAGCTAACTAGCTAAACTGTATTAGTTATTTTTCCATTGCTGTAAATAAGTGCTTGACCAGAAGCAAACTGAAGTAAGGAAAGGCTTATTTTTAGCCTACAGTTTTTAAAAAATACTTTTATTTATTTGAAAGCAGAGAGATATATAAGAGAAACAGACAGAGAGGATGGGTACACCAGGGCCTCTGGCCACTGCAAATGAACTCCACACGCCTTTGTACATTTCGCTTTATGTGGGTTCTGGGGAACCCAACAAAGGTCGTTAGGCTTTGCAGGCAAGCATCTTAACTGCTGAGCCATCTCTTCAGCCCCATGGCTTATAGTTTTGATGAGAAGTTTCGTAGTGGGAAAGGCATGGGGTGGCAGGACCAGGAAGTCACCTTGTCACATTGTAGTCAGGAAGCAGAGTGAACAGGAAGTTAGACTGAACCATTAAAACCTTAATGGGGCTGGAGAAATGGCTTAGCGGTTAAGTCATTTGCCTGTGAAGCCTAAGGACCCTGTTTTGATTTCCCCAGGACCCAAGTAAGCCAGATGCACAAGGTGGCACATACTTATGTAGTTTGATTGCAGTGGCTTGAGGTCCTGGTGCGCCCATTCTCTCTTTATCTCTATCTGCCTCTTTCTCTCTCAAATAAATAAAGAAATAAAAATATTTAAAAACAAACAAACAAACAAACAAAAAAACCTTAATTAAGACCTACTTCCTCCCACAAGACTCCACCTTCTAAAGGCTTTAGAACTTTCCTAAGCAGCATCGCCAGCTAGAGACCAAGGGTTTAAACCCATGAACCTATGGGTTACATTCAAACTTCAATGTTTAACTAAATTTAATATATAATCTAAGCCAGGCGTGGTGGCGCACGCCTTTAATCCCAGCACTCGGGAGGCAGAGGTAGGAGGATCGCCGTGAGTTCGAGGCCACCCTGAGACTCCATAGTGAATTCCAGGTCAGCCTGGGCTAGAGTGAGACCCTACCTCGAGAAACCAAAAAAAAAAAAAAAAAAAAAAAAAAAAAATATATATATATATATATATATATATATATATATATATATAATCTATGTGCTATAAAATTCATCCAAGAATAAAGTTCAGTAGCTCTTTATCGCTAACTTAGAATATTTTTAAGACCAGTATTACTACTGCTTTTACTACTGAGCATTTGTTACTGCTCATACTGTATTACTCCCTCACGTCCCCCTGTCTCTCAGTAGACCCTGGAAGGCACTAGTTGACTTTCTGTGTCTGTAATGTATTGTGCTGGGCAATTCATATCCATAGAGCAATGCAGCATGTGGGTGAACTCCTCTGACTGGCTTCTTTCTTTCAGCCAGACTTCTCAAGCTTCCTCTGTATTGCCTCTCACGTCAGTACCTCTTTTGTAGGTGAATAATATTACACTGTATGGATTGATCACATTTTGTTTATCATTCATTGGCTTATACACGTGCTTACCTTTTGCTGTTAAATAAGGTTGCTAAGAATACTTGCATTCAGAGTTTTTGTGTGGACACACATTCTCATTTTCTCATGGGCATATACCCAGGAGTATAATTGTTGGGATGCCTGATAGCAGTATATTAAATTAATTCTTTGAGGAACTGGATAAAAATGTTTCACAATACTGGCACGCTACTTTACAAGCCTACCAACAATGTCTGAGTGTTCCAATTCCTCACATCTGTGCCAACATTTGCCATACTCTCTAATTATGCATGTCCTAGTGTGTAGGGAAACTATCCTGTAGTTTTGATTTGCATTTCCCCAATGACTAATGACGTTAAGCATCTTTTGATATGTATATTAGCCACTTGTGCATCTTCTTTGGAAAAGCATATATTCAGTTCTTTACCCATTTTAAAATTGGGTTGTTTATCATTTTGTTCTTGAGTTGTAAGAATTCTTTATATATTCTAGACACTAAACCATTACCAAACAAGTACTTTGTAAATATTTTCTCTTGGGCTAGGGAGATGGCTAAGTGGTTAAAGGTAGTTGCTTGCAAAACCTGATGGCCTGGGTTTGATTTCCAATGCCATGTAAAACCAGGTACACAAAGTGGTACATGCTTCTGGAGTTGGTTTACAGTGGCATGAGGCCACGGTGCGCCTATGCTCTCTCCCTCCCTCGCTTTTTTCCCCTGCAAATAATAATCAAAAAACATTCTAGAAAAGAAAATATTTTCTCTTATATTGTAATCTTTTTTACTTTATCATTAGAATCCTTTTATGCACAAAAGGTTTTAATTGTGTTGAAGACAAGTTTGTGTATTTCTTGGGTTTTTATGCTACATGTGATATCTAAGAAATTGTTGCCTAGTTTGAGATCAGATGACTTCCACTTACATTTTCTTCTACAAGTTCTATGGTGTTAGCGACTACCTTTTGGTCTTTGATTCATTTTGAATAAGATTTTGTATATGATAAGAAGTAAAATTTCAAATCCATGCTTTTGCATGTAGGTATCCAGATGTCATGGCATCAAGTGTCCCATCCATTTTATTTTTTTGAATTCATTTTGTCCAGAATATTGAAATAACCTCCTAACAGCTCTTCTTGCTTTTAGCTCTTTGCAACCACCAGTACTTTCTCTTTTTTAAAAATTATTTATTTATTTGAGAGTGAAAGAGGCAGATAGAGACAGAGAGAAAGAGAGAGAGAGAAAGAGAGAGAGAGAGAGAGAGAGAGAGAGAGAGAGAGGATGGCCACACACCAGGGCCTCTAGCCACTGCAAATGAACTCCAGATGCATGTGGTACCTTGTGCATCTGGCTTTATGTAGGTACAGAGGAATCAAACCCGGGTCATTTGGCTTTGCAGGCAAGAGCCTTCACTGCGGAGCCATCTCTCCAGCCCCCACCTTCTACTTCTATGAATTTGACTACTTTGGATACTTTATACAAATATGATTATACGATATTTGTCTTTTTGTGATGGTTTGATTTCGTTTAGAATCATGCCTTCAAGGTTCATCCATACTGTAGTATACAATAGGATTTTCTTTCTTTTCAAAGCTAAATAATATCCTCTCTCTCTGTACATGTGTGTATAGCATTTCCTTTATCCATTCACTGTTAGGAGACATTTGGATGGCTCATAACTCTTACCTATTGTGAGTAATACTGCTTTAAATACAAATGTGCAAACATCCTTTTATGAACCTGCTTTATTTTTATTTATTTTATTTTATTTTTGTTGTTTTGAGGTAGGGTCTCACTCTGGCCCAGGCTGACCTGGAATTAAATTTGTAGTCTCAGGGTGGCCTCGAACTCACAGCGATCTTCCTACCTCTGCCTCCTGAGTGCTGGGATTAAAGGTATGCATCACCATGCCCGGTTCACCTGCTTTCAGTTCTTTTAAATACCCGTAATTGAAATAGGAATTGCTGGATCATGTGGCAATTCCGTTTTCAACTTATTTTTTACAGGAATTGCCACGATGTCTTCTACAGCAGCTCTGCTATTTTACATTCCCATCAGCAGTGCACAAGCAGTCATTCACTGCCTTCTTTCACGGGACTGTAAGCTCAACCTTTATTGTTTCCTCTGTCCTTCTAGTGTCTTTATGCCTTTAAAAAAATCTAGGAAAGTGGGCTGGAGGGATGGCTTAGAGGTTGAGGCGTTTGCCTGTAAAGTCAAAGGACCCAGGTTCAATTCCTCAGGACCCACATTAGCCGGATGCACAAAGGGGGGGTCATGTGTCTGGAGTTCCTTTGCAGTGGCTGGAGGCCCTGGCACGCCCATTCATTCTCTCTCTCTCCCCTCTCCCTCTTTCTCTGTCAAATAAATAAATAAAATATTAAAATAGATAAAATCTAGGAAAGTATTACACCATACTTTTCCAGCTTTGTCTATTTGAAAGGATTGCATATGCCGAGGTGAAGAGGGGGAGGGGATATGATGGAGAGAGGAGTTTCAGAGGGGAAAGCTGGGGACAGAGGGAATTACAATGGGATATTGTTTGCAATTATGGAAATTGTCAATAAAGAAAAGAGAATGGCTACTTCTATAGGGGATCTTCTGGACTCAACTGTGTGGGTAATTCAGATGAAGCTATTTGGTTTTGTCTGAGTTTTCCAGAGTCACGGTTAACATCTTCCCAAATTCACAAAGTCATCAAGCAATCAGCCAATGGCCCTGACTTCCTGATTTAAGCCTTGCATTGTTTCCTGCAACTTTCTACCTCAATACTTGTCTTCTTTTTAGACACATCTCATTCAGAAACAACTCAAACAAATTACTACATGGATTGTACCTTCCCATTTTTTTTTTTTACACAGATAGTGATGGAACTAATCAATTTTCAGACCTAAAATGTAAAGGATTACTGTTATATTATTACCCAGTTCTGCATTACTCCAGGAAGTAATTGTTCAATTCAAGGAAAAATGTATCAGATCAATTATAAGGGAACAGTGGGCCTGCACATATAGCTCAGTGATGGAGTGCTTAGTGTGCATGAAGCCCTAGGGTCACACACACACACACACACACACACACACACACACACACACACACATGAGAGAGAGAGAGAGAGAGAGAGAGAGAGAGAAACAAAAGGAATAACAAATTATCCCCCTCATTCTTGATAAACATTTAAAAAAGAAAAGAGACATTGAAATCAATCAAGCATACTAATTTAAATGTTTCTTTTCTTCTTGAATGTGTGCATTTCCTGTAATTTTAGACATAGCTAATGAAGGGAATGATTAAGTTGTTCCTGTGACAGTAATTAACTTGTTTCTGTATGGGGATTCCAAACATTTTCTCTAATGGTTCATGAGTATTTTGTATTTATAACACATTTTATATATTTTAATGCAAAAGTCAAATTTTAATAACTCAGGTTTATTTTACATTAAAATACAGAGTGTGGATCTATTAACACCACCTACCTGATAATGTGACTGTGGTCATGTTTGATGTAGGGACAGAAACTGTAGTATTGTATGAAATATGCACGTGGCTTTTAGAAAGCTATAAATTACGGTGACTGTATGAATTTGACTTTAACTTTTACTTTGACTAAGATATTATGAGAGAAGGGACCGAGGTAAGGAATGGAAGAATAGGCCTAAGAAGAATTCTGGATTCAAAGTGTTTGGTGCCAGGCTCTTCCATTACTAATTGTGCCTCATAACCTCAGAGACCTTGTCTGAAGAATACAGTTCATATTGGGCAATTATGAAATCTAAAAGAATATATATTCTATATATGCAGTATATTTTGTATTATATATTATATATCTAGAATATATATATATATATATATATATATTCTGTCTCTCTACATATACATATGGCTAGAGCAGAGCCCAATATGAAGAACTGTTATAAAAAGAGTTTGCTAATAACTTTCAATAATCAGCTATGAATTCTTAAGACGATTCATTCATACTTTTTCTATTATTCTGGACATCAATACCTCCATCTGCAAAAAAAAAAAAAATACATGTGTTCATTTTCTTTACTGAATAGTTTCAAAATATGGACAAATCAAAGGTCTGAAATCCTCTTTCCTTTCATTCATTTAGTGGTCGATGAATCGAAAGAGTGATGAGTGGAACATTCTGTATCCCGAAAGTTCTGAGGTGGAGCCTGCCCAGAACAGCAGGGGATGCACTGCGCTCATCACAGACGTAGTCTGGGTGACTGAAGTGATCTTACTGACTGAATCATGGAATAGGCAGATGGACTGTGGGAGGAAAGCCCTGTATAAGTTCTTTCCCCTACTACAGAAAGGCCCAGACCAGTATCCTGAAAATAGGTGTTTTTTCCCCTTGAAAGCATTACTATTTTCTCTGTCTTCTGTTCTTTCCATGACCTCAGTAACCCTTCACATCTCCATGGCTCCTCAGGATGGGTGTGATCATGGTGCGACCTGACTTCTAAAACCCACTCTTCACTTCCATCGAGGCATGTTTCACACGCTGTGAAATTCATTTAAGATGTAAAGTGGCAAAGCCGGGCATGGTGGCTCACGCCTTTAATCCCAGCACTTGGGAGGCAGGAGTAGGAGGATCGCCGTGAGTTCAAGGCCACCCTGAGACTCCATAGTGAATTCCAGGTCAGCCTGGGCTAGAGTGAGACCCTACCTCGAAAAACCAAAAAAAAAAAAAAAAAAAAAAAAAAAAGGTAAAGTGGCCAGAGTGGAACAACCATTACCACAATCAAATTTAGAAAATCTTCAGCTTCTTTCCGTCTCTATGGAATCCTGTTTGAACATGTTATGTCAACAGAGCAGTAAAAAAAAAAAAAAAAACAACAAAAAACATGTGGCTTTATTATTTATTATTATTATTTTTTATTTTAGAGAGAGAGAGAAAGAGAATTGGCACATCAGGGCCACAGCCACTGAAATCAAACTCCAGACACTTGCATCACCTAGTGGGCATGTGCGACCTTGCGATTGCCTCACCTTTGTGTGTCTGGTTTATGTGGGATCTGGAGAGTCGCACATGGGTCCTTAGGCTTCACAGGCAAGCGCCTTAACCACTAAGCCATCTCCCCAGCCCGCTTCGTGGCTTTTTGTATCTGGCTTATTTTGCCTACTAGATTATTTTCAAGGGTCATTTGTGTTGTAGCCTCTATCAGTACTTTGTTTTTGTTATCAAGGAGGACTTGACATATGAATAGGTAGTGACATTTTGTCTTTACGTTTATGAGTTGGGAAACATTTGAATTTATAAATAATGCCAGGCTGCATGTGTGCCATATGGCCTCGATTCTACTGGGTACACATGTGGGAGGGAGGTTGCTGAATCATATGGCAACTCTATGTTCAGTGTTTTGAAGAGCTGCCAAATGGCTGTGTGACTTTTTTTTTTTTTTTTTTTTTTTTTGGCCTTCTCATTGACTTGCCAATGTGAGGGTTTCAATCGCTTCACATCGTGCTAATACTTGCTACTTTCCTTCTTGTCAGAATGAGTTTGAAGTGGTAAAACTATGTGTGCCATTGATAAAAAGTAACATATTCATGAAGTAAAAGTAAAATCAAAACCACGGAGAAAGTCTTGTGTGGCTGACTACCGCCTGTGAACCACTGCTGCACAATTGTGACCCACGTCTGTTCCTTAGCAGACTGGTCCTTTATGGAAGTACAGTGAAACTCACATAAACAGTTCAGTTGTTTGGTTGCTTCTAACGTTTTACATTTACATGTGATGATCCCTTGAACATTCACATATAGCAATATTATACTAATATTTATAACAATATGTATAGAAAAGTAAGTTATATTGCTGTGTGCTACCACCAGTGGGGAAATATTAGTCTATTATTTATTTATTTATTTTAGTTTTCCCGAGGTAGAGTCTCACTCTAGCCCAGGCCGACCTGGAATTCGCTATGTAGTCTCAGGGTGGCCGTCGAACTCACGGTGATCCTCCTACCTCTGCCTCCCGAGTGCTGGTATTAAAGGCGTGCGCCACCACGCCTGGCTTCCATGACTGGTTTAAACTAGTACTGCTTGCTATAAAACTTTCCCATCTTGGCCAATGTGAGAGGGTAAATATAATTTCATGAAAATGAATTGGGTATATAAGGAGCCAATCAAGTGTGTGTTATTATGGAACTTGAAGTTTAACTCCCCAATTGTATTGAGTTTGAACTCCAGATAATATTACTGAAGCCTTCAAATTTATAGTCACATACACAGAGTAAATTAAATTAGTTGACTCGTTCATTCAACTGATATTTCCTGAAAAGTTACTGTTGGCTAGGTGGAAGGAAGGAGGAATGGGCAAGGAGGAGGGAAAAGATGGCACCAACACATGATGTATCCATACAAGGTATGTTCTTAAAAAATGAAATAATCTGAAAAAACAAATACATATTACTTACCATTAATATAAGGCTTAGCAAGGGTGATACACATATCCTCAAAATACAAAAGAAACACAGAATAGAGGCAAATATAATAATTTATATATACTAGTTAGGTTGTAGGCTAAGCCACTGTGAAAAACTCACAATCCTTTCCCTTCCTTTTTTCCTCTCTTTCTCCCTCCCTCCTTCCCTCCCTCCCTCCCTTCTCTCTCTCCCTTCCTCCCTCCCCCTTCCTTCCTTCCTTCCTTCCTTCCTTCCTTCCTTCCTTCCTCCCTCCCTCCCTCCCTCCCTCCCTTCCTTCCTTCCTTCCTTCCTTCCTCCCTCCCCCTTCCTTCCTTCCTTCCTTCCTTCCTTTCTTCCTTCCTTCCCTCCCTCCCTCCCTCCCTCCCTTCTCTCTCTCTCTCTTTCTCTCTCTCTCAGGCAGGGTCTCACTCTAGCCCAGGCTGACTTGAAACTCATTCCATAGGCCAGGTTGGCCTTGAATTCATGGCGATTTTCCTACCTCAGCCTCCTGGGTGCTGGGATTAAGGGCATGTGTCACCATGGGCAATGGCTTTGGGATTAGCATTAGAAAAGATTGTTTCTTATCCTAAAGGGAAACCACTCTGGAAATCTTGGAAAAATTACCCCAAGTCAATAGTGAGCTATTTTCTTTTAAGTGAGCATCTTGGGGATTATACACACCACGGAAACATCACCAAAGCAGTTCTAGTTGCAAGGCAGGCTGGGAACGGAGCCTACCCTGGCGGCCATGGGCCTCGTGGTGCGGTAGGGCCCTGGAAACATGGCTGCACAGTTCTGGAGACAGGAGGAGGGCCAGCTGCCGTGATGTTTTTATACCATGGGGACAGACGAACTGCTGGACAGGTCCTGCAAACAAGGAGCTTACACTCTCATCGAGAAACAAGAGGTAGAGACCCCAAGAAATTGGTGAATAAGATTATTCTACTTCAAATCTTTTGGTGACATAATAAATCTAATTCATTTGATTATCTAGTCGACGCTATGGAATAGGTTATGAAAAGGCTGTGTGGCCTGGCTGCTCTGTTAGCTCTCTGTTGCTATGGCAAATACCTGGCGGGGATGGGGGAAGGAATCAAATGAAAAGGGGGGAAGACTTATTTGGTGCATGGTTTCAGCTCATAGTGCTTGCTCATATTCTTTTGTCCCTCAGGTGGTACAGTGTACCAGGGTGGAAGTGCTCTCTGGGGGTGCTCTCTTCAGCTCCCGTAAGCCAAGAGCATCTGGCTTTCCGTGGGGATCGGGAGTTGGTAAGTGGGTTTCACTTACACAAGCTTTTATGTCCTCCCTCAATAGCACTGAAGCCTGGAGTTCAAACTTTTAGCATATGAGCCTTGGGAGATGTTAGGGACTGAAACAATGGCTGTTTAAATATGAGACGAGGGCTGGAGGAAATGGCTAAGCAGTTAAGGCACTTGCCTACAAAGCCAAAGGACCTAGGTTCGATTCCTCAGGACCCATGTAAGCCAGATGCACAAGGGGGTGCATGTGTCTGGAGTTCGTTTGCAACTGCTGGAGGCCCTGGCGCACCCATTCCCTTTCTCTTTTTCTCTCTCTCTCTGCCTCTTTCTCTATGTCAAATAAATAAATTAATAAATAAAATAAAATATTAAAAAAATAAATATGAGAGGAGCCAGGCGTGGTGGCACATGTCTTAATCCCAGCTCTCGGGAGGCAGCGGTAGGAGGATTGCCGAGAGTTCGCGGCCACCCTGAGACTACACAGTGAATTCCAGGTCAGCCTGGCTTACAGTGAGACCCTACCTTGAAAAACCAAATAAATAAATAAGAGAGAAACGACAGTGGGAAAGATGAGACTAGATGGGTGTTATTAAGGTAAGACTGTTAGGATGATACTATGTTTTGTAAACATATTAACTTTTTAGTCTGCTTTGTGTGTGTGTGTGTGTGTGCATGTGTGTGTTCATGTTTGTGAGCATGAGCACACACATGCTCCAGCACACGTGTGGAGGTCAGAGGACAGCCATGGGCGTCAGTCCTCACCTCCACCTTGTTTGAGGAAGGGTCTCATTGTTCACCAGGCTGGGCTGCCCACGAGCCTCAGGGACTCTCCTATCTCCACCTCCCATCTTGCCGTAAGAGGGCTGCACTTGCTACTACGTTCAGCCTTACATTGGTTCAGAAGATGCAAGTTCAGTTCATCGTGCCTGCGCAGCTCCCGCGGTACCACTGAGCCATCTCCCTAGCCCACAGGTTAAGTTTTCTGGCTTCTTTTTCATGCTTTGCTTGTCTGATCAGTAGTCAGACATCTTGCCCATTGCACCACTGGCCCACTAATGCCCTACTTCTTTTTCTTCTTCTTCTTTTTTTTTTGAATTTCAGTAAAGTTTTATTTTAGTTTCAAGGCAGCTTTAGTAAACTATTTATTACATGTACTGAACAAGGGGAACTCATGATACCAAATTGTATGTGGTGTCATCCCACTATTTTTAATATTTTATTTTTATTTATTATGAGAGAGAGAGAGAGAGAGAGAGAGAGAGAGAATGAGGTGCACCATGGCCACCAACCACTGCAAATGAACTCCAAATGCATGTGCCATTTGTGCATCTGGTTTATGTGGATACTGGGGAATCAAACCTGGGTCCTTAGGCTTCATAGACAAGTGCATTAATTGCTAATATGTCTCTCCAGCCCCCCCCCGTATTAATTTTAAAAGGATGGTTCTTTCTTCTCTGAGTATTTTTAGAGAAATGTTTTGTAGTTTTTTTTTTTTTTTTTTTTAGGAGCCAACAGAGAAACGCCTATAAATTAAAACATTTCTAAGGTTCCCAATGAAAAATAAAATTAAATGACCAGGTGCAGTTTTGCCAAGCTTTCAAAAGTGGTTTTCCTTCAGGGTGAGAAACAAATCTCTGATTTTCTTGAAGTCGAAATTTCTTTTAATGCTAACCCTAAAACAAGACCTTTCCAGGCAGGTTTTGTTTTGCCGTAAATGTGTAATTTCCGAAGATACAAGATTTGAGAAGTCATTGCCAATCAGGTTGGCTTTGTTCTGGAAATCAGGCCTAATTTTATGACTGTGATTAAAAAAGACGAAAACCAAAACAAAAACCCCCGTTCTCTCAACTTAAAAACAAAACTCAGAGTTCAGCCTATTCATTCTGCCTCTACAAACTTTTGTTCCAGAAGCTGAAGGTTTTTTGAGGAGGGACCTGGAAAACTAACCTAAGTAGAGTAAGAAAATAAAAAATGCTTTTTTACAAGAAATGCAGTGAAAACAAGGTGCTTTAGAGAACTGAAGTTTAAACAGTATGAGGGTCTCAGCACTAGTTTTAGACAATTTAAGCAACATTCTGAGGACAATTGGGTATTTAAGGAAACAGGATAATCTGCTAGGTACCAGCATTAGTGGGCTCAGTTTTTGGCTGAACCTGAGTTTGCTATATGATCGTAGACAAATTTGCCTAAAATAGATGCTATGAGCTTATTTTGGGAACAGCTCTACTGGGGTTTTTTGGGGCCCACGATCTGTGGAGTCACAGCTATGAAAAAGAGAAAGCATATGTTCATTTGCAAATATATGTGTACACACACACACACACACACACACACACACACACACTCCCTTAGTTCTAGAGTTTGGGAAGTTCACTCATTGTCTGAGATTAAAGTCCTCCTTGTTTCAATGTTACTGATTCTTAGCTTTTCTCTGCTTGCTTGTTCTCATTAACTCCTTCCTATTAACCCAGTTTACCATCATATAACGTGCCTAACACAGGCATGAGACGCCAAGAGCCTTGGAGAACGAAGCAAAGCAGTGTTGCCCCTAGGAGGTTTTGTCAGATGTTGAATGTTTTGCGAAGTCAATCTTGCAGACTACAGAGTCAATGTACTTTTACAGGTAGAATATCTGGGGGCCTGGAGATGGCTCCGAGGGTAAAGTACTTGCCATGGAAACACGAGGACCCGGGTTTGGATCCCAGAAACCCGTGCAAGATGCTGGATGTGGTGGGATGTGGCTATAGTCTCAGCATTGAAAAAGTGGAGGGGGAATCCTGGGGCTCACTGGCTAGCTCGTCTAGCTGAATAGGGGAGCTCTAGGTTCGGTGAGACACACTGCCTCGAAGGAAAAGGCGAAGGGCAACAGAGGACGACCACATTGATACGCACCCTTTGCACATACACGTGTACCCACATAAAGACAAGCATGCACACACACCTGCACAAACACACCACACACACGTACACACAAAGAGGTAGAATATTTCAGTAAGGCTGCAAATTTGGGAACACTCAAACCAAATCAAATTGTCTCAAGCATCAAGAGTTGATATTCACACCAGGAAAGTTACCTGGTAAGTGTAACTTAACTGGCAACATGTCATCCAACTTAAAATAGAGAATTCTTAATTTTCTCAGAACAAACATCTCACATGTAAACACAAGGGATGATATGAGACACAGATAGAACTTGGTCCACCATAGTTGCCAACACCACAGTGCACCATCCCGTTGACACAGCGCACAGGAAAGGGGGCAAATGAGAGTGTGCTGAGGGTGTTTTGTTTTGTAACCCACTCTACGTGGCACAGGGCATGGAGCAACATTGTATCGTAAGGTCCTTTACCCAAATCATCCAGACTGGAATGTTGATTATGCGTTCAGAGGTCCGTATTTACTTACAGTGACAGCATAAGCAGCTCTTTGAGGTTTTGCTCTCTACATATTTAAGTGATGGAGTTGGCTTTGCGCTTCGGTTGGTAAATTTTGCAGATGTGGCTTCGGAAGAGGCTGGGTAACGAGACCACGCCCGGCATGCTGGTGAGGCGGCAAGTCAGCACCAGAGGCTTTTAGCAGCTGTCAGATTTGCTAAAAGCAGCTATGTCCAATTAGCAGTAAGTGCCATGTGCCTCGTGTTACCAGGAGCTCAATCTCTTTTAAGACTGGTTCTTAATGTAGGCTGTTCTTACTTCAAACAACGAAAATCCTCCTCATCCTCTGATGGTATAAAGAAAAACTAGCAATGGCGAATGGAAGAATCCTGAAATGCATTATCAATCTTGATTTAGAGTATGAGGGTGTGTGCATGCAGCCAATGACACTTTTAAACCTCATCATATCATTTTCTCATAGTTCCAAAATTTGAATTAGATCATATTATTGCACTAGTTTCCTTAGAAATTACGTTTCTAATAGTTTCTGTATGTATAATTTTCTGCAAAACTTTTTCATCAGAACAATAAGAAATTATAACTTTAACTTGTAAAGGTATAGAAAAAGACTGTCTTTAAAAATATTTTATTTATTTGCAAGCATAGAGAAACAGAGAAAGAAAGACGGAGAAAGTGATTGTGGGTGTGCCAGGGACTTCAGCCACTGCAAATGAACTCCAGCTGCATGCATCACTTTGTGCATCTGGCTTTGTGTGGGTACCGGGGAACTGAACCCAGGTGGTTAGGCTTTGTATGCAAGTGCCTTGACTGCTTCTTTTTAAGATGTCAAATTTTCCCCGTTGGAAAGAATTGCAGACTGTTATCAAAATGTTATTGCTAACATACAGCACTTGTGTTCAAGTGCTTTCAGTATATTTTTCTTTAAACATTTGATACCATATTCCTGAAAATGTTTATTTGCCTTCATAAAATGCATTTGAAGGCTCTGGGCGATATGATGCTTATTTTGTGGTTTTTCTGTTTTTCTTTTCATCGACTTTTTTTTTTTTTTTTAAAGGAGAATAGTATCTGTTGAGCTAAACGTCTCCTGGAGCTACCAGGTTCCAAGAAGACTAGCAGACCATTTCATCTCCTTGATGCCAGTGTGGGTCCTTTTCCTTTATTCTCAGTGAGGATTCTTATAAAGAATCAAGGACACTATCAGAATCAAATTTGACATGGAGCATGCAAAAGTTTTTTTTTTTTAATTTTGTTAGTTTATTTATTTATTTGAGAGCAACAGACAAAGCGAGAAAGAGGCTGAGAGGGAGACAGAGAGAGAGAGAATGGGTGAGCCAGGGGCTCCGGCCACTGCAAATGAACTCCAGACGCTTGCGCCCCCTTGTGCATCTGGCTAACGTGGGTCCTGGGGAATCGAGCCTCGAACCGGGGTCCTTAGGCTTCACAGGCAAGCGCTTAACCGCTAAGCCATCTCTCCAGCCCAAAAGTTTTTTTTTAATTAATTTATTTGACAGAAAAAGAGGGAGGGAGAGAGAATGGGTGCAGTAGGGCCTCCAGCCACTGCAAATAAACTCCAGACTCATGCGCCCGCTTGCGCATCTGGTTAACGTGGGGCCTGGGGAATCGAACCTGGGTCCTTTGGCTTTGCAGGCAAATAGCTTAACTGCCAAGCCATCCCTTCAGCCCCATGCAAAAGTTTTATTGGATATTTATAGTCTAGGATTCACCCTAGTAAATATAGTAATATTTCAGCTTCCTTTTTTTCTTTTAACAACATATTTTATATGGATACGTCATGTGTTGGAACCCTCTTTTCCCTCGTCCCTGACCCCGTTCCTCTGGGGATCCTCCTCAGTGGGGTTGTAGGCATTCCCCATGGGGCTGTGAGTTATGCATTGTGGGAGCAGCAGTCAGTTTTTTGGGGGTGGGGGAGGGAATGCTTCTGGGCATGATGTCTCAACCTGTGGCTCTTACTGCCCCCTGCTCCACAGAATTCCCTGAGCCAATGTGGGTGAGTTGTAAGTCTACCTCAGTGATGAGCTCTTAGGAGCCTCTGGATCTCTGCTTTGGCAGGTGTTGAGTATCCTCAGTGTCTGTCTCCTCCACTCTGGTGCTGATTGTCAGGTTCAGCATGGAAGCAGCACTCTTGCTTGTCTCCCCATTCCTCTGTGGTTTCAGCTGTGGCTTGGCTGAAGTGTGAGGGGTGGGTTATCTCTTTGGGTCTCTACCTTCTGAAAAAGAAGAACAGATTCTCCAACAAAGAATGAAGTCAGCATAGTTTAAGTGGGATAAGCATTATTAAGTTAGGGAGAGTTTGATGTATGTAACCCCTCTTTTAGCCAAAGACTAGTGAGAGCTTAACCCTGGAGAGCATAATCTTTGTCTCCATAGGATTCTAACCTGGTTCCCAATTCCACATATGGGTTCCTTTACACTGAGCGGATCTCTTAGCCAATCAGAAAGCTGTTGGTTACCCACTGAGGCTGTGTGCCACTATTGCACTGGAGTTTACTTCCTGTCAGGGTGTTTGCTTCTGAGTGGCTTAGACCTCTGGCTGCTCAGACCATTGTAGGTCACTTTCCCCCAGTAGCTCATCTCGTGACACTGGACAGACATTTCAGCTTATTAACACTGTCATTACACTAATATCACAGTCCCTAACTATGTGACTTCTTCAACTGCTGACATACTATAAGTTTGGGATTATCATCTCCTGAGAAAAAGATCAAAATTTTGTGGTTTGTACTGCTAACCACTGAAGCAGATATATATAACGTCAACCACGTGGTTTGGAACAGTTTTGCAAATGGCAAGTTATCTTCAGAATTGGTTATTTGGTTGAATTTTAGCAGATCAACCCCTAACCAGTACCATCATCCCTACAGCATCGGTCCTGGAACATCAGTCGTCATTACTGATATTGCCAGTAGTATTTGTTGGTTAAGCATATAAAATATTTACTGTTTATTTTTGGTGTGTGTATGATACGCGTGTGTTTTCCCGCTCATGAGTGGAGGCCCATGTATGTGCCATGGCACATGTGTGGAGGTCAGAGAACGCTCTTGGGGAGCCTGTCCTCATCTTCCACTGTGCTTGAGGCAGGGTTTCTTGCTCTCATACTTGTTCACTGTTGTTTTCACCAGGGTAACTGGTCCACGAGCTTCTAGAACATTCTGTCTCTGCTTCCCATCTGGCCATCAAGCATGCTGGGATTATAGAAGCCTGCCATCGCTTCCTGGGTTCTGGTGATCTGAACTCAAGTACTCAGGCCTGGGTGACAAAGTGCTTTATTCACTGAGCCCTTTCCCCACCGTCTATAAAGCTATCTAGACGGAAGTTTGGCAGTACTTTATCCACACAGCATTTCTGCGCTATGCTGTCTCTGGATTATGTGGGAACGATGGACACTCTGGTTATGTTTGCAACCTGCATCTTCTTCCTTTTCTTGCTGGTCTGTTTTCAGAATCCGTTATGTTCCCACAGTGACACCCCTCTGCTCTGTGGGATGAGCCAAAATGTTTTGCCTAGAACAAATTGGTTAGGCTAGTTGCAGAGCAAGGACGTGGAATAGAGGCAGAGATGTTGAGGGATGTGACATGGTCCTATCAGAGATGCTCACAGACAGCGAGGACCTTCAGAAGCTAGAGAGCAAATAGAGAACAAAGGTTCCTATCAAGAACATCAGTCAAATTAGAAATTTTTATTAATTATTTAGAAATGAAATGTGTTTGTCTTTAATTAAGACAAATTCTCTTGTTACTTCTTTAGTCTAGAGTGAGAAATATATCTGCACCTCACATGAAGTTAAGCCTTCCACTGTTAGGTAACAAGTTTTACTGTTATGTGAGACTATGTGAAACATTTATATGCCTATGATCATATCATTTTGTTTGATAAGGGGTAAGAAAAGAATATTTCTTCTAGCTGGGTGTGCCAAAGCATGCCTTTAATCCCAACACTCAGGAGATAGGAGGATGGCTGTGAGTTTGAGGCTACCCTGAGATTACATAGTGATTTCCAGGTCAGCCTGGGATAAAGTGAGACCCTATCTCGAAAAACCAAAAAAAAAAAAAATTCTTTTATCCCACTTTTAGCCTATGAAGTATGATTTGTCGAAATAAAGAACAAAAGATGATAAAGTTTTCCTCCCTGATTTTAAATTATTTATCCAAAACTTGATTGACTTCTTTCATGCCAGTGAGTGGTCATGTGAGCCATGGCTCTGAATGGATGTCACTTGGGACAGTTGCTAAATCTCATGTCAGCATTCAGTGCTTATCTTATTTGGCCTGCTAGCGGCAGTGAGTCACTTACTGATTTTGGGACCTCTCTTCCTTTCTTTCCCTTTCTGGCTGTTCTTTCTCAGTCTGCCAGGTGACAGCCTCCCAAAGTGGACTTCCCTGGGATCAAGTCCTACCGCTTCACTTGTGTCATTCCCATCAGGTGTCATGCCTTTAAACACCATCCATCCTCTTGAAGTGCAGGCATCTTGCTCCAACTGCTCTCTTGATATCTCATCCTGAATATTTAATGGGTTTCTCCCATCCAAGTACTAACCAGGCCTGACCATGCTTAGCTTCCAAGATAAGATGAGATTGGATGCGTTCAGGGTGGTATGGACATTGACTCTAATGGGTTTCTCACCCTTCACTTATCTAACAAAACCTATGGGGAGAATTCTTACCTCCTCTTCTCATACAGTGCGAGTCTAGGGGTCAGAGAATCCTGCTGGCTCTCTAATAAGAAGCAACCCTAGAATTTAATCACTCACTTCCTCTGCCATCCCCACTGGCCTGATGCTTCCATTACTTGATGCCTAACAGGTTGCATCACATCAAAAGTGGTCCCCCTGCTCCTTCCCTTCCTGTCTACAGCAGCCAGCTAGCTCTGTCTTTTGAAGACGACATCACGTGGTGTCAGAACCTCCCAATGCCATTGGTTGTCCCTCAGTAGCAGCAGCCAGGTCATCACTGTCCCATCCTCGTGCTTTGGACAGCTTTCAACTTCGTTTTTCTTTTTTTTCTTTGAAGACAGTTTTGTTCTGTAGCTCATGCTGGCCTCAAACTCACCACCCCCCTGCCTCAGCCCCCCCCAAGTGCTGGAGTTAAACATGTGCACCACTCTACTTGGATGCCCCCTGGTCTTCTTGCTGAATCACTTCCTCTGCCGTAGGGCACTGACCTCCTTGCTGCCTGGCATGTGACGGGCACACCTCTGGTCCAGAGCTTTTGCATGCATGATCTCTTCAAACACACCCCTGGCCTCTTCATTTTCTCCAGGTGATGGTTCAGTTCTCACCTTGGCCATCCTGTTCGAAATGACAACCCTGTCCATCGCCACCCATACTTTACTTCCTCCTCTTTTCTTCTTTCTTTTTTTGGCACCTTCTAACCTAATGCATATATTACTAATTTGTCTATTTTCTTTTCTTTTTTTTTTAAAGATAGGGTCTCAGTCTAGCTCAGGCTAATCTGGAATTCACTATATGGTCTCAGAATGGCTTCCAATTCATGGTGATCCTCCTACCTCTGCCTTCTGAGTGCTGGGATTAAAGGCGTGCGCCACCACACCTGGCTCATTTGTCTATTTTCTTATAGTAGAACATAAGTTCTATGGGGCTTTTGAACAATCCTGTATTCCTAGTCCTTGGGACTTACCTTGGCACATAGTTGGCATTCAATTTATGATTTTGTGAATGAGTTGAGAACAATGAATTATAATCTGTCAGCATAGACTAAAGCATAGTATGTCAGTATTTGACAAGGTGTGTGTGTGTGTGCCTGTCTGTGTGTGCGCACACACATGTGCACAGGGCAAGGGTGTGGCTTGTAGGGAGCCTTATCTAGCATTGAGATATGGCTTCTTATCAGTACTTTCTGACTTCCCTTGCTGTGTAGGTTCTGTCACACTTTTCCTTTCCTTCATGAAATTGTTACTCTTGCACACACCTTTTACCAGTATGGAGGCGATTTCAATGTTCCATTAAAAACCATTTAAAATTCACCAACAAAGCAGTATTACTTTAACTCTGACCTTACAAGACTCTCAGTTTTATAGCTGTTTAGAGAAAATGTGGAAAGGTTGAAAATGTTTGCTGGCCCCAATCTCTTTATTACTCATCTCTATAAAGAGGCTTTTAAGGACATATTAAAAACTTTCCATCACTCTTGTCTCCTGCTTTCCTTTTCTCATCTTTGTTCATTGTGCCCCAAATGGTGGAAAGTAATACCATGTGAGTCTGGAGGGAATGTGTGAGAGCCAGAGCGGATTGGGTGGGAGCTGGCCTCAGACCTCAAGTTCTGACCTCAGGCTCGCTGCTCCAATGACTGCGAAGTGGAGGAGCAAGTGCACGCGATCTGGTGACCAGCGAGGGCTCCGCTGCTGGGCAGCCCAGAGTGGACGTTCTCACGTGGACCTCTCGCCTGTCTGTGCTTCCTCACGCCCAGCTATGGCTAAGAGAAGTCTTGGGGTTTGAGATCGTGTGCCACCAGAGAGACACTGCAGGATGTGGAGTGGGAAACAGACAGCAGATGGCTTTCCAGAAAACTCGAGATGCCAGAAATGACTTCACCCACTTCTCGTAATTGGGCGATAGTCTGACCTCGAGGAACCTATTCAAGTGTGCCTCTAAACACACACACTATTTCTAAGGCTTGGCACCCAGTAGCATTCACTCTTAACTGCATCTTGAAGTGAGGTATGTTTACAGAGCTTGTAAGCCCTCAGAACTGTCAAGTTTTGCTTCGAGAATCCCGGGAGGACTGCATGTTTATGTCATATAAATTCTTCTTAGTTTTGCATCTTGAATATTTAGCATCCTTTAGAGACATCTGTGTGCTAGAAACTGAGTAGGAATTTGTGTGCAGTTTTGTCAGTCATGGGCTGCCTTGTTTTTCCTACTAAGGCAGCAAGTAGATGCTATGCTAAGATGCAGATGGGTTCATTATTACAGGTGTCTCAGAGGGCCTGCTTCCATCAATGTGACTTCAAATATGCCTGTCTCCTCTGGTCCTTTTTCATGAATTTATTTAATGGTCTTCAATCAATTTGTTCTTTATAAGCTGTCCCATCCTACTTCAAGAGAAGCAACGATAATGATGCATTTAGAATCAGAAAATTATAGCATGTTTGAGTTCCAGAAGATGTTAGAGAACACCTTGCCAATCACTCATCTTACAGGAAAGGAGAGAAAAGGGCACGAGTCATCCAAGTTCTTACACTGATTTTTTGGCAGAGTTGGGCATTAAAAGCTGCCTCTCCTAATCTCCTGTGAGTATTCTTGTCATCAGAGTGAGTTAAAGTGAAAATTACTTTAACCTTGGGAGAAGTAGTAGGACACACAGTAATAATAACAGTAAACTCATCAAAATGTATTATGTGGTCTGGAAAACCAAACATAAGTTAGTCCTGTGACTTCCATAGTTAATACATTCAACGTTGTAAGATTTCTTTTCCCCCTGTGTTGAAGATGTTCCAAATCTTAAAGCCATGTTAAGATTCCTTTGTCCTTCCTTGCTGTGTGCCCTGCCATGGAGTTTCATGCCACGGAGGCTGCCTGGTGGCTGATGTCTAGACAGTGGAAATCTTGGGACACATTTTCATGTTTTATTAATGTGCATAACCCTGTGGTTACATTTTTTTTTTTTTTCGGTTTTTCGAGGTAGGGTCTCACTCCAGCCCAGGCTGACCTGGAATTCACTCTATATTCTCAGGGTGGCCTTGAACTAGTGGCGATCCTCCTACCTCTGCCTCCTGAGTGCTGGGATTAAAGGCGTGTGCCACCACACCTAGCTTATAAACATTTTTTTGCTGATATATCTGTTTGTGTGTTCAGGAAGCAATGCACCTTTTCTGATCATCAGAATTGGAACCTTCTGGTAGTTTGCTTTATCAGCATCAGAAAGAGTTTGTGTAATGTAGAATAAATTAAGGTGGTAAGAGATAAATTAAACATGTCTAAATCTATGTATAGTTTGCTACCTAAAGCATATGCGCTGAGTATAGGAGCCATCTGACCTTGGGGATCATCCTACATGAGAAATGGAGGTAGGATGGGCCCAAGTTTCCGTTGATAAAGACTCCCCTGGGCTTGAGAGATGGCTTAGCAGTTAAGGCACTTACCTGCAAAGCCAGAGGGCCCAGGTTCGATTCTCTAGGACCCACATAAGCCAGATGCACAAGGAGGTGCATGTGTCTGGAGTTTGTTTGCAGTGGCTAGAGGCCCTGGTGTGCCCATTCTCTCTCTCCCCTTCTCTCCCTCTCTCTGCCTTTTTCTCTCCCTCTGCCTCTCTCTAATAAATACAAATAAAATATTAAAAAAAGACTCTGCTTCCCCATCCAACAGCTCGTCTTCCCAGGACACTTGCCTCTTCAGGGCTATCGTAGGTTTTCAACCCTCTTTTCCTGAGCACATCCTTGTCCGGGTGTTGCAGCCTCCTACGGTTTGTGTGTTCCACAGCGAGAGACTTCACAGATAGAATTCATTCCTTGTCTTTGCTTTCCAAAAGATACCACCAAACCTCACTATAGTTAGTGGCAAACTCTCGCAAAGAGGACATTCACATGACAATAGGCAGGCACCTAAAAATGGAATACTAAGCACCCCTATGCTGAAATCCATTGCTCCACTCCGATTTGCACTCTCAAGCTTTCCCAACTTTGCTGCCCCTTCCCCATCTGGACAGCAATCCTATCTCTGGAGTGTTTTTTTCCATCTTATGTAGAAAATGGCTTATTATTTATTTCATTCTCTCCTTCTAGAATCTAATATAATAAACCTAAAATTCTCAGGCAGACTTCTCCCCATTTTCCCAATCTGATTCCAGTGCTCTTTCATAAGATGCTTCCCCAAATCCTTCTGGGCTCGTTGCTACCTTCCATGTTTTCCTTTTCCCTCCACGTCTGTGGACTGTCCCCATGGGACAGTACCCATCCCATGGGGGTCCAATAATTTGTATTCATTTCTCTTTTTAAATATATATATATGAGAGAGAGAGAGGGAGAGAGGGAGAGAATGGGTGTGCTAGGGCCTCTTGGCACTGCAAATGAATTCCATGTGCACTCGCCACTTTGGACGTCTGGCTTTACATGGGTACTGGAGAATCAAACCTTCATTGCCAGGCTTTGCAAGCAAGCATCTTTAAGTGCTGAGTTATCTCTCTGGCCCAACAATTTGCATTTATAACAAGTTCCCAGGTCAAGCTGATGTTATTGGTCTGAAGGTCACATTTGGAGAATACTCATTTTACCCTAAGCAAATCAGTGGCTCTCTGTCTTGGCTGTTCATGGGAATCTGCTAGGGAGTCTGACAATCACATGATCCAAGGCGGTGTCTCAGACCAGTGACATCATAGCAGGTTTTGAAAGTTCTTCAGTTATTTCCAAAGAACAGCCAAAATTGACAGTGCTTCTAAAGTCTTAGATAAAAAATTACTATGTTTTAACTTAACCTGAAACAAATTGAATCTGCTATTAAAAGCTTATTACACATTCTTTCATGCATGGAGTTATCCCATGATAAATAGCATTTCTTGTCTAAAAATTTATTTATGAGAGAGAGAGAGAGAGAGAGAGAGAGAGAGAGAATGGGCACACTAAGGCCTCCTGCTGCTGCAAAAAATTCAGACACATGTGTCACTTTGTGTGTCTGGCTTACGTGAGTACTGGGGAACAGAACCGGGGCCATCAGGCTTCGTAATCAAGTGCTTTTAAGTGCTGAGCCATCTCCCCAGCCCACCCTCCCTTTGTAAAGCTGTAATCATCATTTTTCCTCTCTAGCATGTGTGTGTGCATGCCAGGGCCATTTACTGCTGCAAAGAAACACCAGATACTTGTGCTACCTTTTGCATCTACCTTAGATGGGTGGCTTGGGACTTGAACCTTGGCCTTCAGACTTTGTAAGCGGGTGCCTTTAACAGCTGAGCCATCATCCCAGCCCTGAGAAGCTCACTGCTGATGGGAGGTTTGGGGACCAGACAGAGAATTCAAATACACTGTGCTTAGGACAATTTATCTCAGTCTTGAGGAACGAGTGAGGTCTGAAAGACTGAAGCCTGAAACATTGCTAGAATGCAGGCAAGCGAGGGGATGGTAAGGGAACAGGCAGTCTTGTGGGCAAAAGAAAGAAGCAAAAACTGTAGAACAGGGCTGGAGAGATGGCTTAGTGGTTAAGCGCTTGCTTGTGGAGGCTAAGGACCCCGGTTCGAGGCTCGACTCCCCAGGACCCACGTTAGCCAGATGCACAAGGGGGCGCACGCGTCTGGAGTTCGTTTGCAGAGGCTGGAAGCCCTGGCGCACCCATTCTCTCTCCCTTTCTCTATCTGCCTCTTTCTCTCTTTGTCTGTCACTCTCAAATAAATAAATAAAAAAATAACAAAAAAACCCCCCAAAAACTGTAGAACAACACAAGTAGCTCTGTGCGGGCTGGAGCATAAAGTGTGTGTTGGGGGGGGGTGTCCCCTTCCTGCTTTGTTCTCTCAACTGGCAAGGAGAGAGTCTTAACAGGACTGAAGGGGTTTCCCGGAAGTTGAGACTTTCAATATTAGCACCAGGACAGTCCTGGGCCAACAAACCAACCAGGACGCTTGGACACCCTATCTTGCCCTGGGGATCTGCCAACTGAATTGAAGGCCCGTCTGGTTTGTTTTCCTGTGGAGTAACAGAAGAATATATCAAAGATGGAGTATGGAAAATAAAGAAGGGGAGATACAGTGCTTTCAGACTGGAAGAGGACATCCGTGGTGGAGGGTGTGTTTATGCCTTGGAAAGAGGGGTTCTGTGGCAACTGAGGACCCAGTGGGTGGGACCCTAGGGGAAGCCATGTGCTGAACTCTCCAGGATGAAGGCAGTGCAGTAAGAGGTGTGTGTGTGTGGGGGGGGGGAGGGGGTGGCAGCAAGGAGGTGGGAAGAGGAGGAGGGAGGGAGGGAGATGCTGGAAGCTGATGGAAGAAATGGAACAGGAAAGATTTGGTAGGACTGCTGTAAAAAAGTGTCACTCAGCAACAGTTTGTTGACTATTACAGAGATGACTATGTAATTGCATTCATTAAAATTAAACTTGCAGGGGTCGGGGGAGATGGTTCAGTGGTTAAAGCACTTGCTGCACAGGGCAGTGGACGTGAGCTTGGATTCCCAGGACCCACTTACAAAAGCCAGAAGCAGTGGCTCTCTTCTGTACTCTCAGCATGCCCATGGAGAGGTGGAAAGTGGAGACAGGAGAATTTCCTGGAAGCTCAGACCGGCGAGTCGGGCAAAGAGAACAATAAACAATGAGAGACTCTTATCTCAAATGAGGTGGAAGGCTAGGACCAACCTGAAAATCGTCCTCTGACCTCCACGAGTGCCCTGAGGCGTGTGTGCACTGGCCTTCTCACAGTTGAAAACACACACACACACACACACACACACACACACACAATTAAATTTCCTACCATTTAGAGATAATCAGTGACAATGATGACAATTACCCTACCTCAACTCCCTCCCCCCCCCAAAACCCCGCCAGAATTTCATTATTCCTACTTCCTCTGACTTGTGCTACGTTAACCTATATAAATGTCAGTGTCCGCTACGTATTGTCCAGGTTCGTCCTGCAGGGAGTGGGGAGGGGTGCATATCTGCACTCACAGCACTTGCGAGGTGGAGGCGGAAGGATCAGGAGATCAAGGCCAGTGTACTGATTTCCCAACCAGGCCGGGCTACATGCGACCCTGTGACAAAACCAGACGAAACAAAACAAAACATTTAATCTTCCTGGGTCGGCTGCACACACCTATAATCTTAACACTCAGGAGGTAGAGGCAGGAGGATCATGTGTTCCAGACCAGACTCGACTACATAATGAGACCCTGACACACACGCACGCATTTGCGCACGCGTGCACACACACAAGAAATAAAAATTAATCTTGAGGGCAAATAGGAAAGTTGTAAATATAGCGCTTTATGTGATTGTGTAGGCACTAGAAAACTTACTCCATCTTTTCTTTGACTTTAAATCAACTGGAATAGTACTGTGTAATAAAGTATCCATACATATCAACTGTAAGTTTCTAGCTACTACAGTTAAAAGAGTGAAAAGAAACCACTGAAATCAATCTTCATAAATTTCGTTTGACACAACATAACTAAAATATCAGAATGTCCACATGTAATTACTATAAAGGATTAATGAGATATATTATATCTGTTTTGCTTTATACAATCTATAATACATATGCATTTTTTATGACACATCTCAACTCAAGTACAAAATTTCATTAGGAACATATATTTAAAACACCTTGAAATTTTAGGTAGGTTAACTATTACAAACTTCAGTTTTCAATGACCGAATTGTCCATCATTTGTAAATCTTAAATTAGTTTTTGTTTTCAAAAGCATTTTTAGGGCTGGAGAGATGGCTTAGCGGTTAAGCGCTTGCCTGTGAAGCCTAAGGACCCCAGGTTCGAGGCTCAATTCCCCAGGACCCACGTTAGCCAGATGCACAAGGGGGCACACGCGTCTGGAGTTCATTTGCAGTGGCTGGAAGCCCTGGCGTGCCCACTCTCTCTCTCTCTATCTGCCTCTGTCTCTCTCTCTCTCTGTTTGTCTGTTACTCTCAAATCTGTCTGTCACTCTCAAATAAATAAATAAACTTGTTTAAGAAAAAAAGCATTTTTACAGTAACTGGTTTTATTCAAATTTCCACTCAGAAGAAAACAAATTCAAGTGTTACAGGCCTTGTAATCAGCCTTTGGTAGAACTAAGAAAACAGTAGGTTTCTCTTAGTATGCATACATATATATGTACTTTTGAGTATATATGCAATTATGACATATAAATACATATGCATATCTGAATGTATTATTTATAGCTGAAATATTTGCTCCAGGCTCATGGCAATTGACACATATAAAACTGGACATAATCTTACAAATTCTCTGTCATATTTATGATCAAGATTATACTTTGAGTATGAAAAGCAAGACATGGTAATAAAGGATTTATAAATACCATCCTTACTATGAGTTTTAAATTCCAAGATGCCAGTGAAAGTCCTTTGATTATTTATCAGTGCAGCAGACAGCTTCAGGTTCATTGAGATGAGCTTCCAGACCAGGCACAGTTATGGAGGAAGGGATATTTATTGAAGCTTACAGATCCAGGGGAAGTTCCATAAATGGCAGAAGAAGCTGGCCTGCCTTCACAGGACCAAGCAGAGAGAGAGAAGCACAAGCCGAAAAGCCAAAAGCCACAGCACACTTCAGGAACTCCTGCTAGGCACACTTTGCATATCTTTAGATTGAAATCTGAAACCCACCACCACACTTTAAGATCCACCCAGTGACACTGCCTCCAGCCAGGTGGCTAGAGATGCAAACTACAAACAAATAAACAACTGAATATATTGGGGGCCATCTATTCTATTCAAACCACCACAATCAGTAACTCAAATTTGTCATCAGAAAAGAATCTTTGCTCAAAAAAAAAAAAGTCAAAATGCTATCTTGACTGCAGTTTTGATTCACCTTTCAAACAAAAATTTCAAGTATAAAGCCAGGCGTGGTGGCTCACGCCTTTAATCCCAGCACTCGGGAGGCAGAGGCGGGAGGATCGCTGCGAGTTCGAGGCCACCCTGAGACTACATAGTGAATTCCAGGTTAGCATGAACTAGAGTGAGACCCTACCTCGAAAAGATGCAAAAAAAAAAAAAAAATTCAAGCATAGTAATAACATCACTTGACTGAAGCATCTAAATATTAAGTGTAATAATGAAAGAGACTGCGTTCCTTGATCACGCCAGCCATATGTCAGGCACTCAAAGCTGTATGTGGTTGGGGTCTATAGAGCTGGGCATCAAAGACAGAGACTTATATAAGGTGTAAGAATTTCAGAAGTGGGCATATTCTCTTTCTCTGCTTTGGTATGCGCCTCCCATCCCCCCTTTGGCTGGTTTCTACTTTCAAATGCAGTAGACACCACCTCTTTTGGAAACGTTCCTTCCCTATGCTTGTTCCCTGTAGGTGGCAGCACTTTCTTCCTTAAACTGTAAGGAGGTGGTTAAGACTTCATCTGGATTCCCTCAGTTTTCATAGAAAGTCTTAATGCTCTAGAACATTCTTTGGGAGCATAAGTCAGCATATTTTCAGCTTTATTGTCGCTCTGCTGTTGTTTATGGAAACAATCTCTCAGCCTCCTGCTTGGAGAATTGCTCATTGCTCATTATGGGATTAGAGATAGGAAAAGTCCAAGGCAGAGGAGTGTTAGAATGCTTGTGTCAGGATGCAGTGGTAAATCCAAAGGCACATAATTAAAAAAAAAAAAGAAAAAAATTTTCATTTAACACTGAACTTTGTAATTGGATTTAAAAAAATATTTTATCTATTTATTTATTTGAGAGAGAGAAAGAGACAGAGAGAGAGGGAGAGAGAGAATGGGTACCCCTTCCCTCTGCTGCATGTTGCATTTGAGACAAGTGAACATGAAACAAGGCATGAGACACTGAAGACAGAATTGAGAAGATTTAGTCAGGCTTCCTGAGGACAGATCAACTTCTGTGCCCAGTGCAGTAGCCCTGTCTGATACTTAACACTATCAACCTTTGGGTTGCTGTCTTGATTGACATTTTAAAATTACAAGCTCTATCTCTTTCTCTCTCTCTTCTGTAATTTTCCCTCATTCTGTTTCCCAAGTACAATACCAATGTTCTATTTGAATTTTAACCATAATTTTTCTTACCGTTTTATCTTTATACTAAAACCGTATGGTACTACATGTAACAAGTTTAAAGTGTTATGCTTTTGACACTAGAAAAAAAATCATAGTTTTATTAGCATGTCCCTTAATTCTTCTCAAATTGAACATATGAGATAGATTGACCATGGCATGGGTAAGAGGAGAAAGATGGAGGAGAGGAGGACAACCTTTATCTGGCACAACATGTGTGGGGTGTTCTATTGGGTCTCCTCACATACATGTATTTTCTTACCTTAACTCCTGTGACCACATGGATTTTTTTTTTTTATTAAGTAGAAACTTTGTGTGGACACATCATATGTTGGTACCGTCACTTCCTTCCTCCCTGCCCCCACTCCATTGAGGGCCCTCCTCAGTGAGATTTCTGGCATTGACCATGGGGTTGTGGGTCATGAGTTGTGAGAGCAGCATTGTGGGAGTGATGGAGACATACACTGTGGATAGTCAAAACACATGAGATTTTTTTTTGAAAATGAAGAAACCTGGATGGGGAAGCAATACCAGTAATTTTATTACTGACAGAGTTACTTGAGAAAAGCTATTGGGGTGGTAGATTTTTTTTCTTCCAAAACATAACATAAATGATATGTAAGAATTTATTCTCTATGGGGACATCTGAGAATAGAAAATATTGTGTCAAATTTATATAATATTTTTCACTTTTTTCCCATGCAGACAATTCTATCATCGACTTTCCTAACAGCATTATGTTCCCTTTCAAAATATAGCAGCTGCCCCAAATTTAGAACTTGTCATCCATTTTTTTCTCTTTATTGTTAATGATCACATTCAATCCATGGCTTCAAACCTCTTCTCATGCATAAACTTTTCAGATTCATAACTTTATTCTCTTTACTCATCATGATAGGATAATTGCTGAACAAATAACCCTCATAAATTGCAGCTTAAGATAGCAAGAGTTTACTTCTCTGTTGTACAAATTTTAATGCAAATATTCTCCACCTGCTTTCTTTAGTGACTCCTCATGACTCACGGGGCCACACCTTCCATCCTGACCTATTTTATGTCTTGGATCTTTAAAAAAAAATTAAAATTATTTATTTTATTTTTTAGTGAGAGAGAGAGAGAAAGAGAGAGAGAGGGAGGGAGAGAGACAGAGAGAATGGGCACACCAGGGCCTTCAGCTGCTTTAAACAAACTCCAGACACGTGCACCATCTTTTTCATCTGGCTTACAAGGGTCTTGGGGAATTGAACCTGGGTCCTTTGGATTTGCAGGTAAATGCCTTAACTGCTAAGACATCTCTCCAGCCCAGATGTCGTGGATCTTTTTAGCTCTTAGGAAAAGCCTGTGGATATCCTCCCACGATAATATTTCCAGATAGGAAAAAGGAGAAAGCAATGCAGTAACAGATTTTTAACTAAAAATTCAATCTTAATTTCAAACTAGTCGTAGGTAAACATAGCCCACAGTAGCTGCAGTAAGTATGTGTAATGTGAAACACAAGTGACAGAGAAAAATGGGTGTTGGTGACATTGTTGTAACTATTGCCACACCCATGAATGAAAGATATGATTAATTCCTGTTAAAAATTAGAGATATAGTGACAAATTTTCCTCATTCAAGTTCATTAGAGTCCCTGAATCACACAGAGCCTAAGGTCGGAGGATTCTACAGTGGCCAAATCCTTCTTAGAAGCTCCTTGTTGATTTTATGCATCCAATTTAAATAACAAGCAAAGACCTTGTGAGATAAATGGGGAGCTTTTGACTACTGACCTTGCGGGGGGGGGGGACGTATATTAGTTATCACATCCCATCCTAGATTCCAGAGCCCTGGAAGCTTCATTTCAGTGTTCAGGAAAAAGTAAAGCTATAGGGAGTTTGGAGCAAGAAGTGCTGGACTTCAACAGATGCTGAAATTAATAAAATAGGTTGGAAATTAAAGATCATCAAAATCTCAAAGTGCTTCCATGCAGGGTCCTTATTACTGCAAAGGAAAATAGTAACCTTACTGAGAGGAAGACACGAGGCAGATACCTGTAAGAACCACAGTCCACACAAGCAGTGTGACAGTTAATCGCACCTGCTTCCTGACAAGCTACCGAAGGATGAGCGGCATCTTTTCTGTGATGTTCCTCTGAAAATCCACAACCTGAAGGAAAAAAAAAAATCACATATTGAGGGCCATGCTCCAGAAAATCTGGACAACATTGTAAAAATGTCAAGGTCATGAACTGTTCCAGATCAAGGGATAAAGAGAGATATGATGACTCAATGCAAGTGTGATCCTGGACTGGATTTCTCTCTCACTCTCTGCAGTATGGAGTGTGTGTGTGTGTGTGTGTGTGGGAGGGGTGCATGCACATGTGTATACACACGTGTGTGCACCCAGTGCACAGGTGTGTGAAGGCCAGGGAAGGAACACTGGGTGTCGTTGAACCTGGAGCTCTTCGTTGCACATTTTTCTGGATGACTAGAAAGCCCCAGTGATCTTCCTGTCTTGCCCTGTGGTTATAGGCAGGCATGGTGATGCCCATTTCTTACATGAGTGCTGGGGATTGAACTCAAGTCCTCAAGCTTCCCCACCGAGCCATCTCCCCACCCTCCTGGATTGGATCTTGGATCACAGACTGGAACCTTCATACGACTATTGGTGAAATGTGAATAGAATGCATAGATTTGAAAATAGTACCATGTTAACGTGAATTTCCTAATTTTAGTAAGAGTGCTGTGGTGAGGTAAGAAAGACACACCCTTGTATTGTACATAGACTGACATGTACAATTTGCATTCGAACCTCTCAGCAAAACAAAACAAAACAAAACATGATGAATAGATGACAGATGAATGACAGGTATGAAAGCAAGTGAGAAACAACATTGTTCTTTGATAAATCTTGGTATATATATATGTATGTATGTATATATGTATATATGTATATGTACACACACACACACACACACACACACATATGTTGTTTTTGTTTTTGTTACTTTTCCTTTCAGTCTGAAATTGTTAAAAAGAAATCAGGCCTGGCTCTTCAAAGCTAAGGGATAAACTAGTTCACTCCGGAGCTTGGAGAAGGAAGTGGCTCTGAGGAAGTGTAGCTCGTGCCTGTTGGATGCCGCTCTACTGCTGTGGGCAAAGGAGACCCCAACATTCCTCGGGGCAAGATGTCCTCTAACACCTTCTTTGTGCAGACCTGCAGGGAGGACTACAAGAAGAGGCACCCCGACTCCTCGGTCAGCTTTGCTGAGTTCTCCAAGAAGGGCTCCGAGAGATGGAAGACCACATCTGCAGAGGAGAAGTCGAAGTTTGAGGACATGGCCCAGAGCGATACAGGGAGAAGAAGAACTACGTTCCTCTCAAAGGTGGTAAGAAAGGAAAGAAAAAGGATCCCAGTGCTCCCAAAAGGCCACCATCTGCTTTCTTCCTATTTTGCCATGAACATCACTCAAAGGTCAAAAGTGAACATCCAGGCCTGTCCATTGGGGAAACTGCAAAAATGCTGGGTGAGATTAAGCTAAAGGAGGAGTATAAAAAGGACATTGTGGCATACCATGCCAAGGGCAAGAGTGAGGCAGGAAGGAAGGGCCCTGGTCGGCCAACTGGCTCAAAGAAGAAGGATGAACCGGAAGACGAGGAAGAGGAGAAGGAGGAAGAAGATGAAGATGAGGAGGAACAGGAGGACGATAAAGAATAAATGGCTGTCCTACAGAGTGTGTGGAGTGTGTGTGTGCTCAGGTAACTGTTTTGCTAAGAATGAGAAATTGAAGGCAGCTCAACATTAGCTTCAGTATAAAAACTGTACAGTTTTGTACAGCTGATGAAATTCTTTGTAGAGAAAACACTTTTTGTAAGAATGCAAGTTGTAGCTTTTTGAGGAGCTGCTACAAACAGTTAGATTTTTTAAAAAACTTTTGATGTTGAATGTTCCTAAATATTTAATGGGTTCTTTAATTTCTTGTGTATTGTACAACAGCAAAGTTGATAGGAATTCATATGAGTAGTAAGTTTTGGGATTTCTAGGATGTTGAATTTTTTAAATTGTAATAAAATTATGTATATTATTTGTATTGTGTTTGTCTTAATGTTTTAAATTCAATTTCATTTCTAAAGACATGGACGGGGCTATGACATTTATTTATTTATTTTTAAATATATATTTTATTTACTTATTTGGGGGGAGAGAGAGAGAGAGCGTGTGTGAGAGAGAGAGAATGGGCACACCAGGGCCTCCAGCCACTGCAAATGAACTCCAGATGCATGTGCCCCTTGTGCACCTGGCTCACATGGGATCCTTCAGCTTTGCAGGCATATGCCTTAACTGCTAAGCCATCTCTTCAGCCCTATGACCCCTCTTTTTTTAAAATTCTTTTGTTGTTTATTTTTATTTATTTATTTGAGAGAGACAGACAGAGAGAAGGAGGCAGAGAGAGAGAGAGAGAGAGAGAGAGAGAGAGAGAGAGAGAGAATGGGCGCGCCAGGGCTTCCAGCCACTGCAAACGAACTCCAGACGCATGCACCCCCTTGTGCATCTGGCTAATGTGGGTCCTGGGGAATCCAGCCTCGAACCGGGGTCCTTAGGCTTCACAGGCAAGCGCTTAACCGCTAAGCCATCTCTCCAGCCCCCCTCTTTTTTTATTAACGTTTTCCATGGTTATAAAAAATATCCCATGGTAATACCCTCCCCCCCTTTCCCCTTTGAAATTCCATTTTCCATCATATCCTTTCCCCATCTCAATCAGTCTGTATTTTATTTTGGTGTCATGATCTTTTCCTCCTCTTATGATGGTCTTGTGCAGGTAGTGTCAGGCACTATGAGGTCATGGATATCCAGGCCATTTTATGTCTGGAGAGAGCACGTTGTAAGGAGTCCTAGCCTTCCTTTGGCTCTTACATTCTTTCCGCCATCTCTTCTGCATTAGACCCTGAGCCTTGGAAGGTGTGATCGAGATGTTACTCAGTACTCCAGTCACTTCTTTCCAGCACTGTGATACCGTCTGAGTCGTCCCAAGGTCACTGCCATCTGAAAAGAGAAGATTCTCTACCCAAAGTGAGAGTAGCATTAATATAAGGGTATGAATATTAAGAGAAGTATGTTTATTAGCTAATTTGTCAACTCTTATTTTTGTTTTGCTCTGGGGGGTGGGGAGATTTGTGTCCATATATTTTTTTGTTGGGTTGAACTAGTTAGAATCCCCAAATCTTGGCTCTGTCTTATTTGGCAAGGGGTTACTTTATTTTTGTTAAATATTAGTGCGATATTGACCAATGACCAGAGCACATAGATAAGAACTTTAAATACTTGTATGGTTGTACTAATTATATCCTAATTGTACATTCAAATTTGGGACTTTCATCATAAAATTAAGCACCTTTAGGAACTAGATGTTTAGTATGCTAAGACCTTTGGGGTAATGTTGATAGCCATGTACCTAGCTCTACCAAATGTTAGTAATATGAATGTTGGCTTATTTCTTATAATACTGGGTTAATTTTTTTAATGACTAAATAAAAATGTACTTTAAAATTACAGTATGTAATGTATCAACGAGATGGTTTTATAATCAATAAAGTTGGAATACAAAAAACAAACACCCAACAAACTAAGGAGGCTGCATTAAACTTTCATATGCTTATGTTTTCCTCATTGTCTAAAGACCTGTGGTGCCAACCTGGATTGGCCGTTGATGTTCTAATGTGCGTAGCAGTCTTGGAAGTTCTAGAACAGTCTAGTATCTTGATATTCTCTTCCATACTTAGGTATATTTGAATGCCAGAGTCATCACTGGCTTTGCCAAGACTTCATTGGGAAATCAACATTTCTTTTGCAAGGCATCTCTCTGTGGGCATGGCTTCTTGGGTTATAGTAGAAAAGATTTGAGTATAATCACTTACTAACAAAGATTGATACAGGTTGGGCATTTCTAACCTGAAAATCCGAAATAGAAAAAAAGTTCCAAAATGCAAAATGTTTTGAGCACTAACATGATGTCACATATGGAAACTTCTATACCTGACTTCATGTGACCTGCTGCAGAAAAAATATAGGCACACTGAAAGTATTGCATTGTGTTGCCTGCAGGCTATATGTAGAAGGCGAATATAAAACACGAGTGGATTTCATGTTTAGACTTGGGTCCCTTCCTCAAGGTGCATCATTATGCATATGAAAGTATTGCAAAATCAGAAAAAAAAATTTCAAGACTTCCTGTCCCAAGCATTTCAGAAAAGGTATTTTCAGTCTGTAATACTGGGTGACACTCCCTGCAACTCTAAGGAATACTCACTTTTATCTGCCACCATGGAGCAATTATTAGAGTCTTTTTGTAGCATTTAGAAGTATTGAGTTAGAGGTAGGTATAACACTACACACCTTTAATCCTAGCACTCAGGAGGCTGAGGCAGGAGGATCACAAATTTGAGGGCAAGTCTGATGTACATGAGACACTATTTCTTTTTTTTTATTGACAACTTCCATAATTGTAAACAATATCCCATGGTAATTCCATCCCTCCCCCCACCTTCCCCTTTGAAACTCCATTCTCCATCACATCCCCTCCCCCTTTCAATCAGTCTCTCTTTTATTTTGATGTCATGATCTTTTCCTCCTATTATGATGGATAATACCCTATTTCTGAAAACAGTGTTGACTTAGTATTAAATTTATTTCTGGTCCTAAATATATCTGATCTTTTAAAAGTAATATTTATTAGAGAGAGAGAGAGAGAGAGAGAGAGAGAGAGAGAGAGTGACAGAGGGCACGCCAGGGCCTCCAGCCACTGCAAATTAACTCCAGATGTATGTGCCACCTTGTGCATCTGGATTACATGGGTACTGAGGAATTGAACCTGGGTACTCAGCCTTCGCAGGCAAGCACCTTAAACTGCTAAGCCATCTCTCCAACCGTGATCTTTTTGATGTATGTGCAGTTAAGTGTGGTGTGAACATGTGCACTGTGTCCACGTGTGTGCAGATCTACAGGCAGCCCATGTACATGCATGTGGAGGGTAGAGTAAGGTGTTGAGTGTCCTCTTCCCTTGCTCTTTAACACTGTTTCCTTCAGGACTCTTTCTCTGAACCCAGAGCTGTCATGATTGGCCAGACTGGCTGGCTACTGAGTTCCAGTGATTCTCCTTTCTCTGTTCCCTACAGAACTGGGATTACAGGCATATGTGACCACACTATGGGTGCTGGGGATTGAACTGAGGCCCTCTGTGCTTGCACGGTAAGTGCTCTGACCGACTGAGCCATTTCCCCAGCCCCAATATTTCTAATCTTCACTCTGACCACAAGTAACCCCCAACCACTATGGTTATGGTGAGAAGGGATGTTATAGTGGAGTGAATATCTGGATAATTTAAAATTTACTAGTTGGTTCACATTTAGGAAAACTGTTGACAGTGTTTTCATAGCCCTATTAGTTAATGAGGCTAATTAATTAATAGGTGTTAAATTTGTTCTAATCATTCTGTCAAACAAATCAAGGGCTGGACTTGATCATGGTGGCTTATGCCTTTAATCCCAGTACTTGAGAAACTGAGGTAGGAGGATCACTGTGAGCTTGAAGTTAGCTTGAACTACAGAGTGATTTCTGTGCTAGAGTGAGATCCTGCTTCAAAAACAAGGGCTGGAGAGATGGCTTAGCAGTTAAGGTGCATGCCTGTGAAGCCTAAGACCCAGGTTCGATTCTCCAGGTCTCACATAAGCCAGATGCACATGGTGGTGCATGTGTCTGGAGTTTGTTTGCAGTGGCTAGAGGACCTGGCGTGCCCATTCTCCCTCCCTCTCTCTCCCTCCTCCCCTAATAAATAAGTAAAAGTAATAAAAAATAAAAAACAAAAAAAATTCAAGGGTCGTACACTGGTATGAAAAAATCTCCAAATCCAATGGACCTGATATATTTGAAAAGACTATACAAATAAAATCTAGTTGAACATCCCACCCCTATTCTATTTAGAGTAGAAGACCTCATATAAATAAGAAGCTTTGTCATAAAAAAATTAAAGCCACTTAATAATATCTATTTAAATTAAATAGCTATTTAAATTAAAACATTTTTCTATTTAAAAATTTCTTTGATGTGGATTCTACTATATCCCTTTCAGTGTTTCTACACAGTATTAGCACAGCGGAATTGCATAGATTGTACACCTAATAGCCTATTATTAAATTTTTCATCAGAACTTATTCAACTAGTCTATTATTTTTAAGTTGGAATTTGACATTTTCTCCATTTTTGTATAAAAGATAATCTCTCCACTCCCTCTCTATGCAGCCCTTCTAAAAGCATCTATGTGCATTTTGCTTTTTTTTTTTAACATATCAATTCTCAGAGTAAAGTTGCCGTACTTAGAATATGCATCGATCAGTAGATGATGGGTAGATAGGTATTTATGTGCATGTGATTATTGTTTACAAATTTTAAGTCCTTACCAGTTTGTAGTGGAGTAACCATACTATCTATACCATGTTAAACATTAGCCTTATCTAATTTGGAGCTTAGATTTCAATTTTTGCCAAATGCAATTATGGAAGATAACAGAGGGTAGGTGAGGGAGCATGGACTCTGAAGTGAGACAGTTTTATGATGTAGCCCTGCTTCTCAGAGATTCCACAAATTAATCAAGCTATATAGCTTCTTTGGTTCTGTTTCCTTTAAAAAATATATTTAATGCCACTCACTCATAGAGGTTTTGTGGGTATCACAGGAAGCAGTTCATTAACACCTAAACATGGCCAGCTGAATAAATATTTGATCAATAAGAAAACTGAATAAATGCTCATCTTTTTCTTTCTTTCTTTCTTTCTTTTTTTTTTTTTTTTTGAGGTAGGGTATCACTCTAGCACCGGCTCACTTGGAATCCATTATGTAATCTCAGGGTGGCCTTGAACTCATGGCGGTCCTTCTACCTCTGCCTCCCCAGTGCTGGGATTAAAGGCACGTGCCACCACACCCAGCTAATATTCATTCTTTTACTTTACCTTTCTTGCAACTTTTGAAGGAGAGGTCTCATAGCATGAGTAAATACAAGGCCAAAGGTCAAATTCATTTTCAAGTGGGAAATCCTTCCTCTTAGTAATGTTAAAGGATGATTCCCACCTCCCTAAAGCCTGTATCAGCTATTTTTTGAACAAACTTTTATAAAGAAATTATCAGTTAGATTGCATGTTAGCAAAACAAAACAAAACAAAAAAAAACCTCAAATTGTTTTTGACAATTATAAAATTGATTTCACAGAACAGATTCCAGATGTGGGGTGGAGTGGGCTGGAATCCAGGGTTTGTTGAATCACTGATTTATAATATTGTAACAGACCTGGGCTCTTCCCAACTCTGTACTCTGATGTTTTCTAAGTATCTCCTGTACCTCGAGGCTGGTTCACCCCACTATCATAGAGTTATTCCCACCAGTGTCTAGAAAATTGTTCCTGGTTCACATTAGTGAGAGAACATGACAAAATTACTAAAAGCATGAATTTTAGTGACTCTTTTCGGTGTGATTAACTTAGTTTAAAGGATCTACTCATACTTAGACCAAACAATAGCTTACACTAATTAGGATCCCCCTCTTATATGAGAGGCGGTAGGAGGATACATGACTTTAATTGAGAAAGTATGCTGAAAGCTATGAATTTGGTAATATATATGAGCACAACTTATGCAAACAGGTTCTGGACACATTAATCACAATTTACCTTACCACCTGAGTTTCAGGACCTTGAAAGAATTTGTACAGAAAACTTAGTACTGTTTTCAGTATCCATTGACTTTTCCATAGCCTGTTTATCTCACAGTGAGAAAAAGTTCATGATTCAAGCTATTACCCTGGAACAACTACCAGCATGTTGGATTTTTCACAACAATATTGCAGTATAGTTAAGATATTAGATATCTGTGCCAACGAATCCAATAAATAGTTATTAAGCATTTGTTACTGACTACACATATTGTTAACTGCTAGTATGCAATGGGAAACATGTCACAGTATTTGATATTGTAAAGCTTATAGCTAAAAAGCTGACTATAAATTTCAGCTTTCAAGGGGAGTTGTATTGACTTGGTCATACCTAAGCATCTTGATACAACTAAATACAACCAGAACTTTGCATTTTGTTACAGAAAATAGAAGACAAATAGATCTTTGCGAGGAACTGTGTCACAAATCATCTATCTCTAGGTTAGACATTTTCAGCTTTTAAAGAGAGTTGTATTGACTTCTTTGTACCTAAGCACCTTGCTACAATGGGTTACAACTGGAACTTTTCATCTTGTTACATAAAATTAATGGCAAACAGATTTCCTGGGTACTGATATCATATATTTTCTATCACTAGGTTAGAAATTTTCAGCTTTCAAAGAGTTGTATTGACTTCTTCATACCTAAGCCCCTTGGTACAACTGCCTACAACCAGAACTTTCCATCTTGTCACATAAAATGAATGAGAAAAATATTTCTTGGGTACTGGTGCCATACATCTTCTATCTCTAGGCTAGACAGTTTGCTCAGATGGTTTGTACCCTGACTTCCTGCTATTGGAAGAGACTTTCCGCAAGTTTAAATGGACAATTGCGAATAGCACTAGCTGGCAGATTAATTCTCTTAGTAGCATTTTTCTAATAAAAACTCCGTCAGTATTAACGTGAACAAGCACATAGATAACATCTTTATTTTTCCCTTGGATTGTTCCAGTGGCACTTGAAACTTGGAGTAGTGAGATGATAGTATCTCAGATCAATTGTTGGCAGGCATGGTGGTTTATTGGACAGTAAGTTTTTTAGGCTGAAAGTAACTGAATGTGGGCAATATCTAGTGAGGCCCAGAACACTGGAGGAAAGAAAGCTGGAGCTAGAATGTGTTCAGTCCTGTCATGCCGAGGTAGGGGGAGCTGTGAAATGTTCATGTGAAGATATCCACGTGGGAGCTGGATATTTATGACGACATTCCTGTCAACCAAGTAAGCTTCCAAAATGAAAATTTTACTTTGAAAGACAGGAATGGAAGATTGTGGTAAGATATGATACTGTATTGAGGAGTTTGAAATAAAATTTCCGAGGAGAGATAGGGAGAATGGAAGTTATATTGGCTGGGTGGAATATAGAAGGGGAGGGAGGGGCAAAATAGGTGACTTAAGAAAGAAATTCTTTGCCTCTGCAACCAGCTTAGGTGACTTGTGGTCTATGGTGGCATATGCTTTTAATCTTTCATTTATAAATAAGACAATGTGCAATGTTTGGCACATTTTTCTCAGAGCCGATCTCAGAATGTTAATGAAATTAAAATTGAATAACCATTTCCTTAGAAGTGCATTCATTATAAATATTTATTAAATTAGGGTAAAACACTCTTGAAATATTTTTATGCATAATTATAAGATGCAGTTATCACAAATAATAAAGCCAATTATAATTTCACTGTTTTACAACATTCCAGTTATTGAGTGTAGTTGATATATAACTGTAACTAATATTTAATTTACTTTAATTACAGCTAAATGTAATCCATAAATATAATTTAAAAAGCTTAAAGTTAAACTATGGAGAAATTTCCCACTTTTCCACATAGGTGGAGGTGATATGTAAGACTCAAGCCAAAGTGCTTTTGATATAACTCATTTTCGTATCAATAATAAGATATGTAATTTTGCTATTATAAACCTAATAGAGTCTGGTGTTTTTCAAAGACCTTGTCATAATGGGACAGATGAAGACGCCTGATCGAAATATATCCTTACCACAAATTACCCTTGGGCAAGATTACTTTGACTATTTGAGCTGTTTTGAGAAAAAAAGAAAGTAAAAGTATTCAAATTATAGGAGGAAAAGTTTGTAGGAAAGAAAAAGAAGGGCAAAAAGAAAAAAAAAAAAGAGCAATAGGAATATAAAGGAAGCCCCAAGCTAGTAAGATCCCCTAGATATGCATGGATTTTACTGGAGTTGTCTATGGAAGTATTGAAAATCACTGACAAATCATGTATAACTTATTTGCTTAAAATTTTCAGTTAATGTGCTTTTACGGCATTTTGCAGATAACGACTCTCACTCTCCACCTTATTATGGAGGCAGAGCTCTTTTCCTTTGTCGCCTCTTCCATCCTGGGATATACTTTTTATTGCTCAAGAGCTATAGAATTGTATCCATGCCTATTGTTGTCTGCCTGATGGGAATTCATGTAATTGAAAACGTTTATCCTCTCTTAGTCGAAAAATTGGGCACTTGGAAGTAATGAAAGGCCCCATCTTTGTCCACAGCACAGGAAATACTGTTCGGTTAGCTTTGTTATAAAGTTTTCACTGTCCCAAGGACACCTGTTGCAAATGGAGCGCTGCACGAGAGAGGTACCGGCGGAGCTTCTCATGATAGACCGGGTGTCTATAGGCACGTAGTTATGCTAGGCTGTTTTTACCACTAATAAAAAACAATAAAGTCATATTCTTTCAAAAGCAATGCGGAATGGCATGGAACAAAAACTTTGTGATGTATAAGGAGTTGAAGAAAGAAGATCTTACTTTTTTGAATAATTGTCATATTTAAGTATATATATATATATTATTCACTTAGAAAACAGAGATTAACTTTGGGGAGTCAAGTTACTAAAGTGAGAACTTCCCTTTATACGTTATGCTTTATACACTTCCATATTGCCTGAGCCTTTAAAACGAGCAAGGGTTATTTTGTAATTAAAAAAATAAAAACCTGACAAATGACTGCAGGGAGTAAGAAATTACTTGGAGTGGCAAATGTTTAAAGAATTAATTTGTCGATCTGCTGCTTGACTGCTATTTTCTTTTGGTAAATCAAACCTCCCCTGCCATTCAAAGGAGGTGGCTTTGAAAAGAAAGGGTAAACGTTTTTAATGAAATGAACAGGTCAGCCTTCCCACCTCCCACCAAAATACCTCAATTTGGTTTTGTTAGCAAGAAATGTTTACATGCAAGTCTTTCTGGTAAATCAAGGAATGTGGGTGTTGAACAGGGCAGGACAATAGGGAGCCATGCTTTGCTAACAGTTGATATGTCCAAATGAAGCCGAGGAAGGAAGGCTTGGAGCAACAAGTGAGGTACCAGAAAGTGGGGGGGGGGTCTCAGCTGTACTTGAGCACTGTGACATGGTGCCCAAATGTTATGTAAGAGTGGTCCTTCCAAGATGTGTCCTAATCTGACTATCTCTGAACTTTCTTGGATGTATTACAAAACAATAAAGAGAAAGTTGTTGCCGGTAACTTCTATAAGCATTTTCGTATCATGTCACAAAGGATGGGCCGAACTGTGTTTGGCAATGGGGGGTGCACTGAAAAGGGATGAAGGTATAGGCCTGGATTCCCTTTTTTTAGATTTTAATTTATTATTATTATTATTATTTTTTTTGAGGTAGGGTCTCACTGTAGCCCAGGCTGACCTGGAATTCACTATGTAGTCTCAGGGTGGCCTCGAACTCATGGTGATCCTCCTACCTCTGCCTCCCGAGTGCTGGGATTAAAGGTGTGCACCACCACACCTGGCTTGATTTTAGTTTTTAAGGCAAAATATTTGTCTAAATATATGGCAGATTCTTCAACTTTTTATCAAACTGTATAAAAATCAAGAGCATTATCTACTTTGGGGAGACTTATCTACAGGGTCTTTTTATTTTATTTTACCTCTGAGTATAATTTGACACATAAAGACCAAAGGCGTGAGAATGATGGTTGTTCCTTGATTAGCTGTGTGCCAGTGAGCTATTCAAAAGTGGGTTCTGTTGAGTGGAAGATCTAGATTAACAAATCAAGGATCAAATTTTAAATTCTTATCAGATGTTCAGCCTTAATAACATATCCATAAATGCTAAGATTGCTGGACAGGGAGGCTACAAGGGTAAGAAGCTCTGAGTGGCTGTAAAGCTGACAGATCGCTAGGCATTTTAGAAGACTTACTCTTCATCTCGTGGGCTCATAAAGCAGCCCTCATTGTCATCTGTCTGTGCCCAGATATATTACTTCTTAGATTGTTAAACAGCCCTTTCCCCCAGAATCTTAAAGTTGTAGACCGAATTGTGTCCTCTCCCTCACAAACAGATACACTGAACGCCTTAGTGCCCCACTATCTTAAGATGTGACCTTATGTGGAGATAAGGTCTTTACAGATGCAAAGGAATTAAAATGGGGTTCTAATGATGTCAACCCAATATGAATGGTGTCCTTATAAAAAGAGAAAATTTGGACACAGAGACATGATAGTAGGAAAGCCACGAGAAGATGAAGGCAGGGAGTGGATCAATGCTTCTACCAGCCAAGGCAAAGCAAAACTTTCCTGCAAGCTATCATAAGCTACAGAAAGGCATGGGCTGGATTTTCTTACAGAGCCTGCAGAGAGAATCAACACGACTAGTTTGTAGTTTGAAGACCTACTTCACACACAGCATTGTATCCCAACAGTTTAGTGTAGTCTTGTTAGTTTTAGTTTAGTCTTAGTAGTTTAGTCTTGTTTTTCTGTTGCTTTGTTCCAGCAGCCACAGAAAATGAATATACTGTCATCTGTGCTGAGTCTAAAATATTCCTTCCCTGTGCATTCTTTTCTAGAAACTGAAAGTCCACTGGTGAGGAATGACTGTCTTTGCCAAAGAGTTTGTTTGAAGGCAGCTGCTGGAAACCCTTTGCCCTTAACCTAGTTGAATGGAGGTCCTTGGGTGGAGTTGGATGGTCTTCTTGGCAGGCAACCGAGTGACTCAGGAAAGTTAGGGCTGTTTCCTTACTCTAGATCTGTGTGAAAACAGAGACTGAGGAGTCTTTTCTCATGACTTATGGGGAAGCTCGTGCTTGTTGTAGAGTCACAGGTAGTACTTTCCAGTGGAATCTAATCATCTTGAAAAAAAAAAAAAAAAACTTCTCATTTCCTCTATTGACCAATAGAGTTGGTTTCTTGTGGAGGCTCTGGTTAGGAAAACATCTTGGTCAATTCTGATGTGTGAGTTTCCCTTTTGGATTTTGATCAGTGATGCTGTGCTGTCAGATGGCTGTGAACAAAACAAACATACCCCACATCCTTGGTAAAAGGTTGTGAAAACAAGAGTGGTGGATGGGTTGGGATACAATGGGGTGTGTGAAGTAGGTCTTCAGCAAGTATTTTCAGAATGGGAATAAGTTGATTATGCAGGGTACCATCAGGATTTTTGCAGTCATGGAGTTGGAGAAAGAAGTCTTTAGGAAAATCCTGGACGGATTTGATCTAGGCTGCAGTGAATTTGTTTACCTCAGCTTCACTATCTGATATACTTCACTAACAAATAACAATAATGAACTTCATTTTTTAAACCCTGTGGCTTTATTACCAAATATGTGCTTCAGAATGATGCTATTTTGGGATGTATAGCATCTCCCAGAAGACAATGAAGTTGGCCGTACAGGAAGGACCACTGGTTGTTTTGTAATAATGGGTAACTGTGACATTTTGTTTGAAGTTGTATTGTTTGAACATCTCAGTCCCCAAGTGTGGCATTATATGCCAAGAATTGGTAACAGTTCTGGATCACTGGGGAGGAGTTAGTCACTGCCTGTGGCCTTTCTGAACTAACTAGAAGTGTAGGTCTCTTAGGAAGGATTCTCGGGCTGGTGTTTGCATAAGTGTTTGGAGGGCTGTGGCATGGTTGCTTTTCACCCCCACACTGTTTAGAGATGATTTGTCATTCTGTTTATATTTAGTTCTCTATCCATAATGTTGAACATTTAAAGGTGAAACGGAAGGGAACTAAGGCCTCTCTGGGGCTTTATTGGCATATGAATAGAACTAGTTGAATGGAAAAGTAATGGGACAATTGAATGACCACATCCATGATATTTTGTTTTCCTCAACAATAACTAACATAGTGGTCAAGGGATGAAGTGTTAGAGGAAGTAAGAAAGAGGAGGCAGAGCCTGGGGAGATGGATTAGGGGTTAAGGCACTCACCTGTAAAACCTAAGGACCCAGGTTGGATTCCCCAGGACCCATGTAAGCCAAATACACAAAGAGGCACATGTATCTGGAGTTCATTTGCAGTGGCTGGAGGCCTTGAAACACCCATCTTTCTCTCTCTCTCTCTCTCTCTCTCATTCTCGATGCCTATTTATCTCTTTATCTCTGAAATAAATAAATAATGAGATTTTTTTTTTTAACAAAAGAGGAGGCAAGACAAAAGGCGGACAGTAAAGGCAGGATCTATGGGAGAGAGGAAATTTGTCCCAAACAACAGAAGAGCACACTGACAGACCTATAGGTGGTTTGACTTAACAATTATGATGGTACAACTTAATTTTCCACTTTCCAGTGGTACAAAAGTAATACACAGTTCAGTACAAAGTTTACTTTGAATGCTGATTGTATTAATACATGAAATATCTTCTCTCACTGTGATAGAGAGAACAGTTTCCAGCCAGCAGCCACTATTCCATCATGTACATTGTGTTGTTAAGCTGGGTGTTGGATAGGCGAGGAAGAGTCAATGAATTTTCAAATTATGGTATTTCATTAGTTTTCTCATCTCTGTGATAGAATACCACTATCTCTGAAAGGGAGGAAAGATTTATTATAGTTCAGGGGTGTCACTCCTTGGTTACTTTGCCTCCTGTGCTTAGGCATAACATAAGGGCAGCAGGAATGTATTACAGAGTTGTTCATATCATGGTGGTCAGGAAAGAAGAGAGAGAGAGAGAGAGAGAGAGAGAGAGAGAGAGGCGTGCCAGGGACAAAGGTACCCCTAGGGGTTCACCCCTAATGACCTACCTCCTTTAACTAGGTCCTACCTTCTAAAGTTTCCAGAACTTCCTAAATCAGTACTACCAGCTAGGGACAAAGCATCAAAATATGAACCTGAGAGGGACATTTCATATTCCACCTGGAACAGATATTTTCAGCTTGTGATTGGCTTAACAAACTATAACCCTATTAAGGCCAAGTCAGGGAGCATTGACACTAAGAACTTAAAAGTAACAGCTTAGAGGAGTGGTGAAGGAAAAACAAAATGACCCACTGAACAGAATGCTCCAGGCCTGCTCATGCCAGGACTCAGTCTCAGGATAGGGCATTCCAAGAGGGGTCATCCCAGGAGACTGATCCGGTCAGAAAACGTGCTAGGTTTGTATGATCTGGATAATCAATGATGTGGCCAAAAAGTTAGTTGCATGTAAGAGTGGATGAGAGAACACATTAGATTCCAGAAGGGAGATGGGTAGCTAGGCAACTTTGCCCGTGGAAAAGGTTCAGGACTTTGGAGGCAAGTAAGAGTAGACAGAAGAAGTTCAAGGGACGCGACAGCTGGAACCAGATACACTAGTTGTATATGAGGAGAGCAGAAGGGAGGAGCAGAGAATATGCTGGGGGAATAGAACCTGGGCTGAAAGAGGTTGAGAAGCCACAGTCACTGAACATTGAAGAAAGGAGACCTGGGATGTCCGCTTAGTGTGGAAGGGACTTTCAGGCCATAACCATGGCTCCTCAAGTATGTTGTGATGAGAGATAGAAAACAGAGGCCATCTGTTTTTGGACCTCACTGTGACCAGGCAAGGGCTGCCAGGATTGTTTGGCAGCTACAGAGAATCATGTAGCCATGGATGATAGTGGCTATTAACTATCACAGCAACAGTGATGTGTTCTGACTTATACCAATGCAGGAATAAAAGGGTAAAATTCTGTGTTCAGAAGACTGGTCACAGATGGTTGGAACAGATTTTTTTTTAAATATAGGTATAAAGAACTTGGGAGCTAGAGTGGTGCCTCAGCAGTTAAAGCACTTGCTTGCAATGCCTGACTGCCTAGGTTCGATTCCCCAGTACCCACATAAAGCCAGATGCACAAAATGGACATATGTCTGGAGTTTGTTTGCAGTGGTATGAGGCCCTGCTGTGCCCATTCTCTCTTTGTCTCTCTCTCTCTCTCTCTGTCTCTCTGCTGGCAAATAAATACATAAGAATTTTTTTAGGGTTGGAGAGATGGTTTAGTAATTAAGATATTTGCATTCAAAGCCTGAGGACCTAGGTTTGATTCCCCAGCATTCGCTGTAAAGCCAGATGTGCGAGGTAGCACATGTGTCTGGAGTTTTTCTGCAAAGGCTAGAGGTCCTGGCATGCCCAGTCTCTCTCTCTCTCTCTCTCCCTCTCCCTCTCTAATAAATAAATAAATGAAATAGTTTAAAACATTTTTTAAAAAAGAACCTGGATTGATGGGATGGGCTAGCTGAGAAATGTTCAGGTTTTTTAAAAAAATTTTTATTAAGAACATGCTTTGTACGTTCATGTGTTGTACCATCTTTTCCCTCCTCCCTGTCCCCATTTTGTAGGGAGCCCTCCTCAGTGAGGTTGCTGGTATTCCCCATGGGGTTGTGGGTTATGCATGTGGGTGCAGCAGTCAGTTATTGGGGAAGGCAGTGCCTCTGGGTATGAAATCCCAACCTGTGGCTCTTACAATCTTTCCTCCCTCTCTTCCACAAAATTCCCTGAGCCATGGTGGGTGAGTTTTAAGTCTACTTCAGTTATGAGCTCTCAGGAACCTCTGGATCTCTGCTTTAGTAGGTGTTGAGAATCCTCAGGGTCTGTCTCCTTCAACCTGGTGCTGATTATCAGGCTCACCATGGAAGCAGAACTCTTGCTCCTCTCCCCAGTTCCTCTGTGGTTTCACTGGGCCTTGGCTGAGATGTGAGGGGTGGTAAATCTCCTCCAGGTATGTTACCTTCTGAAAAAGAAAAAACAGATTTTTCAACAGAGAGTGAAGTCAGCATAGGTTAAATTGATAAGTATTATTAATTTAGGGAGAGTTTGATGGATATAGTCCCTCTTTTAGCCAAAGACTAGTGGGAGTTTGACATTTGAGAGCATAATCTTTGTCTCCAGAGGATTTACACTTGGTTCCCAGTTCCGGATATGGGTTACTTTCCTCTGAACGGATCTCTTGGCCAATCAGAAAGCCATAGGTTACCCACCAAGACTGTGTGCCACCACTGCACTGGTGTGTACTTCTTGTCAGGCTGGTTGCTTCTGAGTAGCTTAGACCCCTGCTTGCTCACACCATTGTTGGCCACTTTCCCCCAGTGGCTCATGTAGTGCTTTCTAGCACTAGACAGGCTAATTGTCTGGACACTGGCTCTCTTCCAGATTCCAGCCAGGTCTGTCCATGTTGTGTGTAAACAGCATAAGGCATCTTCAGCAATAGGGTCTTACCTTTGACCTCAGGCAGGTAATCAAATGCTTTGACAGAAGCTCGTCTTGTTTGGGGGACCTTGTAGGTCTCTCCAATCAGTTCCTCAATGTGGGTAGCAATTATTTCTGGTGCTGTGAGTTACAGGTCAGAGCCAAAATGTTTCAAGGTTAAGCTTCATCCCACCCTCTCCAGGCCCTTCTTTTCAGGCACTACCCCCTGTATACCTATTGAGGGTTATAGCTTTTAGTCTATCTTCAAGGAGCAAGGTTTCTATGGTACCAGTTCATTTTGAGTTTTGTTTTGTGTTTATTTCCCTCACTCTTCCATTAAAACTGTTCTGTTCTTATTGTCTGGGCCTCAAGTTGCCTATCTGGTATGCCAGCAACTTAAGCTGATCCAGGTTGGGATCCACAGATGAGTGAGAACATGTAGTGTTTGTATTTCTGTCATGGTGTGTATTTGCTGAGCATGATATGTTCTAAGTACATCCATTTTTCCTACACATTTCTTTGTATAGATTTTTCTTACTTCTGAGCAGAAATCCATTCTGTATAGGCACCATACCTTCATTATCCATTTATCCAATGATGGGCACCTGGGTTGATTCCAGTTCTTAGCTGTAATGAATTGAGCAGCAATAAAAGTGCTTGAGCAAATATCTCTGTAGTGAAGTGTGTAGCATTTAGGGTAAGTGCTCAGTAAGGGAGTAACTGGGTCTGTTGGTAGTTCTATATTCATCTTTTTCAGGATTCTTCATATTGATTTCCAAAGTGGTTATGCAAGTTTGATTTCCAACCAGTGATGAATGAGGAAAGTTCCTCTTTCCCCACATCCTCACCAACATTTTTTGTCATTTGATTTTTTAAATAATTGCCATCCTTACTGGAGTAAGGTGGAATCTCATAGTTGTTTTAATTTGTATTTCCCTGATGGTTATGAATGTTGAACATTTTCTTAAGTGTGTGTTAGCCATTTGTGTTTCTTCCTCTGAGAACTCCCTATTCAGTTCTCTGCCCCATTTTTTTTGAGTGAGTTGTTTGATTATTTTATTGTTTAGTTTTTTGATTTGTAGATACTAAATATTAGGCCTTTGTCAGTGGTATAGCTGCTGAAAATTTTCTCCCATTCTGTGGGTAATCTATTGGCTCTGCTTTTGGTATGTTTGTCTGTGCAAAAGCTTTGTAGCTTCATGAAATTCCATTGGTTGAGAGATTGTTTAATTTCCTAGGCTAATGGGGCATTGTTCAGGAAGTCCTTCCCCACTTCTGTATCATGGAAAGTTCCTCCTATTTTTTCTTCCAGTTGTTGAAGAGGTTCAGGCATTACATTGATGTGTTTATACATATTGTATTGATTTTTGTGTATGGTGAGATGACTGGGTCTAATTTCATCTTTCTGAATGTGGTTATCCATTTTGTCCAGCACCATTTGTGGAAGACGCTGTCTTTTTCTCCAGTCTATGTCCTTGGTACCTTTGTCAAAGGTCAAATAGCTGTAGATACTTGGCCTACAGACCGGGTCTATTCCATTGGTCTATATTTCTGTTTTTGTGCTAGTACCATGCTGTTTTTATTACTATGGCTTTGTAATATAGCTTTAGATTGGGTGTGGTGATACCTCCAGAGGTGTTTCTTTCACTGAGGATATGTTTGGATATCCGAGGCCTGCTGCCATTCCATGTGAATTTTGAGTTTATTTTTCCTACCTCTGAGAAGAATGATGCTAGAATTTATATTGGTATTGCATTAAATCTGTATATTGCTTTTTGTAGAATTACCATTTTCACAATATTAATTCTATCTATCAAAGAGCATGGGAGGTCTTTCTATCTGCTAAAGACTTCCTCATTTTTTTCCTTAAGTGTTTTTATGCTTTCATTATATAGGTCTTTCACATGTTTAGTTAGTGTTATTCCAAGATATTTGATTTTTTTGTGGCTATTGAAAAACGGAACAACTTCACTGATTTTTTTCTCTGTATATTTTTCCTTTGCATATCAGAAGGCTGCTAATTTTTGTGCATTGATTTTGTATCCTGCCACTTTGCTGAAGCCACTGCAAACAAATTCCAGACACATGCACCACCTTGTGCATCTGGCTTAAGTGGGTCTTGGGGAATTAAACCAATGTCCTTTGGCTTTGCAGTCAATCACCTTAACCATTAAGCCAGCTCTCCATCCCAACTTGTTTCTTTAAAAAAATTTTTTTTTATTAATTAGTTTTGTACTCAGTGAATACAGTCAGTTTGGTACCCTTATTAGGCTCATCCGTGACCTACGACCTACCCCCTCTCCTTGGCCCCTCCTTGTTGAGGTATATGGGTCATGCATTCTGGAGTTAGCCCACAGTTATGGGTAGGATAAATGTCTCTGCATATCATGACCCAACATGTGGCTCTGACATTCTTTCTGCCCCCTCTTCCGCAAAATTTCCCTGAGCCATGTTGGGTTCATTTTTGGTCTGCTTCAGTGATGAGGTGTTGGGGGTCTCTGGGTCTCTGGATCTCTGATTTGGTAGGAGTTGATTTTTCTCTGTGTTGATCTCCTTCGCCCTTGTGCTGGTACCCAGTTCACCAAGAAAACAGCACCCTTGCTTGTTTCACCAATTGTTCTTAGTTTCAGCCGGGGCCCTTTTGAGGTATGATGGGGTGGCTCTCTCCTTAGGATTCTCCAATGGAGAGTAAGTTAGAACCAGAAAAATGAGATAATCCTTACTTTTTTTTATAGAGAATTTAATAGGTGTAGGCCCTCTTGTAGCCCACGATTGATGGTAGCTTGATAATGGAGCTTGATAATGGCTTATGTTTGGATATGGTTGTGACTTGTTTCCCAGCTCCAGCTATAGGTCCCTTACCACTGAGGGGATCAGTTAGCCGAGTTGAGAGCAGTTGGTTTCCCACCATGGCTGTGTGCCACTATTGCACTTGTGTGGGCATCACAACAGGTTATTTGCTGCTAAGTAGATTAGACCATGAGTTGCTTGGACAGATATTGGTCTTTTCCCCCCAGTCGCCCATGTAGCACCTTCTGGCACTAGACGCGCTGTCTGGGACTGACTCTTTTCCAGCTTCCAACTATGCCATTCCATTTTACGTGTCAACCACATAAGGTGTCTTCATCAGTAGGGTCTTACCACTAACCTTTGGTGGGTCATCAAGTACTCTGACAGAAATCTGTCTTTCTTTTAGGAAACCTTGAAGGTCTCTCTGATCAAAAGCTCATTGTGGATGCTAGCCCCATGCTGGTACTGGGAATTACAGGTCAGTGCCCACTAAGAAAAGGAAGAAAAAGGTAACTAATATATAAGAATTAGAGAGAAGAGAGAGAGAGAGAGAGAGAGAGAGAGAGAGAGGGAGGGAGGGAAGCTGTGGAAGATTGAGGTCTGTCTTTGTCATACCCTCTCCAGTGTCTTGTGGTTCAGGTGTTCCCTCTAAGGGCCTGGTGAAGGTTCAGCCATTTGGTCTGCCTTTTAGGATGTAGAATTTTATGGTACCATTGCCGTTTGGGTCTACATTTGTGTTTCCCATCCCCTCCCTTGCCCTCCCCCCCTTCCCTCCCATCCTATTGTCTAGTCCACGAGATACTTGCTGGGTATGTAAGACATCTTGAGTAGTTTCAGGTTATGTGCTGTAGATGAGTGAGACTATGTGGCAATTTTTTTTTCTGTGATTGGGTAAGTTCATTGAGAATGTTCTGTTCCAGGTTTGACCATTTTCCCTCAAATTTCATTGTGTCATTTTTTTCTTACTGCTGTATAGAATTCCATTGTGTAGATATACCACTTGTTTCTTTTTTTTTAATTATTTATTTTTATTGACAACTCCCACAATTGTAAACAATAAGCCATGGTATTTCCCTCCCCCCCACACTTTCCCCTTTGAAGCTCCAGTCTCCATCATATCCCCTGCCCTTCTCAATCAGTCTCTCTTTTATTTTGATGTCATCATCATTTCCTCTAATTATGATGGTCTTGTGTAGGTATTGTCAGGCACTGTGAGGTCATGGATATCCAGGCCATTTTGTGTCTGGAAGAGCACGTTGTAAGGAGTCCTATCCTTCCTTTGGCTCTTACATTCTTTCCACCACCTCTTCTGCAATGGACCCTGAGCCTTGGAAGATGTGATAGAGTTATTTCAGTGCTGAGAACTCCTCTGTCACTTCTTCTCAGCACCATGGTGCCTTCTGAGTCATCCCAAGGTCACTGCCATCTGAAAAGAGAAGCTTCTCTAACCAGAAGTGAGAGTAGCATTAATATGTGAGTATGAACATTAAGAGAAGTGCTTACTGTGCAGTTTGGTGAGCATAGTATATACATTTAGCCAGATAGCAGCAGACATTACACCCCTAGGACTCATGACTACCCCTGTTGTAGGGTTTCAGTATCAGGGATGTATTCCCTCCCATGGAGTGGCCTTCTAGTCCAATTAGAGAGTGGTTTGTTTCCCCCATAACTGACATGCCTCTATTGCACCTGTTGGCTCATTTGGCCTGGCTGGTCAAATTTAAGGCTTTCAATGTTCACTGTTGAGTATCTTCACTGGTGATTTCTCTCTCTCTCATTAAGTTGCATGCATCTTAGCTTTTTCTAGCTTTCTGTCAGATGGTCTACATGGAGGAGGTGTTCAGCTCGGCTCCAGCAGGATTTCTCAGCCCAAGTATGTAGAGTCTTCAGCAATAGTGCCAACTTGTTTCTTTTGATGGGTGAGTTAAGACTGTTAATAATTAAGGTTATAATTGTGAGGTTTGATTTAATCCCTGCCATGATGTGGTACTTTATGGTGTTTGGTGCTTTTTGGGCTTTGTATTTTTTTGTTTATTTTTATTTATTTTTATTTGAGAGCAACAGACAGAGAGAGAAAGAGACAGAGAGAGAGAGGGAGAATGGGCATGCCAGGGCCTCTAGCCACTACAAACGAACTCCAGACGCATGCGCCCCCTTGTGCATCTGGCTAACGTGGGTCCTGGGGAATCAAGCCTTGAACTGGGGTCCTTAGGATTCACAGGCAAGCGCTTAACCACTAAGCAATCTCTCCAGCCCAGCTTTGTATTTTTTTGAGCCTGCTCTAGTTTTGCTTATTGTGATCTTCTTCTTGTAAGCTCTTGAGATTGGTTGTTTGACTGTTCTGTGTGGATTATTCCCTGAGGTATTCTCTGTAGGTTTGGTGTTGTTTTCATATAGTCACAGAGCTTATTTTGTTTCATAGAAAGTTTTCCTTTTACCTTCTATTATGAGGAATACTTTCACTGGGTACAGAAGTTTGGGTTGGAAACCATAGTTTTTAGACTTTGAAGTGTTCTATTCTAGGCACCCTTGGTTTTCAGGGTTTCCATTGAGAAATATGAGGTAATTCTGATGGGATTGCCTTTGTATGTAGTGAGTTGTTTCTGTCTTCCTGCTTTTAGCACTCTCTCTTTGTTTTCATTGTTGAGAGTTTTAACTATGAAGTGTGCCTTGGACAGTTTCTTCTTTGGTTCTGTCTGTCTGGTGTTCTGTGAGCTTCTTTTTTTTTTTTTTTTCCTCTTCAGTTTTTCGAGGTAGGGTCTCACTCTATCCTCGGCTGACCTGGAATTCACTATGTAGTCTCAGGGTGGTCTCGAACTCATGGCAATTCTCCTACCTCTGCCTCCCAAGTGCTGGGATTAAAGGCGTACACCACCATGCCCATCTTTTCTGTGAGCTTCTTACATCTGGATGGGGCCTCTCTTTTGTGATATTGGGAAAATTTTCTTCAGTAATTTTGTTGAATATGTTCTCTATGCCTCTGGCCTGGATTTTTTCCCCTTGTGGCATATCCATAATCCAGATGTTTGGTTACTTTAGGATATCCCACAGTTCCCTCATATTCCTTTTGCATGACTTTTAGAGCTTAGCAAAGTTTTTGGACTCCCAATCAATTTCTTCTGTCTTGTCTTCCAGCTCAGAGGTTCTGTCTTCCACATGAGTGACTCTGTTAGTGAAAGGCTTTAGAGAGATTTTTAAAACCTCTATTTGATTATTGTTTTCTGTTCTGTTATTTTGCATTGTGTCCATCTCTTTTTTGAGGTATGCTTTCGGTTTGAGGCCTGATTTTTTTCATGCTTCCTGGAATTCATTCTTGCATTTGATCATGGCTTCATTAAGCTTAATCAGCTGGTTATTGAGATCCTCCATTTGTTGACTCACCTTCCAATCATTTCTATCTCTTTTGAGGCTTCTCTGATTTTCTTCAATTAAGTTAAGCCTACTGGCAAAAGCTCAGTGCTTTAACAGATGATTCCACTCAGTTTCATTTATATGATTGTTAGTTTTCATCCTCTCCTTCCAGCAATTCTCTTGATCAGGGTCATGTTGCTTGTTGCATTTTTTACTTTTGGATTCAATTTCTGTTCATTTCTCTATGATTTTATTGGAGGCTCTCATTGTGGAACTAGGCATCCTTGGTGGAGATCTCTGTTTTCTGATTTTCACTGCATTTTCTGCATTGTGGCCTAACCAGTCTGGGATAGAAGTATTATCTTTATTGAGGAGGAACAAGTATTTTTCCTTGTAGGATATTCAGTGAGTGCTTCTGCATGTACACCCTCTGGACAAGAGGATCCAGGATTTGGGGAGCCAGGGGCCATTCAATCAGGAGGGCAGAGCAAGGCACGCAGGGACCAGCAGCCCCAAGCCAGAGTGTTCAGGTTTTTAAAATATCTTTTTATTTGCAAGAAGAGAGAGAGAAGGAGAGAAAGAGAGAGAAAAAGCACGAGAATGAATGGGTGTGCCTAGGGCCTCCAGCCGTTGCAAATGAACTCCAGATGCACATGCCACTTAGTGCGTCTGGCTTGATGTGCATACTGGAGAATCAAACCAAGGCCATTAGGCTTGACAGGCGAGTGTCATAACTACTGATCCATTTCTCTAGCACTGTGTTCAGGGCTTATATAACAAGGTCTGGGAAGGTCAGAAAGAAGGTTTCTCCAGGCTTGTGTGGAAGGTACCTCTGAATATCAGAAAGATGGAGGAGTGCTTGTCCAGCTCTGAGGCTTGGTTCTCTTCTTTCACATTTGAGAATTGGTTAAGATTGTGGCTCTGTAAATGGAAGGAGAAGTGAGTTAACCATTTCACTGGACACATGTGTTGAATGGTAATGATTGAAACAGCAAGAAGCTAGAAAGGCAAGAATGTGGAGCAGGGCCTGGAGGACCAGAAATTACAGTAGAGCAGGGATTTGAATGATTAACTCAGAGGGAAGGAGCCACTCAGGGTAGTTAATGTGTATAATAGGTTGTATATAACAAGGAAGTCTATATCATGAGAATTACTAGAGAAACAATGACTGACAGTCCTCATCTTGTTTTTTATACATTTTATTTTATTTATTTATGAGAGAAAAAGTAGCTGAGGGGGAGAGAGAGAGAGAGAATGGAAGAGAATGGATGAGCACTCCAGGGACTCTAGCCACTACAATCAAAGTCCAGATGCATGCTCCACCTTGCACATCTGGCTTTATATGAATACTGGGGAATCAAACCTGGGTCTCTAGGCTTTGCAGGCAAGCACTTTAACTGATGAGCCATCTCTCCAGCCCTCATCTTGTTTTTATCATCCTGAAGGTTCTTACAGTTAGACCCATTTCTTGTGCACAGAGTCCAGGTGTATGGTTGTCAGCAGAAATCCAGGCACCTGGGCATTGCCAAGTGCAGCCTGCATTGTTTTCCTTGAGTTTCAACATTCCAATCCTTTCCTCATCCTCCTGTGTTTCATTGCTCAACCTAGTGGTTCTTAAAGTGGCAGCAGGTGAGATTTACTCAGAGAAGTTAAACACACCCATGAGCGACTCCCCCAGGATTCTGATTTTGTTGGTGTGGGGTGGGTCCTCGGCACGTGTTTTACTTGAAAGCACCCATCATGCTACTAAAGTGCAGGCAGCACCGGACTTTAAAGTGTTCTAGGAACAGAATTCAGATGAAGGTTAGGTTGATGAGTGTCATTGGCACTTGCTGCTCTGTCAAGTCCCATGAACGTGTTCCAAGAGAACCATTTGGTATCAACACTGTGGCACCAAGCTGCTTCAAGTTCTTACCCTTAATAAATGTACATTTATTACTTTGTCCAAGTGATCTGAACGTTGTAGAAATTTCAAGTTAAAAACCGTCTCACTTTTAAAATTCCATCTTGTAATGAAAATGTGGTAGAGTTATTAAATATAAGTATCTCTTGAATTTCCAGGTTTTGTCTCTTTTTTAATATAGAATGCAAATACTAATTTTTTTTTCTTTTAGGATCATACATTTTGTTTTGAATTTCTTTTGAGGTAGAATTTTGTAAGTGGAAAAGTCCTTGAAGGTTATTCTAATATAAACCCTTAATTTCATAGATGGGATGGCTAAGGCTGAAGGAGATTAATTGATTTATTTAAAGTTATTTAAGGTTACACAGGTAGTTAAAAACAGAAAACCTAAGAACAGAAACTTACACGCTGACCACCAAAGCAGAATGATCTTCCTCCTGCATCCCATATCTCACCTTTTTCCTTTCTTTCTTTATATTTTTGGCTGTTTTATTGAGCATTTTCTGTCTCTGCTACATATCTCGAAATGTATTCCAGGCAGGCCAGTATGACTCTAGCTTTTCATTCAACAGAGAAGAATAAAATATCTCTGTGATAAACAGTGACAAATATTTAACAGAAAAGTATTGTGCAAAAGATATGCTTCCAGAAAAGGCTAGCTTTTCCTCCCAGATTAAATTTTTAGTTGGAACTGTAGAACTCTTAAGTGTAGCTGGCATAACTGAGTTTGTCATCCCTTTTTCTCTGCGATGTGTGAAGCAGAGGCAAATGGTATTGAGGAACTGATAACCAGAAATTTTAGAGACTAAGTGCGTATTGGTAGAGTTTGCCATTTGTAGTAGAATATTGAAATCTGTGCTGTAGTCACATTATCATGGAATTGTGAAAGTTGCACAACTTGGTTTATTGGGTTCAAATCTTTATCTTAAAGACTAAGAATTCAGGGCTGGAGACATGGCTCAGTAGTTAAAAGTGCTTTCTTGCAAAGCCCGAGGGCACAGTTTCTTTTTTTTTTTTTAATTTTTTTTTTGTTCATTTTTATTTATTTATTTGAGAGTGACAGAGAGAGGAAGAGGCAGATAGAGAGAAAGAGAGAAGATGGGCACGCCAGGGCTTCCAGCCACTGCAAACAAACTCCAGACGCGTGCGCCCCCTTGTGCATCTGGCTAACGTGGGTCCTGGAGAATCAAGCCTCGAACCGGGGTCCTTAGACTTCACAGGCAAGCGCTTAACCACTAAGCCATCTCTCCAGCCCGAGGGCACAGTTTCGATTCGACAGTTCCCATGTAAAGCCAGATGCCCAGTGAGGTGCATACATCTGGAGTTTGCAGTGATGGGAGGTTCCGGCACACCCATACTCACTCTCTCTGTCTGCCTCTTTCTCTCTGTCTCTCTTTCTCTCTCTCTCTCTCAAATAAATAAAATACTTTTTTTTAAAAATTAAAAACTTAATTTTCCTTCTCATAAAGATCAACAAACAACTTATTGGAGAGGCAAAATTTGAATTTGATTGTCCATCATTCATGTTCAGGATTTTTTTTTTAAAGAGAATTTTACAATTTGTTCTCTTTGATGCTCATGTGGAACTATAGAAAATGTTAAAGAATGTAAGGAGGAGGTAATTATTGCTTGCATTTTTATAACGTTATTTTTTAAAAATTTTGTTTATTTATTTATTTGAGAGTGACAGAGAGAAGGAGGCAGAGAGAGAGAGAGAGAGAGAGAGAGAGAGAGAGAGAATGGGCGCGCCAGAGCTTCCAGCCTCTGTAAACGAACTCCAGACGTGTGCGCCCCCTTGTGCATCTGGCTAACGTGGGTCCTGGGGAATTGAGCCTCGAATTGGGGTCCTTAGGCTTCACAGACAAGCGCTTAACCGCTAAGCCATCTCTCCAGCCCTTTATAACGTTATTTTTAACTTTTTGTTTATTTTTATTTATTTATTTGATAGTGACAGATAGAGAGAGAAAGAGGGAGGGAGGGGAAGAGAGAGAGAGAGGGAGAGGAGAGAGAGAGAGAGAGAATGGGTGCAGCAGGGCCTCCAGCCACTGCAAACTCCACATGCATGTGGCTTATGTAGGCCCTGGGGAATGGAGCCTCCAACCAGGGTCCTTAGGCTTCACAAGCAATCGCTTAACTGCTAAGCCATCTCTCCAGCCCCGATAATGTTATTTTTATGTCAGATAGTGAATTGGTTTTGGAAGAGATTATTTTTTAAAAAGATATTATAGGAGCTGGGGGAATGGCTCAGTTGATTAGCGTGCTTGCTATGCAAGCTTGAGAGCCTGAGACGACCTGAGACAGCACAAGTTCAATCCCCATCACCCGCGTAAATGCTGGGTGGGGTACCATACCTGTAACCCCAGTCCTGTGTTGGGGCAGAGACTAAAGAGTCACTAGGGCTCTGCTGGTCAGCCAGTCTGACTGGAAAAATGGTCAGCTCTGGGTGTAGTGAGAGACGCCATGTCAAGGAAACACGCAGATAAGCAGTACAGGAGGACACCCAGTGTTGTCCTCTGTCCCCTGCGTGTATGTGCACGGGGCGTGCTCACCTGTACACACATACGCGTGCACTATACAGACACACATGCACACCGCCTATGCTACACCCACCCAAAGCAGGATTCTAATTCCGAATCATAGTGATTTCTTGCTGTTCATATCGTTTTGTTTGTTGTTTTTTTTAATACTGGTGTAGTTTCACCATTATTTTGGTGCTTGTATTGGACTCCTTTCTCCAGATTTCAAGTTACCTATTTTTTTTTTTTTTTTCCTGAGGAAGGGTCCAGGCTGACCTGGAATTCACTATGTAGTTTCAGGGTGGCCTTGAACTCACGGTGCTCCTCCTATCTCTGCCTCCCGGGTGCTTGGGATTAAAGGCGTGCGCCACCAAAGTTACCTATTTTTAACAGCGTAGGTATAAGGCCCTTGATACAGGCTACCACATTGCTCTCAGAATGTGAATACTACATTCCTTGCTGAGGTGTCTGTTCGTTATGCTTAAAAAATTCCTCCCAAAACTCATGCTGCAATCTAATTGTTATCACATGACTGTACAATGTAACATTATGGAGAGGTGAGACACATGAAGAGGAGGTTAGGCCACAGAGGGCCTCTTAGGAGGGCTGAGTAGTGTGGGAAGGCAAAGTGGACCCCTTCTGCCCTTTTCTGCCTCCCACCACGGGATGATGGAGGAGAAAAGCCTCTCTGATGCCAGCCCCTGTGCCTTGGACTTTCCAAGCCTCCAGCATTGTGAGGAAGTAAGTTTCCGTTCTTTATAAATAACTGAGTGTGTGGTCTTCTTTTCGATCCTCACAAAACTGATGAAGGCAGCATTTCGTCACTCCTTGTTACTCAGGCTGCCACCTGGAAACCAGACTACCCTGGCATTCTGACTCCTTCGGGAAAAACAAAATTCATTTAGAAACAGGAAGCGGATGTGTAGATGGACAATTAAGCCCTGACCACATGAGGCCAATGCTCGTGAAGGCCTAATAAGGTTAAGTATAAATCAAAGTCAATATTAAATTCAGCTCTAACCAGCCTGTATATCACTCTTCTTCTGATGCCCCATGCCCATCACTGAACCCATCATAGATTTTTATTTTTTTAGGCTTTTTGAGGTAAGGTCTCCTCTCACTCTAGCCCAGGCTGACCTGGAATCCACTGTGTATTCTCAGGGTGGCCTTGAACTCACAGTGATCCTCCTACCTCTTCCTCCCGAGTGCTGGGATTAAAGGTGTGTGCCACCACACCCAGCCATAGATGTTTTCTCATGGTTTTAGAGAGTTGTGTCTTAGGGTTTCTTTTTTAATTTTATTTATTAGAGACAGAGAGAGGGAGGGAGAGAAAGAGAGAGAATGAATGGGTGAGCCAGGGCCTCCAGCCACTGCACACGAACTCCAGATGCATGTGCCGCTACGTGCATCTGGCTCACGTGGGACCTGGAGAATTAAACCTGGGTCCTTAGGCTTCACAGGCAAGTGTCTTAACCACTAAGCCATCTCTCCAGCCCTCAGGGGTTTCTTTAACCGAGTTTGATGCAACGCTGACTGACCCCCTGCTACTCTAGTACCACTGCCTTCGTACATCACTGGTGGCAACCCATACGTCATCCTTGCTACTCCTGCTTGGCTGCGTGGGCAAGTGGCAGCTGGCATCCAATCTGATGTGTTCTCTGAACCAACACACTATTGCGTTGGCCATGTGTGTACGCAGAAGAAGGATGCTGCCTGCTGTGCCCAGAAAGGCTCCAGAGAACCAGTAGCAGCCCCGTGCCCACTTCTCCTCTTAGTTGTGGCTGCTTAGCTGACTGAAGAGGGCAGACCATTTGTTACCAGGAGCCAGGTCCTTATGTGCCATTGGTCTGAACCAGGCAAGAAGTCCAGAGGACACTTCTCAGGGCTGCCCAACCCTGACACCTCTGGTGTAGACGGAGTTGAAATGGGCTGAGTGGCTGGTGGTGTTAGTGTCATTTATGCAGGGAGTTAACAAATTAGGGAATCGTTTGATGCTTTGCTTCTCATAAAAGACATGTCTGTGTATTTTTAAAATATTTTATTTTTATTTATTTATTAGAGAGAGAGAGGGGGAATGGGCTGACCAGAGCTTCTGGCCATTGCAAGGAACTCCAGACAACATGCACCATCTTGTGCATAGGGCTTTATGTGGGTACTGGGGAATCAAACCTGGCTCCTTAAGTTGCTCAGGCAAGGACTTTAACCACTAAGCTATCTCTCCAGCCCTTATCTGTGTATTGACCTTTTATATTTTTTAATTTAATTAATTAATTTCTTCTTTTTTTTTTTGAGGTAGGGTCTCACCCTAGCTCAGGCTAAACTAGGAATTCACTATGTAGTCTCAGGGTGGCCTCGAACTCATGGCGATCCTCCTACCTCTGCCTCCCGAGTGCTGGGATTAAAGGCATGGACCACCATGACTGGCTGTATTTGTGTGTTTATATATTCTTTTTTGCACATGTTTGTGTGTACGTGTGTGTGTGTGTGTGTGGGTGCATGCACACACGTGCATGTGGAGGCCAGAGGTCAATATTGGGTGTCTTCCTCACTCTGTTTCCACATTATTCTTTGTTAAGTGCACTTCCTGTGTAAACATGACTGCCTGAGATATTTTCAGAGTGCCAGAGTTCGAATCTCTAGACCCTACGTGAACAGCTGGGTGTGGCCACGTTGAGCTCATAACTCAAGTCCTATAGGGGTGCAGAGGTGGAAGAATCATTAGATCCCTGGAGCCTTGTAAAGTCCAGAAAAAGTAAAAGAGACTCTGGCACAAAACAAGACCAGGTTAGTAGAGTGCTGGAACACGACATCCAAGGTTCTTTTCCGGCCACCATAGGCCAGCACACCCTACCACAGGCTGATGTATGGAGCACCACACACACACACACACACACGCACATGCACACGCACACACACACGCACACATACCACATCATACCAGCAAAAGTTATTCTGTAGGCATCAGAATACAGCATCCTTTTTGTCCTTGAAAGGATACAGAAGATATGTTGACTTCCCTTGTTACAAAAACTTCAGTTAGTCTAAACTAAGTTCTGTGATCAATTTGTTCTATTTATTGGGAGGAGGGAGGGCGAACAAAGGGTGAACAACTCTTTGAGGGGCTGCCAGCGTGCCCCCTGTGCTGGAGTGTGGGCTGTGTGGAGTAGACATTGGGAGTCCTGTCCCTACACTCTTTCCATGAGGCCACTTGTTTCCACAGAGGAAATGATAAGCAAATCTCAAGACCTTCTGGTCACCTCCAAGTGGCCCTCCAGTCATTAATTAATATAACCAGTCCATGTATTTATCAAATGTAATTATCATAATATCATATTGTATGTGTGAATGTACATCATAATGTAATTATCAAACATGTGAGTTTCATTCAATGACACTTGCTCCTCCCCTTTCCCAGGTTAACCCCAGACAGGCTTAGCTTAGTGTCCACAGTGAGACTGGGGAAATTGGATTCTTCTTTTTCCTTCCGTCACATTTCTTTCTTTATGCATCTCACCAACCCAAATTTCTGCTCCCTGCAGAATTAACACACAAGGGCTAGGAGGAGAAGTGAGGATTAGGGAACAATCGTGTGGGCTGGTGTCATTGTTTTCTGGGTCTAGCAGATGTTAGGGGTAACCCTCTTTCAAGGGTTCATTCAACAGCTCTCTGGATACACTCCCTTGTGCCCTAACCCTGGGATCTGTTACCTGTGAATCTCTCCATGTAGGTATCTCCATGCCCTCTGGTTGCCTTGATGTCTGCCCAGCTTTGCTCCAGGTCTCAAAGTTTCTACAATCTCTCTACAAAGCACCACAACCTGCCTCTGGCTGCCATCGACTCATGTACATCTCATAACATAAAATATTTGCAGGTCAAGTTCAAACCCCCACCCATAGTGTTAACAGTCACTATTCAAAAGTCTAAAGTCCAAAGATTTATGAGACTCCAGGCAACCTCTTAGCTAGGAGCCTATAGGATGTTTTCTACTCTTCCCCTGCCTACATGCAGCCCATCTTCAATACAAGGGCCATGCTGATAGGTCTGTAAGGAATTGGACCTCCTGCTCACACTTCCTCTTAATAAATAGAACACAGGGATTGTTTAACTCATAGTTCAGAGAGCTCCTTGTTCCTTTTAGCTGGGCTACCCTTATTTTGTTGGCACCACCTTTCAGCCATCTTACAATCTCCTTTGTGATTTTATTTATTTATTTATTTATGAGAGAGAGAGACAGAGAGAGAGAGAATGGGTAAGTCAGGGCCTCCAGTCACTTCAAACCAACTCCAGGTGCATGCGCCACCTTATACATCTGGCTTCCTGGATAGGTACTGGGGAAACTGAACCTGGGTCCTTAGGCTTCACAGGCAAGTGCCACAACTGCTAAGCCATCTCTCCAGACCTCCTTTGTGATTTCTGATGCTCTTACACTCTTTCTGCTTTTGGAATGGAGTCTGTTTTTTATCCTTCTCCAGCTTCTAACTCTCTCTCTTCCTTCAGAATCCCACCAGACACTCTCCACTTAAATGTACACTGCATCTATTCTGCATGTGGATCTGATCATCTCCACCCTTTGTCTTTATAGACTATGTGAACTGTCCAATCCTGCGGTGACCTTTTCTTCTTTGTCCTCAGAATAGTGGGCAGACTTCCTTTGTCCTTAAGGTTTTCAGTGGGTTAGACAGCTGAGGTCACCGTGTCTATAAATTCCTGTTAATCTGGCTGTGCAGGGGCTAAGGGGGAGACACCAAACCTCTTTCCCTGGGTTTCAGATGAGGCAGCCCCACTTCCAACTGAGGTGGAGAGGACTCATAGAAAATAGCTTTTTCAAAAATCTTCTAATTCCAGATGTTTCCATAGCCTTGATATTCATGAGATAGGCGTGAACCCCCAATCCCCCCCATCCCCAGAGTCCTTAAACTTCACATGAATAGGCTATCTAATATGTAAGGACTTAACCTGACAGTGGGACTAAGGTTCCATTCTTACATTATGCTTGTATCTAAGTATGTACTGAATTACCTCAGCTCCAAACCTATTGGCAAGAAAAGACTCAAATTATAGATCAATCTTTCTACTGCTCAGATCCCTCTGTTGTGTGGAGATGAATTGATTCTTGAGTTTGTTTCTGCCATCAAAGAGTTTCATGATTCTATTTGATAAAACTGGTCTTAAAGTGAAATCAGGACAAAAAAGAAGTGTCACATCTCCCTAATCTAAGCAGTAAATGCTCATGTAGCTATTTAAAAAAATTATTTTTATTTACTTTAGCAAGAGAGGAGAGAGAGTATGGGTGTGCCAAAATCTCTAGCTACTGCAAATGAACTCCAGACACACCATTTTGTGCATTTGACTTGATGTGGGTACCGGAGAATTGAACCTGGGATGACTGGCTTTGAAAGCAAGTGCCTTTAAACCAGTGAACCATCTCTCCATCCTGATTTAACAGCTGCAAATAATTGTGTCAGGAACAAAGAGAGAGCATCTCAAAGCCAGGCAGCCTTCTACTGTGTGGGAGATCTCAGTGGGGTCCTGGGCCCATTGTGTTCATCTGTCTCTCTTCACTTTACCAGCTGTGTGGTGAATCTGTTTACTGACCCATGTCTTTAAGATAAGAAGTCCATGCTATTGGCTGAGTTTAGACTTAGGAATCTTAGCAGAGACTCAAGGAAACCACCAGAAAACTTATGTTGAGCCACTAGAGTAGGGCTGGGCTGGGGCCCAGAAGACTCATAGCTTTAAGTCTATGAAAGCTCAAAGGGACCTCACAATGTAATGAGGAATATGACCTAAAACAATATGATTCAAAGGGATAAGACCTATAAACAGCAAGTTGCTTACCCACTCCCTATGGAAAAATTAGATTAGTGTGATTATTTTTAGATCCATGTACTTGTAATATGAAAACATGTTTCAAGAAATATTAGAAGAATGTGAGTCTAATTTGCTCTTCACTAAGTACCAGCAGTGTGGGATAGAGTGTGTGTGTATATTCATACACACACACACACACACACACACACACACATACATATATGAAAGATATATGTCAGCTCTGGCTGGCCAATATACATCTGGGATTGGAACATGGTTACTTTTGCTGCTACATCTAGAGTCTTCTTTCAATTTGTAATCTCACTTCTTGTGGGGACTTGACACTATGGATTAAAACACAAGTGCACAACAATTGGATTTTGTCCTAATATGAAAACAAATATTTGCAAAAAAAGGAGAAATTAGCCGTAAGTATAAAACCAGTTGTTAATTTTAGTTTTTATTTATTTATCTTTATGCAGAGAGAGAGAGAGAGAGGGAGAGAGAGAGAGAGAGACAGACAGACAGACAGAGAGACAGAGAGAATGGGCATATTAGGGCCTCTAGTCACTACAAATGAATGAATTCCAAATGCATGCACCATTTTGTGCATCTGCCTTTACATGGGTACTGGGGAATCAAACCCAGGTCATTAGACTTTGTAGGCAAGTACCTTAATCACTGAGCCATCTCTCCAGCCATAAACCCAGTTTTTAATATATATATATATATATATATATATATATATATATATATATACTATATATGGAGAGAAAGAGAAAAATGGGTACCCCAGGGCCTTTGTCTGCCGCAAATAAACTCCAGACACATGCACCACCTTGTGCATCTGGCTTATGTGGGTCTTGGGGAATTGAACATGGTTTCTTTGGCTTTGCAGGCCAGTGCCCTAATGTTTAAGCCATTTCTCCAGGCCCAAATCAGCTCTTAATTGCTGTTTTTCTCTTATTGGGTACAGGTAATTTTTTTCAAATCTTCAGATGATATAATGATATAAATTAAATTTTATTTAATGATATAAATGAAAATATGAAAAAAGACTCATTTAAGGATGTGTGGGTGATATGTGTGTGTGTATATTTTCCCTTACTAATAATTTTGTACATAAAGGAATTCTAAGTTATTCAGCAGATACTTTTTGCCATTTAAGTCCCAAGTACTTTCAAAGCATGTTAAACTAATATTTGACAGTCAGCTTCAAAATATTTCTTTTTATTTCTGTATAAGCCACAGTCCTTTTCTCAACATGACAACCATGATTTTGTCAACAATCTACCACTTATTTATAAAGGTTTAAAATCTGATGATAGGTATTTACTCACATAGTACAATGTCTCAGTGGGAGCAAAGGAGGGTGGCTTTCAATGGGTCTGAAAACATTGTTCAATGGTAAGAACTGACATTTCAATAAGTCATTTCTGAAACCACATGGGACTCATAAGAGCATTTCTTCTCTTTCCTTTTTTTTTTTTTTTTTTGCATTTCTGTTTTTCAAGACTATATAGCTTGTTTCTGGTGTAAGTATGAATGATTTTTTTTAAATCCCTGGGAAAATAGCCATGGTTCCTGTTGAATTTTAATGATGCTGTGTCGAGCAAGCTGTCATGTTGGGACGGGGATAACCAACTCTTAGACGATAGCACCTCGCTGAATCTGAAACTTTGCAAGCACACAACTCTGGTCTTGATTACCCCTTCTGCCACTTATAACTCTTAGATTGTACTTTTCAGGCTCAGGAGATGTTAACTGCTGGGGGAAATGGGGCAGGCCTTTAAGAACTTGCATTTCCTGCATCATTGCACTTGATCTTTGTAACAACTCTTGTTCCTGTGTTTTAGAGTTATCTTCAAGACCTTGCTCCACCCAAGCTGTGAGCTTCGCCTAGGAGGCAGAGCTAATGTCCCCACTAACAAATGTGAAAAGTTGCTCAGCGAAACTCCTGGTGAAGGAGCGCTAACTAAAACTGCACAGAAAGGGCTGGGGCCACGGCTCACCATCTAAAGGTGCTTGCTTGCAAAGCCCGATTGCCCAGGTTTGATTCTCCAGCACCCACATAAAGCCAGATACACAAAGTGGCACATGTGTCTGGAGTTCATTTGCAATGATGGAAGGTCCTGGCCTGCCCATCCTCTGTCTCTCATATAAACTAGCATATAAATAAATAACAATTATAAAAATAAGCAGCATACATGGGACTAGAGAGATGGCTCAGTGGGTAAGAATGTGTTCCATGCAGGCATAAGGGCCCGAGGGGGCCTGACGAAGCCTGAGTTTGATTCCCCAGCACTCACGTGAACAGCTGGTGTGTCTCCACATCTATAGCCTCAGTCCTGTGGGGACTGGAGGCTGGAGAATTGCTGGGGCTCACTGGTCAGCAAGTCTGACTGGAAAATGGCAGCTCTGGTTCAGGGAGGGACTCTGTCTCAAGGAACCTTATGGATGAACAAAATAGAGGAGGACATCAGAGGGTTTCCTTTGGCCTCCAGTACAGGCATGTGTGGAGAACATGCACCTATACATACATGTGCACCGTACCATACATACCATACCCAGGTGCAATAAAAATGAACGAAATACTGCATTGAGATTGAGTTAGATAGTTATTAGAAAATTTGAAGGTCTGCCATATTTATGAGGATGTGAGAATTCAAATTATATAGTCCCTATGAAGATATTCAACATCTACCAAAATGAAAACAACATATTTTTACTCATGTGATTTAGGTATAAATTTAGTGATTGTTGATAACTGAAAAATACTGGAAACACACTTACTTGCCATGATTGGGGAACTGGCAGAACAGAAGTATGATTCCTCTATGCAGTGGGATACCATGAGCATATTGAAATGAGGAAGATTTTATGCAGTGAAATAGAAAGATATCCAAGATTCACTGTTAATGAAAACAAAACAAATGGCACAAAACAGGGTACATGTTAATGTGTGGTGTTTTCTAAAAGGTGTGTGTGTGTGTGTGTGTGTGTGTGTGTGTGTTATTCTAGTATGTATGGAATATCTTTTTTATTTTGTTTTGTTTTTTGAGTTACAGTCTCATTCTGGCCCAGGCTGACCTGGAATTCACTATGGAGTCTCAGGGTGGCCTTGAACTCACGGCGATCCTCCTACCTCTGCCTCTCAAGTGCTGGGATTAAAGATGAGTGCCTCCACGCCCAGCTTGTATACAATATATCTTTAGAATACAATATCTTTAGAATACAATATCTTTAGAATACAATATCCTTAGAATACAATATCTTTAGAACTAACTTCCTTTCTCCTTCCATACCTCCTCTGTCCTGCTTCTCTTTTTTTGTCTTGAGATAGATTTTCATGTAGCCTTATACTTGACCTGACCTTTCTGTGCCAACAAGGATGACCTTAAACTCCTCATGGTTCTCCTGCCTCCATTTCCCATGTGCTAGGATTCCAGATGCGCACCACCATGCCTGACTCTGGAAGGAATTAAAAGAAAAAGAAACCCTGACATTGGTTGTCTCCAGAGAGGGAAAACTGGTGTGTGGTAGGCAGAGATGAGAGCCTTTTGAAGCATACACTACAGACTGTACTGCACACTTGAAAATAGCTGAAATAAAAACTTAAAATGAGACAGCATCTATAAAGCACATGACAGATGCTCAGTTCGCAGCCACCGGAACTTCCTTTGTACTTCTGATGAATCCTGAATTATCAGAGGTAGAGGAAAGGGAAAATTGTGCTGTTCAGCCATTCACTAGCATTTGTATAAGAGCGTATAAAATGACTGTCCCAGATTTGCAGTACAAGAAGCTGCTGGAAGTGTCATAAAAAAGTAGTATACTAATCAGGATTCTCTAGAGGAATGGAACCAATAAAATAGACTGTGAAGGAGATTTGTTAGATTGGCTTACAGAATAGGAGCCGGGCAGTGCGATCATGGCTGCCTGAAGGCTGGACGGCCTGGGGACCGAATAGCCGCTCTGTCCACGAGGCCGGCTGTCTCAGCAGTCCCAGTGTGGTGCTGACGTCCTGGAGAGTGCCTGGAGAGAAGCTGGTCTTCAGTTCCTGTAGGCGGGTTGAAGAAGCTGGCTTGGGATGTCCGTGAAGGATAGAAGCAATGGGGTAGATAAGCTCATGAGCAAGAAGCAATGGAGCCAGGCAAAAGGTACTCTGCCTTTTCCGAGAATAGGCTGCCACCATAAGGGTTGCCCACTCTGGGGAGGGTCTTCCTTCCTGGGGTAATCCTTCCTGGAAATGTCCTGATGGACCTGCCCATGAGCTGTGTCTCTTTGTCTTGACTCCTGATCTGGCCACATTAAAGAGAGAAGTCAAGTCACATGAGAACTCAATGGGAGAGTTCCAGGTTCTCCTGCATGTTTATGTTTGTGTCTTCCCAGTTCCTTGAAGAGGCTAGCGATTGTCAGGAAGGTCAGAACTTTCTGGCTGAGGGGTCAGTGGGACAGCAGGAGCTTTCCAATCTCTCAGATTTCATTCCCTTGGAAATCGAAATGTAACCCATCAAGTGAAGTAGTTTTATTTTTGTTTTTGGCTAAAGGTGTTACATTCGCAAGTTTGAGCAGTTTAGCAAAAACAGGAAAGATTTAAAATTGTTCTGTCATTTAGAAAGTTCAATTCAAATTATATGGATATAAAAAGTGGGGCCTAAATGAACTGCCTTCTGGGGAGAAATGAATGGGAGTTAGACTAGTCCTTCCTACAGGTTCTATCAAGGAAAGTCATGTCCTTTAACACCAGTTGCTTCAATGTTTGGTACAAACATGATGTTCTTAATCTCTCCCATTTCTTTGCCAGTGGTTTGGGGATGTGGTGGCAGTCTCCTTTTGTTTTCCAAAGCACTAGAGATTTTAAAAACTCTTAAGAATAGCTCAAAGAGTCACCCAGATTATGCCTCGATTTCTTTTGTGTTAAGTATGGGGACCATGCTAAAAGAAGGGCTGTCATATCTATCTGGAATCTACAGATGGTTTATAAAGAATAAGGCACCTTGTTCTGAGCCTGTCAACATATTTTTATGTTTTAATTTATTTTATTTATTTGAGAGGGAGAGGGAGTGAAACAGAGAGAGAGAAAGAGAAGGGGGGAGAATGGGTACGCCAGGGCCTCAAGCCACTGCAAACGAACTCCAGATGCGTGTGCCCCCTTGTGCAGCTGGATTACTTGGGTCCTGGGGAACCAAACCTGCGTCCTTTGGCTTGCAGGCAAGCTTCTTAACTGCTAAGTCATCTCTCTGCCTCCCCACGCCCCCCCCTCAACATTTTGACATGGAGGAGGGACAGAAGGCATGAGACAATAAATAAGAGGAAGCACTGCCTAGGAAAAGGAGGGTCCTCAGTGGAATGGGGGCAGAGACAGGGGACAAATGAGGAAGATGGGATGGGAATACGATCAAATTATCGTATGTTCATATGGTAAAGTTCTGAATACAAAAAGAATGGGGATGCACCCTGCTGGTACAACTTCAGATGTGAATCTGGTTTCTCTAGATGGATTACCATCAGCTTCTTCATAAGGGCAATGAAGAGTCAGGATACAGGCCTGGAGAGATAGCTCAGTGGTTAAAGGCACTTGCTTGTAAAGCCTAACATCCTGGGTTCTATTCCCCAGCAGCCACGTAAAGCCAGATGCACAAAGTGGAGTATGTTTGCAGTGGCAGGAGGCCCTGATGTGCCCATACTCACTCCTCTCTCTGTCTCTCTCTGCCTCTTTCTGTCTCTCTCAAATAAATAAATAAATAAATAAAAATATTAAAAAAAAAAGAGTCAGGATGTGATGGGTAAAGGGATAATATGATTCTGTTTCTAAATTTTCCTCCAAACTCTGGCTCTAAACTCTAGCCCTTGTAGCCACCCCTTTTTGAGATAAGTCATTCAGGAAGTCATTAGCAAGGCAAATGTGACATGGGGGAGGGGCTTTTTCACAATAAGTACCCCAACAGTATTTGCTGGGGGGTCGACTAGGCATCAGGTATCGTACAAGGAAATGCAACAGTGACTGAGAAACATAGTTCCTGTGGGTCCTTCCTACAGTCACAGGCCAGTGAGGGATAAAGGAGATAGGCAATCTAACAGGGTGATAAGGGCTGTAACAGGACTGTTTATGGCGTGATATGGTTTGAATGTCATATCCAAAATTAATGTTGAAATGTAATAGCCACTGCAGCTGTTTTCAGAAATAAGACCTTGGAGAGGCGAGCAAAGCTATTCTCCTGGAAGAAAACTCTATAAAAAGATGACTGTGGCCAGATTTTTCTCTCTGCTTTACAAACACACATCCTTACTATGTGATGCCCTAACATCTTAAGACACAATAGACCCTAACTAGGTATATATAGTCCCTCCACCTTGGAGTTCTAGCCTCTAGCTACATCAGCATGTATTGTGTATCAATTACTCACTTGGTAGCTCTCTATTAAAGCAGAGGAGGCAGGTTAAGATGGGGAAATGGCCATCCATAGAAGAAACTCCCATGAAGATATGAAGGAAAACTTCCTGGTGGTTGTGAAGTCTTCAGGGAGATTTGAAGGACATGTAGAAATCAGAAGGGAGTTTCCAGGTGCAGCAACCTGTGTGTGTTAGTACTGATATCCAGAGAAGGTCCATTGGGTGTGGAGAATTGGAAGGTAATCCAGGGGCAGGAGTACAGTGCCCGGGGGCAGGGGGGAGGCTCGAGAAAAAAAGATAGAAATTCAAGATCTTTTGATTGTGAGGTAGTCAGAGGGTGGGCACTAGAAGCAAAAACGATGGAGACGGTAATCTTGGAGAGAAGACAATGGTCTGAAAATAATATCGGGGAGGAGAAGAGTAAGCAAGGAAGAGGGTCAAGGTATCTAGAGATGAATCGTTTTTGCCTGTGTAGGACCTTCCACCATAGGAAATGGACTGAAAGTAGGAACAGGTATGGGGAAAATATAAGTTAAGTTAGAACAAATTAAGCTTCAATATGGGCTAATTTATAGTAGGAGCTCGACAAATATTTACTGAGTGGATGAACACATGAGTAAAAACGTCCAGTCTGGCGCTGGAGAGATGGCTTAGCAATTAAAGCGATTGCCTGCAAAGCCTTAAGACAAAGGTTCGATTCCTCAGGACCCATGTAAGCCAGGTGTACAAGGCGGCACATGCGTCTAGAGTTCATCTGCAGTGGCTAGTGGCCCTGGCACACCCATTCTTTCTCTCTCTCTCTCTTGAATAAATAAATAAAATTTTAAAAACGTCCATTCTGCATCTGGGGCTGGGTAGATGGCTCAGTCAGTGAAGTTGCTTTGCACCGATCCCACATTCCATATATAAAAAAGCTGACCATGGTGGCACATGCTTGTAATCCCAGTGCTGGGGAGGCAGAGACAGGTGGATTCCTGCAGTTTGTTGGGCAGCTGGTGTAACCTAGTGGGTGAGCTCCAGGCTGATGAGAGAAACCGTGTCAATAAAAAGAGGTAGTGTTCCTGTGGATGACACCTCAGGTTGTCCTCTGGCCTCTACATTTATGTGCACACATGGGCACACACACATTCATACATACAGACCTGAGCATGCACACACGTGTGTACACACTTACAGAAATCTATATTTGGAAAGGCAATCTCCTGGCTAGTGAGGCTATTTTGGTTGGAGATTTCTACTCTGAGGTCTTCAATGTAGAGACTCACTGTGGTGAGCAGGGGAGGGAGGATAGAGTAGCAAAGAGGGTGCAGACGTTACATTCTGAGGAGTCCCATTATCTGAGGTCAGTCAAAGAGGTGGTCTTGGGAGTTAGTTAGTACACAGGGTCATCAGAATAGGGCAAGGCTGGGGAGATAGCTTAGTGGTTAAAGGCTCTTGCTTGCAAAGCCTGCCAGTCTGGGTTAAATTCTCCAGTACCCACATAAAGCCAGATGCAGAAAGTGATGCGTGCCTCTTGTGTTCATTTGCAGGGGCAAGATGTCCTGGTTCACCAATATTCTCTCTCTCTCATAAATAAATAAAAAGGGAGGGGGCTACATCCATCAAACTCTCCCTAAATTAATAATGCTTATCCAGAGTAAAAATATTTAAGTTAAAACAGATAAGGAAGGCTGGAGAGATGGCTTAGTGGTTAAGGCACTTGCCTGCAAAACCTAAGGATCCAGGTTCTATTCCCCAGGACCCACATAAGCCAGATGCACAAGGTGGCGCATGCATCTGGAGTTCATTTGCAGTGGCTGGAGGCCCTGCTGTGCCCATTCTCTCTTTCTTTCTCTCACCCTTTCTCTCAAATAAATAAATAAAAGAAGATGAGGCAAATATGAAATTCTTAGAAGGCAGCTCTGGAGGGCAGAGATTTTTGCTTGCTTTATTCTGGGGTGTCTGATATTGACTAAATTGTGTCCCTTTCAAATTGATATGTTGATTGCTACCCTGCAATGAGACTCTATCTGGAAATGGGCCCTTGGGTGGCAATTAAAGTTAAATGAGGCCATGATGGTGAGGCCTACTGTGACAGGACCATGGCCTTGTTAGGAGTGGTGTTGTCTCTCTTTTGCTGTGTCCTCCCTTCATATTCTGGCTAGGAAGACTCAGTGAAAAGGTGGCTGAAGGTGGCTGGTGTACCCATTCTCTCTCTCTCAAATAAATTTAAGAAAAGTAAATAAAAGTTAAAAAAATTCAATTCAGAGGGTGGGAAGAATTTGGGGGGATGAGCTTGATAGCAAGGGGTCCTGGGTGCTGAGGGAGAATGAGAGGCAGTCATGGCTGTGACAAAACAGAAGGGCCTAAAAAGGCTCAAAACTCAAAAAATCTGCCCTTTCTCCTTTTCTTTTTATCATGTGGGGATGGTTTTTGGTGGATTATGTTGTGAATGTGTGTGCATGTGTAGGCAAGCTCTTCTTAACATAGATAGGACTATCTGACTTGAATTGTGTTTAGGCACGATCTGATTATTGTGCTCCACAAAGGAGTAATGCCCTAAGTTGGCAATGAGATTCTTCAACACAACAGTAGATAATGGAAGGACAAGGGACAGAGTGTAACAATAATTAGAATTCTTGAATCACTCACTGCACTTATCGTGAAAGTACTTTCTTTTAAACTTTATTTGCAAGCAGACAGAGACAGAGAGAAGAGAGGAGAGAGAGAGAGAGAATAGGAGCACCATGGCCTCTAGCTGATGCAAATGAACTCCAGATGTATGTACCACTTTGTGCATCTGGCTTACGTGGGTCCTGGGGAATCGAACAGAGGTCCTTTGGCTTCACAGGCAAATACCTTAACTGCTAAGCCATCTCTCCAGCCCTAGCTCTGTATCTTCATGTCAGGGACAGCCACCAGTCCAGCACTGGGAGCTAATTAAAAAAACAAAAGGTCAAGCTATCATTAAAAGGAGGAGATATTTAGCTGTAAACTCATAATGCTTCCGCTTTAGAGGAAAACAGATGGGATCAAATAAATGCCTGAGAAGAGAACAATCCCTTAGCTATGGGCGGTATTTTATTTCTGTAATGTCTGCATTTCGGTAGGCTGAGGCAAGAAGATTGCCGGGAGATGAGAGTGAGCCAATCTGGGCTATATAGCGAGTTCCAGACCAGTCTGGGTTACAGATTGAGACTGTGTCAAAAACAAACAAAACAAGAACAAGCACATGTGTGCATACGTGTGTACGCGCGCACAGACACGCACGATTCCACTTTTATAGTTAGCATAGTGTTTAGTTTGAACAGAACTAAACCTTCCCGTATCAGAGTGAAGGAGCCCTGTTAGCGCAAGCTATCATGGAGTTATTGCTGCATCTGTTCTTTTGTGTTTCTGTTGGAGGAATAATGTTTTTTGGAAGTTTAAAATGCTTTCAATGGAGCCAGAGAAGAAGCTATGCTTGATCCCAGTATTGACTGGTTAAGAACTGAAGCACGGAGCTCCCTGGTGGACCATGCTGCCAAGAGTTGCTGGCTGATGCCTCGAGATTAGACGAATTTGAATGTTGGCTTTAATGGCCTCAGCCACGATGCAGTTACACTTGATAATGTTCTAGCAGAAAACAGTTCTGAAGGTGGTTGATGGTTATGTGGAAAGTTAGCTTTCAGAGATGGTTATCCACACAGATAGGATGTTGTTTGGCCCTTTGAAGTATCCGATTAAGAAATTAGCCAGTGCTTAATGACCTAACAATAACCAGACATGTCTGGCACTCAAATTCCCAAGTAGACCTCAGGTTCAAGTTGCTCCTGAGCTGGCTGAGGTAGAAACAAAAATAAGAACTCCACCTCAAGGAAGAGCGTGGTGAATGCGGGACAAGTTCAGCTGGAGCTCAGAGAGATGCTCTTTAAACAAGGAAGGAAAGAAGGAATTCATGAGACCGTGGCACTTGGCCTGCACCGTGAGAAGGGAGATGCTTTCCTTGTCAAGCCAAGAAAGTGGACGTGTCGTTAGGAGAATGAAGAAAAGCTCTGGGGTCCTTGGGGCATCATGTTTCCATGTGGCCTAGGCACAGACAACACGTCCCAGGTCATAGACGAGGAAGGATGGGTCTGGGAGACACGAAGGCCTCAGCTCCTGGGCAAGTTGGGGTTTGGATGAGAATGGAACTGGATATTTATTTGGGCAGTGCTTGGGCTTGAACCCAGGGTCTTGCTCATGCTAGATAAGTGTTCACCTTCTGACCCAGACCTCCAGCCCTTAATACTGATTATGTTAAATACTTATGGTTATAGCTGATCATGTGGGACGGGACTCTTCTAGGTCCGGGTGCTACGTTACCTTGGGTCCTGCAAATGCTTTTGTTGTGTGATAGTCACATTTTTATTACCATTTCTTTCTTTGTACTCATTTCAAGTGTTACTCATAAATCTCTTGGTAACTGCCTGGGGTCCTAGGGCCAGGGATCTGCCACTCCTGGCATTGTGATTAAAGCCATTTAATACCTAAAGTAGTGAGTAATGACTGGGAACAAAGGCTCCACTAGGCGCTCTGTGTCCGGGGACCCAGGCACACTCAGAGCTCCTATTACTGTACGTCGTACCATGGTCAAGAAAAAAGTTGAGGACCAGATGAGAAATGAGAGACCTCTCTCTCTCTCTCCGTGATCAACATCAGGATAGCCAAAAGCTTAAAATCAGCTTAAAAACAAAGGCATCTTATTATCTTCCTACTCAACAATTGAAATAATATATATTTTTTCCGTGTGTTTACAGAATGCAGTCAATGAGCTATTGGTGGAAAGGCTTGGAGGTTTGATTAATAAGGTGGAGGAGTATTACATTTCAGTTGGAAACATATCCTTGGAATACCAAAGCATTTATTCCGAAATCTGACTTTCCTTGTGCCTGGCCATCCCATATCTATCTAGAGGTGCCAGGTGTGGGTGTGCTGGCGGGGCTGGGGCCAGCAAGGCATTTGGTCCGAGCGTATCCAAGAAGGCTTTTCTTGTTAAATTATATTCCTTAGGAAAAACCACCCCCGGCGTATTTTGTAAACTTGATCTCCACACACTTTTGACTGGCATGCTATTTTTGCAGTAAGCCTTGATTTACAGCCAGCCCCGTTTCTCTCTTGTCCAGGATGGTAGCAGAAAGCATGGGACACTCTTCCCAGCTCCACAGGTAGGGAGCAGAAAGGGGTGGTGGTGGTGGTGGCTGTTGTTTTCTTCTCCCAGGAGCGCCGACTGTCCCTGAGCCACTGTTGTCCCTCCCAGACAGTAAGCCTCCCCTCACTTCCACTGCCATTCATTCAGGGCTGTGCAGAAGCCCAGCTACTGCGTCTGCCGGGAGGGGCTGCCAAGGGCCCTGCCTACTGGCTGCTTCCCGAGAGTCCCTGCCACTCCACACACAAACACATCCCCGCACGCTCTGCCTCGATCACACGCCGAGCCACTAGAACATGCGAGCACATTCCTTCCTCCCTTCCCACTGTCTCGGCCCTTGACTTCTACAAGCCCATGGAACATTTCTGGAAAGACACTCTTAAACCAGCAGGGTAGGCTTGTTTTGATTTCTCTCTCTCTCTCTCTCTCTCTCTCTCTCTCTCTGTAGATGGAGCATTTTGAGAAAGCAACTTACCTTTTCTGGCCAGTGGCTGTCTCCTAGCAGGGAGAACAAGGCTGAGCTATATTTCCATGGGAGGGGGGGGTGGTAGGGTGGGGGGGGGTATGTGTGTGGTTCCTTCTATCTTTCTGGACTTGTAGGATTCTTTCTGCAGTTTATATATAATTCGGTAGGCTCAGATTGTTAAAAGAGCCCTATGAAGTGCTTTTGCATGTGTTTTAAAAAGGCATTTGAAAATTGAAAGTGTGATTTATGGAAACTAAATCATCTGTAAAAAAAAAAAAAAATTGCTCTAGAAAGTAATGGTTGCTGGCCATCAAGAGAAGTATCTGCGATTCACCTAATGTGTTTTTAACCCTTTATTTGATATGATCTATAGTCATTGATGCTAAGATCAGTGCTGGCTTCTTATTTAAATCAGTTTGTCTGCATATCAACCAAAATGGTCTGCCTTTAAGAATTAGATAAAATATGTACTTAGGCGAAAAATACTTATGAAATATATGATCCATAGTATGAGCAACCTTGACCTTTCTATATGTAATTAACATTTTTTAGGCACTCTTTGGGGGTGCTTGGAATAGCAATAAAGTCAAATGTTAATGGTTCTATCTGAGGGTATCTGGCTGAGGAAGAGGAAGTTTATTAAAAGTAGAAACTAACCAACATCATGGATTATAATGTACTTGCAAATCTTTTGTTTCATTCATAAGTGTGGGCACTTTTGCAATTAGCTGTTAATTCAATATTGAGCTCAAAACGTTTTTATTTTTTCTATCAGTGTCATTTGGGTATTTGATTCTGTGTATCATAGCCCCAGTGAGCCCAGCCAGGTCCAGTTGTAAAACTCCATAGTTGCAGGGCAGAAATCTGAAAAGCTGTTGGCTAGACAGCGTAACCTAATTATCAAAGTTTTGGTAAAAGACCCGAGGGTATATTTTTTTCAGGAAAAGGCCACATTTCGTATTCAGTTTCCTAAAGTTTTGGTTGCATAACCCGTGGAAGGCAATGAACACCTCTGTGAGCCTAACCCCAAAGGTTTTTCTGAATCACCATTCACATGAGAATTTCTAAACAGGAAAAAGTACGGTACCCATATAGGGGGTCCAGCCAAAGCAGCAAAGTCAGGCTGGCGGGGGGGGGGGGGGGGGGGGTGGGAAGCTGTGAAGTCTGTGGCTGAGAGGGATCTCTTGGGAGCGATTTCACAGATGTGGAAGCTAAGGTCCGGCAGTATTCTCTCATTTGCAGTTCTTCGTATATAATGCACCTTGCATGCCCCCCCCCCCCGTCCCCCTTGCCCCCAGATGCCTCTTGTCAGGGCTGCAGAAGCCCAGTATAGCTAGCTGTCTGTGGCTGGCCTCCTATGCGGGCGCACGCCCCATCCTATTGGCCATGTCTCAGTCACAGAGCAGACCTCCCCAGGGTCATTCTATGTACACACCACGCATTTCTAGCCAACGAGAAGAGTGAATCAAACAGGAGGAGAGACAAACAGAGATAGATTGGAGACTGGCACGGGGCACATGGACAGCACACCAGGAAAAAAAAAAAAAAAAAAAAAAAACCAAACAAAAAACAAACAAACAAAAAAAATCACAACCCACCAAAGCCTGACCCTGGCTTAAGTCCTCGTTCATTTGAAACCCGGGCTTCCTTCAGGGGATCCGTCTGCGCCCTCCACTCCCAAAGCCCCCCCGCCCCCTGCGTTGAAATTCAGCAGCGTTGACAAGGAAAGTTAAGTTCAGCGATTCTCTAGGTGGCTTGGAGTGATGTTTTTCAAGCGATGTCAGTTCCAGGCAACAGTCCCTGGCCAGTTTCCAGCACCTTTGTAATGAATCCGAGAGCAGGACTTAAAAAGTTAGCGACCCGGGAGTGGCGGACGCAGCGCGCTCGCGCTGGCTGGGGCAGTCCGGGTTGGAGTCGGGGGGCCACCGGGTCTCCACGCGTTCGTTCTCCCCCCTCCCCTGGCGTGGTACCAGGCAGGGGCAGGGGACGTGGACGCGGACAGGGTCGCGTCTTGTGTGTGTGTGTGTGTGGGGGGGGGTGCCCACGCGCTGCGCCGCCTCCTAACCGCTGTGCACCTTTCGTCTCTCCAGGTGGCCGGTGGGCCGCTGCTGAGCCCCGCGTGCGGCGCGCGCTCGGGGAGCCGAGCCCCGGGTGGGTGTGCGTGCGTGCGTGTGCGCCTGGCCCTCGGCGGCCACTGACCATGACCCTGCACACCAAAGCCTCGGGCATGGCCTTGCTGCACCAGATCCAAGGCAACGAGTTGGAACCCCTCAACCGCCCGCAGATCAAGATGCCCCTGGAGAGGACCCTGGGCGAGGTGTACGTGGACAGCACCAAACCCGCCGCCACCGCCGCCGCCGTGTTCAACTACCCCGAGGGCGCCGCGTACGAGTTCAACGCCGCCGCCGCCGCCGCCGCTCCGGTGTACGCCGCTCAGCCGGGACTCACCTACGGCGGCCCGGGATCCGAGGCGGCGGCCGCTGCCTTCGGGGCCAACGGCCTGGGCGCTTTCCCGCCGCTCAACAGCGTGTCTCCCAGCCCGCTGATGCTACTGCATCCGCCCGCGCAGCTCTCGCCCTTCCTGCATCCCCACGGCCAGCAGGTGCCGTACTACCTGGAGAACGAGCCGAGCGCCTACGCCGTGCGCGACGCCGGCGCCCCGGCCTTCTACAGGTACCCCACGTCGAGGGTGGACGGGGGCGGGGGGAGACGGGCGGGGAGGGGGGCGGGCACCGCGCGCCAGGGCGCCGCGTGGGCACCGGGCACCAGGCACCGGGCACCGCGCGCCCCGCACCCGGGGGTCAGCCTGGGCGCAGGACTTCCGATGGGCAACCCTCCCCATCCATCTCTCTACGGGCAGTTTAATTACACATGATTCCTCCCCGAGCCCCCGGTTACACCCCCTTAGCCGAGATCCGAGAGCCTCGACTTCTTTCTAACTGCAAGCGCACTGCAAAGTTGTCCATAGCAACAGTTATGGGTAGGGTGGGAGGTGGGCCAACATCTCAAAGCAAGTCCACCTGAAGGGGGGGGGGAGGGGGCTTTGAGGCACCAGCAAAAAAGTTCTTGCTTTGCAATTTACAGTGTGGCTGGAGGGGTTCTGGGGAGGTTTAATTTTATTTATTTGTTTTTGATTATTTGATTTTCATTTTATTTTAAAGTGCTGCCACAATCTCCTTGCTTCTAGAGTTTTGGGTTGGAAATACACAGGCTATGCTGATGAGGACGAGAGGTCTTTGGCAGCGGTAAACCTGTTACCTCCTCCTCCTCCTTCATCCCCGGGGGGGCCCTCTGGCTTGAGTCGCGCAGTTTCAGTGCGGTTGAAGAGTTGAATGGGTCTCAACAAGTTTTCTGATTTCTGATTGAGGAGTTCCCGTTAGAGCTTTAGAGCTCACTGCGGGCGTGTGACTTCTGACAGCTGCAAAGTTAGAGGTGTCCTGTGAGTTTAAAGCAGGCCAAATCGGAGCACTGGCGTTGGACGATAATCTCCGGCAGCTATCTGGCCTAGCGGGCAGAGAGTGGCCTGGGGTGGAGAGCTGTCAGCCGTGTCCTGCCCCGCAGGCACTGCGCGAGAAGTGCGGGGCAGCTGGGGACACAGGGGAACCCAGGACACTGGCCACTCTTCATGGCCCGAGCGACGATGGTTTTGTGTCTTTAGTTTTAGTTTCTCTCAAGGAGAATCGTTGCTTCTCGCCTCTCCTATCCCCCCGGGTCTTCCAGATAGGCGTGGGGGAAGGCTTAGGTTCTGTTGAGCACCTGTGCCAGAGGTGCTTAGCGAAGCAGCTACGGGGGCCTGAGGTGCCCATATGCTGCGGAAGCACAGGCTTCGCGACTGTATTCCCCCTCCTGTCCTCTCTCAGATCCTCTGCCCTGCAAGCGGTGGACCGTTTTTCTGCCCAGTGTTTTATTTCCAGAACTATTTATAGCAGAGGAACCAGGACTAAGGTGCAGACTGGCCCCAGACTGAATACTGAAGATACTGGAGGACACTGTCTTGGGGTACACAAGCATGCACCTTTAGACCCCCCCCCACCCCCGCCAGGGGCCGGGGCCTCAACATTGCGCAGTAAAGTGAGTTGAGGGCCAGGCATCACTTAGAAGATAAAACTTTTAAAAAGTTGGTAGGTAGAGATCAATTTCACTTGCTTTAATTCAGGGTTAAACCGGAAGAGGAAAAACAGAAGATTTTCTTCGGCTCATTTTTTTTTTTTTCCAGTTGGAATAACAAAATATGGAGATTAAACCTAATTCACACAATGTTTTAAATTCCTTGATATGAAGGAAGGCACTGGTTGAATGCCAATTCTATAACCTTATGGTGGACTCCTGAAACTATTTTCTTTTTTACTTAATTTTCAGTTCTTTTATTGCAAATTAATGCCACTGAATTTCAATGGGCTCTAATGAGGCTGCTCCTTGGCGGGTTATTTACTTTGCTAGTAATTACAAAGTGAACATGGTCAAATAAAGAGAGGAGCACCTTTTATTCAACACCCATTCATCATCCCAGTGGCAAAGAATATCATCATAGTATGGCCCCTCTTAAACTTTTTTTTTTTTTTTGCTTTAAATGGTATTCAGATACTTTGAGAATAACACAAAATGACAAGAAACTTTTAATAGCGAAATAAAAAAATCACACACGAAATTCTGTGTGGGATTTTTAGTTTTAGCATGATTTTGTGTAGTTTATTTCCTACAACACCACTGCTTTTTTTTTGTGTGTGTGTTTGAATTCTACCTCTTATTACCCACAGAGAAAGGAAAGCATCTATACAAGTATTTCCTATGGATAGATGTTATTTGATATTTCTTTCTTGCATTTCCCCTTTTTAAAATGATACTTTATTTATTTATTTATTTATTTATTTATTTATTTATTTTACTGCCTGCACCACCTTGTGCATCTGGCTTACGTGGGTCCTGGGGAACTGAACCTGGGTCCTTCAGTTTTGCAGGAAAGTGCTGTAGCTGTTAAGCGATTTCTCCATCCCACATTTTCCATGTTTGAATAATTCTGGATAAAAGAAAAAATGTTTGAATAGGCTTTTTTTTTTTTTTTTTTTTTTTTTTTTTTTAGAAAATGTTTACTTTTCCTAAGTAGTTCTGGAAAGTTTTGGAGCTGAAAGCTGTATTTTAAAATTGATCCCCTGACTGAGACACCAGTTTAACAGCCTATGGAACCTTTTTTTTTTAAATAGAAAAGGAAACCAGAAAAGAATGTAATAGAAAGTATTAGAGTGTATAATAGTGTATAATAGGTAGTAAGGGTTAGTTTTCTGTCCTAAAATATTGTTTTAATTTGATATGCTCTAGGCTACTGATGGTGATGTCAAATACATGTCGTACTGTGGGTTAAGGTCAAAGAAGTTTGGAAGATACGGGCCTCAGGCAAGTGGCTGTGGTTTTGTTGACACAAACCAAAAAGCTAATTTGTCTGTCTTTATTTCATTTTTCCCTTTTACACTAGGCTGGTGTCTTTAGGTCAGTTAGACTAAGCTTTACTATTTCTGATTGTAGAGCACAGCTATCATGTGGATGGCCTACTTGAATGTCCCATCGGGAGGCTCATTGTTTCGGCAGTAAGATGCTGTGATTACTTTCTCCCATTGGCCATGATATGCAGCCACATTTTTATATGCAGAGAAGTAACAGGTAAAATTGCTTGGGGTATATAACAATGTGAGAAAGATTGTCACCTACCACAACAACTTGTTATTAAGACATAAGTTTGTCAAGCCGGGTGTGGTGGTGCATGCCTTTAATCCCAGCACTTGGGAGGCAGAGGTAGGAGGATCGCTGTGAGTTCGAGGCCACCGTGAGACTCCTTAGTGAATTCCAGGTCAGCCTGGGCTACAGTGAGACCCTATCTCAAAAAAAAAAAAAAAAGACATAAGTTTGTCAATACATGAGCTGTGTTGGAGACAACTGAAAGTCATTTCAACTAGAATTTCTCTTTTTGAAAAACATAATATTTATTTATTTGCAAGGAGAGAGGGCAGGAGAGAGAGAGAGAGAAAATGGGTGGCCAAGGGCATCTAGACACTGCAAACAAACTCCCAATGCATGTCCCACTTTGTGCATCTGGCTTTATGTGGGTACTAGGGAATCAAACTCTGGTCGTTAGGTTTTGCAGGCAAGTGCCTTAACCACTGAGCAATCTCTCCAGCCCTAGAGTTCTTCATTAGGATGCCAACCACTTATGAGATTTCAAATGAAAGCTCAAGATGAAGCACATTGACCATGTTTTTAAAATTCATAGTAAACATTTGATGCTGCAAGCAACGTTCAGTTTTGTCATTCAATATTTTTTTTCTTTTTTTTGTCATTCAATATTTCTAAATGCTGTTCATTGCCCACTTAAACACACACACACACACACACACACACACACACACACACACGTTCCAAATAGTAAAGAAATTTACAAACCTTCTAAATCAGCCAACACATTGGTAATTTGTAGATTGAATCTCTGCATATTTTGGCCAACTCATTTGTCCACAGTGCTCTTGAAGACTATTTCTCAATTTTGAACAGAAGCTCATCTCTAGGGAGAGATGTCAGTGGTTCATGTTCAGGTTTCCAATAATCTTCCCTTGTCCTTGCACGATATCTCAGGCCCCTTGCTTTCTTTTCTTGTATTTTTCAATCATTTAAATTGTTACTGAGTACCTGACACTTCGTGACTGGTCTAAGAATAGTCCACGGAACCACATACTGCCTCGGGAATGAGTGTATGTTAGGATGCAACTAGAACCATATCTCCAAGCTCCATTTCATTTTCACCTACTCCATGTGGCTTCTACCTGCCTGGGAGAGAGTTCCTGAGGATAATTGCCACTTATCCTAATCTTCTTGTTCATATGCTGATAATTTGGTTCCCAGGCCATAGTTGTGTTTTTTTTTTTTTTTGTCTTTTTCACTTTTGTGGATATATTTAGGCTATGACATTCATAATTTGGACAAAAAAAAAACAACCTCAGGCCGAGCATTTGGGTTTCTTATACTTTTAGGGGTGTAAAAGATGGGAGCAAGTATATGCCAATCGCAGGGGAAATGGCCATCAAGGAAAATGGTAAAAGATGTCAAATTTCCCATGAATGGTGACAGAATGGTAATTTTGTCTTATGAGGATGTTTGTACAGAAGTGGCTTAGAAACTGTACATACAAATATGAGAATTTTTTGTTATTTTATTTGCATACCAGCATGTATTTTGGTGCTTTTGTAAGCTAAAAAGGAGGGAAAAATAAATTTCAGTGGTCAGGAATTTTCACTACAAATATGGAGTAATTATAACGTGAAATTTCTTTTTCTGGAAGCCTAATCTAGACAAAAACCTGTCATCAACTGCAACGGTTGTTTGTAGCCTGCTTATCATAAAAAAAAAAAAACATGGATAGTAGATGCATGTTTTGAAAATGTTCAAAGCCCAACAGATTGTGTGAAAATAAGTTAACACGAGGAAATACATGAGCTTAAATTATATTTTTCCAAATTCCATACAATACACAAAGTTAACCCATTTCCCTCTTCCCTGTGATGGCACCATTATTTATTATTATTATTATTATTATTATTATTATCATTTTGGTTTTTTCGAGGTTGGGTCTCACTCTAGCTCAGGCTGAAACTTTTGAGAATCCTAGTTGAGACAGCTCAGGCTGTTCTTTTTTATTCCAGGAGATTTTGTATGGACGGAAGCAAGGCAGCTTGTCCCTTTCTTGCTACGTCTCAGTTAACTGACTAGGAAAGAACGATACAGAGTAGCTACACTTGTTCAGAACCAGAACGCACACTCCCCGAAGGATGCCGGATAGATCCACCACATTCAGCCACCTCTTGCATACTCACCAGTCAAAGTGAAAGCGTGAGAGACTTCATAGAAGGGGGTGGCCCATCAAAGTCACCGAGTTTTATTTGATATGTTTAACTCACCCATTGAATCGATGCATATTGTCATCAAAAATATGCTGTGTGAGCTGTTGCTTCTCTCTTTATGTCTTCTGACCTCCGAGGATTCGAGTGGGCTGGAGGTTAAGGGAAACACCTTCATGATATTTTTGCTCTTAGGAGAGGGGGAAAAAAACCCCCTATAATTGCTAGTTCTGTGCCTGGAGAATGCTATTAGGAATTCTGAGGATATTTCTGCTTTAAGCAATAGCGTTGGAGCTGGGAAAGATAGCTGAGCAGTTAAAGGCACTTGCTTGTAATAATGTTTAAAATGATGTATATATCTTCTAGACCCTATTAAAAACACCAAGGATAGAAAGATAAATATTTAGTTTTCAACTAAAAGAATTTTATGCAACTTAATAAAGTAGTAAGTTCAAATAAGTTGGTTAGATTAAAAAAATGACGTGGCTGCTACTTATAAGTGATATGAACGAATGGCAGCAATAATCCAACATGATTGATGCTGGCGGTGAAACACTGGGCGCAGTCTGGGCAGGCAGTAGTTCTGGATTACCATTTTATAGCTGAAGATGCTTATCCGGTAAGGAAATCACGTTCATTTTAATATACTTGCCTCATCTTCTGTAGTTACAATTTAATAGTCTGAAAACTTCGAGAATATTACTATTGATAACATCAATGCTGTAAACCTATTAAGTGCCTGTGAATGTTTGTTACACAGAAAATTCAAACAAGCATCTTCAAAACCCAAGCAGATGTAAGTTTTCCACCCTCTTCCGATTTATTTATTTATTTTTTTTAGAGGGACAAACGGTGTCTACTAGTTTGTTCTCATAACCTTTCTCTATTTCAATGAAACCTTAGTAAGGTAGCACACTTCTCTGGTAGTTTTCTATTTCTAGAATTTCTAGGATTCTACTGAGGAAGATGACAGAAGTTCACTTGAAATTTAATAAAGTTTGTTAGGTCATGTTTAAGACTAGATCTATGCAAGTGAGTCCTTAAAAATCTCAGACGGGTTCTTTGTGAGAGTTCTATAAATATTATCAGTTCCAGTAGTAGCCGAGAGCTTCTGCAGTTCTCTCCATTTTGGAAGGTATAGGCCCTAGCTGATCCTTGTTCATTCCATTATGGTCCTGCATTTTGAAGCCTGGGTTCATTCCTTGTTTCCCAAACACTGGCTGTTTAGGGACTCCCACAACCAACTTGATGTGCCTGGTACCAGTCCTCAGCAGTTTTCTTGCAATTTTGAGTCTTTGACAGGTCTTGGATTTTTATCCAAGACCCTGAAAACAAAAGACAATTATCGGGCTGGAGGGATGGGTTAGCAGTTAAGGCACTTGCCAGCAAAGCCAAAGGATCCAGGTTTGATTCCCCAGTACCCACATAAGGCCAGATGCACAAGGTGGTGCACACATCTGGAGTTCGTTTCCAGTGGCTAGAGGCCCTGGTGTACCCATTCTCCTCCCTGCTCTCTTTCTGCCTCTTTCAAATAAATAAATAAAAATAAAAAATATTTTTAAAAGACAATTATCCTCTCTTTCAGTTTCCCACAACTAGTTGATGTTAGAAATAGTTGTGTGTCTTATTTACTTCCTCCTCTCTTTGTGATCTTTCTTTCTTTCTTTTTATTTTTTGTAATTTTCAGTCCATTCTCTTTACTTTCTTGTTTGCTTTATTTTCAAACACATGAAAGCCTTAAACTCCATTTAACCTCTTCCTGGCTTTTTTCCTCCCATCAACTTTTCTTTTCTTTTCTTTTTTAGTTTTCCATCTGTTTTTCCTAAGGACTGATATTATCTGTTATTTTAATGATGCTTGGAACTGAGCTCAAGACGTCTTATCTACCATAGGAAAGCCAATAGTGTGAGGATATGCTTTAATAACTCAGAGTGACATTAACTAGTTTGGGAGTTGCAAAAATGATTCTTTTCTTGTCTTTAAGGATAGAAACTTGAAAAAAAAAACAGGAAAAAATTTCTTTTTTGGAATTCCTCTGATAATTCATTTATTCATCCATTTTGCTAACTTGTTCCAAATGGAGTAGCTCATTGAGAACATACATTACAATAGAATAGAGATTTGTGTGTGCAGCAAGTCATAGGGAGGTATTGCTTACAACAGGTGGGAAACCATATTGTATGAAGGGGTGAAAATTTTAAGGCCATTTATTTCATCGTATATGCACACAGATAAATAAAAGTATGGTTTGGGCTATTGTTCTAGGACTAGATGGTAGGGATTTTAGGACCAGGTGAATTTGTCTAAGACATTTATGACAATTTAACCTCTCACCCACTCAACAGAAATACTCATTTTTTTAAAAAGCAGTTTAAGTACCTCTATGATTTATTTTGCATTATCTCATGAAAGTATTTTGATGGTGATTTGTTTTAGAGGGTGGAGATAGAACTTTCATAATGTATTGTTGTCAGAAATTGAGTTCGCTTTGGGCTGGGGAGTTGGTTAAGCCATTTTCAAAGCCTGCCAGCTTGGGCTTCAATTTCCCACTACCCACTCAAAGCCAGATGCATGCATGTGGAGTTTGTTTGCAGTGGCAAAAGGCCCTGGTGTACCCATACTCAATCTCTCATAAACAAGAAATAGAGTTGGCTTTAAGGAGCTTTTATGATGATCTTATTATTATTACTTTTATTATTATTATTACCTATATATTATTTGCTCCTTTAGGGAAGATGTTATGAATGGGTATACTTACTTCTCCTGCACATTTCTCCTGAGCAATTCTGAGTGGAAGCATGCACATCCCAATTTGAGTATAAGGCACACGTTCATTACATTCAGAACTTATTTTCTTTAGTTCTAGGAAAAACTATGGTGCCTTGGGAATTTGCTTTGATTTCTGGTAGGGGGAATCTCTGAGCAATGGTGGAAACAGATAGCATGTGTAGTTCCTCTCCATTCTCCAATCCTCAGCAAAACTATGGTCATGAGTGTTCTGAGAAGCAGCTGGTGGAGGGTCTGGGGGATCGTGGGCAGGAAGTGCCAGTTACCCTGACTTGCACTAGTGTCTTGCTGGGAGAAAGGCCATGCAGGAACAATGTTTAGATGCCCTTGGAAGAATCTAGAATGTCTGTGAATGTTACTCCCTCTGGAATGAAACCACAAAGAAAGCTTCCACAGGGCATTCCAGATACACCCAGCCCTCCGTAGTCACAGAAGTCTGTGCTTGGAAATACATCTGCTTGCTAAGATTGCTTTGAAGCACCACGTCAATAGGCAGGGAGCTTTCACAGTGCTCATAGACATGTGCAGAGTGACTAAAATGCCTTACCCAAGGTGTGTGCTCCCAGCTCCGAATGAACAAGGCACTCTGCTTTCTTGCTTCATACTGTAAATGTGTCCTTTGGGGCATCTCGATTAGTGCCATGGAGTTGGCATTTTTATTTTTTCGTTAGCGATTTGGCTGTTTTTGATGCCCCCTCCCCCCTCAGGCATAGTGCTGCAATACTATCTAATGTTTACGAGTGTATCAAGGTTGTGATGTGGCTGACATAGATAAGCTGTGTTTAGACACGAGTTGTAGTGCGGTCGGCTGAGTTCAATGTTAATGAATCGACAGTTTCTATTTAATAAAGTGTTTTAAACAGAAACACACACAAAACGAGTTCATGTATTGGCTGGTTGGTACACTGACTAGAGGCTCCCCGGAACCCACCTTGCTGTCCTCTCTGAACAGTGGTTCAGCGTTTATTAATTCTGTATTCACATTGACTCATTAGAACACAATTGTCAGGAATAATGAGGGTCAACCCTGATGGAAGCACACACTTGGGAGGCAGGCAAGTGTGTGCCGATTCCAGCTTGACTCTAGCCTAGCAGTCGTCTCTGGCACGTTACTTAACTGTGTACCTGGGCGTACTCACGTGTAAGATGCCAGTCAGAATGGGCACTACATATTTTAGATGCTGTGAGGATCAAGTTATTAGATGTCCAGGGCTCAGAACATGGGCACACAGCAAACCACTCGCTTGCCATTAGGTTTATTTCTTTGCTTCTCTTCCTGTTTCTTTTCATGTGATTTTAAAAAAAGAAAGTTTTTCTTTTCGAAGCAAACCCAACAGACTGGCCTTTTAAATTTTAATTTTGTTTGTAAATTTATTTTTACTTATTTGAGACAGAGAGGGAAGGAGGGGAGATGGAGAGAGAGAGAGAGAGAGAGAGAGAGAGAGAGAGAGAGAGATTGAGAGAACAGGTGCACCAGGGCCTCCAGCCACTGTAACAAGCAAACTCCAGATGCATGTGTCAACTTGTGCATCTGACTTACGTGGGACCTGGAGAATGGAACCTGGGCTCTTAGGCTTCACAGGCAAGTGCCTTAACTTCTAAGCCATCTCTCCAGCCCCAGACTGGCCTTTTTTTTTTTTTTTAATGAGAAAGAGCAAGAGTGGGCAAGAGAGAGAGAGAGAGAGAAGAGAGAGAGAGAGAGAGAGAGGGAGAGAGAACTGGAATGTCAGGGCCTCCAGCCACTGTAATTGAACTCCAGACACATGTGCCACCTTGTATGCATATGTGACCTTGCACATGTGTCACTTTGTGAGTCTGGCTTACATGGGATCTTGGCTGTGGAACATGGGTCCTTAGGCTTCATAGGCAAACACCTTAACCTGCTAAGCCATCTCTCTAGCCTTTTAAAATATATTTTATTTTTATTTATTTATTTGACAGAGAAAGAGGGAGGGAGGGAGGGGAACAGAGAGAGAGAAAGAGAGAGAGAGAGAGAGAGAGAGAGACAGAGAGACAGAGAGACAGAGAGACAGAGAGAGAGAGAGAGAGAATGGGCATGCCAGGGCCTCCAGCCACTGCAAACAAACTCTAGATGCTTGCGCCCCCTTGTGCATCTGGCTAATGTGGGTCCTGGGGAATTGAACCTGGGTCCTTTGGCTTTGCAGGCAAGTGCCTTAACTGCTCAGCCATCCCTCCAGCCCTCTCTTTCTTTCTTTCTTTCTTTCTTTCTTATTTATTTATTTATTTATTTATTTATTTTTGAGACAAGGTAGTTCAGGCGGGTGTTGAATTTATAAGCCTCCTTTCTCAGCCTCCCAAGTGCTGGGATCAGAAGTGTGCACTTCTGTGCCTAACCATGTTAATTCTTTCTTTCAAAGGAAAGTGAGGACTATCTACCAAAGAGAGGAGCTCTCCAAGAGTTCACAGTGCTCGTAACTTCCTTCTGTTTAATTGGCCCACAAGGAACCAGCTTTAACACCCTATTGTGATTAGAAGTTAAACTTTTCCAACCAGAAGGAAGCAGGGAGCACATTATTTATTGAAGTGCTGAGGATATATGCCAGGTACTAGGCTGGAGAAGAAAAAAAGCTGTAATAAACTCCAAATAAGTAAAAGTCATTCAATTGATTAAAAGAAAAAATGAGTGAGGCATTAAATCTGGCAGAGTGAAGCAACCCTGGAGAGGGCAGGGTGACGCTGAGGTGAGCCATACCGGGAGAAGTCATTACAAGAAGTGCCAAGGAGGCTATTCTCTTGTGACTTGGCACAAAGGAGCATGCATGGGCATCTACAAGGGTGGTTTGCCAATGTTGGCTGCATAATAGAATCAAGGAATATTACAGCACCATCTAGATTATTTTTTTAAAAAAATCTACTGAGACTTGGATCTTATTTTAGAGGTTTCAATAATCGCTCTGAGGTTATTAAGTAATTAAGAAAAAACACCACCAAGCAAACAGCTCCTCGGGGCTTTTCTACTGGGTAGTAGTGCACTGTTTTCCTGTCTCCCGGCAGACCTCGGTTACAGCTCTGGACCTTCCTGCCACCTGAGACGGACGGTGTTTCTAGCGCAGCATTCAGTAATGGAGAGGTGGAGGTGGTGGAGAGGTCCTCTGCGGGCCTCAGTGTTTTGCCCTTTGAACCTCAAGGAACAAGGTTCAAACTTAATTCTGCCTCATTTCCCAGTGATCCTTTCTCTGGGCCTCCTGGATAGTTGAAGCTGGATCGAGGGAGGGCTGAGGGAAAGAGGACCATAGCAGGGATTTCTGCTCCTCCCCAAGACTCAGAGTGGGTCATCGCAGGTGGTGACACAAAGAAGGTAGGCTGAAGGCCGGGAGGATACGAACTTTTGCCACAGGAGAGAAAGATGAATTAGGAAAGCCCCTAACACGTGGATGCAAATCCACGCCTACGCTAACGATCTGGCGGAACTGAGATGGTGCTGCGTTTATAGTTCAAGTGTAGTGTGAGGCGATTGACGCTTTCTCACCTTCTCCCCCGTGGAGTCCTTTTTAAGAGTTTTCAGAGAGTTGCCCTAAGAGTGGGCTGTGACAGCAAGTAGAACCCCTAGCATCGGTGAAGCGACTTCTAATTCTAAATCCTAAATATCAGTACAGTTGATTGATTGCACAAATGTTGTTGGGACAGGTTCTCTGACTGGCCCAGAATTTGCCAATGAGGTAAGGTTAGATGGCCAGTGAACCCCAGGCATCCTCCTGTCTCCAGCAATTCAGTGTTAAGATTACAAGCACCTTTCACCATGTCTAGCAAGTTAAAAAAATTTTTTTAAAGTATATTTTATTTATTTGAGTGAGAGAAAGAGGTGGTAGGGTGGGGGGAGAGAATGGGTGTGCCAGGGCCTCCAGCCACTGCAAACCAACTTCAGATGCATGTGCCACCTTGTGCGTCTGGCTTACATGGGCCCTGGAGAATTGAATCAGGATCCTTTGGCTTCACAGGCAAGTGCCTTAACCACTAATCCATCCCTCCAGCCCTCCTTTTTTGTTTCAAATTCTGTATTCTGGGGATCAAACTCAGGTCCTCGTGCTGCTAGACAAGCAGTTTCTGACTGAGCACTCTCCTCCGTCTGTCTAGATGAGTCTCCAGCACCGAGGAAAACTTACTTTCAGCTCTCCTGGTGCCCCTCCTTCTGTCACGATGTATTTGCAAAATTCTTGTTTCTAAAAAGAAAAATATTTTTACTTATTTATTTGCAAGCAGAGAGAGAGAGAAAGGGGATGCTCAGAGACTCAGCCACTGCAAACAAACTCCCGATACCTGTGCTACTTTGTGCATCTGGCTTTATGTGTATACTGGGGAATTGAATCTGCATTGTTAGGCTTTACAGGCAAGTGCCTTAACTGCTGAGCCATCTCTCCAGCCCTTGCAGAATTCTTAATGTACTCAGACTATGAGCTATCCTTAATGCTTCTCCCCTTCAAATTTTTAAAAAATATTTGTATTTATTTGGTTGCAAATGGTGGGCGGGGGGAGAAGGGACACTCCAGGGCCACTTGCCACAGCAAACAAACTCTAGATGCATGTGCATCTTGTTTTACATGGGTACTGGGGAATTGAACTTGGATCATCAGGCTTTGCAAGCAGTCCCTTTAACCACTGAGCCATCTCCCCAGCCTAAATTTATATTTTACTTAACTTATTCAGAAGGGAAGAGGCATTATAGCCCTCCATTTTGGTACATTATTCTTGGGCTATGTCAGCTAAGACTCCTTTCTATACTATCCAATCCTCTAAACTGCCCCTTCTCTCATGTGACTGACTATACCTAGGATAAGCAGCTGAAAGCAAGACTTTGGAATCTTAGAAATATGTAAAAATTCATTTCCTTGTGTGAGAACCTGTATCTTCTCTATTGTTCATTCTTCTTGACTAATAAGTTTTAGACCTTGAACAAGAGATTAGCATCTCCCTGGCTCATAGCTCTCTGGTTCTTTGGTCTTTGTTTATGATGCTTAGTAATAGTACTTGTGGAAACAAAATTCACTCTCATGTTCTCTCTCTCTCTCTCTTTCTTCTCCTGTGAGTCTGATTTAAGAAATTTGTGTTCAGTATTGGGAAATGACTAGCAAAGTTGTTCAGGAACTTAAGGAAGCACTTTGTTTCTGGAGGTATACTGATCATAAGCAGTTGACTTGCAGAGCATCTCAAACACATAAACAAGGTGTTTCTTCTCCAATGTCTCTTGTGACATTATCCCATTTCTCTCCCATGGTCAGTTCACTTTTACCTCTGTTGTAAGTTTTGAGATTTTACACTGTTCATTTCCAAACTCTGTTTAATCATCTTTTAGCTTGCTGCTGGGACACCCTCCTCCAAGTAGTTTGAGATCTGATCTGGTCCTTTCTGAGCTTAATGGGCCTCAGTGGTTTCTCACTGGACATAGGACATGTACACACTAAGTGAGGTGGTATTCAAATGCTTGCCATTTGATTACATTCAATCTCCTACTATCACTCCAAGAAGCTCTGGTTCAAAGCCACGTTTGAATGTCACTTTTCAACTATGTCTTTTACAGTCCTATTTGTTCCTTGTAGATTTCGTCTATTGTGTCCTGTCTTGTCTTATAATAATTATGTCCCTTATGTCCCACCTCTGTTAGGCCAGTTCTACTGGGAAGTCTGGTCTCAGCTCAAGTGTTGCCCTTACCAGGTGAATTTTCCACTTGGCATTCTTCCAGCATCTATTTTACACATGTATCACTTTAAAAATATTTTACTTATTTTAAAGAAAAGGGAGACAGAGAAAGATGGAGGAGGGTGGAGAGTGGGTGTGCCAAGGCCTGTAGCCATTGAAAATGAACTCCAGGCACAGGTGCCTCCATGTGCATCTGGCTGTACATGGGTCCTGGGGAATTTAGCATACATCCTTAGGCTTCACAGGCAAGTGCCTTAACTGCTAAGCCATCTCTCCAGCCCTATATCACTTTTTTAAAACTAAATTTATTACAGGTACTGAAAGATTCCTTTTGTTTTGGTTGTAAAGAGATTTGTCTCCCTTATCTATTTAACAGGTTGGGTTAATAATATAGACTAGACCAAATTCATAGATTTTATTAATTTATAAACTAACATAATGTACTCAACTCAGTGAATAGACTTCCCTGGGCATTCATTGTGTCCTGGCTCTCATGGAAGCTCAGGAAATCTGAAACATCACTTTCAAGGAGTTCTGAGTTATGGAGATGGTCAGCCTATAGGTAAGAGAACAGTGGAATAAGAATTGTGTTAAAAAGACCACTAGGGGCGCTGAAGAGAAAGTAGAACCAGGTGGGAGAGTCCAGTCCATTGAGACAGAGGTCAGTGTGAAGTGGATGGAGTGCCATGTTCAACTGACTTTTTAAGAAACAGGATTTATCCATGTGAAAGAGCCAAGCAAGGCTACGAGAAGGTGCCAAGCTTCCTTCCAGCCCAGTTCACTGGGGGAAAATAACACCACTACCACCACCACCACCACACAACTACTTACAGAGTCAAATTACAGCAAATTGTTAAAATAAGAGTAAATTCTTTTTTTTTTTTTTTTGAGGTAGGGTCTCACCCAGGCTGACCTGGAATTAGTCTTAGGCTGGCCTTAAACTCACAGCAATCCTCCTATCTTGGCCTCCTGAGTGCTGGGATTAAAGGGATGTGCCACCATGCCTGGCATCAGTAAATTTTTAAGAACCAGAGAAGTAACTAATAATATGAATCACTTGCGTGTGGGTTTCTTTTTCAGTATGGTGTGCCAGGCACTGTGGTCAATAATTTTTTAGGGGGATGATCTTGTTTAATGTATATGTCAAACTTAATAGCTGATACTACCATTGACCGCCTTTATGGGTAAAGAAAGAGTGGGAAAGTGACTTGCCAAAGGTCACATAGGCAGTAATGGGAGACTAGGGATTCTGAGACTAGAAAATGGAGCTGAAAATCCGGAGCTGTCCGTACACTACGTAGGAAAAGCAATTGGATACCTTCTGCTGCTGGCCAAATCACTGGCCAGTTGATCTGTTGAATCCCTGTAACATCATTATTTTGAGCTGTGACACTGCTTTCATCTTGGGCTATGTCCTGGGGCTGCTACTTTTAGTTTTATGGGAAATGGCTATTTTTATGATTCTAGTTACTAAAAGAGTGTTTAAACAATTTTCCATTAACTAGGGGGATGTTTTCTCTTCTGATATCAGATGGAGCTATTAAGTGAATCCTAAAATCTCTTGTTCACAGTGACCTTACTCACTTCTTTACATGTGAAACCCATCTGAGAATTTCCAATCTGGGCGGAATTACAGTTGTTCACTTGGTCCAATGCGCTGTCTGGGCAGACAGAATCTTGGAATCACAGTATTTTATCTAGAAGAGTTGTTGGACAGGATCTACTTCAACCACTTTTTTTTTTTCACTAGAGATAAAAGTACAGAATTCCAGCATTTTAACTCAAGGAGGGACCTTAGATATAATGCCTTCCTAACCTCTTTATCTTCCAAGTGAAGACATGGAAGTCCAGTGAGGTGAGGTGACTCCCCGAGGTTTCTCAGCTAAGAGAGCAGAGACAGACTTGAGTCTAGGTCTGACGCCTGTCCACTCCTTGACCATGGATAGACAAACCTCTATTCACCCAGGACACAAAGACCATGCCCCACTAACAGTCGTAGCCATAGTGTGTGGAGTGAAAATTCAACAAAATGAAATGAGGGAATGCCAGATTCTGGTTGCTATGAAATTATAATGATGGCCAAAGTGGACTCATTAGCTGTGCCTTCCTGGGCTAGCCGTGTGTTTAATTGAGAGACGGTGCTGCTGTTTGGCAATTCCATTTTAGCTCTCTTCTGGAGACTTATATACTTCCATTTAGATTATTTCCTCTTAGCCCTAATAACTATATCTTGTTGACTTTGTGGTTCAAGATCCCCTTCCTTGCTTTTCTTTTTCTTTTTCTTTTCCTTTTTTCTGTTTCCAGAGCTTAAAGGTTAGGAACTACCTTGCCAGATTTCCCTGGAGACCAACGCCGACTCTTTTCAAATTTCAAGAGCAGTTGGATGCTATTTTAATTTTACTATTACCATTGCAAAAATGGAACTTGCATGAGTTCACCTGAATATTGGCAAAATTAAAGAAAGTCGGGTTATCTATGTTGAAAAACATGTGTCTTCTCTGAGACTAATTTCTAAACCAGTGTTCGTTATATACTGTTTACTATTAAATTCCTCTCCTTGTGGTTTAATATTGTTCCAGGAAATGAAATGCAAGTTTAATAAGAATAGCAATTGATGGAACCATATGTTGGAACTCTAATTAATGTTCCTGATAAATGTTTAACACATTTATCATGGCTCTTGGTTTATAACTGTACTAACACAAAATAATGTGGTAGTGTATCCTGTAGAAATTTATAATTATCAAAGTAGGATTTATCATTAAGCAAGTATATAGCACTTCATTCTTAAATTTTAAAAATGATTTTATTCATTTGAGAGAGAAAGGCAGATATATAGAGAGATTGGGCACACCAGGGCCTCCACGCACTGCAAATGAACCCCAGACACATCTGGCTTATGTGGGTACCGGGGAATCAAACCTGGGTCCTCAGGCTTTGCAGGCAAGTGCCTTAACCACTAAGCCATCTCTCCAGCCCTTCATTCTTAATTTTTTAATGAGTTAAAGAATGTCAGTTAAGATATGTGTTAGCACACAATTATTTTACATTTAATGACACCATAAAGGGAGAATGTGTGAACTCTGTGTTCTGGTTGGCATCGTATGACCTGTGTAAGAGCTAAACTATTTGAAGTAGAAGTTATACAGAATTTTTAAGGTGAGCATTCACACATTTTTTTTTGTGTGTGAAAAATTGTAGATCAAAGAGTATTTTCCTCGAGGTTTTGAAAGTAGCATCACTATCCATTCAGCAAAATGACTTCCACTAAGTAAATAAAGCCATCCAGTGACAGTTTGAAGGATGCTTGCCCAGCGTCTCACTCTCCAGGGGGTCTTTGAACATAGATGATGCTGTGTACAAGAGGGTTAGGTCAATGATAACTTTTCCCAAGTCGGTTCTTCTCCGTGGAAGACGATTATTTTAATCTCGATGTCTGGACCGAAATTTTCTAATGGAATCTCCACAAATAAGAGCATCAGCAGGTGGCAAGCAAGTGAGAAAGAGACATGAAACCTGCGTGCCTCATGGAATCCCACTTGCTGCTGAGGGAGGAAGCTTTTCTTGATGACTCGAATTAGAGGGTACACTGGTCTCTTTAACTGGCAGATAAATGTCATGAACAGGCGAACGTTAATTTAACGAGAGATCCTTGTGGTCCAGGAGTCGCTGCTCCTTCAGCATCGTCCTATTGCTCACATGGACCTTTTTTTTTTTTTTTTTTTTTGTCTCTAACGAGAAAACCATGAGTAAGCATGTGATCATTAAACCTTTCCGACCGTGGAGAGCTCAAGTCTGTAACTGCAGGGGGACCTACAGGTCTCCCTTGCCTTCCTTGAGAGCATCATATGTAGGGCTGGCAGATCAAACACAAGCTGAAATTTCAGATAAGTAACAAATAGCCTTTGAATTGTGTCTCATGTGACATTACATTGAAACACTAATTTTCAAAAACCTGACATTCAAATCTAAATGGTGCCCTGCACTTTGATTGGTTCAGTCTGGCAACACTTGCCACATTGCCTCACTGTTTTTTTTTTTTTTTTTTGTGTGTGTGGGGGGGTAACTTCTCATTTTATTATTATTATTATTTTTAGAAAGATGGAGAGAGACAGAGAGAGGGGGGAGAGAGAGAATTGGCATACCAGGGCCTTGGCCGTTAAAATCGAACTCCAGATGCTTGTGCAACCTAGTGAGCACATGTGACCTTGCACTTGCCTCACCTTTGTGAGCCTGGCTAATGTGGGATCTGGGGAGTAGAACATGGGTCCTTAGGCTTCTCAGACAAGCACCTTAACTGCTAAAGCCATTTCTCCAGCCATGCCTTACTGTTTATTGTCCTGTTGATTTTGAAACTCAGGGGTCATCTTTCTGACATCTCCTCCCAGTTGTTATACAGATGTCCACCCACCCCTTTCTGGAGGAAAGAAGACACACTCAGTACAGAATCTGCCCACTGATTTTTGCCAATGTTGTTGATTACGAGAATGGACGTAGGTTTAAACACAGATACTTTCGTTACTCAAATAATTATGTCTTGGTAAATACATATTTTGATAATTATAATGACAGATAAAGGTTCAGGGGAGGTGGCTTAGTGGGTAAACTGCTTGTCACACACACATGAGGACGTGAGTTTTGATTCTCAGAACGTATGTAAAATCCAGGCATGGTGGCACACACTTGTAATCCCAGCACTGGGAAGGTGGAGACAGGAAGAGCTCTGGGACTTTCTGGCTACCTAGTGTAGCCAAATGAGTGAGTTCTGGGCTTAGCGAGAGAGCCTGTTTTAAAAGTAAATAAATAAAATGTAAGAGCAGTTAATTTAGATTTCTGACGTTGACCTCTGGCCTCCATATGCACATATGTATTCTCACGTGCATGTGAGTGTGTATCTGTACAACGCACATGCTGAAAGAAGGAATAGGGTCTGGTAATAAAAGATCTTGCCTTCATAACTATGGATTAGCTTGTGTGAGTATTTTAATGAGCACTACAAAAATAACACTTTTCTTGATTACAATGGGGGGGGGATTCTCCCAATTTTTGTGGCATTATTGGACTTTAGAAAAAAAAAGTAGCTCAAAAAATTGGAAGTTTTTCTGAAAGCATGAAAGTTTTAGAAGGAAGTATACTTTTCATGTAGACAAGATATTGATGAGATCTGCAGTCCCATTTCTAACACTTTCGTCAGACTAGCTGGTGGCAGGAGAATTTGGCCTTGGCTGTGGCTCAGAAGTATCTAGATGTTTGAGAGGATGACTGGCTACAAATGGGCTTGAAGACATGTGGGACTTCCAATCCATAGTGGTTTTTTCTTTAAGAGATCAAGGTTATGGTATGAAAAATGAAGGTAAAGATATATTCCAGCCATCACTGAGCACAGATCAAGTCACTGAACTTGTGTGTTTGTCTTTTCTTTTTCGGTGTGTGTGTGTGTGTGTGTGTGTGTGTGCAGGTGAGCGTGTGTGCATGGGTGCCAGTTGTGATCAGAGGACAACTTTTGGGTGTTAGTTCTGACCTTCCACCACCTTTGAGTCAGGGTCTCATGTTGTTCACACCGGCTTTTGGTAGGTTAGCTGGCCAATGTGCTTCCAGAAAACTCTTGTGTTTCTGCCTCTTCTCCCATCTTAGGTGTGGCTGGGATACAAACACCTGCCACAGTATGAGGCTTTAATGTGGATGCTGGGGTTCTGCAGTTGGGTGTTCATCTTGCAGGCAAGCACTTTATCCACTGAGCCATCTCACCAGTCCATCTGTCCTTTAAAATTTATTTTTTGTGTGTGCAGCTGCACCTGTGTATGTGTGTGTGTGTGTGTGTGTGTGTGCATGCACACACATGTGCATGTGGAGGCCAGGGGACAACCAGGATGTTGTTCCTCAGGTGCTATCCACCTTTTTTTTTAGAAAACTTTTTTTTTTGAGACAGAGTCTCTCATGGCCTAGAGGTATCTACCTAGAGGGTAGACTGATTGGCCTGCCAGCTATAAGGATCCTCTTGTCTCTGCCTCCCCAGAGCAGGGATTACAGATGTGTGTCACCTCACCTGGGGTCTCTATGTGGGGACTGGGGATGGAACTCAGGCTCCCATGCTTGAGAGGCAGGCACTTCACTGACTGAGCTCGTTTCCCAGCTAAGCACTTGTTCTTGTGTCATTCCCTAAATTCCTTTTGATGAGAACGTGGAGGAAGGGATGTGAGAACTCTCCCACCCTCTGCCACAGTTCCCTTTTCTTTATTCTGACTCAAGGATCTGAAACGGCTCCCAGGGCTCCATTCCAAGACATGGCTGGGAGAGAGAGAGAGAGTTGGTACAAGGATAGAAGTATGTCCCCGAGAGCCTAGGAAGCTTGTTGCCTTAGCTCATCGCGTCTCAGATGACTGACTAATGGACAAATGAATTTGCTGTAATGTGCACTGGGTTTGAAGAGAACACTGGGGATGGAGAAGGTGGCACAGTAGAGATGGCTGGCTGGTTTGTGTTTGGCTTCATAACATATTATACTCCTCAGAGAACTACCTAAGTATAGCAGGAGAATCAGAAAGATCCTCTCTGCACTAAATATATATATATAAAAAAGTTAAAAAAGCCATTTATAACAGTAATGAAGTTATATGTGATATTGCTTTTCCTCTGAGCAAGGCTGGGTCTTAGAGGCAGAACGAATAAGTGAAGTGGAGACTGGGAGTCTGAGGCCTTCTACCCAGGCATTTCGGGTTGTTTCTGATTCCACTGAGTGGGAACAATGAGAAGTGAAAGGGCACTTTTCAGTTGCAGGGACTTGTTAGGATGGGGCAGTCTGTGCTGGGAGGTCTACAGCCTGAATGTTCTCACAATATCAGGCCAGCCTTATCTACTTGATCTTCAGGCTCTAAAGTTTTTTGTTCTATTAACTTGGTCGACTTCCCAAGCACTAAGTCGGACCCTTGCTCTTCTTCTTTGGAATGAGTAACTGAAGTCACTGTCTGGCATTCTGGTTGCGCAGGGACCACTGCAGCCTTCTGACATGCCTTCCCCTCACTCAGTTGATGCCAACCTCTAGTTAGATTCGTTGGATGGCTCGCTCAGTTCATTCATTTCTGCATTCAGCAATTTAATGACTCTCTCCTCTAGGCCAGGCACCGTTCTGGGGTCTGGGGATAGATCAGTCAAATGAGAAAAGGTTCCATCACAAAGGCTCAGGTATTGCAAAGGTGACATCAACAAAACACTTTGAAACAGGGGAGGGAATGGTACTATGAGGAGGACATGTGAGGCAGGAACACGTTTAAGGCAGAACAGCCCACATGTCTGGAATGCAGGGAGTGGAAAGAGGGCTGTGGAGGTGAGAGCCAGTAGGTCTCTAGAGTGGGTCCCCACATGGACTGTAGCTCTTACTACAGTAGAGCTGGAGATCCACGAGAGGGTTTCAAAGAGAGAAACGACCTTGTATTGTAAAAGCGTAGAATTGTAAAATTGTATTGTGAAAGACAGAGTCTAATGACCCTTCATGTACTCACTACTTCGCTTTAACCATTATGTTTTATTAGCAGACATTTCTGTCCATACTTCTAAAGAATGAACGTTGTTTTTGAACACATAAAGCCTGTCATTTAACATGAACATTATTTCTTTAAATATCAAGACTTTAAATTTGATCACATTTGGAGAATCAAACTGATAAATTTTCTGATAGTTTAATGAAGCATAAGCAGGAGGTGTTAAGGATCGAGCAGCAACTAAGTCCTTGTCAGAGTAGTACGTTTACCGAACAGCTAGCTGTGGTGCATTTCAAAGAGAATATAAACACTGGCTTTATGCTTCTGACATTTTTGAGTAACAAGGATGGAACCCAGAATGTCATGTATGCTACGCAAGTGCTCCACCACGGGGCCACAGCTGCAGCTCCGGTAATTCTTAAATTTCTTTTTATCAACATTATCCATTGCTGTTATTTTTCTATATTGAGGCGCCATCATTGTAATTGTCAAACGAGGGAAAGGACAGAGTTATTTGCACATTTTATAACATGTTCTAAAAGTTCCTTAGAGAATGGCTCAGAAAAATCTTGGTTAACTAGGCATGAAACATTGGAACTCCAAACTCCCATTTTCTGTGTTGTCTTTTCTCAGCGGTGGGACGTTTGAACAGCTTACCAGGCACTTATCAGGATGTATTTGCCATCTAATCTCTCAAGATAGCTATATTAATTAAAGTGATATCACAGAGCTATTTCCATGTAATTGAACCAAACAGAACCCAGTTGAAATACATTCAACAGCTGTGAAGACGTACAGAATTCCACAGTCCAGCAGTTTGGAAACCTCCAGAACTGGGGGAATGGCAGCACAGGGAGAAAGGGAAGATGTTGGTACAAGGTGCACAGGCAGTGGGATGCCATTGGGTTTTTGTGTGCTGAGGACTGTTCTAGGCTCACAAGGGTGGGAAAAGGATGCTCTTGGCAGAACACACGAGCCAAGGCATACAGTTTGAGGAACGGGACATAATTGGGTGTAGGAATCCAGAGTACATAGAAGGAGGGAGAAGGAGCATTGTTGACATGGGCCTGGAAAAAGGTCAAGATGTTCTAGAGAGTGCCTTGTATGTGTTATCCTAAGTCAAAGGGATAATAATAGTATGGCCAGACCCCAAGACTCTAGGAGAGTTATAGAATCGTTGCCCTTCATGGGGTGCATCACGGACATCAGTCAGTCTTCTCTGACCATGAGGTCTAAACATTGAGTAGCTCTCTCTATCCTAATGTGTGTTCCCATATCTCCAGGTGACATCAGCTGCAAACACTGTCCTTGCTACACTGAAGTGCTCCCCCGTGTCTTCTGAGGGTTAAGCAAGCCACTCCCCCCGCCCTCATCAATAGCAATAGAATAATTGCCCTTTGAGCTTGCTTTGAGTAGAGAAGTGTGGTGTTTTGAATGCAAATGTCTCCCACAGGCTTATGTGTTAGAACACTTGATCGCCAGCTGGGGGCGCTGTTTGGGAAGGTTGTGGAACCTTTAGCAAGTGGAGCTTTGCTGGAGGAAGTGGGTTACTGGGGAGTAGGGTCTTGAGGTGTTACGGCTTGGCTACATTCAATGTACGCTCTCTACTTCCTCGGCTGGGGTGACTATGGCTTCCAGCTTAGCATGATGGACTCAGCCCTGAGGATTGTAAACCCTGGTGAGCTCTACCCTTTGGAACTGTAAGCCGAGTTAAACACTTTTCCTTCCATAAATTGCGCCTGGTTGGGTTTTTGTTCCCAGCAGTGAGAAACAGAAGAAGAGTAAGCCTAAAGATTTAATGTCCCACATCTAAGAGAGCCCTTACTTAGCACAGAAGCCACAATTCCTGCTCTGTGATTATGTTGAAAGATCTGGTCTTGCTAAACAGATAAAATTATTCTATGGGCCTCAGTAGATGGCTTAGTGGTGAAAGGGACTTGTTTGCCAGGCCTGCTGGCCCAGGTTCAATTCCCCAGTCCTCATGTAAAGTAAGATGTACAAAGTGGCCCATGCCTCTGGAGTTCATTTGGAGTGGCAAGAAAGTTTGGCGTGTTTGCGTGCTCTCTCTCTCTCTCTGCTTGCAAATACATAAATAAATAAAGATTATATTTAAATTTTTTTCTGTGCACAAGTACCCCTGTTCATTTTAGACCCTATCTAGCCATCTCCTATGCCAGAATCATCCTTTTGCATTTGATCTCTTTGTAGAAGATGCCATGGTAGATGAATCGTGATAATTTTTTGTGGTTTTCCAGGTAGGGTTTCATTCTAGCCCAGGATGACCTGGAATTCATTATGTATTCTCAGGCTGGCCTTGAACTCATGGCTATTATTCTACCTCTACCTCCCAAGTGTTGAAATTAAAGGCATGCACCATCACACCTGGCTTGGATTATGATAATTCTTCATTTTAAAAATTATTTATTTATTACAGAGAGGAAGAGAGAGAGAGAGAGAGAGACAGAGTGAGAATGGGCATGTCAGGGCCTCTCACCACTGCAAATGATCTCCAGATGCATGCACCACCATGTGCATCTGGCTTACATGGGACCTGGAGAATTGAACCTGGGTCCTTAGGCTTTTCAGGCATACACCTTAATCCCTAAATTAAATGCTCCCATCAGTCATTGCTGATAGTGCTCAGGGAGCTAAGAATATGAAAACTCTACCCAAGTGTTCCTCCTCCTTTCCCCCCCCCCCCATTTATCCCCTGGCTTTCTTTCTCTTCTTGATTTCTCTTCTCCCACGTTAGAAAAGCGACATGTCCTGTTAGCAGTTGGAGAGCAAATGATTCTTTTTGACAGCTACGCTGGGATGCGTGGCTGTCATAGGGACGTTGAGAAGACCTAACTTGGTACCACCACCTCCTCCCAACTTGTCTTTTATGCACATTGTTACTCTTAGGAAAGAAATTCTGAGAAATGGTTGTACTCTCCCGGGGCCCATTGAAGAAGCCCTAGCTGGCTGCAGATGCGATTGTTGGGCTGAGCCATGGGATCCAGAGCTTGTCATACAACTGTAATGCCGGAAAGAGTTCAGAAAGCAGAGTGGTAATTTCTCCTCTTCCAGATGAAGGCACTGAGGTGTGGAGAAGTTTGCTTACTCCAAGCACCTTTTTTTTGTTTAGAATTTGACCATTCTGATTCGAACACCTTTTCTCCACAGTCCATGGCTTTCTTGATTTTATCCTGAAGCTGAAATGTGATAACATTTCAGCCATGTGCTGCACAGTGACATCAGCTCCCCAAATAATTTTTTTTTTTGTTAAGCAAAACATTTCAATTTGCAATTCTGGACATGTTTGTGTGGACTTTTTATGTGATGACATGTTGGTCCTATCTCTAGGATGGGGTCATAAATGAAGTGATTTATAGCTCACACTCAAGAAGGGAGGCCAGAGTTTTCCTGAGGTTGTTTGTGGTTCTTGATGTTAAGTAATAGTGCGTTTGGGATTCTTGCCTAAGTGTGAGTGTGCCCAGAATTTCTTGCTTATGTCATCTGCTTCCCAAGGCAGAGGCTGGCCTCAGTGTCTCCCTTTCTGGACTACTCCTAACCCTCGTTGCTCCTCTCTTTCTCCTTCCCCTTTTGTATCTGTCTATCCTTCCAGTATACTCCTTGCCTAATTACGCACAGCTGTTCATTCAGTGCTGTTGAATAAGTGAATTAAGTTTTAAATAATTCTGCATGCAAGTATGTTGGTTATTGTCTACTATAATGTCCTATTCCTTTGTGGAAATTAGACTGGAAATCCAACTTTTTATACTTTATTTACCTACTTATTGTTATTAATTATGAACTGTAATGTGCGAACAAATCATGTATGGGTTACTTTTGCCTTGTGCTATACTTTTATAGCCCCTCTCTACCTCTGCGCCCCCCCCCCCACCGGTTTCACTGGGGGCCTTCCTTGAAGAAGGTGTGGAGTCAGACCACGGCTTTCTTTCTCTCTTGCCTTAGCTCCTCTTTCACTTTACACTGGGCTTACTTCTTGCCTCTGGGCTTCTAGATCTGGCCATTCATTAGCACTTGTAACAGATTGATGTGAGTAGAGAAAGGACAGGTGATGAAACTCAAATTGGGTCATTTGGGTACGCATTAGTAACTGATAAAAGATAAAAAGATATTGAGCAAATGGGTCTTTTTAGGGGACTTGTTTCCCATTAGTGTGGAAAATTAACACTTCCTTGTATTTTGGGGTGAAGACGTTTTTCTTAAGTGAGTGGGAAAAACCTCTTGACATTTTATAAAGAGCCTTACTTTTGAATGGTGAATGCTAATGTTCTTTGTGTATAAAGAATTTCAGAACTCTTGTATATGAGCACTAATGACACATTGTTTTTTATTTCTGTGAGTTCAAATAGATATTTTCTAGTTGGATGTGGTATTGCATGCTATCACTTGGGAGGCTGAGGCAGGGGAATTGCTAAAGTCCAAGGCCAGCCTAGGTTACATAGCAAGACCTGGTATAAAAAGAAAAAAAAAAAAAAAAACGGATTTCCTGAAATCACATTTTTAGTAAATATCCAAACTTTAAAGCCATGTTAGCTCTACTAACTTTGTTTCCATGGACTGCAACAGAGTTCCCAACCTTTGTTCTAGAAATTAAATTAGAATCCTTCAATAATATTATTGGCCTTGACATAAAAAATTACAGGCAATCACTTTTGGGACTTATGAGTTTACGGATGAGATCTGAGACAATGACTTTGTTCCCAGATGTGAACTGCTTTGCACTTGGCTTGGGGTCCCTTTGGGTGGAGCTCTCAAGAATGGTGTTGTATGAGGGAACCTGGGCCTCTGGGGTCACACTGCCTGGGTCCTTGACTCCAGAGTTCACTGGCTATATGACTTTGATACAATGCCTCATCTCTGTGGTGCCTGGGTTCTAGAAACAAGTGTGATTAGAATAATGGTGTTTTTTGGGGGGTTGGGGAATATGAACGAAAGTAGCTTGCGACAGTCATCTGTATGGTGTGAAAGCTTGCTCACCTAATGGACCTGCTCTTTTTGTTTCCTGTTAGACCAAGAGTCAGTTGCCTTTTCCAGAAGTTCAGGGAGTGGGCTTGACCTTGGCAGAAGCTGGGCTTGTGGCCGCAGGGTTTTCCCTGGAGAATCTCATGTACTGCTTTCATCACCGCAGTGTGTGTATGTGTGTGTGTGTGTGTGTGTGTGTGTGTGTGTGTGGTGTAGTCATCTACTGCACCTTTTAGGGAAGAATATTTTCTGTCTCAGTTTATTCACCAGATGACATAGTATACATATAAATTAAGCTCATCAAATGGATAGTATGAGACAAGGGATAGCTAAATATTGAGCTTGCAGCTAAACAGTGTAAAGAAGCTAGAATCATTTCCAGAAGGTTGAAAAGGTCTATCTTGTCACACAGGAAATATTTTATAACTTGTCTATTCCAGATCGTAACTGCCACATGCTTTCTGGTGTTGCCTAGGCTAGACTCGGGAGTCATTTAATTTTAACTTCTCTAAAAATTTTAGGTTCAGAGTTTTCTTTCCCAAACTGTATTAGTTTAGATAGAGTCCATTCTTACCCACCTCTTAAAGAATGTTTGTTAACTTCCAGTGAAAACAAATGAAAAGAGTCATGCATGGGATCAAATGCCAGTATTCCCAGCACTCAAGAGGTAGGAGGATTGCCATGAGTTTGAGGCCAGCCTGGACTACAAAGTGAATCCCTGTATGAAAAAAAAAAATTATGTGAGAGGGTTGGAGAGATGGCTTAGTGATTAAGGCATTTGCCTGCAAAGCCAAAGGATCCTGGTTCAACTCTCCAGGACCCATGTAAGCCAGATGCACGAGGGTGCCTGCATCTGGAGTTCCTTTGCAGTGGCTGGAGGCCCTGGCGCGCCCATTCTCTCTCTCACTCTCTCTGCCTCTTTCTCTGTCTCCAACAAATAAATAAAATATATTTAAAAAATTATGTCTCAGGGAAATTTTGCTGAAGAGGGGGCAGAAAGAATGTCAGAGCCACATGTTGGGTCATGATATGCAGAGACATTTATCCTACCCATAACTATGGGCTAACTCCAGAATGCATGACCCATATACCTCAACAAAGAGGAGCCAAGGGGAGGGGGTAGGTCATGGATAAGCCTAATAATGGTACCAAACTGACTGTACTTGCTGAATATAAAACTAATTAATAAAAAAATAAAAAATTAATAAAAAAGAAAGAAAAAAAAGTTGTTGGACTTGGAGCAAAAAAAAAAAAAAATTATGTCAAAGCTGGGTGTTGTGGCGCACGCCTTTACTCCCAGTACCTGAGAGGCAGAAGTAGGAGGGTCACTGTGAGTTCGAGGCCAGCCTGGGACTACATAGTGAATTCCAGATCAACCTGGGCTACACTGAGACCCTACTTCAAAAAACCAAAACAAAAAAAAAATTATATCAAAATTGAAATGCAAAATTGCATAGGAGCTAGAAACACACCCCAGGTATGTTCTGGACCTCAGCAGAAAGCACCTTCAATATGTGCACATTCATGTGAATATTTAAATATTTAAGTCAGGAAGAACATGAGCGACCATGTTCATATGGATTCATGTGCTGGTACACGGACAAGCATCAGTAATTGGCTTCTCAGTCCTCTGTCCATTCTTCTATTACAGCAATAGACTCCCGTGTACCTCCTGTTCTCAATTGTTCTCAATTCTTTCATTAATATATTTAGCGAGTATTTATCACTTGCATTTTTAAAATGCTATGTATTGATTTATTTATCTGACTTTATATGGGTGGCTGAGGAATTAATCTCAGGCCAGCAGGCTTTGAAAGCAAGCACTTGTAACCACTGAGCCATCTCCCCAGCCCTTGGTTATTTCCGTGTGTGTGTGTGTGTGTGTGTTTGTGCACGTGCATGAGGATGCTAGAGGACAATCTTGGATGTTGTCCCTTAGGAACACTGCCCTACTCCTTTGAGACAGGGTCTCATTGTCCTGGAACTCACCGCTTAGGCTAGTCTGGCTGGCCAGTGAGCTCCAGGGATCTTCCTGCCCCTCCCCCTCAAGTACAGGGGTTATAGGTGTTTGTTACCACATCCAGTATTTTATATGGAAACTGGGGATTAAACTCGGGTCCCAATGCTTAAGAGGCAAGGGCTTTCCAGACTGAACTATCGCCCCAGCCCCATTATTGATTACCCTTTAATTGTAATGAAATGCAAGTGATGTGTGTGGGTGTATGAAACAAAGGTTTAGATTGCTTAGGTGATATTTTTGTAAGGCTTGCAGTCCAGACAGGACACACCGTGTAAAATAGGATTTTATTCATTCCACGTTTATCTTCTGAATGCCTGTTTTGTCAGTGCTGTGTTGTAAACTGGGAACAGTATTGACCATAATAGTTCCTCTTTCCTGGAGATTGACACTGAATACATAGCTGATTTCAGTATAGTTACATATGAGATATTTGGGTCAAACAGGTAATTTCTGTTGAGAAAGTCAATGGCTGCTTCCCAAGAAGGAGGGGTTCTCACAGGAGATTTTTCCTTTTCTTAAAAAAAATTATTTTATTTGTGGAGAGCAAGCGAGCGAGCGAGAGAGAGAGAGAGAGAAACAGAGAGGGAGGGGGAAGAATGGGTGCACCAGGGCCTCCAGCCACTGCAAATGATCTCCAGATGCACACACCACCTTGTGCATCTGGCTTTCATGGGTCCTAAGGAATCAAACCTGGGTCCTTAGGCTTCTCAGGCAAGTACCTTACGTGCTAAGCCATCTCTCCAGCCCCAGAATTTTCCCTTTTGGCCAAGATAGGAAGTAGTGTTGGTGAATGCAAAGATCTGCTGTCATGGTCTGGGAAGGGTGACACGTACAATGAGCCTCCACACGAGGGGCAGGACCAGACGGCTAGCTAGGTGGTAATGGCCTGATGTTACAGAACATGCATCTCATGGACCAGCAAGGTTTAGCATGAAGTGTTTGGGGCAGATGTTCATGGACCTCAGGAGGCCTGTGAACACCCTAAGACTAGAAGTGAAGTCTCTAAAAAGAGTAGTTTCCTGACCTCCATTATCTAAAGAGATGAATACACGTGATGGGAGATGATGGTAACACAAGAAGGATTCTGAACAGAGGGCCTATCGCGTGCGATGGAACTGTCACTGGCTGTGGTGTGCAGATTACATTTGTGATGTGGGATGTGGTAGGCACGGAGTTTGGGATGCTTGTGAGGAGACTCAGCATGAGCCTACATTCATTCGAGGGTGAATTGTGTTATTAGTAATTTAACCAGACACAAGGAGGTACTGTCAACTATGGCAAGTAAGGCAGCCACAGTCCCAGTCGTGGTGAAGGTAACTGCTTATGGCGTAAGACGCATAATTAAATATAGCCCCACAAAGCGTGGGCCCATGGTATCAGTGATTTATTTATGCATACGTTCGTTCCACACTTACTCTGCGAGAGTCTCTCCCCAAGGTGCTGAAAATGAAGCTCATATTTTAACAGAGAAAATGGACAGTGAAATACATTCGTTTAGATCAGGTAGGATATGGGTTAATGGGAAGTGTTGTCCAATAAACAAGCCAGGGTAAGAGTATAGAGATTAAGGGGCCAGGAAAGCAGACCTACTAGGAAAGGGGGTGGACCTACAGAGGGAGGAAACAGCCTCAGAGGAGGATGCTGGGAGGGGAATACATGGCTTGATCGACTAGAGGCAGCAGCTATTCAGTTATGTTATTACCTGGAACTAGTTGATCACGGGCAGGTGTGCTGTGAGGGACAGGTAGAGGCCTTCTAGGCCATGGAAAAGGACCTTGGTTTGTGGGAACCTACCACAGGTTTTAAATAAGGAAGAGCAAAGACCTTTCTGTTCTGAAGAGTGACTCAAGGTCTATTTGAAGGAGGCTGACGGGTCACCAGAGCTCCCTGGAGAAAAATAAGCTTGTGCTGAGAAGGGACCATACATGGGGGTTGTTCGGTGGTGAGGGGTTCCAGGCAGCAGGAATAGCATGTCTCAGTGCCTCAGGAGGATCACAGAGCCACGTGGGAGGCAGGAGTATGAGCAAGCTTTCTGGGCATGGCCAAAGATACAGTTTTGTAAGCATTAGGTTTGTGATTTTTTTTTTTTTGGTTCATTCAGGGCATGGTCCAGAGTAGGCAGAATAGGTAATTAGCATATATAATAATGTATTTATTTATTTGAGAGAGGGGAGGGGAAGAAAAGAGGGAGAGAGAGAGAGAAAGGGAGAGAATAGGCATGCCACCTTAACTGCTAAGCCATCTCAAACGGTATTATTATCTCTCAGACGTGATTGGTGAAAAGAAGGAATGGGAAAGATAGGTCAGAGTGTTTTAAAAAATAACTAAATATATGATGAGAAGTTATAAAAAGGAGCTATATCTAACAAGTGTTTATTAAGGACCTACTGTGTGCCAGTGTGCCAGTGTGCCAGTTAAAATTGACAACAAAGGATATATGATTAATCTTGTTTTTGGAATATACTGTTTATGAGGGAAAGAGCCACTTAGCAATTATCCTACAAATATAAAACTGGAAAATATGGTCATGAAGAATAAGCGTAGGAAATTTTGAGTTCACACAGCTTTAGGGACTGGATTTGGTGAAGAAATATTATTAAATTATTTCACTGGCACTTAATTAAACCATGTTCCTAGGGAGTGGACATCTGTTGGTTCTTTTGTAAAAATATTTGCTCTAGAAACCAAAGCTTTCAGCATTTTAAAAACTGTTTGGTTAACAGGGCAGTAATACTGTTGGATAGCTCGTACCATTATTTATGGCTGGAAAATCAGCAGTATTAGATTACACAGAGTTTCAAGCTTTTCTTTTTTATTTAATGAAAATTTTATTTACTATTTTTTTATGTGCTGTTTTTACTCTCTGGAGCAAGTACTAAATCTTTCAGATATCCCTTTTAATTATGTTGACAATGTCGTATTATCAGTGGGGCATTCATTTAGAAATAGTTAGAAATCAATTGATAAAATGGAAGTGTCAATGCAACTGGATCAAGAACGTTGACTTTCTCGTTTTGATAGGTGAGTGATGCTGTGGTCAGTCTCATTCTTCTTCTGACTTTACCTCGCATTTTTCTACTTACTCTTCCTCTGCCATTATCCTGTCCCTTAGTCATGATTAAAATATGTTAAATCATTGTACTGGTCCCTTTCTCATTGCTGTGACTAAATGCCTAACGAAGAAACAACTTAAGGCAGGGAGAGTTTATAGCTTGAGGGGTACAGCCCATCATGGTGGAGAAGGCTTGGTGGCAGGAGCACTCAACAACCCACAATCAGGAAGCAGAAAATGGTGAGTTCTTTGTGCCAGCTTTCTCCTTTTTATTAAGTCTGGGACCCCACCCGTGGTATAATGCCACCCACACTTAGGGTGGACCATCCTAATCTAGAATATCTCTTACAGACATACACAGAAGGTCATTCTTTTAGCACTTCTAGGCTGGCTTTCCAAGACCTTGATTCATGAACTGTGAGCTGTGATAACCAGGCACATTTTTTAAAAATTTATTTATTTGAGAGCGACAGGCAGACAGAAAGAGGCAGAGAGAGAGAGAGAGAGAGAGAGAGAGAGAGAGAGAATGGGCGCGCCAGGGCTTCCAGCCACTGCAAATGAACTCCAGATGCGTGCGCCCCCTTGCGCATCTGGCTAACGTGGGTCTTGGGGAGTCGAGCCTTGAACCGGTGTCCTTAGGCTTCACAGGCAAACGCTTAACCGCTAAGCCATCTCTCCAACCCAACCAGGCACATTTTGATATCGTTACTGGAACTACAGTCTGCCCCAACAGGAGTAAAATGGTCTTCACTGATGGCTTATGTATTGAGTGCCTGCTGTATGGCCAAGATTTACGTGTGATAACTTATTTAATCTTGACAAGTGCCCCACTTGACAGATGAAGAAACGGAGGCTCAGATGAGTACAACAACTGTTTCAAAGTTCGCTTAACCAGAAAGTGGTAGGCCCGAGGCTTGAAATCAGAGCTAGGCCCAGACCCCAAACTCTAAATCTCACTGCGTATGGTTGCTCATATGACATGGTAACTTTTGAGTATCGTGAGCTATATTCTCAGTCAGTCTGTAATTCTCATTATGGTATCTGTCTCTGCGTTTTTCGTTTTACAAACATTTTTTAATTGAGAACTTCAATACATGCACATGTTGTAATTTGATTATATTCCTGTCCCATTACCTTCTTTTGTTCCCCTCCCCATGCTTCTATTCCTTCCTAGTGCACAGTGTCTCAGTGCAGTGCCAGGTTTCTCCTTATATAAATACTCTAAAGTAATTTACTTATTTTTTTTTATATTATGAGGCTGTATTTTTTTTTTCTTTATTAGTCAGTTCTGTATTCAGCAAATACAGTCAGTTTGGTACCATTATTAGGCTCATCCGTGACCAACCGCCTCCCCTTGGCCCCTCCTTGTTGAGGTATACGGGTCATGCATTGTGGAGTTAGCCCACAGTTATGGCTAAGATAAATGTCTCTGCATATCATGACCCAACATGTGACTCTGACATTCTTTCCGCCCCCTCTTCCGCAAAATTTCCCTGAGCCATGTTGGGTTCATTTTTGGTCTGCTTCAGTGATGAGGTGTTGGGGGCCTGTAATTTACTTATTTATTTGCAGAGTGAGAGAGGGAGGGGCAGAGAGAGAGAGAGAGAGAGACAGACAGAGAGAGAGAGAGAGAGAGAGAATGGCAGAGCAGGGCCTCATGCTACTGCAAGTGAGCTCCATATGCATGCATCACTTTGCACATCTGGCTTTATGTGGGCACTGGGGAATTGAACCTGGGATGGCAGGCTTTTCAAGTGAGCACCTTTAACCACTGAGCCATCTCCCCAGCCACTGGTTTCTCTTTAATGACATTAATCTCTTTAACAATTGACTCAGATTTCGAGATGCCTTAAGCTCACAATTTTCCTTGCCAAACTGCACATTCTCTTTTTCTCTCTCACTACAGACCTTAATCACAGCACTGAATGGCTACCACAACACAATCTCAGTGCTGTCCTATCTTGAGATTTCCTCCGTCAAACAAATTAGTCCATTACTTTTTTTTTTTTTTTTTTTTGGCCACACTATAAGCAAATTTCCTTTAGCTAAGTTCCCAAGAGAGTCCTTGTTCCCCTCTGAAGTCTTATGAAGTGGCTGACTTGCCACTGTGCATGTCCCCTTCAGCATTCTGCTTTGCCAAACTTCCACCAGAATGGCTCTTTAAGCTTTGTTTATAGCAATTTAGGGCTTCTTTAGTCCAAGGTTCCAAACTCTTCCACATTCCTATAAACCAGTTCTGAGCCTAAAATCCACATACACAGTCAGGATTCTCACAGCAATGACCCTAATTCTGGTTCCGTTTTTTTTTAATACTAGTTATTTTTCTCTTGCTGTAATCAAATACCTGACAAGGAGCAACTTAAAGAAGGTTTTATCTTGGTTTGTAGTACAAATGGAACAGGCAAGGCGTGGTGGCAGGAGCGAGAAGGAGCCAGTGCCGTTCAGCCCACAGCCTGGAAGCAGAGAGTGATGAGTGCTATCCAACTAGCTTTCCCCCTTTTATTCAGAGGGCCAATAGCACCCACAGTTAGGGCCGGTCTTCCCACCTCAATTAGCCTAATCTAGAGACTCCCTTACAGAAATGCCTGGAGATTCGTCTCCTAGGTGATTCAATGTACAATCAAATCGACTATAGAGATTAACTGTCCCAGCACTGGGCGTGAATTGTCCTTTCATTTCCACCTTAAATTTCTACCCTGATTCTTTCTAGAGAGTCCTTAAAGGCATCTGTAAGACTGAAGACATTTAAGCTCTTGATATGTGTGATCCAGGAAACCCTCGCAGAAGACTTTTGTGAGAAAATGCAAAGGTTTCATGAAAATTCAATGAGAAAAGGATAATAAACATTTTTGAATTTATTTTTGTTTATTTTTATTTATTTATTTGAGAGCAGCAAACAGACTGGGCCCTACAATTCACGAGGTCATATGCATGTTATTTATCTAAAAAGTTGCATTATGGGCAGTAAATGCAGCCTGGGTAGTTTTCCTCTCTTCTTTGGGATGCTTTCTACTTTCAAGCTGTATGTTTACAGTCGAGTTTCCATAATCCAGACTCAAAGCTAAAGTTTAGGTGAATAACATTTTTTGCTAATAGTATACATACCTACTAGTTCTAGGAAAAAATGTGCTTTTATCTGTTTTGAATACATTAAAAACAAATTTTTATATATTCCATTTATATTATGAAAATGATCACTTCATTGATTCAGTTATTGGTAATTTGCTATCAGTATTTGTTAGGTCCCTATTCCCAGCTGAAGAGCTATGTATGCTCCTAGCACTTGGGTTAAGGAAGACAAATCAGACTGGAGAGATAGAAATAAGTCAGCAGAAGAAACACACAGGCAAGCTGCTAGATGGTTCAGATGTGAAAATAAACTATTTCAAGTCTGTGAGCACTAGGAGTGGCTGCTAGGAGAGGAATTCATGGAAAAGGAGACCGTAAAAATAATCATTCAAAAAATCCTTCAGTATTCCCCTCACAGCTGTTAGAATGGCTGTGATCACCAAAAATCACCACTACTACCACCACCACCACCATCACCAAAACCATCACTGTCAAAAACAAAAACCCAACTTAAAAACCCAGAAAATAATATTTGTATTTTGGTAGAAATGTAAAACGGTGTAGCCAAAATAGAAACTTTCATGATTACTACTTAAAATGCTGCAATTATAATATGACCTAGTATTTCTATTCATGAATGTTAATGAAAAAAATCCCATAGCTCTCACCTCAAAATGAATGAGAGACAGCTTATTCTGGAGGGTAGCCTCAAACTCACAGCAGTCCTCCTACCTCTGCCTCCTGAGTGCTGGGATCAAAGGCATGCACCACCATGGCCTGCTCTGGAGCTAAATATGAATGACCTGTGGCATGGGGCCGTAGATTTGGGTTATCCCAAAATTACATGTTAGAACATGGGGACAGTCTCATGAAAGTTCTGTAGTAAAAGAACAGAGTCTAAATCTTGTCACTTTTCGAATTCATTTGTGGAAACATCAGGTAGGTAGGCTACAGGAAAACAGGGAAATCTCTGCTACAGGCTTCAAATATTATTGATGAAAAACTTAGATTTTGGATGGGTCGAAGCTAGTTGTCTGTTAGTACATTCCAAAAAGGTTTCATCTGATAGTCATAAGGATTTTAGGTCAAACACAGAGGTGGACAAGAGATGGTTATTAAGGGGGACCGAAGAAAGCCCAAGATAATTTGTCTGTGAACTTGTAAACTTCCATCTGTCTACAATCCCAGGAATTCTAATCAGTCAATCAGCCTCATCGGATGTTTGAAGTAGGTGCAACTGTTTTCTAGAACTTCAGTTCACATGGACATATGTCTGAAAAATATTAAAAAGGGGGGAGGTCTTGAAGAAATATTTTATACGTATATCATAGGAGCATTGTTCACAATAATTAAAAGGCAGAAATGATCCAGGTGTCTGTGGATCGATCAGTGGGTCAACAAAACAGGATAACTACACATGGTGGACTAATAGTCTTAAAAACAAAGGAGGTTCTAGCTAAGCATGGTGGTGCATGCCTGTAAGCCCAGCACTTGAGGGGGCAGGATTATGAGTTTGAGGCCAGTCTGGACTACATAGCGAGCTTAGGCTACAGATCAAGAAAGATGCTGTCTCAGAAAACTAAATCAAAAAATAGGGAAGGAAGCTCTGACATATATATGCACAAGGATGGACATTATGCTAAGTGCAACATGACAGGCCATCAAAAGGACAACTGCTGCGTGATTTCACTTCTATGTCGTCACTAGGAATGTGAAATCCATTGGCACAGGAAACATAATGATGGCTGTGAGGCAGCTAGGGGAAGTGGGGAGTTACTGTTAATGTTCACAGAGTCTCAGTTCTTTGAGATGATTGATTGTACATCCATGTGGTTATGCTTAGTGCTATTGAATATTGATAAATTTTATTAGGTATGTTTTTTTTTACCACAATTAAAAAGTGCAGTGCAATTGATCCTTGAACAATGTGGGAGTTAGAGTCACACCTTTACCTCGTCAACAATCCTCCTTCCTTCCCTTTCTCCTTCCTTCCCTTTTCTTCCTTCTTTCTCTTTCTTCCGTCTCTCCCTCTTCCTCTTTCCTTCCTTAACAACTAAAGATCTTTATTACTAGGCACTTGTAGTTTGTTTTAAAAAAATAACTAAAATGTAAATTGTTAAAATGAAGTCTTAAAAAATATCAACCTGGGACTGGACAGATAGCTCATCCATTAAGGTGCTTGCTTACAAAGCTTAACAACCTGGCATTGATTCCCCAGTACCCATGCCAGGCAGGTGTAAAAAGTGGCACATGCATCTGGAGTTTGTTTACAATATCTAGAGGCCCTGGCCTGCCCATACTCTCTCTCTCTCTCTCTCTGCTTGAAAATAAACAAAATATTTTTAAAAACTCTCAGCTTGACCAGATGTGAACAATATCAAAATCTATGAAAGTGGATCAAGAAAATCTAGGATAGGGCTGGGGAAATGGCTTAGTGGTTAAGGTCTTGGCCTGCGAAGCCTAAGGACCCCTGTTTGATTCCCCAGGACCCATGTAAGCCAGATGTACAAGGGGGCACATGTGTCTGGAGTTTGTTTGCAGTGGCTGGGGGCCCTGGGGTGCCCATTCTCTCTTTCTATCTGCCTCTTACTCTCCTTTCTCTCTCTCTAAAATAAATAAATATTTTATAAAAATAAAAAAAAAACAGGCTGAAAACATTTGTTATTACCCCCAAAGAAATGTTTTCAGGTGAAAACAATTAAAAGTACTGTGCTGCACTGGTGATGAGGATGGTTCTATTTTCTAGTCAGCAGGCCGAAAGCCGGTCCCGAAGGGCTTCAGTCCTGGTCTACTGTCCATCACTTAGGGCTGGAGCTGGTATTTCATACACATTCCTTCCTGTTGGGAGGCTAGATGTGTTCTCACTCTGGCCCTGGGTGGTCTCGGGAGTGGATGGATTCTGAGCTGTTGGTTGGGCTGCTTTTATTTACTTGCCATTTCATGTTTTTCAAAAGTTTTGATGACTAAGCGGTACCACATTGAGGGGCTGCTGCCGTGGGGTGGGTGGGGGGTGTCTCATCTTGACGCTTACGTCATTTCCATTGCTGCCCTCTCGAGGCAGTGCGTGGTCAGTGAGAAGCGTACCTACAGGATCATGGCCTCTGGCTGTCTAGTGCTCCTGTATCCTGGTTGTCTTTACCCACCATTTCGCCTCATTGCACAGGAAGGTTTGGGATACCATGAGCCAGACCTTGGGCACTTTGGCTCATAGTAGGGTGGTGGTGTTGGTCCTGGCCTTGTTAGGGTTCTCTGGGCCCTTCTTCCTGTCCCCACTCTCCATATCTTGGAAGTTCTGCTGGTAATTGCACAGAGGACCCCTAGGACAAGGGTGGCATCTGTAATGGTTCTGCTCAGCTGCATACTTGCAGCCTTGAACCAGAACTCCACTAGGACCCTGATGCTGAGCTCCAAGCCCTTCCCTCCTGCAGTTCATTCCGGTCCCTCTGTCTCTGCTCTGCAAAGGTACTTTCTGGGTTCTTGGATTTTGTTTTTTTGGGGGGGGGGCGATGGGGGAGCTCAGCACACAAAACATCTTTCATGTTGTTCCTGCTGACAAAAACATTTCTGTTTCTTACACCCAACCATTCCAAAATCCCGAAAGATTGATTTCCGTGACTTCCTTGTCCCCTCCTGTGGGGCTGTGAAGTCAAGCCTGCGCCGCTGTCCATGGTCCCCGGCTTGTTGAAAGGGGTGATGCCGGTTGTGGCCATGGTGACCAGGCAGGATGTGATAGTCTCTGGGTCAGTGGTGGCTATACAGCGGTGCTCAGGCCTCTGTGGGTCACTGCCATCAAACTCCTTGAATAACTTGCAACTGAGCTAACTATCAAGAGCTCGTCATTGGCTGGAAACCTTCCTGGTGACAGTGTATCAGAACATTTATTTAGTGTGTTGTGGGTATAATATATGGTGAGAAAGACTCCAGAACTGTGAGAGATCTTTTTCTGCAGGACACAAGTTACTGGCTGCGTCAACATGCATTTTTTTGCAGTTACTCTCAACCTGAACTCAGCAGCAGTACCAGTGGGTGTGGTGTGGGGGTGGGCAGGAAGGGGAGCTATGACCTGGTACAGTTAGTTTCTGCGATTATGATTTCGAGGTGTAGTTTTATTCTTGTTGACATTTCTCTTGACTGCAAATGCTGCCATACATGGTCTGTATTTGTGTGCTTAAGTTTTGATATATTTTAACTTTTTGCAACAGATTCATCGATATCTTATGGAAGTGAATGATGAAATGGATTGTTGTCTACATGTGTTTTGTGTTCTCATCACGTAACTTGTTCTTAACTTTACCCCATATTTCTAGTTTACAAGCTCCATAATGTATTTTTTTTCAATTTCTGCCTACAGGCAAACCTGCACATTTCAAATCCATACTGTTCAGGTGTCAACTATATTTTATAATGTAGGGGTAGTTAGGAGGTTATTTGACACCTTGGAAATGTTGCGTATGTGTGCAGTTAATTGATTGATTGATTGATTCATTCATTCATGCATGCATTTATTCAACAAACTTGTATCAAATGCCTACTGTGTTCTGGGCACTAAGTTAGGTAGTAGGGCTGCAACAATTTATAAGGTTTGTATGAAACTAAATCTATTCATTTCATACTTGCTAGCTATCCACTCCCACCCTCAAAGGCACTGAGCCTCTCCAGTTAAATACTCAGGAGTACTTCCTACTAACTCAAATCATGCATAAGACATTAGTAAACAAACAGTAAAAAAGATCTGGGGTAGACAGGGGAGTTCGACAGCATGGTGATGAAATGGAAAGAGATGGATAATAGAATCTGAACGAGAATCGCAAACTGTGAGCCGGTGCTCTCCAAGGATCATTAAAAAAAAAAAAATCCTATTTGAGACTGTCAAGCTCCAAGCTAAGTTATTTAGAGTGGAAAAAGTTGGCCAACTCTGATGTACTCAACCCAAGAAGCCAATATTTTGTGAGAGTTTCATGGCCCATGTAGTTAGCGAACCATCACCACAATGTCCTGTACAATATTAATGAGTGAGAAGGGCAGGGAAAGGTTATAAAATCTGAGCTAAAAGAAAAGCAAGGGCTGTGGGGGGAGGACCAGTGAGAATATGTGGCCTGATTGTCTGGGTGAGGGATGAGGAAACAGGAGCTTTCTCAACCAAGAAACCTTGGGCGCTCTGTCCTCAAATGACTTATTTATTTATGAGGGAGAGAGAGAAAATGGGAATGTGCCAGGGTCTCCTGCCACTGCAAATGAACTCCAGACATATGCACTACTTTGTGCATCTGGCTTTACATGGGTACTGGGAGACTGAACGTAGGCCATCAGGCTTTGCAAATAAGTGCCTTTAGCCACCCACAGAGCCATCTCTCCAACCTTCTTAACTGACATAATCTCATCTTAGGTTTGCTTTGAAAAATCTCCTGAGAGCGTTCCCCCTGCCAACTTATTCCTTCTGATACCTGTCCACCTCTCTTTCCCAGTCCCCTGGAAATACTCTCTCTATTTATTTAAATAGAAGTAACAGCTATATGCCAGGCACTCTGCTGGACTTTTTCCATGTCCACCCAGGTCTCTTACTCCATCTTGATTTGATTGAACGTGCTTGGGTTTCTTGGCTCGACGTAGCACATGTTTATGATAAGGTCAGATGAGAGATGCTCACTCATCCTTCTTTCTCTCCTTTCTTTCAGAGTTTTCCAAGCTGTCTTCACTGAGGCTGTTCTTTGCAGCCATGTGCTTACTCCCAATGGTTGTAGTGTCCTTCCTGACTTTATTTTCTTTTCTCTTGCTTGTGCATCCATCTGTTTCCTCTCTGCCAGGCCATTCCTTCCCATCTGCATAAGACCTTTGCTAGTGTCTTCCGTGCTAAAGTTCCTGGAGTGGGGCAGGTGGCTTTATTATACTTAGCTGCCCCCTTACTCTAGCCTCATGCTCATGTAAACGCTCAGGATTTCCCTTCAATCATCTACTCTTCTGCCCACGGAGTTCTGGTGTGCACCTCTGCCCTTCTGCCAAACTCCTTGCTAAGCACCATCTTGGTCAAATCCACTTTAACATTTCTGATTTTATTGAACCTCTGTCCCATTTGGCACTCTCCTTAAAGTGTCCTGAACAGTTTTTAACTCCCCCATTTTCTTGGTTCCCCTTGAAAGCTTCTTATCATGCTTTTTCAGTTTGGTTTCTGGGATATGTTTCTTCCATGAGAGCTTTAGAGGTTGGGGTAACCATCTGTGCTCCTCAGCTCTTCGCGTTCTACATGTTTTAAAGAGGACTATTAAATATTGAGGCATTGTATCCTTAAATTGTAGGGTCAAGTTACAAAGACTGATACCCGGGGTTACCTGGTAACCATCACAGAAGCGTTTGAATCATTAAGCTTCTCTGCAGTGCTCCCCGAGGCTCACGGGTTACTCTGCATTCCGAATGCACCAGCTGTTTTAAGCGTTGTCTCTCTTTCCTAAAGACTCTTCGTGTGGTCTAGAATTGGAATGAACATCAGTCTCTCTTGGTCCTGAATTAACTGTGAACTTCGGAGCAAATGAAGAAGTCTGCTAACTTCATTTTGTCATTTTGTGGGTAATATATTCTGGGGTAGACAGTTTCTTAAGACACTTTGCAACAAACAATTTTCTTTCAAGGTTAATCGGACAGGCAAACACCTTTTGCTGCAACGGTTGGCGAGATGTAACCAAAGATTGCCTTATATTATGATTCATTATTTCAAAATGTCAGAATAAAGTACATGGGCTGCATCTCCCAAGCCTGTCTTTATAAGTGAGTGCAGGGTTTGTGTTTCTAACACTAATGGACTCATTTTTTTTCTTTATTTCTATTTTTTTCTCCCCCAGGCCAAATTCAGATAACCGACGCCAGGGTGGCCGAGAGAGACTGACCAGTAGCAGCGACAAGGGCAGCATGGCCTTGGAGTCTGCCAAGGAGACCCGTTACTGTGCGGTGTGCAATGACTATGCTTCCGGCTACCATTACGGGGTCTGGTCGTGCGAGGGCTGCAAGGCCTTCTTCAAGAGAAGCATTCAAGGTAATAGTGTGTCACAGACAGCTTATTCAGTTTTTGATGCTAACAGCCAAAGAGGCTGAGGAGGAAAGAACTGGTCAGACATTTGCCTAAAACAATATACCCAACTGGTCCACTGTTGACTTTGATAGACATATGGAAGAGGGATAGACTTGAGGCAGGAGTTGATATGTGAGGGCAGCTTTGGTGGAGGAATTCTGCTGCCCCTTGGCTACATCCAGACAGCCTTGAGTAGTAAGTCCACCAGAAGAATTTCAGTACCCAGGTCTCTGAGGTAGAGGGAGAATTGTCTCTTGTCTAATTTAGGGATGCCAGGACATTCCTGTTCCATAGGAATCCCCGTTTGAGTGACATGGTGTGATAGTGTCTTCACATAATTATCTGTGGTCTTGTCCAGATGAATATCCTATTCTGATCTGTGCTCTACGCCAGTTTGGACTCGGGTTTTCTCTGCCCCTCTTACATCTCTTTGATGTCTGAATGCATGACGTGATCTTTTGCAAGCACGGGCAGACTCAGTGTCTGATGACTTGTAGCGGGGATGTAGCATCTGTACCAAATAGTTATTAAGTACCCAACTGTAACATTTCGTCTTGCTGACTGCCTCAACCTTTTAAAACATTATAAAATATTTTAAATGTATTTTTATTCATTTATGAAGGGAGAGAGAGAGAGAGAGAGAGAGAGAGAGAGAGAAAGATAGAAGGAAAGAAAAATGAAAGAGAAAAAGAGAGACAGAGAGAAGGCACACTAGAGTCTCTTTCCATTGCAAATGAACTTGAGATGCATGTACCATTTTGTGCATCTGTCATTGTGTGGGAACTTGGGGATCAGACCTGGGCTGGCAGGGTTTGCAAGCAAGTGCCTTTAATCAGCAAGCCATCTTTCTCATCCCTCATCTTTTTTTAGTGTATGCATATTGTTCACTAGCTGCAGCTTTTCACATATTCTGTCAGCTACATTTTATCTCTACCCCAAGAATGTTGCTACTGTTGCATTACATAGACTACCCTCAGGAAACATCATTTTCCTTCCTAAGGTATCTATGCTAGAGATCCTCTGTCTGACGGTACTTTAGGTCTACTGAATTACTTCTTGTCTTTATAATAGGATATTTTCTCCTTCAGTATTATTTTACCTTTTCAACTTAAGTGAAGCTTGGGATATAAATACTAGGAATACCTCTGTGGGAATTTTCATATGATTCCTTCTATAGAAATCTGGATTTAGGGCTGGAGAGATGACTTAGCGGTTAAGCGCTTGCCTGTGAAGCCTAAGGCCCCTGGTTCAAGGCTCGATTCCCCAGGACCCACGTTAGCCAGATGCACAAGGGGGCGCATGCATCTGGAGTTTGTTTGCAGTGGCTGGAAGCCCTGGTGTGCCAATTCTCTCTCTCTCTCTCACTCTTTCTCTCTCTGTCGCTCTCAAATAAATAAAAATAAACAAAGCAAAAAGGTCTTATGATAAAGACAATAAAAGTTTTTAAAAAAGGAAATCTGGATTTAAGGACAATGTTTAAAACATGATTCTGCTAGATTCATAGACACCAACAGAAGAAGTGATTTTCAGGATCTTTCTGCTGTGGTTTGTCCCTACCCTGATATTGGGTGAAAACTAGGGGATGTTACCTACTGGTTATTTATTTTTTATTGTTTTTATTTATTCTTTTAAAGATTTATTTTTATTTATTCATGAGAGAGAGGGAGAGAGAGAGAGAGAGACAGAGAATGGGTGTGCCAGGGCCTCAAGCCACTGCAAATGAACTCCAGCTGCAGGCACCACCATGTGCATCTGGCTTGTGTGGGACCTGGAGAATTGAACCTGGAGACTTGAACCTGGGTCCTTAGACTTCACAGGCAAGCACCTGAACCATTCATTAAGCCATCTCTCTAGTCCTTTTTATAAAATTAATTATGAACTTCAGTACATGATCATATTGCATGTTGGCCATATTCCTACCAGGTACCTACTATTTGTTTTTCCTTCTTTTGCCAAGAGATTTTTTTTTTAAAGTGGTTCATATCTTAATAGAGTAGCCTGTGAGGTCAATGTGGTCCATGTAAAGAGCATTTTCTTTCTTTGACACTTACTGCTTTTGACATCTTTGAGAACTCTGCTATAAGACTTGGACACTTTTTGCCTGTATTTTTATTAAAAAGATAATGATATTCTCAGTAGTAAATCTTGGTGTTCGTGCATTATACACCATTAATTTTATTAGCTTATATCTTAATTCAGGAAAATGAACCTTACTTTTTAGGTCAGCATAAGTCCTTCCAGTTCTTTTTGACAAACATCTTAATTTGTGATGATATGTTGATTTTATATAATCTATATTATCAAGATTTTTCACCAAGAATACTCTTACAGAAAAAATCAATGAAGAAAATGTAAACTTATGCAAACAGGTATTTTGTCAGTATAGCATTATTCCAAGTTAATATACTTAAACTATTTCTAATTGCCCTTTGATAGTGAAGAATATATATCTTGTTTTCCACTGGTAGTGAAAAAGCTCCTTCATTAATAAAATGAATTAGGGGGGTGACCAGCAAGGTTTTTATTCAAAGGTCAAAATAATAACTTTTTTTAAAAAACCAATCTAGCTTTAACTTTTATCTTCCCTCATTTTATACTGCTTAACCATTTCACCAGTGCCACATGGCTTGGATAAAATCTCCATATCCCATACCATTATGCGCCCATAATTAGATCCTTTCTTTAGGAAAGGCCATTTAACCAGAGGGTACTAACTGTCCCAGCTCAAATGAAACCCACAAAGAACCAAAGAGTTTTATTTTTATAGTAAACAGATGATATTTTTGAATATAGCATTTTGGCTTCTTTTTAAGAAGATGGCCTGATAATTTTGGATTGACGATCTCATATAGAAACAAATGTCAAATAATAACTATTTTTAGCCTTTATGTGTCTTTGTTGTAGCCATTCAACTTTGTAATTGTAGCCTAAAGAATATCATAGCCAATATGAAAATAAGTGGGAGTAGCTAGGTGTCCAAATAATATTACATTGAGTTTATAGAGCTAGAAATTAATTAACAAACCAGTAATTGAATTATGTTGTGACAAGTGTTGAGGTAAGGATGAATGCAAACTATTAATTATAGGATCCTAAACTTCACTCTGTCCCGCAGAGGAGTGAGTAAGGCTCTAAGGTAAGATTTGGTGATTAAAATGAAGTGTGAAGAATGAGTCAAGAGAAGAAGGTGGAGGAAGGGGTGAGTGTTTAGCCATATAGGTAAACATATGAATAAGATCCAGGAGCTGTGTGTGTGTGTGTTCTATGAATAATGGTCAAAAATATAACTTACTATCATGTTAAACAAACAGCGTTCCTGGGTTTATGTATTTAATCCTAGACTGCATCAAAACAGTATAATTGATTCCTTTTTGGATTTTAATAGAATTTCCATATGTTTTATTTATTTATGACTAATACAAAGGAATATGCCAGGGTAAGTGTAAGGGTTCCTTATCCTATTTTCTCACCAGAATCTTGATAATTTTGGAGCTATAAAATTTTGCTGAACTTCTGTGGCTCTTTAGAAATCACAGTGACCCTTAAACACATTTGAGGACAGTGAAGGGTCTGACTTGTGGGTAGAAAGTCCTAAAAATGCTGAAGCTCTCCTTGTTTTCCTTGTTTCTTCAGAAGAGAGCTAGGAGTAAGTATACATCAGATTATTCTCATGCTCTAAGTGTTTCGGTTGAAGAGGAAAAGTGTTTGACTTGAAAGCTTACACAGTTTCATCCACTACTCAGTGTACACATCTGATTCTTTAAGAAACTGAGTAATGGCCTCTAGTTGAATGTATTTCTTTAAAAGCAAAGTCAAGGATCCTATTTAAGCCATAGGCCTGAATACTATGTGAAGTTATTAATTCACCTAAGTACATTCTGTGAATTTATTATTAATGGCAGGCACAGAAATATGCCTTAAGACAGAGACTGTAGGCTGAGTTGCATAAGTCCACCTGGTTATAGCTTCAGCAGTCAAGTATTATCTGTGAGTATTATTGTAAGGAAACGGTGTCCTTCTGATATGATGGCTTCTCTTACACTGTAATCTCAGAAGGCCACAAAGCACATTGGGTCCCTAGCCTGTGTATGCACCATTAGACTATGCTCTCCCTTCTTATTCTACCAGATTATAAGTAGAAACAGTTCAACATTAGACCAGACACATGTGGTGAAGGCTGGGTCACAGGGGAGCTGGGTCCGGGAAGACATGGTGTCAGGAGGGAATCTAGTTAAAGTTTAATGCAGTGAGAGCCTCAGGCCCAAGAAGACTAACCAAGAGCATGATCCACCTGGGCCTTAGAATGCTTCAGGCAGAGGCAGTCCAGCACCCTGGATAGCTCCTGCAACAGCTGCGGAGGGGAAACAGAAATTTATTTATTTATTCTGAGGAATGTCAGGCTTATTTAGTTGGCTCTGTCCATTTTGTAGCGTTCTGTTACTTTAATACTATGGAGTCACATTTGCTCACACAAGGTAGTCTCATTTTCACACCTCTTTTCATGTTAGTGTCCTTCCTGGATTGATGAAAATCCTGAAAAGAAAGGACTAGAGAAAGAGGTGGAAGCAGAAAGGCCAGAAATGAGTATACATCAGATAATTCTCAAGGAAAAGCGTTTGACTTGAAAGCGCTTGTTTGGCTTCATGTAACTGTTTTATCCCTGGGGTATTTTCAGAGATGTGTTTGTAATCCATCTTGGTCGTCTACATTTCCACGTGGGGTCCTCTCTGGTCCTGTTCCAATGCAGCAGCAGGAGATGCCTTTTAGATGACAAAGCGTATCATATGACCTTGACCTTTAACCTCAGTGCCATTACGATCAAAATTCTTTTCTTTTTAAATTTTACTTATTGATAATTTTTGTACATGGTGTAATGTGTTCTGGTCATAATCCCCTCTCATTACCTTCTCTTGTCCCCTCCCACTGAACTTTCTAACTTAATCCCTTTTCTACTTTAGTGTGTGTGTGTGTGTGTGTGTGTGTTTAAGTTTAATTAGGGTTGATTGCATGAGAATGGGCAAGGGGTTATTTACCTGAGCCCATGCAAGTTATCAGCAGCTACACCACTGAACAAAATGTCTCCCAAGCAACTGCCAATAACCCCTCTTGGAGGAATGGAGGTCTTGTGCATTATTCGTCATCCATGATGGAATGTTGATGGGCCCGATATGTTTCAGGTCTTGTGCAGGGCACAACAGTCGCTGTGAGGTCATGGATGGTATGGTCTTGTCATATCCAAATGACAGCATTCCATAGCATCCCTCCATGTCCTTTGTCTCTTACCTTCTTTCCATCATCTCTTCTTCAATGTTCCCTAGGCATGGAGTGATATCTCATTTAGTGCACGGTGCTCAATAGTTATTTTCAGTCCTTTGATGAGTTTTGAGTCTCCCCAGTAGTCACTACCAACTGCAAAAAGAAGTTTCCCTGGGCTGGAGAGATGGCTTAGCAGTTAAGCACTTGCCTGTGAAGCCTAAGGGCCCTGGTTTGAGGCTCGATTCCCCAGGACCCACGTTATCCAGATGCACAAGGGGGCGCATGCGTCTGGAGTTCATTTGCAGTGGCTGGAGGCCCTGGCATGCCCATTCTCTCTCTCTCTATACCTGCCTTGTTCTCTGTCACTTTCAAATTAATAAATAAAAATAAACAAAAAAATATTAAAAAAAAGAAGTTTCTCTGACCAAAGGTGAGAGCAGAGCTCGGCTATGTCATAAACATAGATGTTTAGAGGTCAACTCGATGGCAAGCCATAGAGTCTGTTCATTTATGTTACTGGTTGAGTTCACGGTATATTTTGGTTATTAACTCCATGTTAGATGTAGAGTTGGCCAATATTGTCTCATTTTCTCTAGGCTTTATCTGTACTTTGTTTCCTTTACTATCTTGATTTTTTAACAAATTTTATTTATTTATTTATTTGAGAGCGACAGACAGAGAAAGAAGGAGAGAGAGAGAGAATGAATGGGCCTCCAGGGCTTCCAACCACTGAAAATGAACTCCAGATGTGTGCGCTCCCTTGTGCATCTGGCTAACGTGGGTCCTGGGGAATCGAGCCTCAAACCAGGGTCCTTAGGCTTCACAGGCAAGCGCTTAACCGCTAAGCCATCTCTCCAGCCCTTTAGATTATTTTTATTTAAAGCCCTTAAACTTTTATGATGTCAACATTTTATTCCTTAGTTTGGTCATTATTTGTTTGCATCATGGTCTGTCTCCCCATATTCTCACATTTGCTTGTTTGTAACTCAGTAGGAGCAGATCTCTGGTCAGTCTTGTTTGTGGCTCTTGTTCAGTAGTGTCGGGCACATGTGTGCTTAATAGTAGAATAGTAGAATAGGGCCAGGAGTCAAAGGGATGGATTAAAATCCACTGAGGGGAGTGGGAAGGTGGCCCAATGGGACAAGTGCTTGCTACAGAATCATGAGGATCCAGAACCTAGGTAAATACTAAACATGGTGGCACACACTAATTAGCCCAGTACTAAGAACAAGGAAGAGAGATTCCCTGGGTTTCTAGCCAAATCAGTGAGCTCTAGGTTCAGTGAGACACTTTGCCTCAAAGAATAAGGTAGAGAGCAATTGAGTAAGACACTGGATATCAATATGCTCACTGCCCACATGTGCACATGCACAAACATACAAGCACACATGCTCACATACATACACATGCAAGAGAAAACCCCACTGCTGTTGATTCGATAGAAACCTGGAAAGAAATGGAAGATTTCTCAGAATTTTGGAAGTGAATTCCAGACATGGGCCATGACATAAACCAAGACATTGAATAAGTTGGTTTGAAAGACCACAGGGCTCCTGTCCTCTGTCCCTGTTTCCTTCCTGAGCTCTGTGCAAGTGACCACTCTGCAGCCGGCAGTCTCTGCTTATCCCCAGGGTGCATCCTTTCCTCCAGCCACTTTCCAAGGGAATCACAGTCATGTTATGGATTGAATTGTCTTTCTCCAGAAAGAGAAGCCAAAGTCCTTTAGTACCCCAGAATGTGGCTCGTTTGAAAAACAACAACAACAAAAAAGGTCATTTCAGTTGTGATTTGTTAAAAATGAGGTCATCCTGAAGCGCAGGGGACCCTTAACCCAGTATGGTTGATATCCTCATAAGAAGAGAGAAGTTTGTATGTGGTCACGTGTAATAATAAAAGGAGAAACTGGAGTGAGGTATCTACCAAGCAAGGGCCAGGAAAAGTTTCCCAGCCAGTATACTAGTAGCTTAGCAGAGGCAAATAGAACTGGCGCGCTACTGCCAACACCCTTATTTCACACTTTTAACCTGAAGCACTATGAGACAACACATTAACATAATTTGAAGGCACTCAAATGAGTGGCACTTTGTTATGGCAGGCATTAGGAAGCTAATATATATGTACTTAAGCCCTGAAGTATCACATTTAGGCTAATCTCTTCCAAGTCTGGCTCTTGTCCCATTCTGACTTCTCAGTGACTTCTTGTTATTTCTTTTGCTGCCAAGCAGTCCTCCTCTCCCTTCAGCCCCCCTTTGCACCTCAAACCTCGGAGTTTGTTACAGCCAGTGTAGTCCTCCGTGGTCCTTGCTCCCGATGGTTCCCATCAGAACTCTTGCATAGAGCTAGTGACTCTACTTTTTACAAGCACACCTGTTCGCTTCTTATTCAGAGTTGGCTCCTATTACCTTCAACCAAGATAATCACAGTCATTCCGTCGTTTTGTCTTCTCCTTCATCAAGCAGACGTGTCCAGCCTTTTGACAGTGCAGTATGATGTTCTCATATACACATACTACATTCATACATGGCCCAGGTGTTGCAGTCAGTTCGCGTTGCTGGCAGAAATCACCTGACCAAGAGCAGCTTGTGGGACAAAAGGTTTAGTTTGACTTACAGACTCGAGGGGAAGCTCCATGATGGCAGGAAAAACAAGGACATGAGCAGAGGGTGGACATCACCCCCTTGCCAACATAAGGTGGACAACAGCAATAGGAGAGTGTACCAAACACTGGCAAGGGGACACTGGCTATAACACCCATAAGCCCACCCCCAACAATACACCGCCTCCAGGAGGCGTTAATTCCCAAATCTCCATCAGCTGGGAACTTAGCATTCAGAACACCTAAGTTTATGGGGGACACCTGAGTCAAAGCACCACACCAGGATACACGTGGCCCATGGGCTACGGTTGGACACACCTAAAACTATCTATCTCATTTGCTTGTCTTTTTTGTAAGCCGTTCTGTCCCCTTCCAGCCCAGTCATGTTCTTAAAGTAAATCATTTGATCTTCTCAGTCCTCTGTGCATAATCTTGTAATGATCTCCACAGCCCGAGGAATAATCCTTAGATGGCTGTGAGAAGATTTACACAGTTCTTACCTTCCTTTCTAGATGTTTTAAAGCCACTACATCTGACTTATAAGTGACGTTCTGGGATACTAAAGGTTAGGACTTCAGTATCTCTTTTCTTTGGGGAGGGGCATAATTCAATTCATATGTGGTGGAGAGTATACAAACTAGATTATTTGTGTTTTTGCAAATATGACTGTTGTATTTCTTATGAATGAGAAATCCTTTCCATAATTATATGTAAAAATTCTTCTTATGCTAGTCAGACATGACTGTCACAGAAACCCTGGGTGCTAATGAGAAGTTTCTTCTTGGCACCTCTATAAAATGTTGTTCCATTGGACTGCATAAATTTGCATATATGTGTTCTTGCCTTTCAGAGGTAGGGTCAAATCAAAGCTTTGTATTAGTGGAGTTACTCAAGGAGCAAAATTGAAGAAAAAATATTGATGGAAGGTTAGGATCAGGTTTTGAGCTTTAGGCAACCCAAAGCCATCATCTCACCTCTTCGGATATGATCAAGTCATTGATAAAGTTTAAACTGCCAGAACCATGGGGAGAGGGACTGAGAAGGAAGAGAATGGAGGGAAGTGGAAGGATCAGTACTATTAGATTGATATTCAACTCACATAGATGTTCTGTGACGTATGGGGTGGATGGGCCTCTGGAGGAGAACACTTGTCCAAATCATACAATCCCAAAAGGGTTCTTTTGATCTTAATAAAAACGTAAGACTTTCCTGGATCTTACCAACACCATGTAGGGAATATTTATTACCAAAAGCTAAACAGGAAAACCATGAATTAGCCTAACAGGGCTAAATGATAACTCTCCAGGGGCTCGTGGCCCATGACCCTGTACACACAGGAAAGCGCAGGAACAAATATCAGTTTCTCTCTTATACTGAAGGGAGAACCAAGAGGTTTGTGGGGGAGGGGCAGCTTATTTATGTGGTGGGAGTTCATGGCTGTCTCCTGGGGCCCAGCATTTCCACTATTTACACTTCTTCTAAGTCTTCATCTTGTGGTAACATGCAGATTGTGTAATAAAGAAACAGGACCATTGAGGCTGAAGGGCAGAGGGGTTAAGTCTGTATCCAAAGGAAGTATCATGGAATTTCCTCAGGAAAGAATTCATTAGGCACCTTTTCCAAAGACAGGCATTACCCTTAGGTACTGATAAATTTCCTAGATATTTGGCTGTTGGTTCTGTTTTTTTTTTAATTTTGTTGTTGTTGTTGTTGCTTATGAGGAGGAGGGAGGGAGGCTGTGAGAGAGGGATGGAAGGAGGGGGAAGAATAAAGGGAAAGATAGAGGAGAGGGGATATGGGTATACCAGGGTGTCTTGCTAGTGCAAATGTATGCACCACTTTGTGCACCTGCCTTCACATAGGCAGGAGGAATTGAACTAAGGCCATCAAGCTTTGCAAGTGAGATTCTTTAACTACTGTGGCTATTGGTTTTTATCAGAGAAAAGCAAAGACAGAAGTCAAAAATCTTGCAGGGTCATTCCACGTGAGAATCTTCTTTACTGACTTAAGTATCCCTAGCAAAGGCGTGTGTGCTCACACACACGCACATGCGTTTGGAGAAGGATGCTGGAAGTCACTGATCACAGCCTTTCTACTTAAGAAAACACAGTGGTTCTTTCTGTTTTTCTCTTTCTTCCCGTTGGCCAAGTCATCTTTATCTCAGAGGTAATTAAGACGAAATGCCTCTGACAAAAGAAGTGGGCGCAGAGCCTCCTCCTGGGCAGCTCCAGTGCACGCAGCTAAAGCTGTCCCAGGTCTTTCAAATCCATGGCAACAAATGCCTTTGAGGGGTAAGCAAAGGTTCCCATTGTTTTTAATCGCTGGTGGGTTTTTTTTTTTTTTTAATGTCACCACTTCAAGCATTATTCTTCACTTTTTGTTCATCTGATTGAAATTAAATTTCCAATTTCCCTACTAAGTGGTTCTGTTCTCGTCATGGCGTTGACTATTCCCATCAAAGTGGTAGTTTGTGCCCATACACAGTGGTTAAGCTCATCAACCAGTCCATTAGAAAGCCCCATTTATGAGTGGCAATAATTTCCCATGAAAATTATAGATAGGCTTTAATGGGCACATTTTCAAAGGGCATTAACTAGCCCTAGGAATTACTGCTGACACGATTCCTGCAAAACCTTCCAGGGGTGGTCTGTAGCCTAATCCTTCTCGATTTCCCCCTTCTTCATAGAAACCTGTTGTTGACATTTCTGTTTCTGTTTATAGAGGGAGACCTGTTTCTCTAGTGCTCATCCAGAGTAAAGTATATTGAAACAAATAGGTAGATCATTTATGAACTATACTATTTCAGTACCATTCGTGCAGGATATAGTATAACTCACTTGCCTAAAAAATGAAAAAAATCAATTTCTCAAATATACAGTTCACTTTGTAAAACTTTTTGTTCTACTGTGTTAATTCTGCAATAAATTGGGTAATGGAGCAGGTTTGATTTATTTTAATAAAAAGAAAATATAGTGGGGAAGGTATTCCTACCACTCCCTTCCTATTTACAGATTCCTGTTAGAGGAAACAAAATATTTTATTTTTCAGTTGCTAAAAAATAAGAAACAAACTTAATTATTAAATAACAACTTCTCACTGTAATAGGCACTTATTCTTGCTATTTTTGTTTTGAAAAAGTACATGGATTTTAAATTTTATTCAAATGAACATGATCTTTATCCGATTCATTTGGCAGTTTCAAATCATGTATTAGGAAGGATAGCATGAGTGGGTGAGAATGAAATGAAGTTATAGGTGGGTGGGCAGACTGCATTTATAAATACTATTTTTATGTGGTTGATGTAAATGCTGTGATTTAAAACACTGACTGAACCACTTTACGATCTATCTTTATGATATTTTATGAATAATATTTTCCTTATAAGCCATAGAGTAGAAATTATAGTGTATAAGATAATCAAACTTCATGAATATTTGTTCCTTTGACACTTTAGAGTTAGCAAGAGAGGATTACACTGAAAATGATTATTAGTATATTTTGCCACTACTACTAGCCAAGGCTGTGATGGTATAATTACTTTGAAGACGGCTCTCTCTGTATTTTATTTTATTTATTTCTGATTTCTGGCATACAGATCACTGTTCTTGCTCTGAAAGCCACGCAGACCAGCCTGGCTCTCACCCTGTCTGCTGTGTCTTCTTTAACTCTCCCTCTTTTAGCTTTAGAGCGTGTGCACTTTGTTCACCATTGGAGGCTTCATATCCTCTTTGCCAGAGAAAGCTAACTTACTGAACTCAGAAACTTTTATTATTTATTTAGTTATTTGTGCCATGGCACACGTGTGGAGGGCAGACGATGACTTGGTGGTATCTGTGCTCCAGCTTCTTTTGAGACAGGGTCTCTTGCTGCTGTAACCCAACAATCAGACTGTAAATGAACATCAGACCAGCTAGCCCATGATCTTTGGATTCTCCTGACTCTGCCTCCCTCTGCTAAAGACATAATGAGATCACAGATGCACGTGCTGGGGAATTGAACCATGGCTGGCAGGCTTTGAAAGAGAGTGTATTTAAGTGCTGAGCCATCTCCCCAGTCTCGGGAACTTATTTTCCTTGTTGGTTTCATGTGGCAAGTATTCGTTGAATGATGTTTCATTTGAGAAAACACATTCCGTGAGAAATACAAAGATGCACCAGCCATAGGACCCCGGATACAGTGAAGGATTCAGTGTGTACACAAATGGCAAGGTTGTTATAATAAGCTATGCAAGAGTTAAATTCTACAGGATGGCTGAGATCCGTTTAAAGGGACAGGAGGTTATTTCATAAGGAAATGCCTTCAGTTCAGAGTGGGGAGCAAAAATAGTGCTCTAGAATAAATGACGAAGGCTTTACGGGCCAGCGGGGGAATGGTGTCTAAGTTGATACCTAGCTGAGGAGAGTCTATTTTGCTGTCAGTGACCTGAAATTTGTTTTCAGTGATTCCTTCCTCAATTCAGCATTGTCTACACAGTGCAGCATTTGATGATATTCTAGCATATGAGGCCCATGGGTTGGCTCAGTGGGCAAACTTGCCACACAAGTGTGAGAACTGAAGTTCATATTCCCAGCACTCATGTAAGCACAGTGGTCTAACTGTAACCCCAGCACTGGGGAGACAGAGGCGGTGTATCCTTCCCAAGTGTAGCAGTTGTTTTCTAACTTCTGGGTCAAAACACCCAACCAGAAGGAGCTTATGGAAGAAAAGGGTTTATTTTGCTTATAGATATTATTGATTTGAGGTAGAGTCTCGCTGTAGCCCAGGTTGACCCGGAATGCACTGTGTAGTCTCAATGTGGCCCCAAACTCACAGTGATCCTCTTACTTCTGCCTCCCAAGTGCCCGGATTAAAAGCCTGTGTGCCGCCATGCCCAGCCCTGGCTTGCAGTTTTGAGAGGAAGTTTCATCATGGCTGGGAAAATATGGCAAGAGCAGACAGCCAAGGGCACCACAACTTTTCTATCAACTCGGAAAAAGCAGAAAAAAAAAATGAGTTAAGCAAGCACTGGCAGGTGGGCTGGATTATAAATTCGCATGGCCCAACCCCAGGTACATACATCCTCTAGCAAGCATGCACACACACATGCATGTACAAGACACCCCCCAAAATGTGCCCACACATATATGAACATACATCTACCTATCATCTATCTACTTAGAAATTTATCTATCTGTCTATATAATCTATCTATCTATCTATCTATCTATCTATCTATCTATCTATCATCATCATCATCATGTGCCATCTATCTGCTTACTGAGAAGGCATGAATAATAACTGAATTATAGAATTATAGATGACTTTTCTTACTTATCTATGTCTTAGTTTGTTCACTAGGCATCTTTTACTTGTGTAATATAAAACATCACTTTAAGGATCTCTGTTGTAACTGGATTACCTGATTTTTACACTAGCATTTTGTTTTCTCCTCCCTTAGCAGAGAAAGGGTTTGGGTATCTCCTTAGGCATCATTCTCTATTTTCAAAATGTCTTTATAATCTGTTTGCAAGAGAACAAGTTTGGACTAAGTGCAGCTTTTGTTTCATTAGTCAGTGAAATTGTATCAGATGGATATTAGGTAGCTGGCCCCAGTCAATATTATTACTCTTGGTTGCTGAGAAATCACAGCAGAGGAGGTGAAGAACTTTTGGTTGACACCACCAGGAATCTTGGTCTTTAAGCCTGGAGGCCTGGCCAGCCAGGGTGAAATATTTCAGACACTCAACTGACACTGATATTGACCCTAACTTCACAGAGCAAGTCTCTGGGAAGGAGTTGGGTTGTTGGGGGTGGGGAGCAGAGGGCTGATAGCAGTTGTATACCTGCTTGTCATGAGGTCTGCCTATATTTGAAAAGCCTGTTGCATGCATGGACTACATACATGCGTCCATCATCCCAGAAGCAGTGCTTGACCCTCACCTCCACTGACCACCCTTTGCTAGAACTCCACATATGGATGGCACCCAGAGTGTCTTGTGACATGAGATCTAACAAGTTCATTCTGTTCTCACCACTGCACCCAGAAACAATAGAATGTTTATTTTAAGAGCAGTTGGATGGAGGGTGTAGAAATCCTCTTGAAAACTGAAAGCAAAGAGCTGTATTTGGTAGTAGTGAACCAACAACATATGATAATCTGGTCATCTCCTTCTTCTCCTCTTCCTATTATTCTACAGAATAAATCCAAACTCTAAGATGCTCCTGGGCCAAAGAACTCTCTATTTGCAAGAAGCTGGTTTTCTAGGCTAACAGGCTCATGGGGGTGCTGAGCTCAGCTTTGGTGACTCCTGGCTACTCCAGGTGGAGTCCGTGGTGAGCACAGATATTCAAGGACATTCCTGTGCTCATGTGTCTTTACAACACCTCGCTTCTTCCTCACCCCCAAGATTGATGCTTACAAGGCTTGGGAGTATCCCCGTGATTTTCTTTTCAGAGAAAATAAGTTTCCTTATGTGATTCCCATGGTGCTATACCTTCTCCAACTAAGTTAATCTTGTTTATTGAGGCCACTCAGATAGTATTAAAATCTTTCATTTTCATCCCTTTGAAAATGGAGCTCTTTAATGATGCTAATAACAACACTTCTAATAAGTGAGTCCCCCTGCTCTTATGCCTTGTACTTTTCCCGTGGTGAATTATGTTGGCATCAAGTCACCATTGAAATAGGCCAGCTGAGAGGTATGGCAAGTCCAGTGGATATGGAAGGCCACCAAAGAGTCACAGGACATGGAGGTGGTTCGCTGGTGGTGACCAGTGTGGCCAGGCTCTCAAGGCTGCTCTGCTGAGGAAGTGATGACACTGGCTAGGAGGTAGGACTCGCAGAGGCTCCCAGTGGACTTGAATTTGAAGGAGAGAAAAAGACTAGGAATGTTTCTGGGATGTGGAGACAGGAAAACTGAAGCAGCACTGAAGCTGATTCTTAAGAATTTTTTAAAAAAAATGTTGTACTTGGAAGCCATGGGACTAGAAAGTCATTGAATCTGAAGTTGTTCTGCGTGCGTCACCTCACTGGTGCCTCTTAATTCTTTCCTGTCTGTTTTTTTTAGCATTTTATCTGTGAATAAACATCTTGTGTTCAATTGTTTCATTTTTTCTCCCTAAGGAATTCAACTTTGTATTTTAAGTAGAAATAAAAACCACAATTGTGCATGGTCCAATGCTCCCATGTTTAGGACTCTCTTTTTTTTGCTCAATACCATAACTGAATTGAAGATTACAATGATTTATAGCTTATGGTATGAAGCCATTTAAATACTTAATAGTATACTTGAAATAAAAGAGGTAGAAATTAAAGCCTGAATCATTAACAGGTCAGATTGATTTATTCCTTGCAAGACTCCGTAGAGACTTGTTCCTTTCTTCAAGATTGTCTTTGTGTCAGTTACCAATTAAATGTGGTGAGTTGTTATAAAAGGGCCCCGGGGTCAGGTTACAGTAGCATTCTTCTAGGAACAGCTTTACAGGAGAGTCACTACAGAGCTGTCTGCTTCGTACCTCCCAACATGGTGTCAGGCAGGGATAAGTCAGAAAAATAGTACTTCATCGTTGGTAACATTTTTATTTCTTTGGTTTGCTTTCTTTCCCCTATTTCTTTCAATTTTCATGACTCTTCGTATTAAAAGAAACATGATTATCCCTTGTTCATTGGTGGATTTTTCTATTTTTAATCTGGCTTATATTGTCACAGTTTATAAAATGTTTACATGAGAATTACTTCATATACCAAAGTCCTCATAGAAATATGGTTGTCACTATTTTAATTTATCTGTGTGGTCTGCAAGAAAATCACTTCATATACTAGGTAGGCCTTTGTGGCAGCTTGACTGTGTGTCCCCCATAGACTCAGGTGTCTTACTAAAGCTTTTAACTTGGGTCTCCAGGCAGCTTGCCTGGCTAGAGGTGGTGTTCACTGGGGTCCTATCCTGGGGTTCATCCCAAAGATGTGTTTGGGGGCTGATTTGAATTCTAACTCAAGGGTATACAGAGACATCTGAGCTCTGGCTCGTGCACCCCAGCGAGTTTTAGCTACCATTAACTCCTCAGGGAGCTATGGCACCCTCATGCCCTCCTCCAACGGCCATGGCAGGGTGTTCTTGGACCCATGTTGTGCAGGTCGTATGCTGGTAATGACAGTGTTTGTGAGGACAACACCCATCTCTTGTCCAGAAAATAGTGAAGAACCTACTTCTTAGACATCAAGCTCTTCTTCATATCCGCCAAGTGGAAACTACTTTCTGAAGCCAAAAGATCAGAATTTTTAAAGAATTGAATTTCTCCCTTATTCTGTTGTAAAACTGTAAGGTTTTTGAACTTTGGCAAGGAAGGCTTGGGTGTCTTTGAGCCTCTTAAAATATCAAGTACATGGCTTCTTACAGATAAAGAGGACTTAGAAAATGCCATGAGTGAATTTTCTTTGTTTGTTTGTTTCTCTCTCTCTCTTTCTCTCTCTCTTTCTCCCTCCCTCCCTCCCTCCCTCCCTCCCTCCCTCCCTCCCTCCCTTCCTTCTTTCCTTCCTCCCCCCTCCCTCCTTCCCTTCCTCCCTTCTTCTCTCTCTCTCTTTCTTTCTTTCTCCTTTTCTTTTGAGGCAGGCCCAACAGATTGGCCTTTATTTATGAGTGAGAGCAAGAGCGAGAGTGAGAGAGATATAGAGAGAATTGGCACACCAGAATTCCAGATGCATGTGCCACCTTGTGTGCCTATGAGACCTTGTGCATACATCACCTTGTGTGTCTGTCTTATGTGGGATCTGGGAAGTCGAACATGGGTCCTTAGGCTTCACAGGCAAGTGCCTTAACTGCTAAGCCATCTCTCCAGACATCCCCACCCCTTTTTTTGAATTTTCTTTTATTGCTACATTACTTCCTTTTTGCAAAGGTTTTTTTGTTTGTTTGTTTCTTCTTTTATTTTTTTGTGGTAAGGTCGCACTCTAGCTCAGGCTGACTTGGCTCAGTGTGTAGTTCCAGGCTGGCCTTGGATTTACAGCAGCCCTCCCACTTCTGCCTCCTGAGTGCTGGGATTAAAGTTGTGCACCATCATACCTGACCCAGAGTGTCTTTTAAATATTTTATTTATTTATTTGAAGGAGAGAGAGAGGGAGAGAGACAATGGGCATGCCAGGGCCTGTAGCTGCTGCAATTGAACTCCAGATGCATGTGCCACTTTGTGCATCTGGCTTTATGTGGGTCCTGGGGAATTGACACTGTGTTGTTAAACCTTGCAGGCAAGCACTGTAACCACTGAGCCATCTCCCCATTCCCAGAGGTTTTTTTTAACTAGCCTTTCCTTACTTAAAATATACTAAAATAAGTATGAAGGAGTTAAATTTGCATGGCATAGAATTAGAAGTCAGTGCTTTTGAAATTTAAATTTATTGGATGTAAAAATAGTTGAAATATATCTTATTTTATGCCCAAGTATATGTAGTCCAGCCAATTTGATAGGTTTCAATAGAAAGTCTAAGAGTACAACTTTCTCTTTCCATGAGAGCATTTCCCAAGAGTGGGCTCTCAATACACATAAGCTTAGCATTTTCAGTAAATTGAGAACTAAAAAAAAAAATACACCAAACTTCACAATAACCTTTATAATTGCTACTTCAAAACGAGAGCTTGGAATGGCACCAAATCATTAATCAGTAGAAAGAGAGTAGATTGCAGAGGAGTAATTATCCCAAATTTAACATGTCTTGAATTATATTCTGTTGGAGAAAATTCCGTCCCTCTCTCCTAGGCTCATGTGTAAGCAATGGTTAAGCTTCAAGTAGCGTGAATGAGGATACTGTGGGCTTTCTGTGCCTCACAGCTGGGCTCAGCCATTCTGTCTGTAGTCCTTTAGACTAGAGGTGCCCATTGTCCTTTCATTTCCTGATGAGGAGTGGCGAATCCATGTGCTCTAAGCCCAGAAGTAAGTCACTGCTCAGGTGGAGCAGGTGCGTAATGATGTTCACATAGTCCTGGATAGGTGAACTACAATTCCTGGTTGTTTAAAAAGGTGCGTGTGGCTGTAGCTTCTTTTAAAAAAATTAACATGTTTTTACTTTATTTACTTATTTGCATGTGTGTGTGTGTGCGTGCGCACGCACATACACGCACACGTCAGACAGGTTCTCTTGCTGCTGCAAACAAATACTAGTCTAGGTTTGTGTGGGTGGCTGGGGAATTGAGACTAATGGATGGCTGTTTTTCTTAATACTTTTGCTTGCTTTGTCAAGCATTAGCAAAACTTCTAGAGTTAGCCTGATGCTGACTGTGTGTGTGTGTGGGGGGGGGTTTGCATAAAATGAAGAGTGTTAACATCATTTGCATGGATATAGCTGTACAAGGTATAAGACATGAAAGAGAATTACTTCAGGGTCAAAAACATTGTTTAACTACTAAGAAAATGATAGGTTTTAATAGATTGGTTAAGGCTATTGTCTTTTAGATATTATCCCAACAAATTTGAGCTGTGCTGGTCCCGAAATTTAGTATCTAAGTATCTAATAATAATGGTGAATAATGGTGATTAATGTTTAATGAGTACTTGGCCTGTCCCAGACTCTATGTTATACCTTTTATAGGCATCATTTCATCTCATTTAATTCCCCACACATATTCAGTGACCCAGTGCCTGAGTTCACCATATATGTATATATATATATATATTTTGGTTTTCCAAGGTAGGTCTCATGCTAGCTCAGGCTGACCTGGGAGTCACCATGTAGTCTCAAGGTGGCCTTGAACTCTCAGCAATCTTCCTACCTCTGCCTCCCCAAGTGCTGGGATTAAAGGTGTGCGCCACCACACCCGGCTGAGTTCACTTTCACTCTTATTTTAAAGATGAAGAAACTGAGGTATAGCAAAAAGAAAACCAGTAGTAAAGCCAGCTAGCCTGACTTCAGAACCTGACACTTACTGTTACCTGTTCGTTTATACAAGGGAATGAATGTTTCCAAAAGGGACCATGTGATTACAGCCAGCTCCTTGTCCTGCTAGGCTAACAGGTAGTAGAAGAGAAAATGGAGTTTCTTGTGGCTTTTTCCTGATTGCCAAAGGGAAATGGGGCTGTTTGCATGGGATGGGAAGAGTCTATGATGCCCCAGTGTGCTTTCTTGTATCGTCTCGTATCCTACCAGGTGCAAAGTGAAGGTCAAGGTTGATTCCATCCTCTGAAGAGAGGGCACCAAAGCCTGTTAGGGACAAGTAGCTGGGTCACCTGAAAGAAAGGGCACTTGATAAGCTTGGAAGGTGCCAAGTTGTGATATATCCAGATGCCCCTGTGTCCAGAACAGCCTGGAACCTTCATCTGCATTTTGTCACTGGCTGTTCTTTGCAGAAGTGTCTGAAGAGTAAAAAGTCCAGCCTTTTCCCATTCTGAGGACAAGAACTATGTGGTAGCTCTCTCCTGCTTATCAAGGTTTTGGTGGTTAAGCTTACAGTTTAGCCCGTGAGTTACAGAGTAGAGGGAACTAGAGAGAAAAGAGGAAATTGTTTTGATGCCGGGCTGGTGTTCCTCTGAAAAATATTCAAAAATCTTTTTTTTTTTCTTGTTGATCATTTTCAAAGCAGCAGAATAGGAAAGGATAAGTAAATGTTAAATAGTATAACATGGTTGTGGTTTGAATATGAAATGCCCCAACACCCCTCCTGCCCCCCCGGCTCATATGCTTGAACACTTGGTGCTGTTTGGGAATGCTATAGAACCTCGAGGTGGTAGAACTTTATTGGTGGGTCCCTTGGGAGGCAGGGGCTAAAGTTTTATAGCCGTACTTCACTTGTGGTTCTTGCTGGCCTGCCTTAACCAGTATTGCCTTGGGACCACCTAAGCCAGAATGAGCCCTTTTCTTCCTTAAGTTGCCCCTAGTAAGGTATTTGGTCACAGCGATGAGTAAAGTTACTTGGAAAATGGTAAATGTTGAAAAATTTAGGTTTTACTTTGATCTCATCTCAGAACCCACTGTCGCTTTTTCAATATATAAGCACCATCAATGGCTTCGTCCGCACACACACACACACGCGCGCGCGCACACACACACACATGTTTTGGTGACATAAATGGCATTATATTGCACACAGCATTTTGTGCCTGGTTTTTATCCCTGAATTATGTAGACTGAAGTAATCTCACCCATTCTTTTTTAATGGTTCTACGTCCATCCTCAGAATGGAGTAATGCCTTTTACTGGTGCCAGGTTTCATGCTGACATTGAGCACACACCTATTATCTCGCAGGACTGTGTGCATTCGTTATTAGAGGTATTCAAGGTCCAGAGGAGCTTTGGCCTGACGCTTCCCCGGGACTACATGCAGCCTGGGGCTGAAGCCCTAGTCCAGTACTCCTAACATTGTAACATCCCTTAAATAGACCCACATTCCTGCACTTTGGTGTAGTAACCACTAAGTCATTAGAAGCAGTAGAAGGATCTAGAAGATCAGAAAGGCACCGTGGATCTCGGGAGAGTGACAGGAGTGAGGCGAGCTCAGTCAACAGTCTTTTCCATGCCATCTAGAAGCACCAGGCCAACCTCAGATTGGGAAAATCTACATGCCTATGACTCTAGACATCCAGGGAACTAAGTAGATACCTTTTCTTGCAAGGCCATTCCCCTCTTCCTTGCATCTTCAGCTTAGAACAAAAACACTTTGAAATTGTTTCTACCACTTTTTGTTGTTGTTGTTGTTGAAGTCAGGTCTTGCTCTAGCCCAGGCTGACCTGGAATCCACTATGTAGTCTCAGGGTGGCCTTGAATTCATGGTGATCCTCCTACCTCTGCCTCCCCAGTGCTGGGATTAAAGGCATGCACCACCACGCCCAGCCCCCTACCACTTTTTAAACCAGGGTTTGACCTTTAAAGGACTCCATGTGGGAAGAGAGCCTAGAGAACTTTCCAGAAATGAGTGAGCAGAGCTAAAGAGAAGGGTCCAGAAGTAAGCGGAATGCTGCCGGCCATTGAGCTCATCACACCCAGGGTCACACTTCTCTCTTTCCTTGATGCTTCTCTAGTGTCCCAGAGGAGCCACAGCCCAGAAGGCCCTGAAAGCAGCCCGTTGTCTCTGGGATGTCACCCTGAGAAGATGACCACCGATCCCATCATGTTTGCCTTTATTGCAGCTGTTGGTTTGTCCCTGTGCCAGGTGCTGACAACCACTGGGGTTTTGCAGATGGACAGAAAGACGGATCAAGTCATTCTCTGGCCAAGGCTTTTAACAGGCTGAGGTCTTGTGAGGACAGAGAGGATTTCCTCTTACTTCATTTTCCTTTAGGAAAAGAAACTTTCCAGGACTGCTTTCTTTCCAAGAATTCTCTCTCTCTCTCTGTTTAAACCCTTTGAAAATATAATTAGATATTAATAGTATTATTCTTCGTTTTATTTGGAAAATAAAACTTAAATGCCAATTGGAGGTGGGCGTGTCCCTAATAGGATGAACAAGAATTGACTAGTGTAAAAATAAAATTTGGCACACATTCTTGAGGCGTGCTGTTTTCATTTGCATGTTTCTGTGTACAGATGTGTTGTGAAATAGTCCACACTGTGGCACATTGAATGTCCTCACTGGACTTTGAGGCATGTGTTCATGGAGTGGGCCAAATTTTATTTCATTTTGTTTGGCTCATTGTATTGGCCACAAATCAGAAAATATTCATTTGAATATCTGAGTCAAAATTTATTTCTAAACATAATAAGGCTGCAGCTATTCATAAGATGTAAATTTCTTATTATTTTCTCAATTATTTGCTTTCTACTTTCTCTTTCTCTCATTAGTTTATGCTGAGAAAAAAAATTTCTAGAAAAAAATTTTAGTGGTATATGTCCTGATCCACTAATAAATATCTGTCCTGTGCTTAATATATTTCGTGAGAAACAACTGAGAGAGTGTTAAGAGTCACAGGGGCTGGAAATATGTTGTGGCTTCTGGTATGCCTTCCCAATGATATAGCAATTCTGTTATAGCATTTGTTTTTTTCTTTCTTTTCTTTTCTTTTCTTTTTTTTTTTTTTCGTTTTTTTTGAGGTAGGGTCTCACTCTAGCCCAGGCTGACCTGGAATTCACTCTGTAGTCTCAGGGTGGCCTTGGACTCATGGTGATCCTCTTAGCTCTGCCTCCCGAGTGCTGGGATTAAAGACATGCCCCACCACACCCAGCTTATATTTTAATTAGAAAGGATGCCTTCTTATTTAGGTGTTCTGAATCATATGCCTTGTGTTATTTTGATTTTACCAACCATGGTAGTATTCCTGGAAGAAGAGGACTGTGCATTTAAAAAAAATATATTTTAGAGAGGGAGAGAGAATTGGCATGCTGGGGCCTTAGCCATTGCAATCGAACTCCAGACACTTTGCCACATAGTGGGCATGTGGGACCTTGCACTTGCCTCACCTTTATGCATCTGGCTTACATGGGATCTGGAGAGTCGAACTTGGGTCCTTAAGGCTTCGCAGGCAAGCACCTTAACTGCGAAGCCATCTCTCCAGCCTGACTGTGTATTTTTTTAAAAACATTTTTAAAATTTATTTATTGGAGAGAGAGAGAGGCAGGTAGGCAGAAAGAGAATGGGCACACCAGGGCCTCCAGCTGCTGTAAACGAACTCCAGAGGCCTGTGCCACCATGTGCATCTGGCTTTACATGGGTCCTGGGTCCTTTGGCTTTGCAGGTAAGCACCTTAACCACTAAGCCATTTCTCCAGCCCCCAACTGTGTATTTTTTAACCACTAAGCCACCTCCCCAGCACTAGAAGGACTTTTGTATGAGACAGACTTCTATTGTGGGTTGTGTATGTTCATGCATGTGTGCATGAGTGTACGTGCACATGTGTGTGCATGCGTGTGGAGGCCAGAGGACAGCTCAGGTGTTGTTTCTTAGGTGTATTCCACCTGTCTTGAGACAGGGTCTGTCACTGACCTGGAGCTCCCCAGTTAGGCTAGACTTGCTGGCCAGTGTGTCCCAGGGATCGTCCTGTCTCTGTCTTCCCAGTACAGGAATTACAGGCTCAGGCCTCCATGCCTGTCTTTTTTATGGGGCTCTGTGTATCAAACTCCATCCACTTTACTCACTTAGCTGTCTTCCCCCACCCTCAGAACTGTATTATCATCATGGGTCTGCCATCTACCAGACTCCAAGAGACCTTTTCCAAGTCAGTGACCTTCCAGGAATCTGTTTCTGACCTGTAGCTGGAGGTTATGGTAGTGTTGCAGTCACCTTCTTGTCACTGCTGTGACCTAACACCCAACCAGAAGCAGCTTAGGAGAGTCAAGGGTTTATTTCAGGCTGACAGTTTCTAGTGGAAGCTTCTTTGCGGTGGAGGAAGCTGGCTCACTCTATGACACATCCACAGTAAGCATGCGCTGCCTGTGAACACAGAGGACTGACTTAACCCCAGGGCCTGCCTTGGTGACACGCTTCCTCCAGCAGGGCTCCACCTCCCAAAGACTCCAGGGGGGTGGGGAGGAGCTAAGCAGAGCTAAGCAGAAATCACAGTCACAAACACCTGAGGCTGTGGGGATGTTTACATTCAAACCAGAACAGGTGGCCAAACGTATGATGACTAGGTGAGGTACAGACCAGAGTTCACCTCATCCACAGAAGGTCATGGCCCAGCCTGCGAGTCTATCCTTGGGTCCTGTCCTGGAAGGAAATCTGAGCAGGCCAATCCACAGCATGCAACTTGGATTATTTTTTTTTCTGCTCATATGGATACTTAGGCCAACTCCAACTTTGGTGTTCAAAATCATAACAGGATATACACAACAAAATTTTACTAAATCATTTTAAAATTTAAGGAATTTACTTTAACCATTTTCTTTTTGTTTTGTTTTGTTTTTCGTGGTAGGGTTTCACTCTATCCCAGGCTGACCTGGAATTCACTCTGTATTCTTAGGGTGGCCTTGAACTCATGGTGATCCTCCTACCTCTGCCTCTCAAGTGCTGGGATTATTGTTATTATTATATATATATTTTTTTGAGGTAGGGTTTCACTCTAGCCCAGGCTGACCTGGAATTCACTCTGTATTCTCAGGTGGCCTTGAACTCACAGTGTGCTTTTAACCATTTTTAAGTGTGTAGTTCAGTGGGACTAGATTCACTTAAGTTGTTCAACCACCACTTTTTCATTTTCCAAATTGAAACTCTGTGCCCATTAAACAATAACACCCACTCACTTTGTCCACAGCTCTTGATAATCACGTCTGCCTGAGTCTCTGCTTTCTGTCATCTTGTCGAATGACTGTGGGATGCTAAGGATGGAGCTCAGGGCATGGTGGAGGATAAGCATACACTGAAGCACTCATCCACCCACTATTCCACCCCTTCATTCACTGAGTAAACAGCTGAGAGCAGAAAGATTGGTTAATTCAGCCCTCAACTTCCTTTGACTTCAATTCCAAGCTTTAGTACCGTATCTACTATGGTGTGCTGGGCCGTTTGTTGATGTGTGGTCAAATTATCTCTTAGAAATGTGTTTAGAATTGCTTCATCCATCTTTCTCCCATCCCCGACTCCCAAATCAGGTCTCTTTCTGGGGAACAGTAAAGGGGTTTGGGGACATTCTGGAACAAACTAATAGGGTCGTTCACTTCCTCCTCCCTCTGGCCCTAAGTGTCTGGCCAGTGTGTTTAAACCTCCACATCTATGGTTCATCTGCTTTATTACTTGACAGTGATTAATACCTGTTTCAATAGAAGTCCTTTGGCCTAACCATGAATACTTTTCATCCTTCACATTTTTATGACAGTGATATACTTCTACCTGCATTAAAAAGTCTTTTTTAAAAAAATTTATTTTTGTTTATTTTTATTTATTTATTTGAGAGTGACAGACAGAGAGAGAAAGAGACAGAGAGAGAGAGAGAGAGAGAGAGAGAGAGAGAGAGAGAATGGGCATATCAGGGCCTCCAGCCACTGCAAACGAACTCCAGATGCATGCGCCACCTTTTGCATCTGGCTAACGTGGGTCCTGGGGAATCAAGCCTCGAACCGGGATTCTTAGGCTTCATAGGCAAGTGCTTAACTGCTAAGCCATCTCTCCAGCCCCCTAAAAAGTCTTTTGAATGCTCATTTTCAATGATAAATTCCCTGCTGGTCTTCCATTTTTAAAGAATATAAAAATATTTGTTTATTTGTGAGAAAGAAGGAAAGGGGTGGGGGAGAGAAAGTGAGTGAGAAAAAGTGAGAGCAAGTGTACCAGGACCGCTGGTCACTACAAGTGAACTCCAGATGCATGCATTACTTTGTGAGTCCGGCTTTACATCTTTACATGGGTACTGGGGGATTGAACACAGGCCAACAGCCTTTACAAGCAAGAACCTTTAACCACGGAGCCATCTCTCCTATCCCTAGTCTTCCTTTTCTTTTTTTAGTGTCCACTGGACACCTCAGTGTGAACCTTTTCTTTGGTTCTATCTGGATGTTCTCCCCTTTGGCTCCTTTGCTCACATTGGACAATGTGTGTGGTACAACTAAGATGAAGCCTTGCTTCTCATGCTGGGGTTGGGGTAGATACAGACATTCCATGTTTGCCTCAGAGTGTTAGGGAGGACCAGATTTCTCTGCCACTCCATAAATCATGATCCATGCATTTCTTCTCTTACATGTAAGTAATATTCTTTTATTCCTTTTTTTTTTTTCAAGGTAGGGTCTCGCTCTAGCCCAGGCTGACCTGCAATTAACTGTGTAGTCTCAGGGTGGCCTTGACCTCACGGTGATCCTCCTACTTCTGCCTCCTGAGTGCTGGGATTAAAGGCGTGTGCCACCACCCCTGGCTAGTAATATTCTTTCTTTATTTTAAAATAGATATTTTATTTATTTATTTTCAAGTGGAGAGAGAGAAAGAGTGAGGGAGAGAGTGAGGGAGAAAGAGAGAGAGAGAGAGAGATTACAGGTGTGTCAGGGCCTCCTGCTGCTGCAAATGAACTCCAGATGCATGCACCACTTTTTAAAAAAATATTTGTTTCTATTTATTTGAGACAGAGAGAGTGTGTGTGTGTGAGAATGGGCCTGCCAGGGCCTCTAGCCACTGTAAATGAACTCCAGACACATGTGCCATGTTCATCTGGCTGACGTGGGACCTGGAGAATTGAACCTGGGTCCTTAGGCTTCTCAGGCATGGGCCTTAACCACTGAGCAATCTCTTTAGCCTGCATGTGCCACTTTTTGCTTCTGGCTTTACGTGGGTACTGGAGAATTGAACTTAGGTCATTAGACTTTATAGACAAGCACCTTAATCACTGGGCAATCCCTTTAGCCCATGTCATTTTATTTTACTCCAAATATTTGATATTAGTTTGTTCTGTTAAGTCTCTTGCCAATTTGTTAAAGAAAGTAATGTCATCCACTCGGCTGTGTTAACGCCTCACTTTTGACTTTCTTAAACTTAAATTTCTCAAGAATCAGAAAAACCATGATTCAGACAGTTACTTACAATCCTACCATGATTGACTCCTGGATAACAGATAAGTGTTCTTGAATGAAGATCACGCCCTTTGTAGAAGTGGAAACTTCCACCTATGAATTTGTCGAGAAGGACGAGTTCAACCTCTAGAATGAGTGAGATCTTCACTCCAAACTCACGTGCTACCTGTTACCTGTGGGGCTTTGGGAATCTTTAAAATCCTTGTCAGTTTACAGCTGCAAAAATATGATTATAATTCCTTCTCTTCACATTGCTGGGAGATTAAACAAAACAATCCATGTATCACACAGCACTTGGCAAATAAAGTTCAGCATCTAAATGGTCAGTTTTCTTTGTGAGGATAACCAGAGGTATTCCTGAAAAGGTCTCCAGATGGGAGGAGAGCACTAGTGTGAATGAGCATGCTGAAGAGGCACATCCTGTCTCACGCATCCTTCCCCCACGGACGGTGAAGCACTGACAGGCTCAGTCTTGTGCAGGAAGCCACAGCTTCTGTGAGTTCGTGAGTGCAAGGGCCATGTCGCGTCCAGAGGACAGGGTTTCACAGCACTCCTCCCCATCCTCCCTCTCTTACTTTTCCTGCCCAGTATCTGCTTCATGTGTGGGTGTTCAACATTTATCTGTGAGAAGAAGTCTCTGGGATGTGGAGGGACGGTGCAGAGAGGAAAAGGGACACCTAGCCTAATGCGGTATTTATGGCTTCCTGGTGGGTAGTGAGGGAGACACGGGGTAGATTATGGCAACAAGAGGACAGACAGCATGTTAGTTCCTTTTCCAAAAATGTCAGAATACCTGACAAAAAAAAATTATTAAACTCTCATGCCCCCCTCTCTCCACTGCCCTTATTTTTAGGAAGCTGATTTCTTTTGCCAATGAAAAGCATTAGGTAGGACTAGCATAGATATGGCAGCAACAACAACAAAAACGATAGGAAAAAATAGCTTTCATTGAATAATGAGAGCTGTACTTTGTAATTAGATAGTGTCCTGTGGAAGGATCTTTAAGGGCTTCACAAATATTAGCTCATTCATCATAGAGAAGTCTTCCCAGGGCTGTATTTCCGGTGTGGCACAATGGTGGTTGCGATGGGTAAAGCCATTTATGTTGATCTTGAACACTGAACTGGGGAAGTTGAATGATGTCAGAGTTACACCTAGTAGATTTGTTTTTGGTGCTATTGTTTTCTGTTTTTCACAAGGAGAAGGGGGTAATGTTCTACTGTCTCATCCATTTACAAATGCCATAAAAAATTAACTTGGCATCTGCTAAATAAATTGCTTATCGAGTAGCAAGCATTTAAAAAAACAACATAAAGGAAGAGGCAGTGTTTTGGCTCATGGCTCCAAAGGGGTTCAGTCCACCTTGGCTGGTGATGGAACCAGTTCTGTCTGTGGCGGTGGGAGCCTGAGATGGGGGCTGTTCATCAGAACCAGCCAGGAAGCAGGGAGAGAGGTGGGTGCGTGACCTCCAAAGTGGCCTCCCCGCCCCCACAGCGACCCGCTGCCTGCTTCCAAATGGCTTCACAAGCCGGGAGGTAAACATGCAAAACCGGAGCCCGTGGGGGGAACGTTTTACATTCAAACCCCAGCAGTCAGTTCCACTGGCAATGGCCATGCCTGAAGAGCCTTGGCAGTTCAGTCTGGCTGGACTGGTGGCAGGGCCGAAACTCAGCCCTCAGGTGTGAGGTGGCTGCCAAAATGTCCCCAGGGAAAGGTGACAGAGAGATCCACGCTGTTTAGATTCCTCTCATGCGCTGCTTGTCTTAATTAGGTCCGTGTTTATGTTCCCCTTGAGTCTGTGGACATGGGTCACTGTTTATTGTCCTAACTAACAAATGTAGACTTTCTGAGTGATGATAACAGAAAAGAAAACAGCTGCTACTGAGACCGAAACCATGAGCGAAAGGAAACGGAAAAGGCCAGAGAAAGGAACCGTAGAGACGCTGGAGGAGAAGCCCTGGGACATAGGAGTCCTGGGCCAGCCTGGAGCCCGGCTCCCTGGCCCTCCTGCTCACAGCTGTCTTCTGATCTTGTCTTTGTGCTTGCGTCACTTCCTGTCTGCTTCTCTTTCTCCCCTGGTCCCCTTCACTCCCTATTATTCAAACTACATATTTCCCTGGAGGGTTTTCATTTTCACGTCTTCTCTTTTCTTTTGTCTTCTAGGCCTCGCACACGCTAGGCAAGTAACCCATCACTGGGTTACATCTCTGAGTACCCTTGTTATGCTTGGTGGGAGAGAAAACCGGGATTAGATTTCAAAATCTTCACCTGAATATTACGTCTCGGATGTAGCCTTTTATGTCTCATCTAGGTCTGGGCAGACGGAACTGCTAGGCAGTCTGGCCCAAGGCATACAGACTCTTCCGGACCCTCGGTGATGTGGGTTACTTAAGAAATTCACTCTACTTCCACTTCCACTGTAGGATTTTTCTCATGCATCATTTTCACAAGATTAAATAAGATGGAAAAAGGAGTTGCACTAGAAACAAACTGTTAACACACCCAAGGCTCAGGGATTATTGTGGAAGAGGGGTCGGGAGGTTGTAAGAGCCATAGGGTAGGTATAAATACCCTGGGGTAAGCTCCCCAAACTAACAGAGGCCCTCAGGGTAATGGATCTGGGAATTGGGGGGTTATAAAACTATAACCTATGTAATATATATATATATATATGTATATATATATATATATATATATATATATGATTAAACTAATTGCTTTCATCACAGACATTAAGCTACAGAAGGTGGGCTAGAAGGATGCTAGTGGTTAAGGTGCTTGCCTGCAAAGCCAAATGACTCAGGTTGAATTCCTCAGAACTCACGTAAGGCAGATGCACAAGGTGGCATATCTGTCTGGAGTTTGTTTGCAGCAATTGGAGGCCCTGGCATGCTCATTCTCTCTGTAAATAAATAAATAAATAAATAAATAAATAAATAAATGTTATAGAATAGAAACAAGAAACTTTTTCTTAAAATTTTTATTCATTTTTATTTATTTTATTTGAGTGTGACACAGAGAGAAAGAGGCAGGTAGAGAGAGGAAGAGAGCGAATGGGCGCGCTACGGCCTCCGGCCACTGCAAACGAACTCCAGACGCGTGCGCCCCCTTGAGCATCTGGCTAACGTGGGACCTGGGGAATTGAGGCTCGAACCAGGGGTCCTTAGGCTTCACAGGGAAGCGCTTAACCGCTAAGCCATCTCTCCAGCCCCAAGAAACTTTTTTCTTTTACTTCTGATGTAAGTTAAAAGTTAAGAACAGTTGTTAACGGTGTTTTGTGGAGAAGAATTTGTACTAATTGTAGATAGCAAATGTGTAGTTATTAACATTTTCTTGTTGCCAATTTATCAATGCAACATTTTAACATATTTTAGGTAGGAGAAAACCTAGTTTGGTCACGAAAAGTTTGCATTTTGAGCCCAATTCTATAGTGTGCCATGTTTGTTTTTGTTAAGGGATGGAGTCAGCTGCACAAACCCAGTATATTTTATGTACCAAACATGTTAGTTCAAGAAATTCACATGGTTCCATAAAGATACGCATCTATAGCAGATAGCCAAGCCAAACAGAACAGTCATCCAGTTGGCTTCAGACCCAGTTCAGTTCTCCCATCTTCTTCTGGTTTGAAAACACCTGGCTCTGGGAGAGAAAGTGAATCAAGTCATACTTGCTTTGAGTGGTTGTCAACTCTTTTCTTCGGTACGCCCACTTTTTGAGTTAAGATATATTAACATTTTCTGCATGAACACCACTGGGGATAAAACCACTGATCATCTCTTTCAGGTATCAGAATAATGAGTGTTTTGTTTAGAGTTAGCATCTGCCCAGATAGATTTTGTTTTTCCTTCTATTACTTTCTCCATTTGTCCCAATTAAGGACAATTGAAAAAAAAAATCATCACTGTGCCTAAATATTTGAGGCAATGTGTGGTCTCTTGCCAGAGTTCCAAATTTATAGTCCTGCTGACTGGCTTGCTGGTCTGTCTATATTACGCCATAGAAGAATGTAGATGTGAATTTGATCTGAGGCCTGTTTACACAGTGACTTTTATAATGTATGTCTAAAGATGGAGAACCAAGCTTTATGAGCTCAGATTTTCTTGTCAAGTCCCCACTCCACCCAATTCTAGTTGGGACTGACCCTTAAGGTGAATAAAGAAGAAAGAGCTCTCTCAGTATTCAGACATCCACTGCAAGTTGCATCTTGCCCTTAGTGAATGGGAAGATAGAGACCTACCGAGTGAATCTTAAACTACAGCAGGGAAGCATATATTCACATTTTCTTTAGGGAGAATGAGAATATACCATTTTCTTAGTCTCACTCTACATTCACGTCTTTCCCCTAAGTCATGCCTCAGTCATGCTTTATGTAAACAGACCTCTCATTAATTTGTGAAGTTTAATATTCTGTACCTCACGGACTTCTGATGGATGCAGAATGGAAGTAATTTCCAAAACCTTAAAGTAGAGTCATCCTGAGGCCAGTCAAATGTGTGCTTCTGGAACTCCGACAGGAGGGCTGGGCTGAGAGCATCAGTCGGCATGTGCCCGCGTCAGTGGTGGCAGGAGTGGTACATATGGACTGTTATTTTGAGGGAGAGCAGGCAGGAGTGTGAGGAGAGGAGGACCTCACACCAAGCCCCAGCAGCTCAGGCTCAGTGCATGGAGGAAACTGACTGTGCAGACAGCACTGGGAAGAAGGAACAGGAGGACTTTGTGGTGTGACGGCCAAGAGGAAAGTAGGTTTCAAGGAGCAAGGTGTTTGGGCATGCCCATAATCGCAGCACTCAGGAAGCCAAGGGAGAGGCCAGTCTAGGCTACAGAGTGAATTTCAGGTCAGGCTGGACTAGATTGAGACTCTGCCTAAAAAACAAAACAAAACAAAATAAAAAGAAGAAATAGGGAGAAAAGGGAGAGTGGTGGGAGTGGGTTATGATCAGGGTACATTGTATATATGTTGGAAGTTGTTAGTAATTTTTTTGTATTTTATTTTTATTTATTTGAGAGAGACATATAGATAGATGATAGATAGATAGATAGATAGATAGATAGATAGATAGATAGATAGAGAATGGATGTGCCAGGGCCTCTAGCCACATATGCCACCTTGTGCATCTGGCTTACATGTGACCTGAGGAACCGAACCTGGGTCCTTTGGATTTTCAGGAAAGTGCCTTAACCACTAAGCAATCTCTCCAGCCCTAATAATTAAAAAAAAAAAGTAGCTGGAGTCAGCCCGATCAGCAGTTCTGACAGCTGGGTGTGATGTGGGCTGAAGAGACTGGATGAATGTGGCAATAGGCATTGGCAGTGATCTTGTAGGAGCTGCTATTGGGGTAACCATGTGGAAAACAGACTGACATAGAGCTGGGCAGGTGAGGTAAAAGTAGGTGTCTTTAGTGTAGGAATTTCTGAGGAGTCCACCGGGAAGGAGGATATGACATGAGGTGGTGGCTGTTAGAATGGAGAAGTTCACCTGAGCTTGGCCAGGACCAGTGACGGAGCATCCAAGTAAGAGATTCAGCAAGCCAGAGAGGAGGGACAGCGGGGTCATGATCAGGAAACTGTAAACAGTAGTATCTACTGGGGACCTACTTCATCCAGGACACTGTGCTAACTCCTGGACATTTATTCACTTACTAATTCTTTAGGATAACTGTGTAACTATTGTGTAATTATTACCCACGTGTGTAATTATTTTCTTCAAGTCAGAGAAGAGGGAAATGAGCCCTAGAGATGGCCAGAAATTTGCCTAGCTTTCTCTACATAGCAAGTGACAGACTAACCGCCCAGTCCACCACAGTGACTTGAATTTGCAAATTCCGTTTCATTTGAATATTCAATTGAAGATTATATATATATTTTTGAATCAAGTTTGAATTTGGAACAGTCCAGACAATTTTAATAAGTGGTCCTGGTAAGTCACCACCACCCCCCAAAAAAAGTTCCCAGTAAACCTAACACTGAAGCTTATCTAAGTGAAAATCCTCAAGCTTTTAAGTGCATGTAACTGTGCCTAGGACTGGGGTTGCTGCTCACAGCAGAGTACCTGCCTAGCCTGAGTGAGGCCCTGGCTACTGTACCCTGTGCCACAAAAACAAAAACACGTTGTATTGCAAAACATGGGCTGCGTGAAGGGAAGGTTGGTTTGCTCAAAAACAAGTAACGAAATTCCAGCCAACAGAAGTTTTGTTTACACTTAGCAGGCAGAGAAGGAGGGCGGTTTGAGGTAGCAACTTTGTGAGGCCAAATGGTATCAAAGCATCCAGCAACGTCCCTGCAGATCGTGACTGGTTAAGATCCCGGAACTAATGCTAATGTGGTCTTCTCGCTTTTACCAGGGCATAATGACTACATGTGTCCAGCTACCAACCAGTGCACAATTGACAAGAACAGACGGAAAAGCTGCCAGGCTTGCCGGCTCCGCAAGTGCTACGAAGTGGGGATGATGAAAGGTGGTAGGTACCGGATGCTCGCATGGCTGGGTCTGGGCCTGGTTCTTTCTAGATTGCATAAATACTGCGAGTTTAGTATTTTCTAAGTCTTTTTCCTTTGCAAAAAAAAAAAAAAGTATTTTTATGATATATTTTATTATTTTTTTTTTACATCAGGAATGACTGGAACTGGGAATTCTGGCATGCCATTTTGTGTTTTATGTTTCCAATGTAAATATTACATTTTAAATCAGTTGTGTGTGGGAGGTAGTGGTAGAAGGAAAGGCAGACTGCTAAGTGACTTATTCTGGAAATACTTTTCAGTTATTGTTGGTATTATAAATGCTAGAAAATGATCTCTGGAAGTAAGCTTCCACTTAATTGAGACTTGGGGCAAGGAAATAGCCAACTGATCACCTACCAGTGTCATATGTACTTTGGGGAATCCGAATATCAATCCAAAAGCACTATACTGTGGTAGAAAGCCAAGGCAAGTGGTACCCTTCCGAGGCCCCCATATCTAGTGTGGCGCTGGGAGCTGTCGAACCGTTACCGACCTCCAAATCCCAAAGCACTCGGGATTTTCAACACGTGCTTATCTCGGGCTGCTGGTGTGTGTGTGTTTCCTGCCTCCTCAAGTACTCAGTCATCGGGTTTTCTTGCATGGGAGTGCAGTTCTTGGGGTGATGGATGCTCCTTAAATGTGTGTGTGTGTTCTTGGGAATTTTACCTGGGGGCATAGCTTATATTTTGGGGGAGTGTTCATTCCAAGTGGGAAAGAGGCAGCAGGCATCTTGTGATGAAATCTAAGTCCTGGCAGCACTTGGGGCTTCACAGTGACACCTGAGGTCTTATTTTGAGGAGCAAGAGGCCATGATCGTGTTGCTTTCAGATTGCCCAGGGAAGAAGCTTCCAGAGAAGGTGAGGGGTGACATGAATTAGAAAGTGGCAACGGAAAAGAACAGCGATTTTGCAAATACAGGGCAGCTGACTTTTAACTGATTAATACCTGGACAAAGAGAAAAAGGAGAGGGACAGCTAAGAGCAGAAGTCCAGAGTCAGGCAAGCTTGGCTGTCATACAGCTTACCAGGAACGACACCTTCCTTCCATGCCCAGGCTGAGATGCAACTGGGTTCACACCCAGTGTTTAGAATAAAGTCTCTTGGTGAACAGTTTAAATGTTGAATTTACTCATTGTGTGAAATATGACTATATGTCTTGAAGGTCTAAGAAAGCAGCTTGAATTCAGAAAAGTAATTAATTCTAAGAAATGAACAGCCACATTCAGAAAATGACACCTTGAATCATAAATGGATTAAATATTTAAGGAATTAATCTTTCTTTGTACTGTTGGAAAATTAGTCAGGCTTAATTAAACTCACAAAAAAAGCTTCTTAAGGTAACTTGATAAGTGACAGGAATACAACAGCTGCATGAGAAAAATTTAATTTAAAACCCTGGAGTTCAAGTTTAATATTCTTGTTTGGTAGTTGTAGGTAGCTTAAGCCTAGGATCTTCATTTTCTCTGAAAGGTGACATAATCAATTGGTGAATATGTCTAAAACACTAAAAAAAATTTGATGATGCAATTCCATTGACCCCTTTCATAAAAATTATTCATCTTTTTTTCCCCTAATGATTGTCCAGATATAGTCTGGCTACATACATATAAGTTATGCATCCTCATTTTTAGTCTCACAAAAAATTCTAATTTTCAAATGTGAAATGTAAGTCTTTCTCACTGTTTTCTGATAGGAACCTGTATGTGCATACACTGTACATGCATATTTATGACTGGCATGTTTAGTTCTAGTGTTCTCGGGTTGCCATAACAAAATGTTACACACTGGATAGCTTGACAGTAAAAAGCAATTGTATTACACTATTGTAGTCTGCAAGTATAAGATTGAGATGCTAGAAAAACTGATTTCTGGTGTACACCTCTCTTCTGGGCTTGAGGCCTCCTCACATGGCCTCTCCTCTGCCTACACACTCCTTTGTTTTTCTCCTCTGTTATAAGGACATTGGTCCTGTGCATAAGGGGCCTGCCCTGTGGACTTCATTTAACCTTAATTATCTCCATAAAGGCCTTAGTCCAGGTATTGTCATTTGGGGTGCTAGAATTTCAACACATGAATTGAGTGGGGGCACAACTCAGTTCCCACCAGCTTGCCCTAAAAAACAACAACAACAAAAAATACCACAGATTGGGTGACTTGATGACAGAAATCAGGTATCTCCTGGTGGTACTGGATGCTGGAAGCACGGAGTCCACCTTTGCTAGCCGTGACTTCTCCCTGGGCCTCTCTATTCAGCTTGCAGAGTGCCACCTCTTCCTTGTCCTCGGGTGACCTTTCCTCTGCCCACATGCTGCTTGAGTCTCTTCCTCTTTTTATAAGGACACTAGTCATAATGGATTAGGGCCCTGTTCTAATGACCTCGTTGAAGTTTAATTATCTCTTTGAAGGCCCTGTTTCAAAATACAGACACATTCTGGAGTCCTGAGGTCAGTACTTTACAATATCCTGTCAGGGTTGCTCAGCGATTATTCAGTATCTCCCTACAGATGAGGAAAACATGTGTGTCTATCTGGAAGTTTATATATACCTATGTTTTGAGTCATGTTTTATTATAAAACCATAGGCTGTAAGAATGTCTTATCATTTATTTATTTATTTATTTATTTTTGAGGTAGGGTCTCGCTCTAGCTGAGGTGACCTGGAATTCACTATGTAGTTTCAGGCTGGCCTTGAACTCACAGTGATCCTCCTACCTTGGCCTACCAAGTGCTAGGATTCAAGGCATGAATCACCATGCCTGGCAGAATGTCTTATCTTAGTGGCAAATATAAAGTGCTTTTCATAAAGCAATATAATTTACTGAATTTTCTACAACATGGGATACCACACAGAACCTCATGACACCATGGACATGGAAACTACTCCCACATCCTTCTGAATAAAAAGAGTTTACAACTGAAGTACATTAAAACTAACAATGAAATTTGTGGCTGTAAAACCACCCAAATGTGCCTGAAAAAGAAAAAAATCTTTAGCCGGGCGTGGTGGCGCACGCCTTTAATCCCAGCACTTGGGAGGCTGAGGTAGGAGGATCACCATGAGTTCGAGGCTGCCCTGAGACTACATAGTGAATTCCAGGTCAGCCTGGGCTAGAGTGAGACCTTGCCTTGGAAAAACAACAGCAACAACAACAACAAAAAAACTTTACATTTTCTACTTAGTTTCATAACAATCTAGTGTCTTAACCATGTTACATACCAATTAGGATACTGAATCTTTCTGTACGCAAAAAAAAAAAAAAAAAAAAAAAAAAAGTGTGGCTTTAGGGACGCCATATCTACCTCTTACTTTTATAGTTAGGTTGGACACATTTGCTGAAGATGTATTTAAAAGGTCAGAGAGAGAGTACATAATTTATCTATCTGAAGAAATGACTTTCCTCTGTTAAAATGCATACTGTCCCCTAGAGGCCCATCACTATAAGATTCGGTCCTGAGCCCCAGCAGGTCAGGGGGACGCAGTGTTCACTATAAGATTCGGTCCTGAGCCCCAGCAGGTCAGGGGGACGCAGTGTTCACTATAAGATTCGATCCTGAGCCCCAGCAGGTCAGGGGGACGCAGTGTTTGGGATGTGCTGCAGGGGATGCGTTCCCGTCCTGGTGCGTGTTTGAGTGCTGGGTCTAGGTCACTTTTATTCTTCACCCACCTCCCTCCCCTTCAGCCTTAGATTGCTGCTTAAATGCCTGTGTTTCAGGAAGGCCACCTGCTCCCTCACGCTGGGTGACATTCCTGTATCTTACTTCCATCTGTCACTACTAGTTGAGTTGCTCAATGTCTGTTTCCTCTACAGTTCATAAACTTCACGGTGGGCATCTGGAGTTCTCTCTGTTGTATTGGCCTGTCTTGTACAACAAACAAGTCAAGAGGAGGGGATAGCAGTTCCCGTCTCATTGTCCAGGCAAAACAACTGACCAGAAGCAGCTTATGGAAGGAAAGGGTTTATTTTGATTTACTGTTTTTAGGGAAAGTTTAAAAAAATATTTTATTTTTATTTATTTATTTATTTATTTGGGAGAGAGATATACAGAAATAGGCAGAGAGAGAGAGAGAATGGGTGTACCAGGGCCTCCAGCTACTGCAAACAAACTCCAGATGTGTGCACCCCCTTGTGCATCTGACTTACATGGGTCCTGGGGAGTCGAACCTGGGTCCTTTGGCTTTGTAGGCAAGCGCCTTAACCACTAAGCCATCTCTTCAGCCCATCTAGGGAAAGTTTTGTCATGGTGAGGAAGGCATGGTAGAAGCAGATGCCCACATCACGTCTTCTCAAAAAGCAGAGGCAAGATGTGAGAGTGAGCTGAGTGCAGCCAGCAGGGCTGTGTTTGAATCACCTTAAGGTCTGTCCTCAGTGACGTATTTCCTCTCTTAAGGCTGCACCTCCCAGAGTTCCACAGCCTTTCCAAACCGTGCCACCAGCTGAGGATTAAGTATTCAAACACAGGAGGCTGGGGGGGGGGGTCGCGGATTTTTTATTCAAACCATTACACAGGGATTTAAGAAAAGTATTTTGGGGGGACACAAATTAATGAATTGACTCAATTCATTGCAATAATTTTGTGCTTAAGCTTTCTCATGTACAAACTGTTGTGGATGAAGAGAATGGGAAGAAGAACCTAGTTCCTTCCATCAATGTCCTCACGGTATAAAGAGGACATTCTCATGAGGTAAAAATCCAGAAGACAAGAGGAGGGTGGACTGGGTTGGAGTCAAACTCAAGTACTGAGGCATCGGGATAGAAGCCCAGGGCTTCAGCCAGTAACTCCTGGGTTTCATCCAACCCAGAAAATTACTCATGCCTTTTGACTTTTAGGATATCTATATCTATATCTATCTATATATGTACCTGAGTTTGACATTCTTAGTTAATGGAAAGAATTAAACTTCAGAAACGAAATCATAGTTCAAATGCTGGCAACTCCACAGACTCCCTGGGAAACCCCATTCACAACACTTTCATGAACGTCGCTATTCTCAGATGCAAGGTGATATAAACGATTTCTAATCAATGAACTTGTCACGAAGACCACAAGTCACCACATAGGAGAATACAGACTCCAAGTGCTGCACAAGTGTCAGCTGTCATGATGTTCTGTCAAAATTTCCGGTTGGAAGAATAAGACTTAGCACGTTAATCACTTCTACCACGTATGCAAATCTAATTCCTTCAGGGAGAGTAAGACTTTGGCTCAGACACATATGATTCTTTTTTTTTTTTTTTAAACAATCTTTTTAGTGTCCTATGCTGGGTCTAGCTACATAAGTGGTATATATTGTTTATCCTCTAATGATACCAGAGGTTTACACAGATGGGTCACAAGAGACTCAATGGCATGTTGGTGGCCAGGTTCTCATTGTGCTAATGAGGAAATTGGCACAGAAATTAATTGACGTGCAGAGTTTATACCTTAACTGTTCTAGTTGTGTTTTATCATAATGTGTTGAAAAGAAAGTTGAGGTGCAGTAGGAATAATGAACTAGTCTTTAAGTGTTTTGATGACAACTTTGTAATGCAATGTTTAGAAATATTCTAAAGTAAATAAGATTTAAAGATAATATTATATTTTAGTTTTATTTTTATCTCTGTTCTTTTTCATCCATTTAAAATTTAAATTTTTTTTACAGAAAGCATAAAATTTGTGCATTGTTATGTATATATGTATATACATATACATACATATATATGTAATTTTAATTTTTTTTGTGAGAGACAAATACAGAGAGCAAGAGAGTGCATGTGCACACCAGGACCCCTTGCCACTGCAAATGAACTCCAGATGCATGCACCACTTTGTGCACCTGGTGTTAAATGGGCACTGGGGAATTGAACCTAGGCCATCAGGCTTTGCAAGCAAACACCTTTAACCACTGAGTCCCAGTGTGATATTTTGATGCATGGATGCATTGTGTAATGTTTAAATTATGTCAGTTATGTCTGTATCGTCAGCACTTATCATTTTTTTAATTTCAATTTTATTTTTATTTATTTATTTGAGAGTGACAGAGAGAGAAAGAGGGAGGGAGGGACAGAGAGAGAGAGAGAGAGAGAGAGAGAGAGAGAGAGAGAGGAAAGAGAATGGGCATGGCAGGGCCTCCAGCCACTGCAAATGAACTCCAGATGCATGTGCCACCTGGTGCATCTGGCTTACGTGGGTCCTGGGGAGTTGAGCCTCAAACTAGGGTCCTTAGGCTTCACATCTCTCCAGCCCAACACTTATCATTTTTTTATGGTGGAAACTTTCAAACACCTTTCTTATAGCTTTTTGAAATATATGATATGCTATTATTACCTTTAGGCACCCTAATATTCTTTTTTTGAGGTAGGGTTTTGCTCTAGCTCAGGCTGACCTGGAATTCACTATGTAGTCTCAGGGTGGCCTCAGACTCATGGCAATATCTGTGTCTCCCGAGTGCTGGGATTAAAGGCATGAGCCACCACACTTTGTGGCATTCCTTATAATGTTTTACAATATGTACCCCAGAGCTTTTCACTCCTTTATTTTTTAAAATAATTTTAAAAATTATTTTTAGTTATTTATTTGCAAGCACAGAGCGAGAGAAGAGAGACAGACAGAGAATAAACATGCCAGGACCTGTAGCCACCGCAAACGAACTCCAGGTGCATGTGCCCCTTGTACATCTGGCCTACGTGGGTCCTGGGGAATCGACCCTAGGTCCTTTGGCTTCTCAGGCAAGTGCCTTAACAGCTAAGCCATCTCTCCAGCCCTTCACTCCTTTCTAACTGTAACTTAGTACCTGCTGGTCAAGTTGCTTCCTAGCCTTCTCTCCTGTACCCTGCACAGCCTTTAGAACGGCAACTGCTAGTGTACTCTGAGTCTAGCATGAGCTCCGCTTTTTCAGTCTGGTATGAGTGACATCGTTCAGCACTTGCCTTTCTGTGCCTGGCTTACTTCACTTCACATTGTGATCTCCAATTCCATCTGTGTTAACACAAATGATAGCAATTCAGTTTTCTTTTAAGGCCTGAATAGTATTCCATTGTATGTATGTATAACGTTTTCTTTTTTTTATATTTTATAAATATATTTATTATATAAAAATATATTTTTAAAAAAGAGATGATTGTTTCCTTGACTGTTGGTCTTTGCTTCTTTTTTATAATATAAACTTTTTTTTCTTTATTAGTTAGTTTTGTATTCAGCAAATACAGTCAGTTTAGTACCATTATTAGGCTCATCCGTGACCTCCCCCCTCCCCTTGGCCCCTCCTTGTTGAGGTATACGGGTCATGCATTATACATTCATTAGTGGATAGAAACAGGTTATTTTCCATTTCTTTTCTAACTGTGAATAATGTTAAAATAAACAAGAGAATTCAGGTTTTGTTGCTACTGATTTCATTACTTTTGGGGGATTTCCTCTGGTAGTTGTATTGCTTGATCATAAGGCAGTACTATATTTAAATTTTTTAGAAACATCCATCCAATTTTTTTCATAATGGATGTACTAATTTAAATTGGCACCGATAATGTTAAGGGCTCCCCTTTCCCTATACCCTCCCAGAATTTATCTTTTGCTTTTTTTTTGTTTTTGGTTTTTTGAGGTAGGGTCTCACTCTGGCCCAGGCTGACCTGGAATTCACTCTGTAGTCTCAGGGTAGCCTTGAACTCACGACAATCCTCCTACCTCTGCCTCCCGAGTGCTGGGATTAAAGGCATGCACCACCACGCCCGGCTTATCTTTTGCTTTTTGATCATAACTGCTATTACAGGAGTAAGGTGATGTCTCAAAATGAAACACTGATGTACTGTCCCCCCAGCAGCTGATAAGGAAACCAAGGCTGAGAAAGATGGACTTGGTCAGTGTTTGAATTCCTTTCCAGAGGAATTAAGCCTATGTTTTTGACTCAGTTTTTTTCTTATCTTAATACACCCTGTTTGCTATTATTTTTTTTAACCACTCACATTAAACATGAAAAATATCAGACTAAAAATGAATACTACATAATAAAATCAAGGTACACAAATGCATACACATAGTCCAACAAAAAAGAACTCAGTGTAAGACATCCTCCCTATATTCCTGATGACACTAGCAGATCACTGATCTGTTGGCCTGGGGAGCAAAGGGAATTTGGCCACTGTGCATAGCTTTCTACTCCTACTTTAGTCGTAATGACAGGAGTGTTGGTAGCAAGGGTGTAGAACATGTCAGGAGTCACCCTGGGTTAGAGTTTGAAGAAATGAGTAAGTTGGAAACAACTATATTGAGGGCAGAAAATATGATAAATGGGAATGGTGAATGCAGAAATCATGGTCATGAAATTCCAAAGAAAAAGGAAATTTAGATGTCTATTAGTTTAGCATGGATGTAAAAATGTGACAACTAATTATTTTCTGTCTAAAATTTGGTAAAAATAAAAGTATATTCTGATCCCCAGAACCTTTGGCTGCTTTGCATAGGGACAGAAACAGGCCAGCTTCTGTGGTTGTTAGTTAGAAGGTCCTTTTCAGAACTGTACAACCTTTAGATATCTTAATATAGACTGAGCAACTTCCTTATAAATTTGTCAGAGTTTAATGGGATTGATGCTCCAACAGCTGCTTTACCAAACCCACTTTGGTCAAGGTCACTGGTGACGTCCATGTTGCTCAATCTTTTTGACCAATGAGCCACATGAAACGGTAAATAATTCTTCCCTCCTTAATATACTTTTGTGACTCACCACCCAGAGCAACATACTCTCTTGTTTTCCTCCTGCCCCTTGGACATTCTTTCTAGATGTTTGTTCCTTGTCTAGGGGTCTGTAGGCCCAAGTGGAGACTCAGTGCTTTTCAGCAGAAGTGACCTGCAAGTCCTTGTTAACATATATAGGGATTTATTTATTTATTTGTTTATTTATGAATGAAAGAGAGAAAGAGGCAAATAAAGAGAGAGAGAGGATGGGTACTCCAGGGCCTCTAGCCACTGTAAACAAACTCCAGATGCATGCGTCACCTTGTACATCTGGCTTATGTGAGGACTGGGAAGTTGAATCTGGATCCTTATGCTTTGCAGGGAAGTGCCTTAACCACTAAGCAATCTCTCCAGCCCATAGGGTTGGTTTTATATGCATGGTTCCAGGCATCCATTACGGTTTTAACATGTACCCTTTGTAGATATGGAGTCTGTATTTAATAGATTTAATAAAGATTTGTAGCATGTGCAAATGAATAAAATGAGTAAGTAAAACTGAAAGTGCATGTGTGGAGTTATGAACAAATTAGGACTAAAGAGTTCCATTTTTCTATTTAGAAGAAAGCATCGGCTTAGAAGTTAAGCAATATATGCTACCTTTTTCTACATAACAGAATCTGAGAGCAGACCCCAAAGACATAACACAGGAAGCATCTTCTACTCGCATATTATGAAGATGAGCTAGACAACTTTACAGATATTATCTGAAGTCGCTCACAGCCTGGGGCTGAGCTGACTCTTCTGGCTGGAGCATGTGGACACACTCTGGTTTGCTTTACTTATCTCTCCTCCAGCAGGCTGGTCCCAGCATGTTCTCGTGATGATCCCATTTGAAGCCTCAGCCCACATCATTTGCTAACATCCAGTGGACCGCAGAACTGAGATGTCTTAAGTCCACAGTCCCAGAGAGAAAGGGGATTCAGAAATATATGGGAAAGAAAGTTGAAAATGTGGCCATTTTTGTAATCTATCTCAACCAAAAGTTGAGCCTTCAAACTTCCGAACTCTAAAATGATTAGTCATAGAAGCTCAGAATTGGAAAGGGTTTATTTGCTTTACCCCTCTCTCCGTGGAAGAAACCATTATGTCCCTGACAGCTTGGGTTGAAGAGCAGAATATAGATGGGCCATATATTATCAGTCTTGTCTCATGTACATAACAAGTAGAAATGATAATATAGGAAACCCAGGAATGATTGATAGATATGAGACAAGTCTTTCTAGAGGGTATGGAACAGTTTCAGATATGGTAGTTTTCACTAATTAATTATTTTTTTTATTAAATAGAAATTTTGTATGGGCATACCATGCGTTAGTGCCATTTCCCTCCTTCCTGCCCATTCCACTGCAGGCCGTCCTCAGTGGGATTGCTGGTATTCACCATGGGGTTGTGGGTCTTGAGTTGTGAGAGCAGTAGTCAGTTATTGTGGCAGGGGCAATACCTCTGGATACTCCCTCCCACCCTGTGGCTCTTACAATCTTTCCACTCTCTATTCCCTGAGCCTTGGTGCGTGTGTTTTAAGTGTACTTTAGTGTTGAGCTCTCAGCACCTTCTGGATTTCTGCTTTGGTATGTTTGAGTGTCCTCAGTGTCTGCCTACATCACCCTGGCGCAGGTTGTCAGGCTCACCGTGGAAGCAGCACGTCTTGCCCATCTTGCCAGCCTCTGTGTGGTTTCACTTGGGTCCTAGCTGATGTGTGAGGGGTGGCTCATCTCATGATGGGGGGGTCAGCTATCTTTTCTTGTCTTGATAGATTTTGGTTGTCCTCGGTTTTCACTGTGTTCTGTAAAGGAAAACTAGCTTCTCCAATGGAGAGTGAGATCAGTATAGATTAACAAGGATAAGCATCATTAAGATATATCTTGATGGGTGTAGAATTTATTCAAATATGAGTTTTGTGTATATGTGTGTTACAACTGCTTATGGATGGAGGTTGAAAAGCCAATTGAATGTAAAACTAGTTTAATAGTCTGGTCAAAGTTCACACTAGTAATAAAATGAACCAAAGAGCAGAGACAGAATAAACGCACCTTTACTTTTGTTATAGTTAGAATACTAACTCAAAACTTTTAACTTTTCTCTATAGCTCAGTGTGACTTCAAACTCATAGTGATCCTCCTATCTCAGCTTTCCAAATGCTAGGATTAAAGACATGCCCCACCACACCCGGCTGAAAATTTCTAAGTTATCTTTCTCTTCTTTCTTTCCTTTCTCTCTTCCTCTTTCTCCATTCTTCCCTCCTTTCCTACTTACCTCTCTTTCTCTCTTTTCTTTCTCATTCTTTTGAGACAGGGTCTCACTCCTGCCCAGGCTGACCTGAAACTCACTTTTTAGCCCAGGCTGGCCTTGGATTCATAGCAATTCTCCTCCCTCAGCCTCCTGAGTGCTGGAATTATAGGCATGAGCTACCACTCATGGCTCACATCTTTCTTTTTTTAATTGAAAAATAGCTTAAATGACAAATATTTATTGGCATAGCATGATGGTTTGAAATATATGTAATTTGTGGGATGGCTAAATTAAGCTAATTAATGCATTCATTAACTCGCATATTGGGAGTAAAATGCCTATGATCTATTCGCCAATGATTTTCAAGTGCTCAATGCGTTGTTACTAAGTACAATCACCATTTTATGAAATAGATCTCAATTTTCTTCTATTATTTTGTATCCCCTGGCCAATATCTGCCCAGCACCACTTGCCTACTTCCAACCCCTTGATAACTACTATTCTATTCTATACTTCTATGAGATGGCAAGGTACTTGTCTTTTTCTGTCTGGCTTTTACGTCATTCTACAAAACACTACCAAGGTTATTTTTCTTTATTGCAGTGGCCAAAGTCAGGTTTGTAAATCTGAGTAGTATTCCATTGTGTGTGTGCGTGTGCATGTGTGTGTTTGCACATGTGTGTGAGTACCACCTTTTATTTATACATTCATCAGATGACAGATACGTAGGTTGACCCCATGTCTTGTCCATTATGGATCATGTTTCAAGGAACATGGGAGTCCATATATCTCTTGGATACACTAATTTTATTCCTTGGAATATATCATTAGCACTATTCCTGGATCACATGACATTTCTGTAGTTATTTTTTTTTTTTTGAGGAACTTCCATTATTTTGCACCGTGACTGTAATAATTTATGTTCTCACCAATAGCCTGTGGGGTTTACCTCTTTTTTTGTTTTACATATTTGCCAACACTTATCTTTCATCTTACTGGTGATATTGTAATATATTTGAGGTAATACCTCTATGGGTTTTAATGTATATTTCTCTAATGGTGAATAATTTTGAACATTTTTTCCATTTTCCTGTGAACTCTTCTCTTATTTTGAAAAATATGTGTTTATACACTTCACCTATTTCTCTCAGTTCAGTTACATATTTTCTTGCTACTACATTGTCTGAGTTCCTCACCTAGTTTGGATGGCTTGGATGTTAGCTCATTATCAGATGTATGGTTCACAAGTGTTTTCCTTTGTTCTGAAGGTTGTCTTTTCATTCCGTGGATTTCTCCTTGTTGTACATCAGTCTTTTAGTTTAATGATGCTTCATTTGTCTATTTTTGTCATTTCTTGTGCTTTTAAGATCATATAAAGGAATCAGTGTTGGGCTGGATAGATGGCTCAGCAGTTAAGGTACTTGCCTGAAAAGTCTACTGACCCAGGTTCAATTCCCCAGTACCCACAAAAAGCCAGATCACAAAGTGGTGCATGTGTCTGGAGTTTGTTTGCAGTGGGCTAGAGGCCCTGGTGCACCCATTTTTTTCTCTCTCTGTCTCTATGCTAGTAAATAAATAACAATATTTGAAATTAAAAAAAACCATTAAAAAGAATCATTGTCTAGGGCAATGTCAACAATGTAGAGATTTTTTCCCTTACCCTTTTCTAGTAGTTTTAGTTTTAGGACTTACATCTAATAAATCTTTAATCTGATCGAGTCAATTCTTGTATGTAGGTGAGGTAAGAGTCTATTATTCTTTTGTATGTAGATAGCCATTTCTCTAGTATCATTTATTGGAGACTTCTTTCCCCATTTTATACTTATTTTGAAAACCAACCTACTATGAATACGTAGATTTGTTTCTGGGCTATTTGTTCTGCTGGCCAGCGTGTCTTTTTGTCTCAGGTGCCACGCTGTTCTGATAACAGTAGCTGTGAAGTATACTGTGAAGTCAGGATGAAGTTACCAGTTTTGTTCTTTTTGCTCATCATTACTTTGGCGATTCAGGGTCTTTGTGATTACATGTAAATTTTAGGATTGATGCATTTTAGTAAAAAAAAAAAATGCCCTTGGAATTTTGATAAGGATTGTATTTGGAAATATTTTGATATTCTGAAAATATGGATTTTTCTTATCCATGAATATGGGATATCTTTCCACTTACCTTTGTTTTCTAAAATTTGCCCACTTATTATATATTTTTAATGTACAGGCATTTTTCTTTTTTGGTTAAATTTATTATTATTTTTGTAGCTATCGTAAATGGAAGTGTTTTGTCCCCTTTTTTGCTGACAGCTCTTTGTTAGTATATGGAAATCTTGCATAATTAAAAAACATATTTTTGTTTATTATTTATTTGTGAGCAGAAAACAATAAAGAGAAGAGAGACAGACAGAGAATGGGTGTGCCAGGGTCTCCAGCTGTTGTAAACGAACTCCAGATTCAGGCGCCACTTTGTGCATCTGGCTTTATGTGGGTACACAGGAATCGAACCCAAGTCATTAGGTTTTGCAGACAAGTGTCTTAACTGCTAAGCCATCTTTCCAGCCCAAGGAGATGATTTTTTTTTTGATGGGATATAATGATTGTGTAAATAGAATCTAATAATAGATGTTGAAGTTTGGGAACAGTAGTGTAAGTGAATTACTACATTTGAATTCTCTGAGCCCAAGACCCCAAGAATTTCCAGATGTTTCTTTTTGTTTCCATGGTTCTGATTGGGATGATGGATGGTTCTTAGAGCTGGAAAGAACGTCAGGGTCACTTAGTTCACCTTTTGTCTTCCAGTCCATTGTTCGTGTGCAGGTCACACAGCTAGTTAACTGCTCACGCAAGAAACCTAGTCACCCCACTCCTGGATCAGTGCTCTTGTTATTGTCCTGAATGGCCTCGCTGACCCACAAATGACACTGATCATCATGGGATGTAGATGTGTACATAGTACAATGCTAATATCCCCCAGACCCAAGTTGTGACTTAAGAACAATTCTGTGACGCACAATACCACCTTCTCAACAAAACCATCAATTGATGAATCTGGCTTAGTTGTACAGCAGAAATACCAAAATAAATATATGTAGTAGGGTGTGATTTTTTTTAGAAGACTTAATGATTAATATAGTTTTAAAAGGACATTTTCTTCTTCAGGCCAAAAGTTTTCACTGTCTAGATAATTTTTTGTGGCAAACTTTTTTTAAAAAATATATATGTAAGTGTTTTGACCATTTGGGCACACAGAAAGACCATTTTAATAAATATCACTCCTGACTAAAAGCAAATGTATGAGCCTGCCCCTTCACTTACTACCTGGGAACGTTGGGAAAATTTAATTGTTCTGTACATTATGGTTTTAATATGGGCTGTCCCTCACAGTTTATGGGTGGGTGGCTGTCTTTTGGCATGGCAGTGTTGAGATGGAGCCTAGTGGGAGGTGGTTAAGTCAGCAAGGGGGGACTGCTTGCAGAAAGGATCAACACTGTTTTTGTGTCCCCGCCCCCCCCCGCCCAAGTTATTTTCTTCAGAAGAGAAAGACTGGCCTCTTTGTACTGTGCCAGCCTATCAGGCTTCCTGTCTTACTATGTGGTGTCTCTTGATGTGTTCATTTTCCCATTCTGCGGTCCCCAAAGGCCCTGGCAGAAGCTGAACCAAACGGGGCATCTGTCTTGAGCTCTGAGCTTCCATATCACTGTGAGCCAAATAAACTTCTTTTTGTATGGTTCCCGGTTGTGAGTGTTCTATTATGACAATAGAGAATGAACTATTACCTGTACTCAGATTTTGCTTCTGAAAGACGTAGGCTCCGGTTCTGGAGAGATAGCTCACTTGTTAGGAGCACTTCCTGTGCAAGCATGAGGGTTTGGGGAGGCCTGAAAGATGCTCAGATGTGATCTCTAGGACCCTCATAAACAGCTGGGCATGGCCACTCACATCCGTAACCCCGGTCCTGTAGGGGAGCAAAAACTCAAGAATCATCAGAGCTAATGAAAAAACAGCTAGCTCTGGGGTCATTAAGAGATTCCACAGCCAGTAAAACCAGGTGAAAGAGAGATGGAGCCTGACGCCCAACATTTCTCTCTGGCCGCCGTAGGTTAGTGCACCTCGCCATAGGCAAGTGCTTGGGGCTCAACATGGGCACATATATATGTATATACCATATCGCATGCAGCGCACACACACCCCACACACACACCCACATACACACACGGCTCAGGACTTAGTAGTTTCTAAAACTCCTTTTTAATATTAAATTTTAATGTCCTTATGATCTAATTGTGGATTGACAGTGGGAAGGCTAGACTCTAAAGCTAATGAATATACATATATGCATATATATGTACACATACATGCTCCCAATCTTGAGAACAACCTTGGCAATGAGCATGTTTATATTTCAAGCTAAATTTAGCATAATAATTACTAAGTGGAAAAACTTGCTGAAATGTGTGAAGTTATTTTTTCCATTAATAAGTATAGAATGTGATTCTCTCCCTCACGAAGAATGTCACCAAAATGAATTTGATGCTGTCATCATGGTGTGTGTGTATAAGAACCTAAGAAGATGGCCACAAAAATCGCTATACATTATTTAGTCACATAAGAGAAAAAATTAAAGTAAAAAGTTTATATAGACTGGACATTGAGAGAATAGCTAAGTTATTTTTATATTTTTGCAGCTACAGATGTAATAGTTATGACAAAGACTAGAGTCCCAGATCTGGTGGAACCTTCTAGTTTCTCCCATATAGAATGAGAGAGGAGGATGCTAAAATGATAATGGGTTTTGAGAAGTTCCTAGTTAAATATCACATAGACTAGTTCAGTGCTATTTGATTGACAACTTATCTAATAGGTTTAAATCAAGAACTTGAGACCAGGTTTCGTGAAACTTACAGCCATCTCTAAGAGATCCTGATACAAGTGCAGAGGGAGTAATTTGTGAAGAAATGTTTTAGTCATGCCAGGAAGCAAACCATTGATTTAGTTTATGCTTGATCAGGTAGATAAAACTGAGCAAGAAGAATACAGAATCATATCTAGTTGTTATTTTTACAAGGTTTCCTTAGACAATGATAATGATCATTATTAAAATTATTTTTACATTTTAATATTTGAGTTTTTTAAATAAAAAAATTTATAATTAACAACTTCCGTGATTGTAAACAATAATTCCCTCCCTCCCGCTCTCAATCACTCTCTCTTTTATTTTGATGTCATCATCTTTTCCTCTAATTATAATGGTCCTGTGTAGGTAGTGTCAGGCACTGTGAGGTCATGAATATCCAGACCATTTTGTATTTGGAGGAGTATGTTGTAAGGAGTCCTACCCTTCCTTTGGCTCTTCCACAATGGACCCTGAGCCTTGGAAGCTGTGATTGAGATATTTCAGTGCTGAGCACTCCTCTGTCACTTCTTCTCAGCACCGTGGTGCCTTTTGAGTCATCCAAAGGCCACTGCCATCTGAAAAGAGAAAGTTCTCTAATAAAAAAGTGAGAGTAGCATTAATATATGGGTATGAACATTAAGAGAAGTGCTTACTGGGGCAGTTTGATGAGCATAGTATATGCTTTTAGCCAGACACCAGCAGACATTACACCCCTAGGGCTCATGACTACCCCTGTTGTAGGTTTTCAGTATCAGGGATGTATTCCCTCTCATGGAGCAGGCCTCCAGTCCAATTGGAGGGCAGTTGGTTTCTATTATGACAGACGTGCCACTATTGCACCTGTTGGCTCATTTGGCCTGACAGGCAAAATATAAGGCTTGCAGTGTCCACTGTTGACTATCTTCACTGGTGATTTTTCTCTTCCATTGAACTTCATGCAATGTGGCTTTTCCCAGCTTTCTGTCAGCTGGTCTATATGGAGGAGGTTTTCAGCTCAGTTCCAGCAGGATTTCTCAGTGACCTTACAGCCCAAGTATGTGGAGTCTTCAGCAATAATGTCTTACCATCTATTCCTGGTGGGAAAACAAGGGCCTCAGCAATGGTCTATAATGTTTTGGGGGCATCAGGGAGCTCCTTGGCCAATAACTCACTGGAAGATATCCCATCCTTGGCACTGAAACTTTTCTAGTAACAATCTATGGCTCCTGAGTGTCCATTGTCCAAAATAGTAGGTTTCCATATGACTTCTTTATATCCTCTTAGATTTTGATTAGCATCCCTCCACCTTTCCTTACATAATCTCTTCTCCTGACCTCACTTAGGCCTTTTCACCCCCATTAATCTGTTCTTCTACTTACATATATACAATACCATCCTCTTAAGTCCCCCCTCCATTCCTTTCTAATCCCTTTATATCTCCTTTCTAGCTTACTGGCCTCTGCTACTGAGTTTTCTTCCTACTCACACAAAAGTCCAATCATTTGTTGCTATTTTGCTATAGTGCAAATTGCACCCAGGGTCTCACATATGTTAGGTAAGGGATTTACCAGTGAACTAAATCCCTAACCCCTATTTGGAAAATTTGTCATGCCTAACCCAATTTCTCACTCTAAGTCAAGACAACCTTTAATGAACATCTAGATGTGAAGGTAGGGTAGAGATAAGGGCATTTGAGGTGTGATCATTGATTGACTATGAAATTTGGGCAACATAATGGTGGAAAGAGGACATACAAGATGGACATGATGGCACACACCTGTAGTCCCAGCAATCAGAAGGCAGAGGTAAGAGAGTTGCTATGGGTTTGAGGCCAGCCTGGGCTACAGACCAAGTTCTAGGTCATCTGGGATAGACTAAGACCATATTTTGGAAATAAAAAGACATTCACATAGAATAATGACCAAACCCCTTCCTTTCAAGAGACTAGGATTGAAGTTTGTCTGCAGTCTCCTGGCATCTCAACTCACCCCTGATTCTGACACTGATCCCAGGGACAAATTAAGCCCCAATGTACTGATGTCTTGTCCTATGTTGTGTCTGTTTCTGAATAATGTTCATGGGGATGGATATTGTTTTTCAGTTAAAGTCTTAGCTACTGTTTTTTTTTTTTTCTTTGCAGAGTCTAGTCACATAGAAAACATACCTGTGTGAAAACACCATGTACCTTCTAAATTTGTTCTAAGGCTCTAAGGCATGTGCTATATATTTTGTTTATTTTTATTTATTTATTTGGGAGTGAGAGAGAGAGAGAGAGAGAGAGACAGAGAGAGAGAGAGAGAGAGAATGGGCGTGCCAGGGCCTCCAGCCACTGCAAATGAACTCCAGATGCATGTGCTACCTTATGCATTTGGCTTACATGGGTCCTTGGGAATTGAGCCTCGAACCAGTGTCCTTAGGCTTCACAGGCAAGCACTTAACCACTAAGCCATCTCTCCAGCCCTAAATTAATTTTTTTCGTTATGGTTTTTTGAGGTAGAGTCTCACTCTAACCCAGGCTGACCTGGAATTCACGAACTCACAGCAATGCTACCTCTGCCTCCCAGATGCTGGGATTAAAGGCATGCACCACCACACCCGGCGCATGTGCTATATTTTGATAACTACAAATCTATAGGTAGACAAAAGGTCTTATTATTTAAATAGGATGTAGCATCATGGTCTAAATAGTTACCTGGTTGAATCAATATGACTGAATCCCAATCTCAGTTCTACAGGCATGTGATCTTGAATATGATAATTAACTCCTTCAGATCTCAGTTTAGAAGTCATAAAAACCCAGTGTAATGACTGTTTGATAAGGTTATTTAATGGGGCTTGGACAATGTTTTAGTTTGTAAAGCGCTTGCTGTGACAGCAAGAGGGACTGAGTTTGGATCCGTAGCACCCACATAAGTGCTGGGTGTGGCGGTATGAGCCTGTAATTACAGTGCTTAGAAGGTAGAGACAGGTGGATCCTAGGGGCAAGTGGGATCGCTAGACGAGATGGATCAGTGAGCTCCAGTTTCAGTGAGAGACCCTGTCTCAGTAAGGTGGAGAGTGCCTGAGGAAAAAAGCCCAGAGTCGACCTCTGGCTTCCACATGCATTCACATACATGTGCCCATACATGTTGACCCACACACCTATGAACATGTGCGTGCACGCATACCTGCACCCACATGCAAATGCAGAGAATGAATGTAAGGGTTTTAATATTATATTTGGCTTGTAATGAGCCTACCGTATAAGTTGGTTACAATGGATAATGAAAAATACACTTACTTTTAACCTCTTGTCCTTAATCTAATTTCCAAATAGAATGCAGTGCCACTATGCTCATAAGGAAGCAAGTGTTATTAATTAACTAGTACATATGTGGTTCTAGTTGAGTAACTAATCGTATAGAAAGTATAGCAAATCAACCCAAGAAACCTACAGGTTAGCCTCTTCCAACTGTGGCCATTCAAAGTTCTCCACAGTCACTCATACCTGTATTTTTTTTTTTTTGGTTGTTAATTTTTTATTTGTTCATTTGACAACAACAGTCAGAGAGAGAAAGAGGCATATACATATATATATATATATATATATATATATATATAGAGAGAGAGAGAGAGAGAGAGAGAGAGAAAGAGAGAGAGAGAGAGAGAGAGAGAATGGACGCACCAGCGCCTCCAGCCACTGCACTCCAGATGCGTGCGCCCCCTTGTGCATCTGGCTAACATGGGTCCTGGGGAATCGAGCCTCGAACCGGGGTCCTTAGGCTTCACAGGCAAGCGCTTAACCACTAAGCCATCTCTCCAGTCCCACACCTGTATTTTTTAGGCTGGCTCTTTGACTTTCCTAACAAAGCCTTGGCTCCACTAAGCAGATCTGTTTATGATTTGGCTGTTTCATGCTTCCTTTTAATCTGAAGTTAGTTATTAATAACTTCTTTTATTAGCAATGTATTTCCCTGTTTACCAATGCCCATCTCTTTGACTGGCTTAGGGCTCCCTGAAAGCTACACCTTTTCCCTCGGAGTCACTGTACTGTAACCATCTCTGTGCACTTGGGCTGAGGGCTGGCTGAGCTGCTTCCAGAGGCTCTGGGCTCACCCAGGCACTGAGCTCCCTGTGTCCTATGAGCTGGAGGTCAAGTTGGGCACAAGGATGTGCAGGCGTTTTCAGTCGTGACAGTGTCTTCTGCCACAGGGTGACGGCATTTGGTTCATATTCCTCCTTGATGTCGCTGCCTAGGTTACAGCTCAGACTTCAACCTCTATCTCCCTCCATCCCACCTCCATCCCTGACTGAAGTGACTCCATCTGTAAGGGGTTTGGCTTTGGGCTTCCAGGCCTCCTATCCTTCCTTGCTCGGTTTGATTATTTGCAGCCTGCTTTGGTCCATTCGCAGGAATTGTGTCCACCCAGCAGTGCCCAACTCTCTTCTCATCCTGGTGGTGCGTGGCCAAGTAGCTCTGTGTCCTTGTGCTGTCCCACCAGTCCATTGCTTGGACCTGCATTTAAACTACCTTCGTCTACTGAACACATAATTGAATGGTACACAGGAACCACTTTCTACATATCAAATAAAGTTAAACCATGCTGACAACTTAGTGTTTAAAACTGCTGATTTATAAAAATATATTTATCTTATCTACCCAAATAAATTTTTTTAACTTTAAATTTTAAAATCTATTTATTTATTTTTTGGCTTTTTTGAGGTAGGGTCTCACTCTAGCCCAGGCTGACCTGGAATTCACTCTGTATTTTCAGGGTGGCCTCGAACTCATGGTGATCCTCCTACCTCTGCCTCCCAAGTGCTAGGATTAAAGGCATGTGCCACCACTCCCAGTTAAAATTTATTTATAAGGAGGAAGGAAGGGAGAGAAGGAGGGAGGGAGGGAGGGAGGAAGGGAGGAGAGAGGAGAGAGAGAGAGAGAGAGAGAGAGGCGCTGGAGACTCTTGTTGCTGCAAATGAACTCCAGAAGCATGCACCACTTTGTGCATCTGGCTTTACGTGGGTTCTGGGATTGAATCAGAGCTGACAGTCTTCATAAGTGCCTTTAACCACTGAGCAATCTCTTCAGTCCAGATTTTTTTTTATTTCTAGAGGCAGAAAATTATATTGTTATTTTATTCACTGCATAGTAATATTTGTAAATATTTATTGCTGATGGTGAGTTTAATTGTTGAAGAAAGAAGCATTGATTTATCTTAGTGTGTAGCTGAACCATTCCCCTGACATAAGACAATTATTCTGGTCTCATAATTCTGACTGAAGGAATACCACCACCATAGGAATAGTTTCATGTGTTTGTTTCTGCTGCCTGTATGTATGTATGTATGTATATATATATATATATATATATATATATATATATATATATATATATATATAATGGCATTGTACTCAGCGAATACAGTTAATTTGGTACCATTATTAGGCTCATCCATTACCTACCCCCTCCGCTTGGCCCCTCCTTGTTGAGGTATATGGGTCATGCATTGTGGAGTCAGCCCACAGTTATGGGTAGGATAAATGTCTGCATATCATGACCCAACATGTGGCCCTGACATTCTTTCCGCCCCCTCTTCCACAAAATTTCCCTGAGCCATGTTGGGTTCATTTTTGGTCTGCTTCAGTGATGAGGTGTTGGGGGCCTCTGGGTCTCTGGATCTCTGATTTGGTAGGAGTTGATTTTTCTCTGTGTTGATCTCTTTCACCCTTGTGCTGGTACCCAGTTCACCAAGAAAACAGCACCCTTGCTTGTTTCGCCAATTGTTCTTAGTTTCAGCCGGGGCCCTTTTGAGGTATGATGGGCTGGCTCTCTCCTTAGGATCTGTGTCTATCTGAAAAAGAGAAGCAGATTCTCCAATGGAGAGTAAGTTAGCACCAGACAAATGAGATAACCCTTACTTCTTTTTAACATAGTTTTTTTTTTTTTATTAGTTTTGTACACAGTGTGTACACAGCCATGTTGGTACCATTGTTAGCCTCTTCCCTGTCCTCCCTGCTCTGAAGGGACCCTCCTTCTTGAGGAATGTGGGTCATGCATTGCAGGGTTAGCCAGCAGTTATGGGTAAGAGGTAATGTCTCTGTGCGTGATGTTCCAACATGTGGCTCTAATAATCTTTCTGCCCCTTCTCCTCCCATCTCTTCCTGTACTCTCTTCTCTTTTTTACATAGTGAATAGTCATTGAAAAATTATTATGCAGTTTTAGGTACAAAAGTAATGATGCCAATTACTACAATTATCATAATAAATAAATTAATCTGTATGTTAAGGAAAAGAAAGGCAGATTTTTTTGTGTGTTTTGTTTTTGTGTGTGAGAGACAGACAGACAGACAGACAGAGAGAGGGAGACAGAGAGAGGGAGAATTGGCACGCCAGGGCCTCCAGCCACTTCAGTTGAACTCCAGATGCATGCACCACCTTGTGAGCATGTGCAGCCTTGCACACTTGTGTCACCTTGTGCTTCTGGCTGATGTGGGATTTGGAGAATAGAACATAGGTCCTTAACCTTGTACATCTGGTTTTACATGGGTACTGGGGAATCAAACCCAGGCTGTCAGACTTTACAAGCAAGCATCTTAGTCACTGAGCCACCTCTCCAGCCCAGAAAAGCCTATATTAAGGAATAACAACAAGAATTCCCTCAATCAACTCAAACTATTGTTTATTTGAATGTTATTAAAAATAACAGGTAAGGTGACTAGTGTTGGCATCAGACACTCTTCATACATACTGGTCTGGGGAAGTTCTAGGTCTTGTATTTTTATGCTGAATTCCTATTTGTGTTTTGTCTTAGCTTATTATTTTTGTCTTGACTTATCCAAAAACTTGTGCTTTATGGTACACATGGGGATTTTTTCTATACATAATCACTGTAGGATTGCACTTCCATTATGGACTGTTCAGTGTCTTATAAGCCAATTTTACCTCAAGTTAGTTTTAAATACATTCATTCGTACCCTCTTGTCTATCTCTGTCCCTTTCTCTAAATATGTTTTCTTCTTTCTTTTCCTCTTCTTTTTAATTTTTTTCTTTATTATTATCATTTTTTTGAGAAAGAGTCTCATTGTGTGACCCAGGATGGCTTCTAACTTATGCACCCCTCCTGCCTTAGCCACTTGAGTGCTGGGATTACAGGAGTGTACCATCATGCCAACTTCTAAATACGGTTCTAATATATTAAATGAAAGACTAAAATGTGTTAAGAATTTTCTTTTAAAAGAATTAATTTTGGAATAATGTATTTTAGTTGCTCCAAGACTGAAGCTCATCATTTATTGTTCAATCCTTCCCAAAATAAAATGTTAAATTAAATGCATGTGGAATTAATTTGTTTCACATGCATGTGTTGTTTACTCCCAAAGAGAGCCTTGTTTCTGGCTTTTAATAGTAGCAATAAGTCAGTCAGTGCCCAGTTGCATCTGTTATCATTATCTGTTTTTGTTCAGTTATCACTTGAGCATACCAGAAAGGTAGAGGAATGTGTGACAAGACTAGGTGACTCCTGTGACTTAATTCAATGAACGACACTGGAGAGTTGTCTGAAATGGACACACGTAGCTAAAAACCCAAACTGAATAACAAAACAGCCGCGTAGACTCCAGCAGCATAAACTTCAACAATATAGAGAACATTGCAAAATAAGATAAATGAAATAGCCCAGGCCATGTAAAGTGTGTTCATAGAGGAGATGACAGAGCAGCTAGAGGAAACCCAGCCACTGCCCAGGATGAAGGCCACTGGAAGGGGCCTGGGTGAATGGCCTATCAGTCATCTCTTTATTGCTGGGACAAAATACCTGACAGAAATCAGCTTAAGGGAGGGAGGGTTTATTTCAGCTCCCTTTCTCAGTAGGCAGGGCTGTAGGACCATATAGTCAGCTGATTACATTGTGTCCAACAACAGGAAGCAGAGAAAGATGAATGCTACTGTTCAGCAAGGTTTTTCCTTTTGATCTGGTCTAGGACCCCAGCCCACGGGATGGTACCACCCATAGTTAAGATGGGTCTTTCAGGATAATCCCTCACCTGCCATGCACAGAGGCTACCCCAACCTAGATAACCCCTCAAAGGTGATTCTAGGTCCTATTGACAGTCAAAATAAGCCACAACAAATGAATACCCATGTTTGCCTCTCCACATCTCACATAAGCCAGACACACAAGCGTGAGGCAAGCGCAAGGTTGCACATGCCCGCTAGGTGACACAAGCATCTGGAGTTCAACTGCAGTGGCTGAGGCCCTGACAAGCCAATTCTCTCTCTCTTCTTCTGTCCCTCTTTTTCTTCCTCTTCCTCTTCCTCTCTCTCTCTAAAAAAACAAACATACAAAAACAAAAGCAAAAACAAGAAAGGTATAGAAAGGCAAGGACTGGCAAAAGGGAATTGGTGGGATACAGGATACTGACCCATCGTGCTTGTTAGCCTGTGCTTACAATGCAAAAAATAATCAAGACACCTGAAGGTAAGGCATCCAGATTCAGTGCACCTGCAGATGATTGCCTCAAACTCAGCTGATTGTAGATTCCATCACTTTCTGGTCATAACTCAAGCAGATGCATTAGAATGAATACAAAAACTAAGTAAATAAGATTTAATCTTCAGATGGCAGGGTCTTAGAAAAAATATATATTGAGGCATATTCATTCAATAAAGAAATGACCAAGAACTAGACTTAGAACCTAGTGCTCAAAAATGGTCTAGTAGAATCTAATTTCTAGTTCAAGGACAGAAAACTTTTTAAAATTAAAAGTAAGCCTGTGTTATTGCTTTAAGAGTTTACATGGCACATATAAAGATCTAAGCGAAAATATAGAAACCTAAGAAGGCTTTTACACTTTCTTAGAAAGGATATCTTATAGGAGAGACATCTTTTATATTTCAAAACAGAAAAAAATGTCATTGCAAGATGGGAAAAGTAAATAAGTTTTTAACTTTTTCTGTGAAAACCTAAGTCAGCTCTTTTTTTTTTTTTTTTTTTTTTTTTTTTTGGTTTTGTCAAGGTAAGGTCTCAATCTAGCCCACGCTGATCTGGAATTCACTATGTAGTCTCAGGGTGGCCTCAAACTCATGACAATCCTCTGCCTCCCAAGTGTTGGGATTAAAGGTGTGCACCGCCATGCCTACCTCTAAATCAACTCTTAAGAGACTCTCTCCCTCTCTCTCTTTCTCTCCCTCTCTCTCTATCCTACCCCACACACACTTGAAAAAAATGGGTGAAGACAGATAAAACGTTGTAATGTATAATCAATAAATTGACAAAAATTAATGCTCAAAATTTGAACTATTAAATTAGACAAGCTTATTTTTTTAATCATGAGATTGAGAACTATGAGATACAGCAAAAACTCCCTTCAAAGACAGAAGTATGAATTCAGACTAACTCTATGTCCCCCTTCAGAATGACAAGTAGTTTACTTAATCTGGAAAACTCTTAAAAGTAGTGTTTTTATTAAAATGGATGATTTAAAAATCATATTATTATTTTGAAGAATCATATTAATTAAGACTAATTTTAACCTAGTTAGGAAAGCAACAGTTTAAAATCATAACAAACAATTATGAAATTCCTGTGTTTGGGAAGCTGAGGCAGAAGGATTCCAAATTCAAGGCCAGCATGGGTCATATAATGAATCCCACACCACCATGGGCTACATAGTTAGTCCCTGTCATGTTTTTAATATATATTTATATTTTATTGACAACTTCTATACTTACAGACAACAAACCATGGTATTTCCCTCCCCTCCCCCACTTTCCCCTTCATAACTGTGCTCTCCATCATAACTCCTCCCTCTCTCCATTAGTCTCTTTTAATTTGATGTCATCATCTTTTTCTCTTATTATGTGGATCTTGTGTAGGTATTGCTAGGCACTGCGAGGTCTTGGATATTGAGGCCAATTTCTGTCCGGACAGTTGTATGTAAGGAGTGGCACCCTTCCTTTGGCTCTTAACATTCTTTTTGCTACCTCTTCCGCAATGGACCCTGAGCCTTGGAGGGTGTGAGACGTTTCAGTGCTAGACACTCCTCCATCCCTTCTTCTCAGCACTATGTTGCCTTTTGGGTCGTCCCAGTGGTCATTGCCATCTGAAAAGAGAAACTTCTCTAACCAGAAGTGACATTAGCATTAGTATATGAATATGAACATTAAGTGTAATGCTTTCAGGGCAATTTGATGAGAGTGATATATGCATTAATCCAGACAAGAGCAGGCTTTATACCCCTAATGCTCATGACCTCCCCTGCCATAGGCTTTTGATTAGGTTTTCAGTACCAGGCATGTATTCCCTCCCATAGAGTGGGCCTTCAGTCAATTAGAGAGCAGTTGGTTTCCCCCAGAGCAGACATGCCACTATTACACTCGTTCAGTCATTTGGCCTGTCTGGCCAAACTTGAGTCTTCCAGTGTCCACTGTTTTCACCTGCTGATGACTTCTGTCTCCCATAAGGCTGCATACAGTGCAGCTTTTTCCAGCTCTCAGTTGGCTGGGCTCCAGGGAGAAGGTTTTCTGCTCAGCACCAGCTTGATTTCTCTGTGACTTTGCCACTCAGGCATGTGAAGTCTTCAGCAATAGGGTCTTACCATCTCTTTCTCATGGGAAACCAAGGGCTTTGGCATAGTCCCTAGCTTAAAAAAAAAAACTTAATTAGATAAGCTTATAGAAAGTTGTATTTAGGACTCATAAAACATTTTTAATTTTAATTAAAATAGACTAAAAAATGTTAAAATTGATTAAATTTTTGTGTTCAAATACTGAAACAATGAAATACATGCAAAAAAATATTTAAACACAGGGTTGCTTTTTCTTACTGATTTTTTTCAGAGTTCTTTATGTATTCTGAAATGCAATTTTTAATTAATTTTATATTTTGCGAGTGTATCAATAGAATATGTAGCCCAACTTTGCTTTGCATTTTGTTTTGTCTTTTGCACAAGGATCTTGGGCTGGAGAGACAGCTCAGTAGTTAGATGTTAAAGCAATTAAAGGCTTTCCATGGCTGACTGCTGGGGTTTGATTCCCTTGGACCTATGTCAAACTAGATGCACAAAGTGGTGCATGCCCCTGGAGTTTGTTTGCAGTGGCAAGAGGACCTGACGCGCACATCTCTTCTCTAAAATATAAAAATAAGGAAAAAAAAACATTCTTAAAAAAAATGATCTCACTATGTAGTCCAGCCTGGCCTCAAATTCACGACTTCCCTGCCTCAGTCTCCTGACAGCTGGGATTACAGATAAGGCATGCGCCATCATCTTTGACGTCAACTTTGCTTTTTGAATTATTTCATCAGTTTTACAGAAAATTTTAACTTTTAAATTCTTGAATGTGTCAGTCATTTTCCTGCCTCCCTTGTGGTATGAGATCACCTTCACAACGCTTTCCTTGCCCAGGCGTCATGAAGTGATTTGTCTGTATTCTATCTTAAAACTGTTAACACTTTACCTTCCCCAGGTTCTGTTCACTGTTCCACCTGAAAGAGGATTTGGTACATTATCCGAGGGAGGAATAGGCCTTGATTTTTTCCATGTGGATGGCCAAATGGCGCCAGAGTTGTTCATGAAGCATCCCATCCTTTCCTCATTGACACACAAAACCACTTCCATCACACACAAAGTTCTTCAGTGTGGAAACTCAGATTCTAAGCTTTGCAAGCTCTTGCTGTGTCTACAACTTAACTCATGCCACGGTTTAATTTCTGTCACTGTGTAATTACTTGAATTCATAATTCTTCTCAAAAGGATCTTTATCCCTCTTCAATATTGTTTTGACTATTTATGGCTACGTTTGCTTCCAAGTGAACTTTTAAATCAATCACTAATGAAGTTATGTTAAACTTTGAAATGAATTTGAGGAAGACTGATATCCTTAAGATATTTTTTCTTCCCACTCATTAACATTTTATAACTCCTTTTACTTTTAGATCTTTTGAAATGAATTTCAATAACAATTTAAAATTTTTCCAAAATGGTCTTGCATATTTAAAATATTCATAGCTATTTCATTTTATGATATAAAGAAACAGCTTTTAAAACTACGTCACCTAATTATTTCTGATGTGTTGTATATTTTAATTTTTTTAAATTTGGGGTTACATTGCCCGTTCATTTAACATTTTCTCACTTATTTGGGTATAAAGAAAAATTACTGAGAGGGTTGCATGAATATTCTAATGTGGGCATATTGTAATTGATTTATTTCCTGGATTACTGGATATTTGCAGCCTCTAATGATCAAAATTTTGAATGTGGGTGTGAACAGCTTCTTGTTACACTCAGTCTTTGTATACCACAATAATTATTTCCTTTAATTTCTGCCTAGAACTTGAATTTCCAGGTTGAAAGGCATGTATTTTTTTCAAAAATTTTAATGTACAGTCAAAATCAAACCAACGGACTACCTGTAGTAGGAAAGTAGAAAGGGGTCTAACTGGAAGAAGAAAGGGAAGCAGCTGGCTTGGAGGCACAAGGGAGGTCAGTGTTGGGGGGCATGAATGAGAACAAAACATAAGGGCACATCTACATGAAGATGCCATGGGAAAAATGCATTACTTTGTAACCTAAAACATGAAAAAGACATCCTTGGGCTGGAGAGATGGCTTATCAGTTAATCGCTTGCCTGTGAAGCCTAAGGACCCTGGTTCAAGGCTTGATTCCCCAGGACCCATGTAAGCCAGAGGCACAAAGTGGCGCATGCATCTGGAGTTCATTTGCAGGGGCTGGAGGCTCTGACATGCCCATTGCCTCTCTCTCTCTCTCTTAAATAAATAAATAAGAAAGTAATATTGTAACCCGGGCATGGGGTCCTTTAATCTCAGCACTTGGGAGACAGAAGTAGGAGGATCATCATGAGTTCAAGGCCACCCTAAGACCAACATAAGCCAGATGCACACGGTGGCGCATGTGTCTGGAGTTCATTTGCAGTGGCTGGAGCCCCTGGCATGCCCATTCTCTATCTGTCTGTTTCTCTCTCTGTCACTCTCAAATAAATAAATAAAATTTATTATTAAATATATTATATATTACATATAATATATAATATATTATATTTTATATATAAAATAAAAAATATATATTTATAATATATATACATTATTAATAAAAGACATCCTTCCTCATAGCATTTATTTATAAATGTTTCTACCTTTGTTTGAGAAGTGAGATGGAGTAGCTATTTTACTGTAAGAACCGTGAATGTCATTATTACATGTAGTTGGTAAATTTTACAACTGTTAATGATTTTACTCCTCACTTGACATGCCCTCGCATGTGCACACACAGTTTTCTTTTTCTTGAGACTTTGCAACACAGGTGTTCAGGAACTTCCTCTTTAGCCCAGACCAGCCTTTAACATGTGGCAATCCTTTCTCAGCCTCCTCCTCCCAAGTGCTAGGATTACAGGCATGAACCACCAGTTCTAGCTCTCTTAAATACATTAATTTTTTTTATTTGTCATGGACATACTTAGTATGGAACATCATGTGTTGGTACCATCCTTTCCCTCATCCCTGCCCCTTTTCTGAATGGGCCCTCCTCACTGGGGTCGCATGTTATCCTGGTAGGGATTGCGGATTATGCGTTCTGGGAGCAGCAGTCAGTTACCGTGGAGAGGCAATGCCTCTGGGCATAATGTCCCAGCTTGTGGCTCTAACAATCTTTCTGCCACCTCTTCCACAAAATTCCCTGAGCCTTGTTTGATGTCTTTTAAGTCTACTTCAGTGATAGCTCATCACCATAAAATGGAGGGATGAATACCAACAGGCTGGTTTCTCAGGTTTTGTTTGTTGTTTACACTTTGACTTCTTTTTTTTTTTTTTAACAACTGTGTATGTGTGTGTGTGTGTGTGTGTGTGTGTGTGTGTGTGTGTGTGTGTGTATGTTCATATATGTGTGTGTGTAGAGGGGGGTGCAGGCCAGAGGATAACTTCAAGGGCTATGCTCAGGTATACTGTCCACCTCTTTCTGAAACAGGGTCTCTCGCTGGCCTGGAGCTCACCTCTGAGGCTAAACTGGCTTGACAGTGAACTTCACGCCTCCTCCTGTCTCTGCCTCCCTGGCATTGGCATTACAGGTGTAGGCCACCATGCCCAACATTTACTTGGCTACTGGGGATCCAATGTAAATCTTCGTGCTTGTGAGACGAGCACTTTACCTACTGAGCTGTCTCCCCAGCCACCCTTCAGGTCTTTGATGAAAACAACAAGAACAACAAAACAAAAAGCAGAGCCTGTGAGGACACAAGCCCTCCGTCAGACTGCTCTCTCCATGTCTGTCTTCGCTCCGCATTCAAGCACGGCTGGCTGGCGCTGTGCTCCCGAGATGCTGTGTGCAGCTGTAGAATATGTGCTAATTCAGTTTCTCTCCAAGGTAAACAGGGCGACATCAAATAAGAATCAAAGGGGTTCCACAAACAATGGAAACTCTGTGGACAATCGAGAAAATATACTGTGGTAAATAAGATACACTCCATCCTTTCATTTGGATGCATTTTCTCCTGGCAATGACTGGCAAAGGGTTCGATGATTTTGTTTAAGGCATTTTGTTCCCAGCAAAGTATCCCACTGCCACCGGGGTTCTTTTCCGAGGCATTCTGTAACTGATACAAAGGGAATTTATTCTGATTGCCTACCTCGCTTCCACTATGAGAACATACTGTTCTGGAAAAAAAAAAAATCTCAGAGTTGAAATATTTTTATTTGGGCAACTTCTGTAATCAGGGTAATTCACCCTATCTTCAGAGAATAAAATGGAAAAAGGCAACCCAATCTCTGTGACCTTAAACTTCCATTGAAACCTAGTGCAGCTGGAGAGAGCTTGGTACTGATGACACCAAGGTCGGAGGCTCTATCTCATTACAGACAGTGAATCCAATGGAAAAATCCACTGCATTGGCTCTGACTCCCTGGAACATCTGCTCAGCTAGGCGAGGGTGGTGGATTCTTAAGTGAGCCTTGGCAGAGCAGAGAGGGTCTCCAATTTGAGCCTGGTTGTGGCCTCTTAGGCCAGGGCATATCAGAGGATGAGAAAAATGGAGTTGGCTTTGGGAAGCAGGTGTTCAGTGGCATAACAAGAAAAGTGAGGGTGTACAGAACAAGCAGAGCTCTTAGGGAGCAGGAGTTGCATAAGCCCTTGTCAGTATATGTGTCTATAAGGGAGGAAACATCCGCCATCTGCGAGAGACCTGGAGATAGAATCCATAGGAGTGTTGCCAAGTGCCGTAAGCCATCCTCCCAGGTACCACTAGACTCAGGGCTGAGTTGCACATCCAAAGAGCTTGGGCATATCCCTGGCATATGGCTAACTGAGCCATCAGGCAGTGGTGCAGGTGAGGAGTAGGGGTCGTTTGGGAAGCTGAATAGATGTTGCCCAGCCTTGGTGTGTGGTGTGTAGAAGGGGAGTCTTTGATGTGGTGCCTGTGAGCATCCTCTAAATTGTTTATTTGTAAGAAGAGAGAGAGAGAAGAGAGACAGAAAGACAGAGAGAGAATGGGCACACTAGGGCCTCCAGCCACTGCAAAAGAACTCCATTGGTGGGCTGGAGAGATGGCTTAGCAGTTAAGGTGCTTGCCTGAAAAGCTAGAGGACCCAGGTTCGATTCCCCAGGACCCACGTAAGCCAAATGCACAAGGTGGTGGATGTATCTGGAGTTCTTTCTCAGTGGCTGGATGTCCTGGTGAGCCTATTCTCCCTCTCACTATCTCAAATAAATAAATAAAAATAAAAATATTTGAAACTTATTTTAAAAAAAGAACTCCAGAGGCTTGTGCCACCTAGTGCATCTGACTTTATGTAGGTACTGGGGAAATGAGCCCAGGTCACCAGGCTGTGCAGGCAAGCGCCTTAACCAGTGGGCTATCTATCCAGCCCTGTGAGCATCCTTTACTTCGAGAATTCTAACAGACCTGACTTGAGCCTGGTTGGCACTGGACTCTAGGTCAAGGCTGCCAACAAACCAGATTCAAGGAATCCATGAAGATGGAAGACCAAAACCCAGCAGAGGATGATGTAGCCAATGATGTTCCTGAAAACCTAGACAGAAAATATGTCGCTAGTGGAAGCGTCCTTTCTTCCTGACATAGTCTCAGAAGCACACACTAGGCCAGTGTGATGCTACTCATAGAATGCGCTGTAATGATGGAAGTGTTCTGTTCAGCCCACCTTGGTGGCCACCAAGCACAAGTGGCTATTGAGCTAGTGTGGCCAAGGAATTAAATGATAATTCAGGGGACATTATATTTAACTTTAATTGTTTGAAATATTTTATTTATAAGCAGACAGGGGAGAAAGAGAGAAGGAAGGGGTGGGGAGAACACCAGGGAAAATGAACTACAGATACATACACTGTTTTGTGCATCTAGCTTCACATAGGTACTGAGGAATCAAACCCAGGCTAACAGGCTTTGCAAGCACACACCTTTAACCACTGAGTCGTCTCCCCAGCCCTTTACATATTGAACTTTACATAGCGAAACAAGTAGTTGACTGTTTGATTGAACAGTGTAGATCCAGAGGCTGCTGGAAGTGGAAAGCACCAAGTTCTACATGGAGGATAATGTCAATTAGGAGTTCTAAGTAAATGAGAGGGGCAAAGCCCTGATCAGTCCCCACCCTTGGCCTTGCCTGCATATCCTAAGCAAGTAGCTGTCATCATTAAATATATAAAACGTTAGCTCCTTTGCTTGTGAAGGCCGTTCTAGTAACCGAGACATCACATTCAGAAATGATGGAGCTCATGTTCAAGACCTTATTTGTGCTGCTGTGTGATTAAAATGGCATTGAAATCCATCACAAGCAGTAGATAGTGAATGGGCTGATTTCTAAATATGTATTCAAGTTGTCTAGCAGTTGTTCCTAAAGTAGATTCGGCATCAGAGAATTAGCAACGTAACTTGTTGAAGTGTAGAAATAAAATAAAATAATTTAGCTTTTAAAAAGTCTTATTAAGGGCTGGAGAGATGGCTTAGTGGTTAAGCGCTTGCCTGGGAAGCCTGAGGACTCCAGTTCGAAGCCTGATTCCCCAGGACCCACGTTAACCAGATGCACAAGGGGGCGCACGTGTCTGGAGTTCGTTTGCAGTGGCTGGAGGCCCTGGCGCGCCCATTCTCTCTCTCTCTCTCTGTCTGTCTGTCTCTTTCTATCTCTGTCTATCCCTCTCAAATAAATAAACAAAAAAAATTAGAAAAGGTGTTGACCTTAAAAAAAAAAGTCTTATTAAGAAAGTCTATTTACCACACTAGATACCATACTAGTTACTAGATGTTAGTGTATATATATAATCTCCATCCATCCCTTGGAAGTGCCTGTGTGAATATGAATATATATATATTATATATATATATATATATAATATATATATATTTGGTTTTTCAAGGTAAGGTCTCACTCTAGCTCAGGCTGACCTGGAATTCACTATGTAGTCTCAGGGTGGCCTCAAACTCATGGTGATCCCCCTTCCTCTGCCTCCTGAGTGCTGGGATTAAAGGCATGCGCCACCACACCCAGCCTGTGTGAATAGTTTTTTTTTCCTAGTAGAGATGTACAATCAAAAAGTTTAGGGCTCTTGCCAACAGAGTATTTTATAGAAAAGGTTATCCTCCTGTGCATGGGAAGTGGTTAAAGGTACTTGTTTGCAAAGGATGCAAGTTGGGGTTCAATTTCCCAGTACCCATATAAACCCAGCTGCACAAAATGGCACATGCATCTGGAGTTTGTTTGTAGGGGAAAGAGGCCCTAACACACCCATTCTTTCTTCCTCCCAAATATATATACACATTACATACATACATGTATACATACAAAAGAAAAGGCCACCTGTAGGACTGACTGATGGGAATTGAATGTGTATCTTAATCTCTATAGCAACAGAGAATGTATATATTGTCATCTTCCTTTTTATTTATTTTTACTTTTTTAGTTAGCATACGGAGCTTTAAATACCACTGTGGCATCTTCAACACAATTTGTTTTTGTTGACTGTCCTCCCCTTACATCTCCTTACCCCCTGCCTTCCCTTGTGTCCCCTCTCCTCTCTGTTTACATGTCACATGTGATCTTCTGCCCTTCCTCCAACACCTTCTTTGTCATTTCTTGTTACTGGCTCCAGGTCCCCAGTCTGGCTTGTTAGACTTTACCCGCCTTTCCCCTGCTTATGATGCACACGTATCAACATTCATCTTGATCCTCTTTCTTTACAGTGTTTTCAAAGCCACGTCGGTTGGTTCCTCTAAAGGTTTTTGTCATTGTGTTTCACACTCAGTGAGTGCTCCTGTTTCTTCCCATGTCTTTTTTACATTGTGTCCCTCCATCTTCACAGCTTCATTTACTGCACTTTTAGGGTCCAGCCTAGGTTCTCACTGTACTCTGCCCCCAGGAACCTGGAGGAGGCCTGTTGCCCAGCTCAGAGTTGCTCCCCACAGTGTTAAGTGGATATAACCACAGAGGCTCTAGTTCTTGGGGGCCTGTTCCTTCTGCAGCCTCATTTCTTGTGAAATACAACTTCCAGGGCCTCCTCTCCCATCAGCAGGTGGCCTTCTGTGAGGGATTCCAGCTATCAGAATTGTTCGTTGTGCTCCCTGGATGACTAACACATGTGCCCAAGGTCATCCCCGAGCACTACCTGTCCTTGGCATCTCCAAATGGAACTCGATTGTTGCCGTTTAGTCTACCCCATGGTCCAAGAGGGAGCCTCCAGACACGTGTGCCCATTTGAATGGAAATGTGTTAACAGTAAATAGCTACCATCTGAGTGCATAGTGCCTCCACACAGTTATCACACTGGGCAGCTCAGCTATAGACCATTTCCACTATCACAGGGTTCTGAGTGGTGTTAACAACTCAAGATGGAGGAGAATAAGAGGGACCGTCTGACACAACAGAAACTCCAGAACCTTCTGGGAGATGGTGTTTGTAGGTGCTGTATCTTACATTCTATTTGGAACACATTAAAAAAAATCTTAATTTTCAAGTTCAAGTGAAGTGATCTTTAATTAATTTCAGTGAAGGACTGACTGGTACCTGTTTTAATACTTACAGGGTTTGCTTAGCTAGCTCGGTGGCTCCCTTTGGTGATGGTGTTTGTGGCAGTATCTCAGTTCCACACTTGTCTTTGGTGGTGCACACCATTTAAAAACAATTTGATCCTAGAGGTCATTCCTCCTGAAATCTATATTGTTTTATGGGGCAGGTGAGCAGCTGGTGAAAGAGCTCCAAGGTAACTAATCCCAGCAAAGGGAAATATGGTGTCAGTGGTTAACTTGCCCTGTGACATTCGTGACAGGTTTCACACTATAATATTACATCAGGATAAGTATCTTCTCAAGGCATCCCGGAAGGGACTTATGATATTGGGAACATCAGGAGTGGTGGAATACCCAGTTAAATATCTTCTGGGTTTATTTTAATAGTTGAGTATTTAATGATTTTTGGAATCACTCTGTCAGGCGACTTGAAAGCTTATCACGTAGTACCCCCTCCAGCACCACGGTGTGGGTTTTCGCCTATACCTCTTGTTTCATTTCATATGCCCTCCTGCTTTGTAGGGGACTGTCACTGAGTCTCTCCCTCCATGTTATTGGAGCACATCCGTCCATTAATGGACTTAATTATGCTCATTTGTCTTTGGCAAGAACTTAAAAAATGATCACGAATGACTATATAATTATAATTATGGTTTCATAAATGCATACATGTTATTCTAAACAAGTTCATTCTGTTAAGGGTCACCTTCTGTTGAACACTGACATTCACTGGCACCAGGAAGAATGATTAAAATGATAGTTTAACTAATATCTGTAGTGGGTAAAGCCAGTTCTTGTTAAATATTAGCGCATAGTGTATAGGGAGTAACTTGAGGATGTTTGTGAGAAACATGAATAATATGTTGGTAGTAACTTGGATGAGTGCATTCTGTAGAGTCAAACAACCAAGCTCCAGAAGAGCTCTATTCTCACCTTCAGTTTCTATCTTCACTTTTAATTGTGTTCACCCAAATAAGGATGAATCTGTCCCAGTGTGACATTTCAGAACTTTGGAAAATATAATATTATGAGGAACAATAACATACATTAGATTTTTTTCATCTATTGGGCTAAAATTATAAGCATCACCAAATTACCAGAAAATTCCTTTAACAGCCAGCTCCTTCGTGCAAAAAAAAAAAAAAAAATGATTCCCTTTTAAGAGTTGTGGTAATCTTGTAATTTTCAAAGCATCATCTTTAGAAACTTTTTATTATTATTATTCTTGTTTCCATTCAGAATATTTCATCAGAACTTAAAATTTTCTTTCCGCTACTGTATGTGATATTAATGTGCTTTTTTTTGAAAAAATAAAATAAAATCTTTAGTTTCGGGTGCTCTGTGTTCTATTCCCTCACTTTAAAATCATGGGAAAAATAACTGTCATTTCTTTATCCCTGTCTCCAATTCCCTCATCATTTTCTGCCAGCCAATTTTCTCCTTTTTCTTCTATCTAAGGAACTTTTTACCCGGCTCCATTCTCTGCAATTCAGGGCTCACAATTTCTTTGAGCTTCTTAGATTATCCTTTGTCCTTGTGTCTACCTTTTTTTTATTTAAAAAAAAGAGACTTCAGCTGTTTTTTTTTTTTCTTTCATCATCAGGGTATTGCCATATTTAAAACCCATCTACTTATTGAGTGAACCAAACTTTTCATACTATGCAGTCATCCTGAATTAAATAACTTCTGAATGACTTAAAAATTGTCACACACTGTGAAAGAATTTTCTAGCATGTTCAGGTGACTGTATGAGAGGCAATCAAGATGAAGCCAAATAGCTTATAATGAATACAATACCATAAACTAATCAGAGCATCTTGGCACCTCACGTACCAGGTCTCCAAGCCCACAAGACAAGTCACCATCTCATTAAAAATGTAACAAGCCATGCTAGTACCAAGGCTAGGAAAGCAAGGGAAACACTGGGTGGGATGCGTCACTTTACGTTCTGAGTTGTTTGGGTCACTCCCTGATTGTGCGTGTTTTGGGCCAAATCACTTTCATTTATAAAATGGGGCCAAGATCTTCGTTATATCAATGCAGTAACACAGGAAGCTTTTCCATAACATACAGTACAAAATATCCTTCCTGAAACTGGACACTTCAGCTTCGAATCTGAGGTGGGTAGGTCTCAGCATATTTATAACCAGTTAGGTAAGAGAACCAAACCTTTGCTTTCATCATTCCTGATAAACACGTTGCATGAGACGCTGATGTGACTTTACCTCATCCTCCGACCTGAGCTTTGATATCCGATCCACACACAGTATAAGCTTGAGTATCCCATTTCCTCACATCTCAGTTATTCTCTTTAGCTTTTAAAATATCTCTGTCTTGACTACACGCAGATCTGTTATCTGGCCTATGTGATTTCTTCCACCTTTCCTTAAGTCTGAGCCTTCAGGCTCTTTTCACTGGCTTTGTGACCACCTGGCTTTTCTGCAAGGCTTGAGCTCAGACACTGGGGTGTCTGTGTGCATCAAGCTCAAAGGCCACAAGGCTGACCACAGTAGGTGCTTCTCCTTGAATCTAAGACCTGCCTATTTAAGTTAGGATATGCAGACTGTTAACAGAGACTGGTGGTCATAATGAAATGTACTTTATGTTCCCACAACCACTTCCACACGTAGGAGGCTTGAAAAGGTTGTACAGTGACCCAGTTCTTCAGTACCCAAAGACGGGGTGGAGTTGACTCAGTCTGTGGTGCGGGCCTTTGTGGAAATGGATGAGCTTGCCCTGTGTCCTCCCGTAAGGGAAAGTATGCATCCAAAGAAGACCTTTCATTACCAAGAAAGCATGGGCTCTGCCTATTAATTTTTCCACCTGTAACTACCTGGGGAAGATGTACTAATTATCTGTCATTTTGTGAGTGATGATGAAGGCCTAGGATTCTTTCTCTGAAATTATAGCAATAAGAGCACCTCCCTCACCCACACCCTCATCCCTGTTTTGGACTACAGTTTTCTTCATTCTAATTCTCAATCCTTTATCCTAACTTCCGATTTCCACCAGACATGAGCAGAATGAATAGCTTTTAAACACAGACCAGGGATAAAGAGGGCTTATTTAAGATATTTTCAATACAGTTTTAGGTCTAGCAATCATAAGCAAAGGATCCACTTGGTATTTGGTAAAGTAAACAGGTGTGGACACACTGCCTGCATCAAGATGCATTAATTTTTCTGAAAAGTGGATAAGAACTGCTGAGGATGAATAATAGAATTCAAATCACATGTGCTGAGGTATTTGATATGCAAGAATAAAGCACAGTATAATAAATCTGCTGCTTTGTTTAGGTTGGATGTGGAATTGCTCAGGCTGAAGCAGAGTCAGGAGAAAGGATTATGGGAATTCTAGGGAGGAGAGGCTGGCCCCAGGATGCTAGTCCTGCCCTCAGTAGGATCTAGTCATTGAAAGACGCTGGGCCCATTCAGTTCTGAAATGTGTTGATCATTGTCTAGGAAGGCTCGTTTATTTACAAGGCACAGAGTTTGGTACCAGATATTCAGAGGACTAGGAACTTTGCTTATTATTCATATATTTCAGAGAGAAAGTCTCTGCTTGAGGCAAAGAGTTATTCCTTTAGATAGAAACATGGTGAGAAAATATTGCTTCTGATGTATCAGTGATGGTGAGGTACTTTCTTCTCTCAGTTTTATGAATGAATGTCTATATCATGTGCATATGCATGCATGGTGTGTGTGTGTGTGTGTGTGTGTGTGCACATTTATCCATGCCACAGCATGTGTGTTTGGGCAGCAGAGGACAACCTTAGATGCCACTACTTACCTTCTACCTCATTTGAGACAGGGCATTTTGTTGCTGACCACAGATTCTCTTGCCTCCACTTCCCACAGAGCTGTCGGCATGCTGGGATTACAGATGTGCACTACCGTGTCCGACTCTGTGGGTTCCACACATCTCATCTCAGGTTCTCATATTTGTGTGGCCAGCACTTTACCCACTGATCCATTTTCAGCCAGGAGGTATTTCCTTTCGATGGCCTTTTAAAATCAGAGTAGCAGAACTTTCTTACTTTTCATCTCATTATCCTGCCGTACTACTTATATTTGTCAGATAAATAATTTAGCATTCATTCTCATTAATAGCAACGATTTCTTCTAAGACATGAATCTGTCATATAGCTAGTATTTATCAAGCTCCTAATTTGCTCATCAGTGGGCTTCATTACTATAGCACGTGACAGACATCTAATAAGTTTAAGGTGACAGAGTTCACAAGTGAGGTTTTATTAAAAGGAATATGCATTTGTAAGCCTCAAGAAATAGACATGTACCTACTTGAGCCGAGAAATCATTAGCTAGGGTGCATTATCTTGTGATCCAATGCCGGATTGTTGGATGATGACTGTCCCACTGGTGGATAATTTTTTTTTTTTTTTTTTTAGCCTGAGAGTATGTAATTGAGTGTTGGTGACTCAAGCAAGGCTGGAAAGACTCATCCGTGACCAAATGAAAGACAACAGGGACTTTATATGTATCCAGCTCAGTGTCCATCAGCATGAGGCAAAAAAGACACATGGGATATGAGGGAAAACCAACTGTTTTCTTTTCCAAGTGTGAGAAGGAGAGCAGCACAGTGCAGTTACAGAACTGCTAAGGAATGGCAGAAAAGAGAGATCTTCACAGGCCAAACTCTGGTGTCTTATTTATTCCTCGTGGTTACAGAATGCATGCCAGCAGGAGCCTCATCACTAAGATATTACAGGAAGATGAAGCCAGGCAGGAAAGCCATGTATTCCTTTTCTCCTCAGCCCATAAATTTTGTTATTAATAAATCAGGTTATTATAGAGCAGCCTGCTATTGTTGCCTCTGGAAACAAGGTTTTATTAGCAGAATTTTTATTAAAATAAGATACACAGTAGTTTTAAGAGCGAACATTGTGCTTTTAAGTCAACATAGATGCCACTGAGAACATGCATCTGTTGCTTCCAGTTAGTTGCGTGGGCTTTCATACTTGGTTTTTAATCCCGGGGATAAGGTGGTTAGATTTGATGCACAAATAGAACTGTGGACAACTGTGGTTGGTTTTCCTGTCTCCGCGTTCCCCGAGGTCACTAGTGGGAAAATTCAGAAACAGCTCAGTCTTATAGGATGGCTCCACCCTTGATAGATTTGGTTTCCATAGGGGATAATTTTTAAGAGGTGTGGCAAGTCAGGGAAGGAATGAAGCAATACTTTTCTTAAGATTAACTTTGAGACAAATGTTATCGAAGTGAATCACACTTTTCCAGCATGCAAGAGAAATTATAGAAAAAAAAATCCTGTCATTATCCCATGGTGATGTTTGTCCAGTGCATTCCAGTCAGACAGTTGGGGTTCTCCACAGCAGAGTGAGACTACTGTGAACTTGTGGGCAGGCACCCCCTTGGTGGGACAGGCATGACCAAGCAGGGCTGACAGTGTGTTCATTACATTCCCTCAGCTACCAGAGGCGTCTGCCCCTTTTCTCATTGCTGAATTCCTATTGTCACAACGAACAGACAGCTAGCTGAGGGTCTTGGGATATGGAGCACCCAGGTTGGCCTGGGGGAGCATAGTCAGGCCCTCTGGAGGGCCCTGGTTACTCCTCTGCCAGTGGACCAATTAGTGCAGACTCGACTGAGTCTTGGTATTGGAGGAAAGGGGGGATGGGCCCCCTTGTACTCTCAGGAGGAACCATTTCTCATCTGGGCCCATGTAGACTCAGAGACAGTTAGCTCACTGCGGTTAATAACTCCAAAGACCCTATGTTAAGAGAACTGGCAAGTCAATTTGAATTTGGGTTTTGGCAGATGACACCTTGGGACATCAAGATCGTCCATCACCATGGAAATTTATTGAGAAGATGTGAGAAAGGCTTTCAGGCTGGAAAGGACAAAGTTGGTAAATAGCAACAGAAGTAACTGATACTAACTTAGTGGTTGGTTATGATCGTAGCATAGCGAGAATATTTTTCAATTGAACATGATTCAGCCCTGTAGTGAACTAATGAGGTAATATTATTCAATCTGTATATTCAACCTCCTACTCACTATTAACACACTTATTTTAAACTTTCATAGATAAAGAAAGTAAAACTTAGCAATAAAGGAAAGAGCAGACTGACCAAACCATAAACTTAGTACAAAGGCTGCATTGGTTACTTTCTTTTTTTTCTTTCTTTCTCTCTTTCTTTTCTTTTCTTTTTCTTTCCTTGGGTTTTCGAGGTTGGGTCTCCCTCTATCCCAGACTGACCTGGAATTCACTATGTAGTCTCAGGGTGGCCTTGAACTCATGGCAATCCTCCTACCTCTGCCACCCTAGTGGTGGGATTAAAGGCATGCGCCACCACGTGTGGCTTGGTTACTTTCTTGTTGCTGCCAGAAGCAGCTTGAATTTCTTTCAACTTAGGGATACAGGGGTACAATCCATTCTGGTAGAGGAGCATGGTGGAGAGAGAGAGAAGGGGGAGAGAAGCATCAGTGCACTGGGGCTTCCTGCCAACTGCAAACAAACTCCAGATGAGACACCATTTCTTTTTGCATCTGGTTTGATGTGGGTACTGGGGAATCGAACCCAGGATGCCAGGCTTTGTAAGCAAGAACTTTAATTGATAAGCCATCTTTCCAGGCCCTGGACCCATTTTTAATTTAAAATTGTGTTGTGTCCAGCATTAAGGAAGAAAGCGGAAGGTGCAGTTTCAGAACATGATGATAAAACTGGTTTTCCTTGTTTATTGAGGGAAAGTTACTCCGATAGGCTAGAACTTTGGGGGTTACGCAATTCATTATCTGGGAATGAATTTTATTGTCATAGTGTTTTTAGTGGTCTTTGAACTTTGTAAGTGTGTTAATCCTGACAATGTCTGTAATCACAATATAATTTACTACTCAAGTTACAAAATGTCACCGCTCCCCTTCCTGAACATGACTCCATCCTTGTAATCAATTTGGGATTGCACAGTCATTTAAAATCTGAGGTAATATTTTAGATGTAATTTTGAGAAGCATTTGTGTGCTATGATAGCAGTATCTTGCCCACTGATTAGTACTGAGAGTCTGAGAAAAAGTTCTAGAGAAAGGGACACACACAGAGAGAGAGAGAGAGAGAGAGAGAGAGAGACCTTTGGCTGGACTCAAACATGAGTAGGAGTTAAATAGGCAAGACAGAGCTGGGGGCATGATGGAGGAAGAGTATTCTAGAATACATCCCTTAGGAAATGATGAAAAGCTACTTGATTGAACGTGTGTGTCCAATTGCCCATGCATATTCCAAATGCTAGAGTCCAAAGCTTTTATTATTTTTTTTAAATTTTAATCAGTGAAGGAAGGTCTTTGTTGTTTCAATTTATTAGCTGGTCTCTTTGACAACTTTATTTTTTGTCATTAGCAACTTCTTAGTCTTCTTCTACAATGCAGTCATTATTGTGAGATTATATTTTGACTCAACTCTCAGGTAGGATGATTTGGCTGTCCTTCAGATAGTACAAATGACAGAGAACAGTTATTGTGAACAGTGAAGGGCAGCATAAAACTGCTTGACTATTATGCAAAATACTTCTGTGCTTGAATGTTTTTTGAAAAGTAAACTTATTTCAGATCACTAGAGAATGTGTAGAAATATTGCAAAGATAGTGTGATGGCTAATTTTTCAACTTGACTGAATTAAGAAATACTCCCTAGACCACTGATGTGGTACATGTTTTCATGAGCCTGAGAGAATATTTCTGGAGAGGTTTAAGTGAACAGGGAAGACCCGCCCTGAATGTAGGCAACACCACCCCGTGGGCTGGCGTTCCAGGCTGAATAAAAAAAGATGATAATAAATAAAGGAAACAATAAGATGAGCACTAGTCCCAGTCTCTGCTTCCTGTTTGGCACCGCAGACCAAGCTTCTCCTGCCACCATGCCTTTCCCACCATGAGGGAATGCGTTTCTGTGAGAAGTGAGCCAAAATAAACTGCTCCTGCCCGGAAGTTGATTTGTGTTAGTTATTTGACCACAATGATCAGAAAAGTAACTAACACAGATAGTAAGGGAATTCTCACATGCCCCACACGCTTTCCTCTGTTACTAACATCTTACACTGTATGAAACGTACATCACAATTAACCCACCAGTTTCCGTTCCATACCTTTGTATTAACTAAAGTCCTACTTCATTCAAATTTCCTATGTTTCCTGATCTGATTCTTCTGTCCTAAGATGCCTTTAACATGTGTTCTATTTAGTAGCCATACCTTCCCAAGCCTCCCTAAGTTGTGAGAGTGTTTGGTGACCTGGAAAGTTGTGAGGATCCTGCTTCAGTATTTCAGTGAATGTCTCTCAATGTACACTTGTCCACAATTGAAAAATATTTTTATTTAATTTATTTGAGTGAGAGAGGGATAGCAAAAGACAGAATGGGAACTCCAGGGCCTCTTGCCACTGCAAACAAACTCTAGATGCATGCACCACTTTGTACATTTGGCCTTCTGTGGGTACTGGTGGTTTGAACCAGGGCCTGTAGGCTTTGCAAGCTATTGCTTTTAACCACTGAGCCCTTTTCCTAAGCCTAATGTCCATTATTTTTTCACATGGTTGGACTGGGGTTAGTGTGTTTTGCGGATGAATGCCATAGAAGAAAAATGATTCCCACCATCTCCTATTAAACACTGGTTCTGTCAATGACTCATCACTATCAATACTAATGTTCATTACCTTCCTTGCACTAGTTTTGGTCAGATTTTGTATCCTTACTTTCTTTCTCTCTGTACATTACTCTTTGAAAGGAAGTTAGTTATATGGATAAGTTCATGCTTAAAGACAGGAAGTTATCCTCCACTTATTTTTATTTTCATTCAGTTCAAAATATTAAAAATTTCTCTTGAGACTTTTTCTTCAATGCATATGCCTTTAAAAGTGCCCTGTTTATCTCCAAATATCTGGGGATTTTTTTTTAAATTTTCAAATGTTTTATTTATGCTTTATTTGTAAGGAGGTAGAGAGAGAGAGAGAGAGAGAGAGAGAGAGAGAGAGAGAGAGAGACTATGATGCCAGGGCCTCTACCTACTGCAAACAAACTCCAATTCATGGGACACTCTGCATCTGTCTTTATGTAGGTGTGGAATTAAACATCAGTCATTGGGCTTTCCAGGTGAGTGCCTTAATCACTGAACAATTTTACCAATGCCACAACCAACATTTTTTACTGGGTACTTGGTTGAGGAAATATGTGTATTCAGCTGCTGTTTGATGGGAGATTTTATAACTACCAATCAGATCAGGCTAATTAACAGTTGTCCAACTATATTTGTATTGATTGTCTGCCTGCTTGAACTACACATTGCTATCTTTGTCTATTTCCCCTTGCAATTTTAAAGCACTGTTTTTAGGTACAGCCACTCTTCTTGGAGAATTGATTTGTACATCACTATGTAATCCTACTCCTAAGTTTTGATCACTTTCTGTGACATATAGTCTGCTTTGTATGAAATTAATATAGTGAATAAAGCTTTATCTGTTTAATGTTAGTATAGTATATCTTTATCCATTCCCTTACTTTTAACTTATCAGAGTACTAATATTTAAAGCAAGTTTGTGAGCTTGAGAGATGGATCAGAAGTTAAGGCGCTTGCCTGTAAAGCCTAAGGACCCAGATTCAATTCCCCAATACCCATGTAAAGCAAGATGCACAAGGTGACTGGTGCTTGTGTAAAGAGTTTGTTTGCTGGCTGGAGAAATGGCTTAGTGGTTAAGCGCTTGCCTGTGCAGCCTAAGGACCCTGGTTCGAGGCTCGGTTCCCTAGGACCCACGTAAGCCAGATTCACAAGGGGGCACATGCATCTGGAGTTTGTTTGCAATGGCTGGAGGCCCCGGCACACCCATTCTCTCTCTCTCTTCTCTCTCTCTCTCTTCCTTTCTCTCTATCTGCCTCTTTCTCTCTCTGTCTGTCATTCTCAAATAAATAAAATAAAATAAAATAAATTTATAAAAAGAGTTTGTTTGTAGTGTCTAGAGGCCCTGGCGTGCCCATTCTTCATCTCTCTCTTTCTCTTTCTCTTGATCTGCCTCTTTCTCTCAAATAAATAAATAAAATATTTTAAAGCAAGTTTGTGTAGACAACACACAGTTCAATGTTGAGAATTTCTTTTAATTGGGATGTTTAAGCCATTAACACTTAAAGTGGCGATTGATATGTTCAGATTGTCATCAACCATATTCATAACTACACACGTTTACTAACTACTATAGGGCCATCTTGAAAGCCACCAAGGAGGCTTTGTTACCCATTCTCAGCCTGTTGTGGCACCTTAGGTAAAAAATACAGGAAAGATTATTTTGAGAGCTAACTTTGGTAGGCAGTAGAGTTCATGTCAGCCCATCTGTTGCATTTGGAGGAGAGTAACCTATCATAATATATCTGATATACAAACAACTAGGATCTATTAATATGTAAATTTGCATAAATAAGCGTAGTACTGCAAAAACAGAGAAGCATCTTTTAAGTGCTTCAAGACAAGTGTTTACATAACTAAGACTCTCCACTAGGAATTACACAATCATGATTGTATCCTTGGTGGTTTGATGGAAACCCTGGCCTCCAGGGCTTCTGTGACTCCATTTGTCAACACAGAACCCAGAATGTGAGCTGTTTATTTTGTTGATTAACAATGCCCGTAGGTTTGTACAGGTTGTATCCATCAGTATTTTCTAAGATACCTGGGGGATGGTGTTTCAGAGTATGGGCCTGGGATCAACCTACCTGGGCTCAAAACCCAGCTCTTTCTCTCTGTTCCCTTTCTGGTTCTCTGTTTCCAGTGCTTGGAGATCAAACCCCAGGCCTTATATATAGTGGGCAAGCATTCTACTACTAAGCCGCATTCCCAGCCCCGCCTGTCTCTCAGCTTCCTTGGCTATTGAAAGAGATACTATAGTCCATACCTTATATTGGCTCTTGGACAATCAAATTGAGTTATTTAGACCAAGAGCTTAGATGAGCACTTATTAGACAACAAGCACTCAATAAATGTCAGCTATTATTATTATAACTTGTTGTTTGGAAGCAATACAAAGTGGTCCTCATCTAAACAGAGAAAGCTATTTTTGAAGATTTAAAAAAAATATTTTATTTATTTGACAAAGACATATATATATATATGCATATATATACATATACATATACATATACATATACATATACACATGTGTATATGTAGAGAGAGAGAGAGGGAGAGAATGGTCACTCTAGGGCCTCCAGCCACTGCAAACAAACTCTAGATGCATGCGCCTCCTTGTGCATCTGGCTAACATGCGTCCCAGGGAATCAAACCCCGGGTCTGTTGGCTTTGCAGGCAAACACCTTAACCGCTAAGCCATCTCTCCAGCCCAGAAAGCTATTTTTGAAAGGATCAGTGGTTAGAGGTTTGAACAGGAGACAGGTGACGGCCTGCAGATGCTCTTCCTTCACTCAGGTCCCAGTCTTCTGCAGGCAGCAGCTTGCATTGTCTCATTGTGGCCTGCCCATCTTGGGTGGGAAATCATATTATGGTTGGGACCCAGACAACCTACTTTCTCCATGCAGAAATCCATGATTGTCCCTTTGGCTATTGTGCTGCAAGGCAAGTTGTGACCTCTCAGCTCAAGCATTAGGGAATTGGTCAAATATAGGAAAATGTGAGAAGACAGGACACCAAGAATTAACAAGTGCCAATTGTACCAATTAGTTAATGAGACTGTACATTCCAGTGATGTTTGAGCAATATTCTGTAAAGAGCAGCTGAGTTTTAGTACAAAATGATAAATTCTCCCATCAGCCGTCAGTTCTTTGAGATTTCTGTAACTTTAGGTAGTGATTCTGAACGTGTAGACAGCTGAACTCTGACTTCTAGATTTATTCAAACCATGGCCCAGTGTACTCATGTGAATTTGTACTTTTTTGTTATGTAACATCAACCAAGATTTTTACAAATTGCCTTGGGAACCTATTCCTACCTAGGGGTGTACCATGCTGTTATTGAATAGAAGGCTACCTTCCCATAGAGACACCCGAGGAGCAGGTCTTTGTGGACACACCTGCTTCTTCTGAGATATCAGACATCACATATTCCTTAAGTTCCACTCTAAAACCAGGGAGCAGCCTTTTCTCCAGACCACAGAAGTCCAGATCACAGAGAACCATCAGATGAATGAGGGTAGGGTTGCTCTCATGATTGTTAGGTGGAAAAGGCAGGGCTACAGTTTTGCAAACAGCGTGCCATAGTGTTAGGAGATGAGAGAGAATGAATTTAAGGAGACAAGACCCCTGACCTTACCACTTAGGAGAAGAGTTTGGAGGGGACATAGCGAATCCTGACCTGGAAAAAAGTAAACTTTACTTCCTTTTTCCCACAATTTTTTTAAGATGGCCTCATAATTATTTTTGTACTTTACAGAAGAGGGAAGGAAAATTCTAGTGAGGTCACTGCTGATCAAAGTTTAGAAGAAGAAATGGAAACTCTGAAACTGGCCATTTGATAATAGAGAAAATATAAGATTGAGGATTTTTCACAATTTAATATCAAATAATTCTGGGATGCATGCGGTTGAGATGGGGGAATGGTTATTAAATTGCTCTCCCACTAGAAACAGAAAATAAAACTGAAAGCCTATGAAATAACTTGTTGTAAACTAGAGATCACACAGTGTATGCCAATGTCTCTTGAGAGCAGAAAGCAAATGAGAGGAGCTCTGTGATTGGTCCAGCGTGCTGCTACCTGGAGGGAAGGTCTGGGCGCCTGTGAGAAGCAGCAGAGGTGTGACTCATGGGGAAGGGACCATGAGACTACAGCAGAGGTCAAAGATTGACTGTAGGTGAAATGGGACTGTAAATTTCTCAGAGTCTGCAACAAGAAAAGGGATGGAACGGGACCAAGGTGGTAACAATGGGAAGTCTTATCAGAGCAAGTGGACATTGACCCAGCATTGTTTCACAAGAAATGAGAGGCTTGTGGAAGAGAGGAGTTGAGGAAATAGGTATGACAAGGACTTTGGACTATTTGTAGAAATTAATGAATTTTAATTTATTTTAACTTAAAACAAAACCAGCAAACACTATTAAAATAACTTTTTTTCCTTAGTTCCAATATAGTATCTATAGCTAGGATGAGATGACCTAAAACTGAAATAGTACCACATCTGAATTCCTGTGGGTGTTTTCAGTCTTCAGAGCATGGGTGAACAGGGCTGGGAGTGTGGGTCAGTAGTAGATCTCTACACTAACATGTACAAGGTCCTGGGTTTGATCCTCAACACTGTAAAATAAAGAGAGAGAGAAAATGGTTAAGCAACTTATTATGGTTTGATTATGAAATGTTCCCCATAGGTTTATCTGTGGGAACCTTCATTTCCCAGCTCTTCTGGGAGGCTATGGTGGAAAACAAAGCTGAAGGGGTGCGATACTGGGGGGTGGGCCTTTGACAGTTATAGCCTGTCTCCTCTTCCAGCCCTGCTCTCTGCTCTCTGGTCCACCAATATATCAGACACAGCGTCTGTGGACTCCTACTGCCCCATACCAAGCAACTCCATCTTGCCACCCCGCCCTGGTGGACTGTATTCACTGAAACCGTGAGCCAAAATCAATCCTTCCTCCCTTGGGTTGCTTCCATTAGATATGCGGTTCCAGGGACATAAAAGTAATTATTAGTACAGAGCTGCTGCTGGTTGGGAAGTTTAGAGAGAAAGCGGATAACACAGGTAAGCAATGAGATTAAATAGTCACCAGTTCATTGGATTGGAGGAGAGAGTGAAGGTAGGCAAAAACAGTCTGGGCAAAGAGGCATGAAGACAAGAGCCATGGTGGCATGGCAAGCAGCTTTCTGTCACTGTCCCAGTGTGCCTTAGGTAGTCACGTCAGTTTCTGTTAGCTCATTGTTTCAGGGGTGAAGTTTTGGGTTGGCCCTGTTACTCTTGGGTTCCGGTAAAGCAGGGCACCATAGGGGAGTTCGTGAAGAAGGAAATGCCTCACTCTTGGCAGCTAGGGAACAAAGAGAGAGACAGGAAGGGGTCAAGGTCCCAATTACTCTTTGAAAAGACGTGCCTCCCCAGTGACCTAACACTCTCCTGCCAAGATTTTGAAGAGTCTAACACGACTCCCAGTAGCGCCATAGGCTGGGGGCCAAGCCTTTACCACATTGGGTTTTGGGAGCCATTTATTTAATCACAGCAGATGGTGGCAGTGACTAGAAAAGCAAGAGGTATGCGAGGAGGTGCTTATTAGGTTTCAATGTGGAAGAAAGAATGTTAAGTAGCTTTAAATGACCCGGATCATCCACAGGTCCTTGACCTACCACACCGAGAGGCTGTGATGATATTCATAATCTGTAATTACACAATTTAAAGAGCGACTATAATCTAGTGGTTACACAGGGCAAAGCCGCTTAAGCTGTGGGTTGTGATCCCAAAATGCAGAGACGTAATTGAATGTGGGGATGGCAACAGTAAAAGGTTTCTGAATATACAGCCACCAAAAATAAATCCAAAAATCAAACATAAAATGAAGGCTGAGCTATATTGACAAGGCAGTCAGTGCTCAGCTGTGTTTTGTCACGTGACTTCGCCGTAGCTTTTATTTCAAGCACATAAACATGCACACTTTGAACCCCCACACGACACAGAACGCCATCACACCACACAATGTCGTCACCCCACAAATACTGCGTGAATACCTGGGCTCAGATTTATGACCATTTATGATATTAATTGCAGTGTTCTTTTACTGCACATTCAAAGTGGTCTGTTTTTACAGAAACATAATGGTTTAATTATGGAAAACAAAGACTTCTAATATTTTCATACTGTTCTTCCTAAGCACATAAGTATTAAATCGGCACATCGTTGCAACGTATGGTGTTAGGCAAACAATCAGAGCCATCTCATTTGAATGTAAATTTACTTAAATCTTTACTAAGTGATATGTTTATATGCATAGGGAAGAATTATGCCGAAATGAGTTTCTTCATAGTTTGTTATGAGCACATGTTTTGTTTGCATTGTGACTTATGTGTATGCATGTTCATGTGTGTGCGCATCGGTGAGCGTGTGTGCGCCATAGTGCACGTGTGGTGGTCAGAGGACACCTTTGGGTGGTGTTCCTCACCTTCTTCCTCATCGGGGCCTGAATCTCTTGTTCTCATTATTGTATCGTTTTGAGTGTTCACTAGGCTGATCTGTGAGCTCTGGGGAAATTCTGTCCTCCCCTTCCATTTTCGCTGTCAGTGTGCTGGGATTACGAAAGTCTGCCACAGACTCTGGCTTCTTCCATGACGTCTAGGGTTACAAACTCACACGCTCATGCTTGCAAGAGAAGCACTTTATCTACTGGGACATCACCCTAGCCCATATGCATATTATGTATACCAATCTACTCCACAAAAATTTCTTAGATAAAATGGGGTTATGAATGTAAAAAGTTGAAGTAGACATGATAGAGGGACCTTTTCTGTCGATACTATTATGATACACAAACTTTGGAGTCACATGTACCTTGCCCTTGGTGTGACCTCATGCATGATAGTCTAAGCTTCTTTTTTTCTCTGTTAAATGCAGCCAGTACTTATCTTACACAATTCATCTGGAATATTTCAAGAACATTAGAACTGATGCAAGAAAGTCTCTCTGGAGCAGTTTTATTATTGGTTATCTTTATTTAATTTTTAACTAATTGGCACTTGTAGTTTCTTCAATATATTGAATTAAAAAAGCTTTTAGTGTATTTCTTTGTCTGGTTTTTTAATACCTCATAGGTAATGTTAAATTAATGAGAAACAATAGAAAAGTAATTATGCAAATGTTTGAAATACTTAATAATACTCTGAAGTAGTTGGAGGAAACTGGAAAAATTACTAATGTTGTATTACTTTTTTGTAGAGACATAAGTTCTTAAGAGGAAAAAAGATAATTTCAATAAAAGAATATTTAAAAGGTAAAATGCATTAGAAGCAAATAATCCAGTTAATTCTATCATTAATTAATATTCAGATGGTAAATTAACCTTTCTTGAAGTTCAGTGGCCTAACTAAAGAATTTAAAGACAGAAAAATGCATGATTAAAGTGTAGTTGGGCACAATAGAGCATGTTTATAACATCCCAGCACTTATGAGGTAAAAGCAGGAAGACTGAATTTCAAGACCAGCCTGAGCTAAATAGAAAGTTCAATATTATCCTGCGCTGCACAGTGAGACCCTGTTATATAAGAAACCAAGGGCTGGGAATGTGTCCCAGAGATGGGCACTTGCCTAGCTTGTGCAAGATTGTGAGTTGGATTCCTAGAACTACAAAGCATAACAAAATAACTCTAGGGCTGGACAGATGGGTTGGTTGTTAAGGTGCTTGCCTGTGAAGCTTAAGGATGCAGGTTTGACTCCCCAGAACCCACATAAGCCAGACACACAAGGTGATGCATGCACACAAGATTTCCCATGTGCACATGGTGGCGCATGCATCTGAAGTTCAAATGCAGTGGCTGGAGACCCTGGCATGCCATGTCTCTCTCTCTCTCTCTCATAATAAAATAAAAATAAAAATAAAAATAAAAATAAAAATAAAAAAGCAACTCTAAAATAATTAGAAGTAATCTTTCAATATGCCTCAGGCATTTGACTCAGTAGACTGCTCTTTTCATTTTGCTACCAGGATATAATTCAAGCAGTTGATATTCTTTTAGCTCCTTTCTGCTTGCCAAGGGTCAGCCTCTGTTCTGCCTAGTCAGTTGACCTTCTATTTTCAGGGTGCCATGAGATAGACTCCTCAGGATCTGTCTTTTTCTTGAGCTGGCCATCTTTCCTCTGCTTTTCTTTCTCATCCCAATTGCCTGTGTTTATTAACTTCATAACTTCTTTTAAATTAACACCTCCTAGAATGGATTAGCATCAGTCACTCAAATCCACATCAAATGCTACTGAGTAGAAGTTTTATACTTGGCCTTTCTAAATCCTTACAACAATGTGATGAGGACATTAGAGTTGCCTTGCTCCAGGGAGATAGAGTTTAAACTGGTGGCGTTTCACTTACAGAGGGCATGACAGCTACAAGCGAGTTTGGTTTTTAAGTCCTTTATATAAATCCACAGATCTGAATAAGAAAGTCTTTGAGGGTTGGGGGGCTTTCTCAGTGGTTAAAAGTACTTGCTTACAAAGCCTACCCACTTGGATTCATCTCCCCAGCCACCAGTGAACTTCTTGTCTAGAGATGCTCCCTGCTGGATATTTGTTTAATCTATATAATTAGGTCATTTTGGGACTTCTGTTTTGTCTCTGCTTTATGAACTGGCAGTTTAGTCCTTGGATTTTTCTCTAGTAGTTAAACAATGTACAAAGAAGAGGCCCAGCTTGTGTTCCTCAGCTCTACAGATAATTCTGGAAAATGTCTTGGGATAATGGGCTTCTGTTTTATCTTTGGGATTTAGCTCTCACACCCCACTCTCTATAACTAGGAACTGGTCATATGCTCCGTAGATACAAAGCCTCTGCCTGAACTCACTTTTCATTTAACCTGGGCATAATGGAAATAAAAATTGTGTCTTTTTTTTTTTTTTACCCTTTGGCATGTGTCTGGTCATATGTGTTTTTGAAAGACTATAAATTATGCATACAATATTATCAATTTTCATGTATGCAATTACGATTTACCAGAGACTAGAATTACTTCCTCATTGAGCCACACTCTGGGGCCCTACCATGTGCAGTTGACCATATCATGCACACAAAGTTTCTATTTTTGTTTTGTTTGCCCATTTTGTAGGGACTCTGACATTTTAAAAATAGTATATTTGAGATAAATAAGAGAAAATATTTGCTAATGCCCATTGAATCTACCTCCGTCTATTTGACTAAGAGTTTTTACCAGTAGCATTCTCATCTCTCTGGTCACACATTTTTTTGGTTCTGCATTTCATACCTGTGGGCAGTTAAAAATTATTTATGGGCTGGAGAGATGGCTTAGCGGTTAAGCGCTTGCCTATGAAGCCTGAGGACCCCAGTTCGAGGCTCAATTCCCCAATACCCACGTTAGCCAGATGCACAAGGGGGCGCACGTGTCTGGAGTTCGTCTGCAGTGGCTGGAGGCCCTGGCGCGCCCATTCTCTCTCTCTCTCTCTCTCTGCCTCTTTCTCTCTCTCTCTGTCACTCTTAAATAAATAAAAATGAACAAAAAATTAAGAAAAGTTATTTATGGAAAATTTCATAGATGTGTATAGTGTATTCTTTTTATACTTAACCCATCATCTTCTCTTGTCTCCTCCCACTTCTGAACACCTTTTCTTCCCAATTTGCCCCCCTTCTAGTTTCATGCCTTTTTATTTTGGTAGCCCAATAAGTTTAGTTAGTGTCTCACGTATGAGCAGGGGTAGCCGGTTATTTACTGGAGTACGGGCAACCTGCCAGTGGCTGTACCGTCGATGAAAATGTCTCCCCTCCCCTGTCAACCATTAACTACCAGTAGCTCCTCAGGGAAGGGTGAGGCCTTGTGAGCCTGTCGTGGTGCCTTGTGGCCATTTTTCTCTTATATTTAATAGCCTGAGTCATATAGTCATAAGACTCAAGTGGGTGTAGGGGTTCAGCTCATTGTTTCAGATACCATTAAATCTAAACTGTCTAAATCATCTCTTCTAACTTCCGCCAGAAGGGACATTCCATGATTTCACACATGCCCATATAAACTCTCCGCTTAACCTATTCTCCAAAGCCACCAGCTATCCAATTCATCTATAACACGTTACTTCTGATGGTGGCAGCTTCTCTCTGGACTGTCAGTCTATTGCCGACCTCTTCTTTATGTGACCATCTGCCTGCCATTTCTGCATTTTGCTTCTCCTTCAGCCTTTGGACTCTTAGGTAACCATTTGAGTTTGGCTTATGCAGGATGGCCCATCCAAGGCAGTGTTTATGCATCCACGAAGCCTTCCTTGCTCCAGACTAACCCTTACTGTTTCTCACTTGCTCTTTACAAGGTCTGATTTCATGTCTCCCCAACATTCTAACTACTCTCATCTGAACAGGTTTAGTTTTCTTTTTAAATATTTAATTAAATTAATTTATTTATTTAAGAGAGAGAGAGAGAGAGAGGGAGGGAGGGAGAGAGAAAAGGTGCACCAGGGCCTCTAGCCACTACAAATAAACTCCAGATGCATGTGCCATCTTGTGCACCAGGCTTATGTGGGTCCTGGGGAATCGAACCAGAGCCCCTAGGCTTCGCAGGCTAGTGTCTTAACCTCTAAGCCATCTCTCCAGCCCAGGTTTATTTTTCTTATCCAGCAATGAATGAGTGTGGTGCTTGAGGTGTGCCCCAGTGAGCTGAGAGTGCAACGAAAGTATCATCTCCCTTATTTCAATTTCTTAGATATTGGTAGCACTGAAAATGAAATGGTTGACATGTGTGACTGTGTCTAATGGCTGGTCACATGTCATCGTTTTGATGTGACCACTTTTAGGTGTCCCTAAACTTACTAAGAGTTATTATATTAAGGGAAATGATTTAAAATTTATTTAACTGGAAAACAAAACAAAACAATACCAGTTTCACTGCAGAGAAAGCATCTATAGAATCATGGAGAATGATCATAGGTAAGTCCACGAAGCTCTCACATGACTGGTTTCAAATATTGACTTTCTAAGGTCCATATGAGAATGGATTTGTTAGACATGCTTCTTAATAGTATATAGTGCTTAAACGTGAGTGCTCAGCATATATCGGTGATAAAAATAAAAATCATTACTATTAGTATTTATTCCAAGACATGTGATAATTGCTCAGCTTAATACTGAGAAATTGTTTGGATTGGTGGCTTCTCAATGTGTATAAAATATCACTTATATCTAATTTGGACATGTAACAATGAAAATTTTATTTTTTTGCACATATATGTGTGCATGGTATGCTTATATACGTGCATGTATGTGTGATTGTGCATGTGTGTGGAAGCCAGAGGTCAGCGTCTGGGTCTTCCTCTGCTCCTCTCCACCTTTGTTCTCTGAGTTGGTGTCTTTGATTTTTTTTTTTTTGTGAGCGACAGACAGAGAGAGAGAGAGAGGCAGAGAGAAAGAGAGAATGGGCGCGCCAGGGCTTCCAGCCACTGCAAATGAACTCCAGACGCGTGTGCCCCCTTGTGCATCTGGCTAACGTGGGTCCTGGGGAATCGAGTCTCGAACCGGGGTCCTTAGGCTTCACAGGCAAGCGCTTAACCACTAAGCCATCTCTCCAGCCCGAGTTGGTGTCTTTGATAAACGCAGAGCTTACTGACTCAGCTTACGGACATGCCCCACCACACCTTGCATTTTTATGTGATAGTGGGGATTAAACTTGGGTCCTCATGATTGGGCAGCAAGCAATTTATTCCCTCAGTCATCTTCCCAGATCCTAAAGCTTTATCTTTAAAAAATTTATAGGCACACATTTGTCACTTTTTTTTTTTTTTTTTTGAGATAGGGTCTCGCTCTAGCCCAGGCTGACCTGGAATTCACTACGTAGTCTCAGGGTGGCCTTGAACTCATGACCATCTTCCTACCTCTGCCTCCAGAGTGCTGGGATTAAAGGTGTGTGCCATCATGACCAGCTCTTGTCACATATTTAGGTAAAATAGAACATAAGGAACACAGTTCTCATATTTGTTAGTCATTTGTTGTGGAGTGATAGAACAGATGATGGACTGCATTTAGTTTTTAAAAATACTTTTATTTATTTATTTGCAAGGAGAGAGAATGAATGAATGGATAAATGAAAATATGGGTGCATCAGAGCCTTTTGCCACTGCAAATGAAGTCCAGATACATGCTCCTCTTTGTGCATCTGGTTTTACATGGATACTAGGGAAGCGGACTTAGGAGTCAGGTTTGCATGCAAGCACTTCCAACTGCTGAGCCATTTCTCCAGCGCTGTATTTATTGTTGATGCATTCAATGTTAAAATAATTGTATTAACTTTTTATCAAAATGATAACTTCTTCCTTGTAAGTCTAAAACCTGTTATTATCTGACAAATGTTGGAGTGATTAACTTTTTAAAATACATAGAAGGTTGGGTGAATTTTTGGCTTCTAAAATATTCATTTTTGCTAATAACATTTCATTAGCAAAAAAAAAAAAAAAAAAAAAGGTCCCTTTTCAGGCTCAGATTGTGAGTCCCAACCTCAGAGATGACAGCAAAAAGCTAGACCCCTACTCCTGTCCCACTTGGCTCCATAATTTAGTTAGTGAGGATCTCAGGTGGATAAAATGTAGGGAGAAAATTATTTTCAATGATTTAGAACCTTTACATTTAGAAGAGTCATTTATGGAAAACTTACAGCTAAGTAAACGACTTGAGGAGCTTTATCAATTACTAAGAGAATGAAGTGTAACTCAGTAGCCTGAGACATTTGTTGAGCACCCCTGGGGTCCCAAGACTGGATCGTAGATGTGGGGCAAAAGAGTATACCGATCTAGGAATTTACTTGGGTGATAAAGTTGTTCAGCAAATTAAAAAAAAATATTGTGTGTGTGTGTGTGTGTGTGTGTGTGTGTGTGTGTGTGTGTGTATGTGTACGTACGCACACATGCCAGGGCCTCTTGCTGCAAACGAATGCCAGATGCTTGTACCACTTTCTGGGGGGTGGTTCGAGGTAGGGTCTTGCTCTAGCCCAGACTGACCTGGAATTCACTATGTAGTCTCAGGGTAGCTTCAAACTCACAGTAATCCTCGTACCTCTGCCTCCCCAGTGCTGGGATTCAAGGTGCGTGCTGCCATGTCCGGCACAACTTCTTGCGTCTGTCTAACGTGGATGACTTGGGAATTGAGCCAGGGTAGCTTGAGAATTGAACCCAAGCCAGCAGACTTTGCAAGCAAAAGCCTATAACTGCTGAGCTGTCTCTCCAGACCCAAGAAATGCTTTTTCTTTTTTAGAAATGATCTTTAGGGCCAAGGAGATGGCTCAGTAGGAGTATTTGCCACATTCGAATCCCAAGAACCCACATAAAAGCCTGATGCAACAATGAGCTCACTGGCTGGTTAGCTGGTATTCATAGCAGTGTACAAGAGACCCCGACACAAATGGAGAAGAAGACGGGTACTGCTGGTCATAACTGTCCTCTGAGCTCCCCACATACGCTTTGGCAGGCCTGCACCGGCCCTCACTCACGAACACATCACACACACATGCACATGCGCACACAGTAATGAAAATGGCCTTTGAGGGCTGGAGGGATGGCTTAGTGGTTAAGGCGTTTGCCTGCGAAGCCTAAGGACCCAGCTTCAATTCCTGAGGGCCCACGTAGGCCAGATGCACAAGGGGGCACATGTGTCTGGAGTTTGTTTTCAGTGGCTGGAGGCCCCGGCGTGCCTATTTTTCTCTCTTAATCTCCTCCTTTTTCTCTGTTAAATAACTAAATAAATAAATAAAAATATTTTTAAATGTCCTTTAAAACTAATCTGTAAGGACTAAAATATTAGCTTGTACATAAAATTCCTTGGGACTCATTGCCAGCTGTGAAAATAGTTCAACACAAGCAAATGAGCACATTTTTTTTTTTCTGTATCCTCTGGGTTTTGGTGTGTTGTATTCCTATTAATGTTCACTTCAAGAAAATTGTAGCTTTTCTTTTTTTTTTCTTTTCAAACTTTAAAAAAATTTTTTTTGTTTATTTATTTATTTGAGAGTGACAGAGAGAAGGAGGCAGAGAGAGAGAGAGAGAGAGAGAGAGAGAGAGAGAGGGAGAGAGAGAGGGAGAGAGAGAGAGGGAGAATGGGAGTGCCAGAGCTTCCAGCCTCTGCAAACGAACTCCAGATGCATGCACCCCCTTGTGCATCTGGCTAATGTGGGTCCTGGGGAATTGAGCCTCTAACCGGGGTCGTTAGGCTTCACAGGCAAGCGCTTAATCGCTAAGCCATCTCTCCAGCCCTCAAACTTCTTTTTATTAACAACATCCATGATTACAAAAAACATCCTGTGGTAATGCCCTCCTTCCCCCCACTTTCCCCTATGAAACTCGACTCTCCATCATATCCCCTCCCCATCTCAATCAGTCTCTCTTTTATTTTGATGTCATGATCTTTTCCTCCTCTTACGATGGTCTTGTGTAGGTAGTGTCAGGCACTGTGAGGTCATGGATATCCAGGCCATTTTGTGTCTGCGGGGAGCATATTGTAAGGAGTCCTACCCTTCCTTTGGCTCTTACACTCTTTCCTCCACCTCTTCCACAATAGACCCTGAGCCTTGGAAGGTGTGATAGAGATATTGTAGTACTGAGCACTCCTGTCACTTCTTTCCAGCACCGTGATACCTATAACACTGTTACCACTGTGTTTCTTCATGGGACAACATGATCACAACAGTGCAGAGGTGATGCAGGCTGAGTGCAATCATCCTGCAGGGCCCTCAGGTCTCTGCCTGGTATAGGAATGGGTTCGCAGTCCTTGTCTGATGGAAGTGGCTTGAGACGAGGGACTTTGGGTTTCTCTGTGTTTGACCCAGTCCTAGAGCCTAAGTCTCTAAGTTTAAGGCCTGCTGTTTGTTTCCTGTCCCTCTGTTAAGTGGAGAAGCTTCTCCACACTGTGCTGCTTGGAGTTGAAGGTGTGGTAGAAATAGCAACTCTTTCCCTCTTGCTTTTATTTTTATTTATTATTTGGGAGAGAGAGAGGGAGAGGAGAGAGAGAGAGAGACAGAGAGAGAGAGAGAGAGAGAGAGAGAGAGAGGGAGGGAGAGAATGGGCATGCCAGGGTCTCCAGCCACTGCAAACGAATTCCAGATGCATGTGCCACCTTGTGCATCTGGCTTACATGGGTCCTGGGGAATCGAACCTAGGTCCTTTGGCTTTGCAGGCAAGTGCCTTAACTGCTAAGCCATCTCCCCAGGGTTCCTTCTTGCTTTTATCAAGGAATCTTATTATTAGGCTAATACCAAGTGCTGTAATCTCTTAATGTTTCCTTAGCTCTTTAAATGGTACTTGTGGGTGAATAATTGTTCAAATCAATGCTTCTGTTGGAATTCAGCCACTTGAGAGTCTTATTCCATAATTTTGTTTCCCTGCATTATCAAAAACACACTTTTAATTTGCTATTAAATGAACATTTATAGCAGAAGCAAGCTTTGATATTGAACCATATTTCAAGAATAACTAGTTATTACATATTTTCATTTGTGTTCTTTTCATAGCAACACCCCCCAGCACACACATACAACCTGGATATCAGAGCCAGCCAGTTACTACTGGATCATAAAAGCTGACTGTTACATGTTCAGGGGCTTTGCAAGTCTCTTGATATCAGGCAAATGGCATGAAGTTTTTTTAGTGGCATTATTTACACCACAAAAGTTGGCAAAGGCCACACATCAATGACTTTCCTCTTCTTTTGGAGAGACAGTTTATTAAATAGTTACTAGTTGGCTTGTGTCCTTGAACATTTATTTTTATTTATTTATGTTTTCAATTTTTTTTATGAGAGAGAGAATGAGAGGGGGGAGAGAATTGGCATGCCAGGGCCTCCAGCCACTGCGATCACACTCCAGACATGTGTGCCAACTTGTGCACATGTGTAACCTTGTACACGTGTCTCCTCATGCATCTGTTTTATGTGGGATCTGGGCAGTCAAACATGGGTCCTTAGACTTTGTAGGCAAGTGCCTTAACTGCTAAGCCATCTCTCCAGCCAGGCTATTATCTTTGAGGATTTTTGTTTTTGTTTTTGTTTGTTTTTTTGAGGTAGAGTCAGCTCAGGCTGACCTGGAATCCACTATGTAGTCTCAGGGTAGCCTCGAACTCATGGTGATTCTCCTACCTCTGCCTCCTGAGTGCTGGGATTAAGGGTGTGTGCCACCATGTCTGCCTTGAGGATATTTTTTTGTATGAAAGTTTACATGAGAAAAATGTAACCTGATTGTTTTTTTTATCCCTCTGCCATTTTAGGGATACGGAAAGACCGAAGAGGAGGGAGAATGTTGAAACACAAACGCCAGAGAGATGACTTGGAAGGTAGAAATGAAATGGGGTCCTCTGGAGACATGAGATCTGCCAACCTTTGGCCAAGCCCTCTTGTAATTAAGCACACTAAGAAGAACAGCCCTGCCCTGTCCTTGACAGCCGATCAGATGGTCAGTGCCTTGTTGGAGGCTGAGCCCCCCATAATCTATTCTGAATACGACCCTTCTAGACCCTTCAGTGAAGCTTCAATGATGGGCTTATTGACTAACCTGGCAGACAGGGAGCTGGTTCACATGATCAACTGGGCGAAGAGGGTACCAGGTAAGCATGTTGAGATCAGCTTCTATTTTTAGAGTAAATAACTTTTTAAGAACTGGTTGTGATGTCATGGGAGAAATAGTAATATTAATTTTCAAGGAGAGAGAAAGAAAATGAGAGAGGGAAAGAGGAAGAGATTTGGGTACACCAGGGCCTCTTGCCACTGCAAATGAACTCCAGCTGCATGTGCCACTTTATGCATATGGTTTTACTTGGGTACTGGGGAATTGAACCCAGACCATTAAGCTTTATAAGCAAGCACCTTGAACAACTGAGCTATCTCCACAGCACCCAAATGCCTCTATTAATGAACAATTTTTTTCCTTAAGGAATATTTTTTTTTCAAAGATTGTTGTGAACTGAAGGGATAATAATAAATTCATTTGTTGAATGCCAACTGTTTACAAAGTCTGGCTTATGCATAAGAAATGTAATAGGAAAATCAATGAGGACATCATCCCTGAGAGGAGCTCGTGGAAAGGTCCAGGGGTTGAAGTTGCATTTTGCTCCTTTTCCAGGTCCTCTGAAGTGGTGTTTCTACAATACTTGGCTATTGCTCTTGTTCATAACTAGAGAAGGACTCTGGTTATGATGGAAATAATACTCACCTGTGACTCAACACATGTGTCATGTATGCACATGTAAGCTTGTGCCAAGAGGAAGTTAAATGCTCTTTACAAATGTTTTTATTTATTTATTTTCAAGCAGACAGAGACAGACACAGAGAGAAAGACAGAGTGAGGGAGGGAGGGAGAAAAGAGTGAGAGAGAACGGGTGCGGCAGGGCCTCCAGTCGCTACAAACTCCAGCTGAATGAGCCACTTTGTGCCCCTGGCTTTATGTGGGTACTGGGGAATTGAACCCGGATCATTAGACTTTGAAGGCAAGCATTTTAACCACTGGGCCATAAGTTTCTTTTCTGGGACTGGTGATCGAATCAGTGGTAGATTTAATTAGGTATTTTTCCCATTTAGTTTCTTTCAATGGATGGAAGTATTACCCATGACGCATGAGAGTTTTTTTTAAACTAAAAAATAAAATGTGGATTTTTGTACTTGAATTTTTCAAAGTCACTGACATAGGCTGAGTAAATGTATGTCTGGCCTTAGATGATCTTAGAGGTATTTATAGAAAAATCCACATACAAACATGTTGTCCCTTGAATAACGAAACAGTAGGGCAGTGGTCCCAACTTGCCAGATGGCATTGCGTTAGGTGGTTTCATGCTGAGTTACGTGAAGCATTGGGTTACTAGACAGATGCAGGTCAGTGGGGGTGGTTGGTCCACCCAGCAAACAGGACCTTCTGGCCATCTTTGGAACTTAAAGTTTTACTGAGCTCTTAGTTTAGTGTTCTTATGTGAAGTAGATATGCAGAAATTGGCATCTGGATGATTATGGGGCTATAGCTCTTCCCTGTATCTTTATAACTGTTTTGCCTTGTTTTTATGCTCTGAGATAGGGGGGGAAAAGGAATCAACAAACGCATCATGAAAGGCTAACGGCCATACCCCTGAGGGTGGCGTCATGGCAGCTCCTGTTTTATTTTTATTTTCCATACACACATATTTCCTTTCATGAAATCTTGTCACTGTTGTTTCCAGAGTATTGTTACACCCACGTATATACAAATTTCCATATTTGTCAGCAGATTCTTATCATGACATCTACTTATTTATAGATAAAGTCTCACTAGTGTCACCCAGGTTGGCCTTGAATTTTGCTGCCTCCCAAGTGAAGAGATTACAGCAATGCACCACCATGAGTGGGTTTTATTTATAATTATGAAAATATAATGAGCGTTTGAAACAATTCTTTACCAGTAGATGAAAAATTTATGGCAGTAATATGAATTTAGCCCATGTTTAGCTATTGCCTTGTTAGACTCAGAACTAAACCTGTATATGTTAACAAGATATATAGCAAAACTGCTCTTAAACTAAAAATCTGAGCCCTGTTTAGAGCTCAACCTTTGTAACAACTAGGACTGTGCATGAAGACTAAAATGTTCCTCTTTGTCCATCTTTTCGGAGGTTCCCTGCTTCTCCGATGTGTCTGTGGCAGCTACCTTAGTGAGGCACCATACTTTTTTTTTTTTTCTGAGGCAGGGTCTCACTCTAGCCCAGGCTGACCTGGAATTCGCTATGTAGTCTCAGGCTGGCCTTGAACTCACAGCGATCCTCCTACCTCTGCCTCCCGAGTGCTGGGATTAAAGGCGTGCACCACCACGCCTGGCTAGCACCCTACTTTCTTATAAGGGGCAGAGGGATGTCCAGGAGAGTGTAGTCATGACCCAGTGTCTGTCAGTAGCCGAGTCCCACATAAGTCCCACTGGAAGCTAAAGCAAGTAAGGTCAAGAAGACAGGGAGGGGGTACAGCATCTCCATCTCAGACTTCGGAACAGTTATCACATTCTATTCTTGGAGGTTCCTGTGCATTCTAGGGACTTGGCAAGGCACAAGGCACACCAGTATCTGCTTCCCAGCTATACCCAGAGCTGACACCTCACCCTCAGGCTGTCGTGGAATCACAACATGATACATGATAGGCCACAGTGTGGTGAAGAAAACGGCATAGCGTGGAAGTACAGGTGACGTCTTGGGGAGATGGCACGTGTTATATGTAAAGGCAAGTCTTGCTGTTTAGAATAGTAGTTGTTTCACAGTAAGACCCCCCAAGGCTGGGATCTAATGTCCTCGACAACGGTGCCAGCACTCTGGGCTGTGGGGCATAGCCTCCTTTGGAGTGTTTATTCCCAATCAGCCCTACCCAGCCTCCCGCTGCTTCTGAGAAATCTCTGGGTGAAACTCAAAAGAAGCAACAACTATTTGCTGATTTTTCCCACATGTGAAGCTGTGACGTTCCATAGAGGTCTGAAAGCCAGATGGGATAGCCCCTTAAAAACCCTTTTCTCATCTTGAGAGGATTGACGTAATGGGACCGTCAGGCTCTTTTAGCTGTGTTCTCCTCACGGACCTGGCTCAGTGACTCTAGGAGACCTCAGAATCCACATGGTCGGCTTGAGAACCATAGCTTTGCTACTGGAAGTCCGAGGCTGTATTATTGGGATTGTTGGCCAGTGGCTTAGCTCCTTCCGGGGGACAGACATGGAGGGTGTCAGCTTTTATTTATCTATTTATTTATATGCTAGAAGACATGTTACTGTTGAAGTGTTATGGATTGAATAGCATTCTCTCAAAAACATATGCTGAAATCTAGCCCCTTATATGCCAGCAGGCGACCTTATCTGGAAACAGAATCTCACAGAATAGGGAATCAAGGTGATAAGTTCATTTGCATGCCTCTATTCCAGTATGCCTGGCATCTTCATTAGAACGGGAATTGAGATGCTAAAAGAGCATGTGTGGAAGACAATGATGTGGAAAGACATAGGAAAGGTGGTCATGTGACTGGACCTATGACCTGTGATGCCCACAAGCCAAGGCTCACCAAGGCTTGCCAGCTGATATTGGAAGGTAGAAGAAGCAACCATGGGCTGTGCCCTAAGACCTGCAGAGACTGTGGCACTGCCAAACCTTGATCTTGAACTTCTAGCTTCAAGACCTGTGATTTTTTTTGTTTGTTTTAAAAGCCACACTATTTTTTGATACTTTGTATGATACCCTCAGAAAGAATACAAAATATATTAATGATTTTTTATATTTATGTGGTACTAAGGATAGACCCTAGGTCTTTGTGCATGTCAGGCAATTGCTCTACTGCTGAGATAAATCCTCATCCCTGCTTTGTAATTTAAAAAATTAGTTGTTGATTTGCAATGAGAGAAAGAGAGAGAGAGAAAGAGAGAGAGAAAGAGAGAGAGAATGAGAATGAATGTGTCAGGGCCTTCTGCCACTGCAAACAAAGTCCAGATGCATGCCCAACTTTGTGCATCTGGCTTTACAAGGATACTGGAGAATCAAATCAAGGCATCAAACTTTGCAAGCAAGTACCTTTCACTGCTGAGCCATCTCTTCACCCCATGTTTTGTATTTTTGAGGAGAGAAACAAAAACACAAAGAGTGGTTGGAATAAAGAATGAAAGTGGGCGTGGCAGCTCACACCTGTGACCCCAGTGCTCATGAGGTTGAGGTACAGGATGGTCACAAATTTGTGCCTCTCTTGGGCTACATAGTGAGTTTAGGCCAAACTGGCCTACTAAATATACAGAGTGAAACCCAGTCTGAACAAACACAACCAAACAGCCAACAGGTGTGTAGCTGACTGTGGAGGTGTGTGTCTGTCATCTCAGCATTTGGCAGGCTGGGATAGGGACTCATGTGAGTTCAAGGCCACCTTGGGCAACATAGCATGACCCTGTCTCGAAAATAAAAAGGAATGTGTGGCTCATCCTGGGCAGGCTTGGGTAATCATTTACTTCTATGTATTCTCTTCCCTGACTGCACAACTGGGTCCCTTCCCTTTTGGTTTTGAAGTTGACCCAACTGTAACAGTGCCCTGCCTCCGCCTGGTCAATATCTTGTAAAAGGTTTTAACCAACAGAAGAATATTTTCACCTGGCACTTCTATAGTTTCTCTTTTTTACATTCATATCTTTGGCCTATTGGAATTCATCCTGGGTTACCATGTAAGGTATGGCTGTCACTGTTTTTAACACATATGGATGGCCACACCATTGCTTTCATTCCCTATGTTGAATAGTCTCCTGCAGAAATACTTTAAAGGGTTCTTTCTGAGCTGACCTGCTAAGCCCAAGGGCTTTATTAGCTTTTTTTTTTGTTAAGAGCTTTTAAATTAAGACCAAAGATTTGATCATTAGTCTACATTGGTGGGTATTTCTCCCAGTTCTGATATGAAAAAGAAAGTAAGAAATCAATTCAAAGTTATATATTTTGCTTATTTTTTTTGTCAACTGAATGCACACTGATTTTCTTTATTGTGCGGAAATATTTAATAATTCCAGTTCATTTTGGAAGTAAAAGAAAGAAAGAAATCATGACACGAGACAGTCACACGAGACCAGTGCTGGCAAGAGATAGGTCATTCGGCAATAACCCGATCTCTATAGGATATCCAAAACTGTTTCTGAGAACAGGAAAAGGAGAGATGTGCCAGGCTTCCCTTCTCTCTTGTCTCCTCTGTTGCAGATACCCCCCAGATGGCCCAGGGTGGGACCCCAAGTTCTCCTGGTGATTTTAGTCAACTGGGCATTTAGCCTCTGCAGACCTTCTGCCATCTCTTCAGGCTTAAGTGTCCCAGTTCCTTGCTCTCTGTCCAAACACCAAAGTGCTCAGATTATACTTGCAGCTGCCTGTGGGCCAACAGCTGCAGCTCACCCTTTCGCGAATATATCTGAAGGCCTCCAAGCTCTTCTCCTTGTCTGCCCCTTGCCAGACCTCGGCCATTCGTTCCTCCGGGGCTCTTTGCTCCTTCCAGGCTCTCCATCCTCTGCTCATCCAGCGTGGCTTGGCTCTTTTTCACTGTGGCCCATTGGAAACGCCTCTGAAGTTAGCTGCTTCTGCATTCCATTGTCACTAGCTTAGTGCACACCCTGTTTTTTTTTCCCCCTCTGATAACAAAGGCGACGATAATCTTGTGCTAGCTTGTTTGGGTTTCTTCTTTTCTCTTGCATGTGTAGTGTGTGCCTGTGTCTGTATATGTGGCTGCACTTGTGTGAGTGGATTTGTGCGCACCTGTGTACATGCGGAGACCACAGGTTGAAGCTGGATGTCTTCTTTAGTCTCTCTCCACCTGATTCTCTGAAACAGGGTCTTTTGGCTGAACCTAGAACTCACCAATTTGGCTAGACTAGCTGTCCATGATGCTGCAGGGATTCTTCTGTCCTACCCTCCGCAGGACTGGGATGACAGCTGCCCACCACCATGCCTGGCTTTATGTGGGTGCCAGGGATCCAAACTCAGGCCCTCGCCCTTCTGTGGCAAACTCCTTACTCACTTGGCCATCTCCTCAGCTCCTCATTGGTCTGTTTTTTTCTTTTTCTTCATGTTTCTAATCTCAATTCATTCTACCCATCATTGCTAAAACAATTTCTGTAAATCTTGATCTCAAATCGTTACATGAAGCTCGAGGTATACATTGGTTGCTACAGTGCTCGTGCATCTCGGTGGTCGAGTGCTTGTGTACTTTGGTGGTGGAGTGTTCGTATATCTCGGTGGTCGAGTGCTGGTGTACTTTGGTGGTAGAGTGTTTGTATATCTCGGTGGTCGAGTGCTTGTGTACTTTGCTGGTAGAGTGTTTGTATATCTAGGTGGTTGAGTGCTGGTGTACTTTGGTGGTAGAGTGTTTGTATATCTCGGTGGTCGAGTGCTTGTGTACTTTGGTGGTGGAGTGTTTGTACATCTCGGTGGTCGAGTGCTTGTGTACTTTGGTGGTGGAGTGTTTGTATATCTCAGTGGCTGAGTGCTTGTGTACTTTGGTGGTAGAGTGTATATCTCGGTGGTCGAGTGCTTGTGTACTTTGGTGGTAGAGTGTTTGTACATCTCGGTGGTCGAGTGCTTGTGTACTTTGGTGGTAGAGTGTATATCTCGGTGGTCGAGTGCTTGTGTACTTTGGTGGTGGAGTGTTTGTATATCTCGGTGGTCGAGTGCTGGTGTACTTTGGTGGTAGAGTGTTTGTATATCTCAGTGGTCGAGTGCTTGTGTACTTTGGTGGTGGAGTGTTCGTATATCTCGGTGGTCGAGTGCTTGTGTACTTTGGTGGTGGAGTGTTTGTATATCTCGGTGGTCGAGTGCTTGTGTACTTTGGTGGTGGAGTGTTCGTATATCTCGGTGGTCGAGTGCTTGTGTACTTTGGTGGTGGAGTGTTCGTATATCTCGGTGGTCGAGTGCTTGTGTACTTTGGTGGTGGAGTGTTTGTATATCTCGGTGGTCGAGTGCTTGTGTACTTTGGTGGTGGAGTGTTCGTATATCTCGGTGGTCGAGTGCTTGTGTACTTTGGTGGTGGAGTGTTCGTATATCTCGGTGGTCGAGTGCTGGTGTACTTTGGTGGTGGAGTGTTCGTATATCTCGGTGGTCGAGTGCTGGTGTACTTTGCTGGTAGAGTGTTTGTATATCTCGGTGGTCGAGTGCTTGTGTACTTTGGTGGTGGAGTGTTTGTATATCTCGGTGGTTGAGTGCTGGTGTACTTTGATGGTGGAGTGTTTGTATATCTCGGTGGTCGAGTGCTTGTGTACTTTGATGGTGGAGTGTTTGTATATCTCGGTGGTCGAGTGCTTGTGTACTTTGGTGGTGGAGTGTTCGTATATCTCGGTGGTCGAGTGCTGGTGTACTTTGCTGGTAGAGTGTTTGTATATCTCGGTGGTCGAGTGCTTGTGTACTTTGGTGGTGGAGTGTTTGTATATCTCGGTGGTCGAGTGCTTGTGTACTTTGATGGTGGAGTGTTTGTATATCTCGGTGGTCGAGTGCTTGTGTACTTTGGTGGTGGAGTGTTTGTACATCTCGGTGGTCGAGTGCTGGTGTACTTTGGTGGTGGAGTGTTTGTATATCTCAATGGTTGAGTGCTTGTGTACTTAGGTGGTGGAGTGTTTGTATATCTCGGTGGTCGAGTGCTTGTGTATTTTGGTGGTGGAGTGTTTGTACATCTCGGTGGTCGAGTGCTTGTGTACTTTGGTGGTGGAGTGTTTGTATATCTCAGTGGCTGAGTGCTTGTGTACTTTGGTGGTAGAGTGTATATCTCGGTGGTCGAGTGCTTGTGTACTTTGGTGGTAGAGTGTTTGTACATCTCGGTGGTCGAGTGCTTGTGTACTTTGGTGGTAGAGTGTATATCTCGGTGGTCGAGTGCTTGTGTACTTTGGTGGTGGAGTGTTTGTATATCTCGGTGGTCGAGTGCTGGTGTACTTTGGTGGTAGAGTGTTTGTATATCTCAGTGGTCGAGTGCTTGTGTACTTTGGTGGTGGAGTGTTCGTATATCTCGGTGGTCGAGTGCTTGTGTACTTTGGTGGTGGAGTGTTTGTATATCTCGGTGGTCGAGTGCTTGTGTACTTTGTGGTGGAGTGTTCTATATCTCGGTGTCGAGTGCTTGTGTACTTTGGTGGTGGAGTGTTCGTATATCTTGGTGGTCGAGTGCTTGTGTACTTTGGTGGTGGAGTGTTTGTATATCTCGGTGGTCGAGTGCTTGTGTACTTTGGTGGTGGAGTGTTCGTATATCTCGGTGGTCGAGTGCTAGTGTACTTTGGTGGTGGAGTGTTCGTATATCTCGGTGGTCGAGTGCTGGTGTACTTTGCTGGTAGAGTGTTTGTATATCTCGGTGGTTGAGTGCTTGTGTACTTTGGTGGTGGAGTGTTTGTATATCTCGGTGGTCGAGTGCTTGTGTACTTTGGTGGTGGAGTGTTCGTATATCTCGGTGGTCGAGTGCTGGTGTACTTTGCTGGTAGAGTGTTTGTATATCTCGGTGGTCGAGTGCTTGTGTACTTTGGTGGTGGAGTGTTTGTATATCTCGGTGGTCGAGTGCTTGTGTACTTTGATGGTGGAGTGTTTGTATATCTCGGTGGTCGAGTGCTTGTGTACTTTGATGGTGGAGTGTTTGTATATCTCGGTGGTCGAGTGCTTGTGTACTTTGATGGTGGAGTGTTTGTATATCTCGGTGGTCAAGTGCTTGTGTACTTTGATGGTGGAGTGTTTGTATATCTCGGTGGTCGAGTGCTTGTGTACTTTGGTGGTGGAGTGTTCGTATATCTCGGTGGTCGAGTGCTGGTGTACTTTGCTGGTAGAGTGTTTGTATATCTCGGTGGTCGAGTGCTTGTGTACTTTGGTGGTGGAGTGTTTGTATATCTCAGTGGTCGAGTGCTTGTGTACTTTGGTGGTGGAGTGTTTGTATATCTCGGTGGTCGAGTGCTTGTGTACTTTGATGGTGGAGTGTTTGTATATCTCGGTGGTCGAGTGCTTGTGTACTTTGGTGGTGGAGTGTTTGTACATCTCGGTGGTCGAGTGCTGGTGTACTTTGGTGGTGGAGTGTTTGTATATCTCAATGGTTGAGTGCTTGTGTACTTAGGTGGTGGAGTGTTTGTATATCTCGGTGGTCGAGTGCTTGTGTATTTTGGTGGTGGAGTGTTTGTATATCTCGGTGGTCGAGTGCTTGTGTACTTAGGTGGTGGAGTGTCTGTACATCTCGGTGGTCGAGTGCTGGTGTACTTTGGTGGTGGAGTGTTTGTATATCTCAATGGTTGAGTGCTTGTGTACTTTGCTGGTAGAGTGTTTGTATATCTCAGTGGTAGAGTGCTTGTGCACCTTGGTGGTCCAGGAGTGCTCTGAGCCACTCTGGTAGAAGGCTGGCTTACCATGCAGCATGCACAAGGCTCTATGCTCCATCCTCAGCACTATGAAGTGCTGTGCTCCCTCCCCCCTGTGTTAATCACCTGTGGCTCCCGTAACAAAGATCACAAGAAAGGCAGCTTAACCCAGCAGAAGTGCATTCGCTCACACTTCTGGAGGCCCACGGTCTAAAATCAAGAGACCAACAGGGTAGTTGGTGCTCAGTCAGGGGGCTCTAGGTCTTGCTTTGGGCCTCTGGTGGCTGCTGGCAATCCTGGGAGAGCCTTGGCTTGCAGCATGTCCCAGTGTCGACCACCGTGAGCCAGCATACAATGTGGTGTTCTCTCTGTACGTCGACATCTGTGCACCCAAGTTTCCCTCTTGCAATGGCAGCACCACATTGGATTTTAGATCCTATTTCAACCCATTATGACATCTTCATTTGGCTATGTCCATAAAGGGCCCTATTTTTATATAATGTGGCACTTGTAGGTCCCAGGTGGACACACATTTTAGGAGGGCAACCATTCAGTTTAAAACTCCATTGAGACCTTATTATCTTACTTCGCAATACTTGAGCAAATAAGTGTCCCCTAAAGCTTAAACTATAGAAGCAGATTATGCCAAAATTATAAATTATTATATTTGTGTGTGGAAGGGGGAGAGAGAGAGAGAGAGAGAGCATGGGCACACCGGGCCTTCTTGCCACTGCAAATGAAATCCAGACATATGTGCCACTTTGTGCATGTGGGTTTGTGTGGGTACAGGGAAATCAAACTTGGGCCAGCAAATTTTGAAAACAAGTGCCTTTAACCACTTTGCTCAGCTCCAAAGTTACTTTTTTAAAATAGAGTGACATTTGCAGAAAGGTCTTTAATTTATTTCTACTTTATAGTTTAATGTGTGAATCTCAAGACATCTCATAGACCCACCCTTAAACCTCTGCCATTTTTCCCTTCACACAGTATATTCATTTTATTTTCTTTTGTGGAATCCCTGTATATTGCTCTTTCCTTGACCATTTTTTCCCCTAAAGGAACACCAAAACTTCTAGGTCTTTTCTGAACTTCAAACTTTGTTACCAATATGACACTGACTTGGGGTGTGCCTGGGCAGGTAAAGTGCTGTCGATCTAGATGTGCAGAACAGAACTGTGTCAAGTGGGACCTAAACACAGGCATGACTCTGAACAGTCTCCTCATTTTCTTCATGGTAGATTTGTTGACTGGATGATTCATTTGTTAAATAACTATTACAGAAGGCCATTGTTTTGGGTTACGCTCCTGGAGTAGACCCTAGCAGACCAGATTCAAAAGTCAAAATGCAGCCAGTCGTCCTGAAAGTCAAACTGAAACCAAGTTGCTGTGTGACCTTCTGAGAAGTGAGCAGAGCAGACACAGGTGTGCTGCCATTGGCATGGAACTGAAGTTCTTCTCTGTCAATAAATCCTACAAAAAAGAACCCAAGGCTGAGGGGAGATAGCTCAGTGGGCAGAGTGCTTGCCCGTAAGCGTGAAGACCTGAGCTTGGATGCCCAGCGCCCTTGTAGAGTTGGACGCTATAGTGTGTGTCTGTAATCCCCGCCTGTGGAAGGCAGGAGAATTCCCCTGACTTGTGGGCCAGATAGCCTGGTGAATGCAGTGGTGAAGAGTGACTCTGCCTCACATAAGGTAGAAAGTGAGAACCAGCACCTTAGGTCGTCCTCTGACTTCCACACATGCACAGTGGTGTGTGCATGCCATATAAAAATATTTGCTGGGCATGGTGGCACATGCTTTTAATCCCAGCACTTGGCAGAGGCAGAGGTAGGAGGATCGCTGAGAGTTCGAGGCCACCATGAGACTACACAGTGAATTCCAGGTCAGCATGGGCTAGAGTGAGACCCTACCTCAAAAAAAAAAAAAAAAAAATATATATATATATATATATAGAGAGAGAGAGAGAGAGTGCTGGCCTGCGAAGCTAAGGACCCATGTTCAATCTCTGCAGATCCCATATAAGCCAGGTGTCCAAAGCTGATGCAAGTGCAAGGTTGCACATGCCTAGTAGGTGGTATAAGCATCTGGAATTCGATTACAGTGGTTGAGGTCTCGGTGTGCCAATTCTCTCTCTTTCTCCCTCACTCTTGCTAAAAATACACACCCACACACCCACACACATGCACATACACACACACTAGGGCTGGAGAAATGGCTAAGTGGTTAAGGTGCTTCCCTACAAAGCCAAAGGAGCCAGGTTTGATTCCCCAGTACCCATGTAAGCCAGATGCACAAAGTGGCGCATGCATTTGGAGTTTGTTCACAGTGGCTAGAGGTCCTGGTATGCCCATTCTTTCTCTCTCACTCTCTGCCTCTTTACCTCTCTCTCTCTCTCTCAAATAAATAAATAAAAATAAAAAGTATACACACCAGAATAGAATTAATTGAAAAAGTAATGTGAAAATTTGATGTTAACCAGTTATTTCTTACTCTTCTGTCCCCCCTGCCTACACTTCAAAGAGTACTTTGAAATGAGCAATCTATTTTTTTTCTTTCTTTTTGAAAAATATTTTATTTTTTTCATTTATTTGTTTGGGAGAGAGAGAGAAAGAGAGGCAGATAGAAAGAGAATGGGTGCACCAGGGCCTCCAGCCACTGCAAGCAAACTCCAAACACACGAGCCACCTTGTGCATCTGGCTTATGTGGGTCCTGGGGAATACAGTCTAGCTCCTTTGGCTTTGCAGGCAACCAGCATAACTGCTGAGCTATCTCTCCAGCCTCAATCCACATTTTATTATCTGTTTTTTTTTTTAAGACTTTGTCTATCTGTAAAACCAGCCTTTTGTGCTTGGCCCATTGTAACACATTCTATTTTATAGAATGCAGGGTTGACTGGCTCTAGAATAACAAAGCAAAGCCAAGAAAGGTCTCTAAACTCCTTGGGACGTTTGTCTTTTGACAATGCTGTAGTTGAATTTCCTCTTTGAGATGAAGTATTTCTGCAGTCTGGATTTAATTTGCTGAAACTATTGACTTGTTCTCTTTATTTTTAAATTAATGAATTAATTAATTTGCATGTATGTGTATGTGGGGTGGCAGAGCCTCTTGTCCCTGCAAATGAGATGCTTGTACCACATCATGCATTTGGCTTTACATGGGTATCTGAGGATAAAAGCCAGTCAGTAGGTTTTGCAAACAGCTACCTTTAACCATGAGCCATCTAGCCAGACCCCTATCAACTTGTTCTTTGAACACTGTATATGGGCACAATAAATTTACTTTAGATGAATCACATTTTAATGTAAGCATATCTTTCATTTAAATAAAACTGATGGCAGATACTCCCTTAAGTAAGCATTACTATGACAAAAATTTCCTGTTTTTAAAAAATTAAGTTTACTTATTTAATTTATTTAAGGAGAGAGAGGGAGAGAGAGAGAGAGAGAGAGAGAGAGAGAGAGAGAGAGAGAGCAAGTGGGCACACCAGGGCCTCCAGCTGCTGCAAAGGAACTCCAGACAGATGTTGCCACCTTGTGCATCTGGCTTATGTGGGTACTGAGAAATCAAACCCAGGGCCTTTGGCTTTGCAGGCAAGTGCCTTAACCACTAAGCCATCTCTCCAGCCCCACATTTTCCTTTTAATGGAAATACCATTTTTCACAAATTTGGATTTCTTAACATGAGTACCATGAATACAGATTATTATGATATATCTGAATTCTTAGAATGTCCCCAAGCCTGCATGACTTCTCTAAGATAAATTTGGCTACCTTTCTGGGTAACTGGTCTGGTGATTTTTTTTTTCTTAGTTTAATCTATCTTGTATCTAGATACCTCAAATCTATTTGATGCCAGTAAAGGCATATTTAGTCCCCTATGGGCCACAGTGTCACCATGGTGGGGTCAGCCCAGTTTCAACTTTCCTGTTGTGCAGTGGAAGTTACATCTCAGCAATGTAAGATAGTAGTTTTGTTTAAGGATTAACCACTAGAGAATTGCAAAGAGGAGAGAAAATTGCTGTTGATTGTCATAGAGTTTAAGTACATAGAAATGTTAAAAAAAATAAAACAGTGAACGAATTGGGAGGAATACCACTTTGGAATAGAACTAAGAGAACTTACCTATCTCCCAGCTCCCTATATAAGTCCTAACTTTCATAAAGAGCTCATCAAATAGATTTTTAAGTGTATTTCATATTGTCAGTGAGTTATTGCTTTCTTTTTCAGGAATGAGAGGGCTTTTGTCTAAAGGTTTGCACTGCAATCTTTGCATTAGGCTCTAATATAAACTTGGCTGTTTGCTTTTGGTACAATTATTATTATTGTTCCCTTCTTACCCTACTGCTAGCTTTCAAATACTCATGTTAAGCATTCTCCTTGTTAATGTAAATCCACTGTCTCAAGGAAGTGGCTGAACATTGAAACAGATTGAAAATTAGACTTAGATGAACTGGAGCATGGTCTATGTATTCCTCTATTCCCACAGCAGGCCTGGTCTCTCAAGGTGATTCATAGCTGAAAGGTGTTAGTCATTAGGTAAATGGGGGCCCACTCCCGCCGACCCTTGAGGGTGGAGCGTTGGAAGGAGTGTGGTGGTCATATCTTCTTACGGCTTATCGCATTTGAATGTCGACAGCAAGGCTGACACATCCTTGGGACTGTCGGTGTCTCATTTCACCTGAGTCACCTCAGGCTGTGTAATTCATCATCTTCACAGGGACAAGCAACTTGGTTTAACTCTCAGCGTGCCTCATTCTGGGGACTCTTTGGGTTTGGGTTCTGCTGCTTTGGTTTCGACATCAGGTTCTTTCTCGTTGCTGGGACAAAGTCCAGATCAGAGGCAGCTCAAGGAAGGAAAGGGATTTTATTTTGGGCTCATAGTTTCAAGGGAGGGGAGTCTATCATGGGAAGAAAAGCAAGATAACAACAGGAAACTGGAGTCACACCCTCCCATCAGCAAGGAGGAAGTGGGGGGAGAGAGAGAGAGAGGGAGAGAGAGAGGGAGAGAAAGCAGGGATGGCTATAAACCGCAAGGCCCACGCCAGTGACATACTTCCTCTAACAAGGTTCCGCCTCCTGAAAGTTCTACAACTACTTAAAACAGGCCACGAGAAAATGTCTTACAATACTGCACACAGAGTTTCTCTAGTCCAGAGCTCTAAACCCTTCCACCCTCCTCCCAGTTCCAAAAGACCGTGACCAGGGTTTATCACAGCAACTACCCCACTCTTAGTACCAGTTTTCTGTGTCACACTTTCTCATCACTGTGACAAAATGACCACCCAAAGCAGCTTAAAGCTGGAAGGGTTTTTTTTTTTTTTTTTTTGACTGACAGTTTTAAGGGGAAATCCATTATGGTGGGGACAGCATGGTAAGGGCAGGAATCTAGTGTCACATTGTCACATTAGCAGGGAGGAAGGACAGCGAGACAGAGAGAAGAGATTATACATTGGGGGGGGGGGGAGCGGAGAGAAAATAGCAAGGAGTGGAGCTGGACTAAAACCTCAAGGCTTGCTTCAAGTTACGCATTTCCTCTGGCCAGGTTCCGCCTCTAAAAGTTTAGCACCAAACATGGCACCAGCAGCTGGGGATTCAATATTTAACCACAGGAGTCTGTGGAGGACATTCTATATTCAAACCACCACAGCTGTACTCTGTTTCTTAAGTTGGGGCTTTGGTGGTTGTTGTTGTTGTTTGTTTTTCAAGGTAGGGTCTCACACTGGTCCAGGCTGACCTAGAATTACCAATGTAGTCTCAGGTTGGCCTCGAGCTCTCAGCGATCCTCCTACCTCTGCCTCCCGAGTGCTGGGATTAAAGGTGTGCGCCACCATGACCGGTAACTTTGGTGGTTTTAATTTTTGGGTTTTTTTTTTTTTTTTTTTTTGGTAGTTGGGGTAGAACCCAGGGCCTCACACATGCTAAGCAAGTGCTGTTACATTGAGCTATGTCCCTGGCCCCTGCTTGACTTTGAATGGACACTTAGAAACATTCTCCCCTTTAAATGGATCACTTGATTTGTTAAACTCTAAGTTCTGTTTAATAATTCTTGAGAACTCACTGTAACTTGGTTTAAAAACCGAGTCACCTTGTCCTTTTAGTCTAGGATAGCTCACTTAGCTGTACCTCACAGAGCTCTCCCAATAAGAATGGGGGGAAAAACTGCGATTACTAAAGAAAGGTAATATTTAGTAAAAGGGTGGCAGTGCCCTTCTCTGGAGCAAATTAAAGTCTCTCTTTGTGGCCAATGTGTTCATTATGTGAGGATTTTATAAACATGGACTCTGATAAAGTGGTGAGCAGCTCCCTCTCTGGAGGCTGTGAACATAGCAGTGTATCCCATCAGAACATGAGTTTGTTTCCCTTTCCGTCACTGAGATGTTTGCCTAAGTTTCCTCAGGGCATTTGAAAGTAGTAAGAAAATGATTTTGATTTGGAAACCTCATTCAAGACCCTGGGACTGTGGAGAGACATTTTCTAAATCATGTATTCAAATTATGGCTGTCAGCGTTTTTCTCCTTGTGGTAATAAAGAAATGTTAAAACGGGGAATAGAGTCAATTTTGGAATCTTTGCTTCTGCTTCTCTCTAAGGAACCAGTCACAAAAGTCGAAAATTCGGGAGTCTTATAAGGACATAGCTATGTAAACAAGTAACTCAAACATTCAATGGTATGCAATACATGCGTATCAAAATGCAAGGCTCCAACCTCATGACACCAGAGTGATCTACCTAAATACCTTCATCACCTTGCCTAGCATTTAGTAAGCTAACTTGAAGGGAATCTTTGGCCCAAAAGTGACTGTCAGAACAGGTAAGTGGATGTTGTTAGTCCAATTATGTAGCCAACTACTGATGTGCGTAGGCCGTTTTGAAGAAGTTTACCCTGATGTATCACTGCAGGCATGCGTATAGAAAGGAGGCATGCTCAGGAGATGCATAACAGTTGTGTTACAGAGCAGTGAACCTGTATTTGATGCCATTAACCTGCACACTCACAAATAGTGAAACAGTAAGTGTTTCGTTAGATATTCTTTACTATATGATGTACAAAGAAGTCCGGAGAGATGGCTCAGTAGTTAAGGTGCTTGTCTGCAAAGCCTAAGGACCCAGGTTCAATTTCTCAGTACCCACATAAGCCAGATGCTCATGCATCTGGAGTTTGTTTGTAGTGGCTAGAAGCCCTGGCGTATCCATTCTCTTTATCTCTCTCTCTCTCTATTTCTTTCTTTCTCTCTCAAATAAGTGAATAAATAAAATGTAACACAAACAGAGATGCAGCAAATACATAATTATTTTATATCAAAGAGAAACAGACATGACATGCTTCATTATGGCAGTGCTAGGGACATGATTTGAATTCCAAACCACTATTTCTGTGTGAAATTCTTAGCATAAGCTAAAGAATGCACACTTTTTGTTTTTGTTTATAATTTTTTTTAAAGACAGGGTCTCCTGTAGACCAGGAACTCATGATGTAGCTGAGGCTGGACTTGAATTCCTGATTCTCCAGCTTCTGCCTCCCAAATGCTGGGGTTCTAGGTGTGTACCATCATGCCCATTGTATTGCCCATCCTAAAAGAATTGTATTATCTTATCAGTATTTCAGAAAAGCAAAAGCCTTTTCTTTCTCTCCTGCCATGTGTCACCTACATCGCCATGAGGGCCAGTGTACCACAGCAACTTTAGTTTTTTATTTTTATTTTTATTTTATTTTATTTTTTTGGTTTTTCGAGGTAGGGTCTCACTCTAGCCCAGGCTGACCTGGAATTCACTATGTAGTCTCAGGGTGGCCTCGAACTCACGGTGATCCTCCTACCTCTACCTCCTGAGTGCTGGGATTAAAGGCGTGCGCCACCACATCCGGCTCGCAGCAACTTTAGAACAACTTTACCATAGCATATTTGGGACTCAGAATTCATAGAAAATAACATTTGTTATTGTTGTTTTTGACATTTTAAAACATTTTATTTATTTATTTATTTATTTATTAGAAAGAGCCAGAGACAGATAGAGAATAGGCGCACGAGAGCCTCTAGCCACTGCAAACCAACTCCAGATGCATGTGCCACATTGTGCATCTGGGTTTACGTGGGTACTAGGGAATTGAACCCAGGTCTTTTGGCTTTACAGACAAGCACCTTAACTGCTGAGCCATCTCCCCAGCACCAATTTTGAGGTTTTAGTACAATTAAGTTTGAAGCTATTGTTTTGAGAGCATGTCTAGCTACGTTGCCCAGGCTGCCCTTAAACCTTCGCCCTTCCTTCCCCATCCTATTAAGTAATAGGATTATAAGTAGGATTATAAATAGTAGGATTATAAGTGCAACCTATTGAGTGCTGGGACTGTAAGTAATGCTACCATATCCAGCTTGAATCTATCTTCAATGAATGTGGAGAACTATACAGTTAAATCATGAGATAGCCTGGCATTTTGTAAAACTAGACTAGAAATCAAGCTTTCAATTCATTTGCACTTAAGTTCAGCACATGTATTTCTTTTATTGGTATTCAGTGATCTCTATTCATGCTTTAATGGTCTCCTGTTAAAATAATCTTCTCCCTGCTAGCCTAAGCTAATTGAAATTGGACTGCTGCCTCATTGCTTTCATTTTATTTTGTTTTCACAAGATATTACAACAAAGAACAAGGAAACATCTCCTGAGGCATATTGGTTCCTTTCAGTTTTTCAAGTTAATGTTATCTAGAGTTTTTGATTACATTTAAATGCTTGAAGACACCCAATAAGCTTAACATTTTTCATGCAAATAGTTACATGAAATAGAAAAGAGAATATATAGGTAAGAAATAATATCAATTGAAGACTAAATCCTCCATCAAATATAAGGGCTTTAAGATTAGAACCAACCACCTATAACAGAACCTCCCCAAAGAGACAGTTAAAATAAAACATTTAATTCATATAAGATAAATCTTAGCTAATTTTAGCAGTGCTATGGAGATTCCCTAGTTTAAAGAACCCAGACTCCTAATTTCCTATCCTCCTAATGGAAAGGATTCTGGGTAATCTAATTTTTGCACTTGAACTTTGTACCTTGAATATAATCTGAGTTGAATGTATATTTGGAAGGCAAATGATATTCTCTGCTACAGTACTGAACTTCAAACAATAGTTTCAGAATTGGGGCTAGAGAGATGGGCCAGTGGTTAAAGGCACTTCTTTGCAGAGCCTACCAGCCCAGCTTCTATTTCCCAGCTATACACGTAAAGCTGGGCGAGTATTCCTTTGCAACAGCAGCAAGAGACCATAGATCTCCCCTGCCCCACACACATACACATGTGCAAATGCATGCAAATGAATAATAAAACTTAAAATGGGATTTCAGAATTGTATATCCTACTTCTGGAATGTTCTGACTAACTGAGCATCAATATATTGTAGATAAATCATCTTATTTACTTATTGTTTTTTTTTTGTTCAAGGTAGCATCTCACTCTAGCCCACGGTGACCTAGAACTTACTCTGTAGTTTCAGGCTGGTCTCAAACTCATGGATAGCCTCTTACTTCCGCCTCTGGAGTGCTGGGATTAAAGGTGTACGTCACCATGTCAGGCCCTAGATCATCATTAAAAAAATCAATAGATAAGACATGAAATTCATACTAAGGTTTAGTAAGAGCAGTATCACTTTTACATACACCCCTATGAGTTGGGCAGTACTCGTATGGCCCGCTTGCTGTAAAGCGACAGAGGAATAACAAGAACAAGTAGGCATTCTGGTTTCTAACGCTGTGACCATAGGTGTCCTCTGATGCTGCTTTGCCTTGTCACAAAGCTTTTCATGATGTCGCACCTGGCCATCACCAGCAACAGTCGTCATCCTAGGTGCTGAGAAAAATCTTGTCTGTTTGGACATTTTGGCTATCGAGATGTACTCACGAGATCGTACTGTGTGCATATTCTAAAGTATATGTTATGAATCAAAATGCGTGCTCTCACATCTGCCTGTGAGAAGAGTTTGCATACTGGTGAGAAGGTCTTCTCTGGGTGTGTGTCTACAGCACAGGTGGTGAGCAAATCCTCCTACACACCCATCTTCAGGAAGCATCCTTCCCTCTGAGTCCCAGGTGGAATTGTTAAAAAAAAATCAATTTGATTTTGTAATTGGCATACAGATATGTGGGTATCATTCATTCTGGTATTTTCAAAAGCAAGTTGTTTTAGTTGATTTTAATCTCCCCAGCCCCATACCTCTTTCAACTCAATTCCCCTCTTTTCCTAGTGTCCTTCCCCCTTCTGCTTACATGTCACGTATGTTCTTTTGCCCTTCCCTCAACTCTTTTCTTTTACGTGTTTTTTAAATTTCATTTTATTTATTTGCAAGCATAGAGAGAGGGAGACAATGGGTGTTCCAGGGCCTCTAGCCATTGCAAAAGAACTCTAGATGCATGTGCCATCTTGTGCATCTGGCTTTACATGGGCACTGGGGAATCGAACCTAGGTTGTTAGGCTTGGCAGGCAAGTGCCTTAACTTCTGAAGCATCTCTGCAGTCACCCTCAACCCTTTTCTTACTCATCTATTTGTACACACCCTTGGTTTCCATTCTATCCTTATAGGTTTTTATACACATTATCCCCCATATATACATACTTATAGATATTATGTGTCAGAATCCACATATCAGAGAGAACACATTGTTTTGGTCTTCCTGCGTGACCCAGGTCACTTAACTTATTTGACAACCTGAAGTATTTGTGTCATTTCTTCTTCGACCCATTCTGGGTTTCAAAGATGATGAATCTGAAATGCATTTCTGTTGCTTCCAGTGGAAGAAACAAAGTTTCTGCCTGGTGTATGTGTGTGTATGTGTAGGTGCATGAACGTGTGTGCATGTATGTGGCTGTAGAAAGACATTCTGTGCATCTGTAGGGTACTGCCACTTCAAGGAGAGTGGACTGAGGTGCAGAGGACCATGAGGAAGGGCTGGCTCACTGGACTGATTACATAAAGGAAAACACCCAGTGGTGTATGCATCAGTCAGCACTGGGGTATGAACTCGTCTTAGGATGAAAATGTAACGCTCACCCGCGTTCTACCCTCGCCTTCTGAAGCTGGAGCTTGGCTTGTTTCTCTGACTTCAGAATCGTTCCATGAATCAACGTCAGGCAGCACACTCAGTCATGGTGGGAGAGCGAGCTCTTGATTGTTAGGACTCACTGGTGCAGTACACTCCCTTTTCTACCTGTGAACAAAGGCAGGTATCTATTTTTCTCATGATTTTTTTTTCTTTTCAAAAATTTTATTATGCTAAGTTATTGTAGTCATTCCTTGTTTCCCCTCTCTCCCCAACCTTGTAATTTTCTCAGGCTCTTTATTCTGTCATGTCACAGACTTGCTCCTCTGGCAATGCTGTGATACATGGCTCCAATCCAGCCACTAGCTTTCAAGGAGGCCAGAGACCTATAATGTTCAGGGGGTATAAACCAGGATTAGGGGCTCTTCCAGGAACATTGGTGGTGAGTATGAGATTCATGAATGCTTGGGAACCTCACTCACACATAATGGTGATATATCTCAACTTGAAGAAAAAATTGGGATGGAGAGATGTCTTAGCAGTGAAGATTCTTGTTGACAAAGCAAAAAGGACCCGGGTTCGACTCCCCAGTACCTACATAAAGCCAGATGCTCAAGGTGGTGCCTGCATCTGGCGTTTGTTTGCAGTGGCTAGAGGCCCTGGCATACCCATGCTCTCTCTCTCCATCTTCCTTCTCTCTCAAATAAATAGATAAATGAAATATTTCAAAAACTTTAAAAAATACTTATGCATCTCCTACCTTAGGAGAAAAGTTGTTCAGTTGAACTGAAACAAATTTGGCAGGTGGAGAAATAACGTACTAAGGAAGATTTCATCAGATGCGTTAGGCTCTAAAAGACTCTAAACCACTATCATATATAAGATGTCTTGATTCCCCCTGGACCTTTAATCTCTCATACTTGTGTCTTGGTCCCCACAACTAACCTTTGCTTCTGCAGGGATGATCATTAACTTGCTGGGGCACATATCTTCATGCGAGATGCCCACTACTCTGGACATCAGACAGTGGATAACATGCCATCTACATATGTGAATTATGTGTTCAAATGTCTGTCAGCCTGGGGACATTCTACAAGAGAAACTTACCTAGCTCATTTACTGTCATATTTCTAGTTCCCAGGACAGTATTTGGAACACAGCAGGGTGCTTATGAAATACTTATCGAATGTTGTGTGGTTAATAAGAGGCAAATTAATGATATGTGTTAATGATCTTGATAACTTTGTGTTAGTTCATATTTTTCCAGTGAACATTCATTCAAAGGATTGTAGCTTGGCATGGTGGTGCACTCCTTTAATCCCAGCACTTGGGAGACAGAGGTAGGAGGATCACAGTGAGTTGCAAGGCCACCCTGAGACTACATTGTGAATTCCAGGTCATCCTGGGCTAGAACGAGACTCTACCTTTAAAATAAACAGAAAAAAGTAACTGACACGTGTTTGGGGGGATATTGCAGTTAGGGGCTTTGCTTATACTTTACTGATATTTGGATAGAATCTATGGACTTCAACACGCAGAGAGAAACGCTGTTCGTGAGTCCATAGCACTGCTTGGAAATGACAGCTGTAGCTTCATCAATTGCTTTTTCAGTGGTCCTGTGATGAGCTGAATGTATGGAATGTGTTCAGCCTGACCTCCATCTTACTCTCTGGAGGGGACACGCTAGGGACAGGTTAATCATCTACTTTTTAGAAGCTGTCAGAATATGGACAAGTGAAAATGTGAGCTGGAAGTAGCAGACTGGGGACTGTGCGCTTGGGGTGTTAGGGGTCAAGTTACAGCAAGCCTCATTGAGAGAGCACTCAAAGAAGGAGGCAAGAAGGTCATTAGCCATGTAGATGGAACGGCATCCCAACAAAAAGCCCAGCAAATTGCAGGGTCTAGCAGCAGGAGAAGTTCTGGAATGTTCTAGGGACAGGAAGCAGATCAAGATGACTGAAGCAGAGGAAGGCAGGAATTAGGAGAGAATGCTGAGAGGCAAGGGGGACGGGAGGCCTTCTGAGTCCCCGGGGCAACTCAGATCTTAGGTGTTTTTTTATGAGGAAGATGAGGACTTGTGGTTGAACTTTGAGGGGTGTGATGTGAATTACTACTTACAAGTTTCATTTTGGCTGGGTGGGGTGAGGAGAGAATCCTCCCCCCCAAAGGGATCAAGAGCTGAGGCAGAGAGAAGCTCAACATCTCCTTCAGCAACCAAGGTGTCTGTCAGTGCATCTGCCTGGATGGCTGGTGCACTTGAAGCCACGCTGGCCAGCCATACTGGACAGTGAATCAACAGCTGGACCAGGGAGCCCGCGCTGTGTTCAGTAAGGGCTTCAGCTGATGGTGCTGGAAAAATGACGTGGGCAAGAAGAGAGAATGGATGCTGAGTGGGGAAGGGGACAGTGAAGAGCGAGCAGCGTGACGTTTGTGCTTTGTCGTTAAGGTCCGTCCAGCATCCTTTTAGGGTTTCTGCTGCTACAAGAGAGCCCCCGAGGGCAGGCTCTTCACAGATGCCTTTGAAACCTTGCAAAGTGTGTTTGGAGCCCTGGCATTTCTGTAGACTTTTCCTGAGGCTCTTTAGGAGACACACGTGAAGAATTTATATGGTTCTTTAAAGCTGAGGTGGGGACCTAAGCACACCCAGTTTCATCCTGTGCTCCTTAAGACTACTTGGAAATCCCTGCGAAGGCCATTTCCACTCTGCCTGCCTTGGGATGATACCAGCTTCCATCACTCATCCCAGCTGTGGGCTTGGCGTCTGGTTGACAGGATTTCATTTCAAATGCAGTCCTTGACTATCACATTCTCACGAAGAGCCAGTTACTGATTGGTTGTTTCCCTCCTATGCCGACCAAGGGAAAAGCTCAACCAAACCAACCAACCAATTACTGCATTCTCCTCCTCCCACACAAACCCTTTTGACTTATTTATCTCTGAACTTTCATAACCCCGTGGTCATTTTCATCCATTGTGCTGGGCACACACTCAAAGTACCCATTAATTTTTTTTCTTTGGTGGGGGTACACAGGGATGCTTTTAAAGACTCCTTCAATTGTATTTTCCATTTTTTTCCTGAAGTTTAAAAAAAGATACATGTGGCTTATTTATAAATGCCACTAGATGTTCTTTGCTAACTAAAGACATCTTCAAAATAGTATATAAATGAATGCCATATATGTATATTTTTGTATAGATTTTGGTTCATTGTTAAAGTGTCCTTTCTTTATCTCTTTGATGTTATAAAATATAGGTTTCGAAACACATGTGGTCTTCTCTCTAAATTCCTTTTTCCAAACTCCCTTCTTCCGTCCAATTCTCCCTCATCTCTCCTTCCCTCTCTTTTTCTTCCCTCCCCCTCCATCCTTACCTTTGCTTATGCCCTTAATTTCTGAGGCTCATCATAAACTTTTGACTATCATTCCTTTTTAAAAATATTTTTATTATTTTATTTTTGAAAGAGAGACAGAGAAAGAGGGAGAGAGAAAGAAGGAGAGAGATAGGGTGTGCCAGGGCCTTTTCAGCCACTGACAATGAGCTCCAGAGGCATGCGCCCTGTTGTGCACAGGTGCGATATTGCATGCTTCCATCACTGCATCTGGCTACATGGGACCTGGAGATGTGAACATGTGTTCTTAGGCTGCACAGGCAAGCGTCTTAACCGCTAAGCCATCTCTCTAGCCAGTTAAAATATTTTTATTTAGTTATTTGCAAGGAGAGAGAGAGAGAGAGAGAGAGCGCACGGGCGCACCTTGGGCCTCCGTGTACTGCAAATGAACTCCACATACATGTGCCACCTTGTGCATCTGACTTTATGGGGGAATCCAACCTGGGTTTTCAGGCACTGCAGGCAAGCACTTAAACCACAGAGCCATCTCTCCAGCTCCTCCATTTCCCTTTTTTAAAAATACTTTATTTTTTTAGAGACAGAAAGAGGGAGAGAGAGAGAGAGTAGAGAATGGGTGTGGGGTGTACCAGGGCCTCCAGTCACTGCAAACGAACTCCAGACGCATGTGCCACCCTCTACATCTGGCTTACACGGGTACTGGGGAATCAAACCGAGGTGTTTTGGCTTTATAGACAAGCATCTTAAATGCTAAGCCGTCTCTCCAGCCCTCCATGTCCATTTTAATCATAAAGGTCATAAAGGTGTTCATTGGAGCTCTGTGTGCAGGGCTCTTGGATATGGAAACTTCATAGCAAGTTTTCTCTGGCATTGATTAGTTTCTCCTGGTCTTTCCAGCTTCCTGTTTCATGCAAATGAAGGTGAGAAGGGAGTGAGCCCACCCATGCAGAATTCAGAGGTACTCTGTCTTTGGACTCTCACTCCCACCACTAGCTCTCTTGAAGCATGGAGCCACTTAGACTATGTTTCTCCAGAAAATGAACTCCAGTTAATCATATTCTTTGCCAATTTTGATCAGGTTATTTATTTCTTGACATTGAGTTGTTTGAATTCACACACATGGATACATACACATGTATGAATAGACACCACACACACACACACACACACACGGGCTATCCAGTCCTTCCCATCAAATGTAGGGCTTGCAAATATCCCCCCCCCCACACACACGTCTGTGGGTTGTTCCTATTCATTCTGTTAACTATTTCCTTTGCTATGTAGATGCTCTTGCATCTGGTGCAATTCTCCTTGTCTATTTTTGTCTTTCTTGCTACTTCAAGTTTATGTCCAGATAGTCCCTGCCCAGACCGACATCATGGGACATTCCCTCTGTACTTCCTTTTCATTAATAGCATCTGGTCCCACACTAAAGTCTTTGGTCCATTTGGCATTGATGTTTGTATGTGGTGCGAGATGAAGATCTTGTTTCATTCTTCAGTGTGTGAACACCCAGTTTCTCAAGCACCTTCGATGAAGGATCGAACTTTCCCCGTGGTGTGTTCTTGGCACCTTTGCAAAAACCAATGGACTATAAATGCATGGGCCCATTTCTTGTCTTCCTGACCAGCATCCTGGTGAATGGGTCTGTTGTTAGGCCAGTTCCATACTGCTTTGATTGTAACTGCCTCATCATATATATTTTGAATCACGGAGTGTGGTGCATCCAGGTTTGTTGTCTTTGCTCACAATTGTTTCGGCTAATTGAGGTCCTTTGTGACTCTTAAGAAACTGAAGGACAGTGGTCTTTTTCTATTTTTTGAAAAAAAAAATGCCACTGTGTCATTGGGATTTTGACAAATTTTACATTTAAAACTTTGGGGTATTATAGACATTTTCACAATACCAATTCTTTTTTCTTTTTTTTTCTTTCGAGGTAGGGTCTCACTCTGGTCCAGGCTGACCTGGAATTCACTATGTAGTCTCAGGGTGGCCTTGAACTCATGGTGATCTCCTACCTCTGCCTCCCCAGTGCTGGGATTAAAGGCGTGCGCCACCACGCCCGGCTATAATACCAAATCTTTTAATCCGTGAATATCAGATATCTTTCCACTTATTTTTTTTTCCTTCTTTCATTCCTTAGTGTTTGATGTTCATCAGTATGTAGGGTTTTTTTTTTTTTGCCTCCTTTATTAAACTTATCTATCCTTGAGTATTTTTTATAACATAGACTATTTCCTTAATTTCCTTTCAGATAATTTGTTTTAGTACATATAAATGCTAATGACTCATGTCTATTGATTTTTTTATCTAACAACATAATTGAATTTATGAAATTTAACATCATTTTGGTATGGTGCTTTACTCCTCCAAAGATAACTTCTGTAATTTATATACAATATTACATTTCATACATAAACATCACACAGGTGGCTTACAAGCAAGGAGATAACCTTGTACAATATGAAGTATTATTTGATGATTCCAAAATATCTCATCAAGTTATCATAATCAAAATGATACAGTATTTGGCATAAAACAGACCCATTAGCAAATGGAAGAGGATAGCTAAAGGTTTATGACTTTACAAATCCACACACATAATTTTTTTTTTTTTTTGTAGTCCTAGGGATCAAGCCCAGGGCCTTGCACATCCTAAGCAAGTGCTCTTCCCCTGAGCTACATCCCAGATCCCCACTTGCTGATTTTATTTATAGTTTTTCATCTATTGCTAAATAATATACTTTAGAATTATCAACTTAAGATATCTATTAGTATCTTTCTTATGGAACTAAAAGAAATGTCTTGCTCTTCCTTTTTTGGTCTCTATTACTGCTTTTAGGATGAGAAATTTTACAGCTGCTGTTGTATACATAGCAGATATATTTGGTTTTGTATGCAAGTTGATGATGCCATTCTCTGTCACAACTGTTTGTGTCAATATTATCTGTTGTCATTACACATCGAAGCTCTGAGAACTGTTTCTCAAAACAAGCAAACCCTGCTTTTTATATCTCACTTCTTCTTGCTAGGACCTCCTTTCTTCTGTTTGGACCATATGCTTGAGGAATCTTCCAGAATGGGTATGCGAGTCACACACTTTTGAATAACAGTCGCCAAAGACTTTGCTTTTATACTTTTGCCAATAATGTGCTTGACTGTGAAACTCTAGGCTGTAGTTCTTTCCCACTCAGTGCTTAGAAGGTCCTGATGACACTATATTCTAGTCCCCACTGCTGCAAACGAGGAAGTCCTGTGTCAGCCTGAGTCTTACTATCTGGAGATCACCTGGCTCATTCTAGGAAGTGTGACTCATCAGGTCTCTGGGTGTGAGCGTTGCTTTTCTTTAATCCTGTAAGCCTGTCTTCAGCAGGCTTTTTCAATTCATTGCTCATCTCCCTCCAGGCCTGTGAGATTTTCTGTTAGGTTTTGCTTTCTTCTCCCTCTCATTTGCCTTTGTTCTCTCCTCCCTGAATGTCTCTATTATAAATTTTAAAAATTTGGGTCGGTTAGGGGGGTGGGATTACAGGCTTGCTACATCCACACTGACTGCCTTCTCAATAGACATCAAATTCCCATAATGGATCTCATGCCTTTGAGGTTATCTCATCTTTTTGTCTTGTTTTCTTTTTGCATACATTTGTGATTCTTTTATACTCACAACATTAGTTAGCAGATTTTCAGTCATGTCAATTTTCTTACTCAGCCATCTGTATATTCTGAATTTTCCATTTCAGCAAACTTTCCATTTAAAAAGTTTTTTTTTTTTTTTTTTTTTGAGGCAAGCCCAGCACACTGGCCATTCCTTTTATTTTAATCTATTTTATTTATTTATTATTTATTTATTTATTTATTTATTTATTTGAGAGGAGAGAGAATGGGCACACCAGGGCCTCCAGCCACTGCAAACAAACTCAGATGCATGTGCCCCCTTGTGCATCTGGCTTATGTGGGTCCTCGGGAGTCGAACCAGGATCCTTTGGCTTTGCAGGAAAAGGCCTTAACCGCTAAGCCCCATTCTTTTTTTCTAACTCTCCAGCCCCATTCTTTTTTTCTTTTAATGTGAGAGAGTAAGACCAAGAGAAAGAATGAGAGAGAGAGAGAGAGAGAGAGAGAGAGAGTTGTCACAGCAGGGCCTCCAGCCACTGCAATAGAACTCTAGATGCATGCGCCACCTTGTGCGCATGTGCGACCTTGCACACTTGTGTTACCTTGTACATCTGGCTTATGTGGGATCTGGAGAGTAGAACATGGGTCCTTAGGTTATGCAGGCAAGTACCTTAACCACTAAGCCATCTCTGCAGCCCACTTTCCACTGATTTTTTCAAGGTAGAGTCTTACTGTAGCCCAGGCTGACCTGGAACTCACTCTACAGTCTCAGGGTGGCCTCGAAACTCAGTGATCCTCCTACCTCTGTCCCCCAAGTGCTGGGATTAAACGTGTGTACCACCATACCCAGCTAACTTTCCATTTTAAAGATTCTATTGTTTATATCCTATTTTTCTCATTAAACCTTGACTTCTGTATCCTGCAACTCTAGACAGAACTTGTGCTGCTCTGCAGCTGATCTAGATAACGCTGAATAGAGAGAGGAAGGAGTGATGCCTTGTTACTGTCTTTGGGTCTCCTTAAGGTCCAGAAGTTGTTCCTCCCGTTAGCATGCCACACTCTACCCTTCACTACCACCCTGAGTTCTATCTACATTTTGTCATCACTCCTTGGACTGGCAAATCCCTGTCTTATGTGGCCATCGCTAACATCATCCATGACAACTTGGCTACATAGGTGTGAGGACCAGCGAGTACTGCACTCCTTTTTCATTGCAGTTTTCTCCTGTACTTTTCATGAAAGTGAGGATACCATAGTGTCTTTAAAAAATTTTTTTAAATATTTTATGTGGGTTGCACTCTGATCCTGATGGCAACCCGCTGAGGGTCATGGGACAGGGATAGGAAGCACCCCTGGGACCCCCCAACCCTGTGCCCCAGAACTTGGGCTCAGCTGGGCTGGAGGGCAGGCAGGAGGGACCCAGTGTCTCGTGGGATGGAGACCCTGGCATGTGGCATGTGTTGGGGTTCACCAGGGGCTCGTCCTGGAGGAACCCAGGTATGATTTGCACCCGAAGAAGGGGAGCTCCTGTGTGTTGCAGGTGGCGTGAACCCCGGGGGCACCGCGTCTTTCACATGGCAGATTCGCGAGTCCTGCTGGGGCTGGAAAAATGGGCGCAGCCAGCTGCAGCTCTTGCTTGTGAAGTCTGAGGGCCCGGGGTTTGGTTCCTGGTGCCCAAGCAGGGCCAGATGTGCAGAGCGGCGCACACATCTGGAGTTTGTCTGCAGCGGCAAGAGGCCCTGACTGGCACACTGGCGCTCTCTCCCTCTCTCTTTTCTCTCCCTCCCTCTTGCAAATAAATAAATGATTTTTTTTAAGTCCTGCTGGTCACTTAGGGAACATTAGAGGGATGGGTGGAAGAAGGACATATGCTCTATTTCATTAATTTATTTGAAAAAAAAAAATCTCTTGTCTACCATGCTCTTGAATAATATCTACCCCTTGAGAAAAATATTTATTTATTTATTTATTTATTTATTTATTTATTATTTATTAGAGAGAGAGAGAGAGAGAGAGAGAGAGAGAATGAATGGGCATGCCTGGGCCCTCTATCCACTGCAAAAGAACTTCAGACACATGTGCCACCTTGTGCATCTGGCTTTACGTGCGTCCTGGGGAATCAAACCTGGGTCCTTTTGTTTTGTAGGCAAGCACCTTAACCACTAAGCCATCTCCCCAGCCCCCAGAATCTTTATTTTGTTATTTCATGGCTTTTCAATGATAACCTTTCATCCTGTGTCTCTTCTTTCTTGCTCTTGGATTACCTCATGTCCAGTGGTCCATGGCTGGTCTATTGGTATTGTTCATATTTATTCGTAAGTGGAGGTCAGTATGGGTGGCTAATCAGAGCTCTCACTGTGGTATGTGAACCTGCTCTCCTGCTGTGCCTCTCCCCACTCAGGGTAAGCTGAGCCGGTTCCAGGTCAGTGGATGGAGCACTTCCTCTTGCGGGCAAATGTCCAGGTGGGCAGGTGGGGTCAGACCTGGGGCCAGCAGGGGGCTGCCCAGAGGAAAGACTCACTGTGTGGCCTTCTTCCTTCTCGCTTGCATATCTGAAGCTTCCTCTCTGTCTAGCATCAGCCCCACCTCCCCTCCCACCCGGGCAGGAAGCTCCCTTCCATGTTTCCCCACATGTTTAGCCAACAGAACTCAGGCTTTGCTTTGCGTGGAGGCCAAAGGCCTGGGTTTTGTCCTGGGGTGAGATGGGGAAGGAGCACTTCTCCAAGCTGTTCTGAATGGGGCACTGGAAAGGATTGCCTGGCCACCACCCCGTGGTGCTTCGCGCTCTGGAGCCGCTGCCTTCTAGGAAAGATCCCCATACCTCGGACTTGTGGGTTGTGGTTTCCTCTGCTGGAGATTCTGCCCAAGTCCATTCAGGCTTCTTCATAGCTCGGGAGAGAACGAGTGCACCGAACTGTGGTGTTCCCCTTTCTCTGAACAGGAACCCTCTCTGGTTTACTGCAAAGAAGACGTATTTACAGAGATTTCATTGTTAAGGGTCTTGCTCTGAACAGAAGCAAAATCCCCAAACAAACCGTATAATCAAAAAAAAAAAAAAATCCAAAAAATTGGTTTTAATCTTCTTGTGGAAAGATCAGACCTTAAAAAAATGCTTTTCTACGTGAGTCATTCAGATGTAAGGCAAGCCTGAACCCCTGTGATGGAATGTGTGTGTGTGTATACATATACATATACATATACATATACATATACATATACATATACATATACATATACATACACACACACACACATATATATATGTATATATATATATATATAAATTATATATATCTAAGCCTAAGCTTTCTCCAAGCCTCTTTCCAGGAGATCCAGGCAGCCAAGCAGTGGGTGGTGGTCATGATTTTACCCTTGGCAGTGCCAGGGGCTGTGGTAGACTATGAGTAGGAGACAGCCGTGCCAACAATGGTGAAAATGTGGACTCAGCAGGAAGTACACTTCCCTCTCACCCCTCCTCTTGGCAGCGGACAGCTCCCACAGACAGTGGGGGATGGGGGGGGCAGCTTCGCTTGACTTGCTGTGCCTGTTCCCAAACACCTCAGACAGTTTGTCATTTCAGGATGCTGGAGGTCAAATAAGCCCATTGTTTCTCCCCACTAATCCTGTTTTATGCTTCTGGGTTGGTAGCACCTCCCTCTCCTTACTTGGCTTTCCTCTTGATACATAGCTCATGATCTTCCCTAATGCTAAATTAACGTATTCCTCCTCTTCCCCGGTTGTTCCCTCTTTCCTAGTGACGGTGGTTTCTAGTCTCCTGTGCTGGACCCTCACACTCGGCTCTTGGCTGGCTTTCAATTTCTGCTCATTTTATCTTCTTCTTAGTCCCACGCCAGCCTCCTGAGGTCCTGTCCCTGCATTGCTCCAGTGTGATTACAGTGCGACCTTACATAGGTTGTCTCTCTATCCCATTCTTGCCTGGGTTACTTAGCACAACACTCTGTGTCCAGTCATTAAGGTCGGAGAGGACCGATGAAACACAGCAGCAGGCGCTGGTGAACTCTGGATTTTCTCCACTACTGGTCACTCACGTGTCAGTTCTTCTCTCCTGGCACGTGAGGCTGAGGACACTTGCACACAGTATTCAAATTTTAAGAAAAACGCTCAAGATCTTTATAGGGAAGCAAATTCTGTCCAAATTGCTTCCCTGGGTCTCCTGAGGGTGAGCTTCGTGGCAGTGGTGCCCACATAGCTCTGGGCTTACTGGAAGTTGGACCCTTTCTCTCCCACTCTATAAAGCAGACCTTGGTTCATTAAAGGCATGTTACAACAGTACCTTGGATCTTGTCTCAGTGAGACTATAAAGTGAACTACAGGAGACAAGGAGACAGCTCAGTCAATGAAGTGCTTGCTATACAAGCGTGAGGACCAGAGGACTCCACTGCCTATGTAAAAAAGCCATGTGTTGTACTGTTAGCTTGTCATCTCAGCACTGGGGAGATGGGATTGGAGGATCTATAGAGCTTGGTGGTCCAGCCAAATCTGTGAGCCCCACGTTCAGTGACAAGTACTGTCTCAGTAAGGTGGGGATCAATTGTGGAAGATACTCAGTGTTCACCTCTGAGCTATATTTACACACGCACACGTGCACCTACACCCCCCCACACACATGTGTGACTCCCCAGTACATGCCTTCATTCCATATGCACATACAGAAAGGGAATTGTATTTCTTTATTAGTAACAGGTTCCATGGAGAGATTCTAGACAGATGTCAAGGAACCCTGAACTTGAGGCAACCCAGCCTCTGCCCTTAGACTGACCGCAGCCCCCTGATCTCATTTGATCTATGTTCTTTGCATCCCTCGCTTACTCGGAGCTCCATCCAACAGGAAAACTTCCTGTTTTGGTCAATGTGCTATTTCCCCTTTTCTTTATCTTTACACACACACACACACACACACACACACTTTTCTCCCCTAAATGATTAAAGGACAAGTGAAGTGTTACTTTGTCTGTCACAGTAACAGCCTTCATCCCAACACCCAGCTTTTATTCCATATTTGGCTTGCATCTTTGTTGTGGTATATATTGCCCATAGCCATCCATGAGTGCCTATTATTTTCTCCACACTGTAAGCATATTTCAGGAACTTTTGTAGTCCATGGAGTGCTAACATAGATCCTGATAAACCATAGGTAATCAACTGATGCTTTTGTGATGGAATTTAAGTTAAATGTCCAGCATTAATTTGTTCTGGCTGGCAGAAGCTCCAGTATGAGGGTGGGGAAGAATATTTGAAACTTATTTAAGTGTGTTTGATGGTCTTCATGAACAAGCAAGTGTTAATGGTGACCCCACGATCACCTCGTTTAATCCTCACAACTGTGACATGAGTACCTGCTTGCACCTTAGTGAGGAGAATTGTATTGTTTTCTGTCTGTATTGTATTGTATTCTGTCTGCCATCAGAAGTGTGTCATGAAGAAGACAGAAAACTACAACTGGGTATTCAATCTGCTTCCACTTTTTTTTTTTTGTTTTTTGTTTTGTTTTTTGAGGTAGGGTCTCACTCTAGCCCAGGCTGACCTGGAATTCACTATGGAGTCTCAGGGTGGCCTTGAACTCACGGCGATCCTCCTACCTCTGCCTCCCGAGTGCTGGGATTAAAGGCGTGCGCCACCACGCCCGGCTTGCTTCCACTTTGATAATATGGCTGAGCTACCCATGGGGTCTGCAGAGGTGGAAATGCAAGGGGCTGGAATGGAATGGGCTTGCAGGACTGCCGTGGGTGGAAATAAGCCTTTGATGTAAAGAAAGCGAGCAGTTGGGTTTCTATAGAGGTCTTGCTCACGGGGGGGGGGGGGGGATATTAGGAAATTCCCTCCAGTAGTTTCCCAGGCTGAGTGAGTGGGACACACAGAACTGTCACTGAGCTGCCAAGGACACTTAGTGGTTTTGACCCTTCCTGAGTGGCCAGCGTGCTTCCAGCACCAGCTGCCCAAGTCGTCGACCCTCTGCCCACGTCCTTCCCCTCTCTGCTACTTCAGAGTCTCTGTTTGTGTCATCATAAGTTCCAAAGGCTTCTGGAAGCAAGACATAATTTCATTATAGAAGAGCGGTGAGGACATCTTTCTGGTAGAAAAATGAAGCCTTGCATAGTCCTAACATGTTTCCCGAGTAGACGCAGGGCCAGTAAAGTGCAGCTTGTTGGCTTTCTCTGGTCACAGGGAGTTCAGTGACCCTTTCTGTTCCTCACTTCCCCTCCCTCACTGTTACATCCCTGACTGAGCTGCTGGTTTTCCCTTCATCACGGGCATAAAACAGAAGCCAGAAATTGCCTATGGAGACCAAGGACTAAGAATTTTAGGCTTTGTTAACATGTTGTCTTTATCACACATTCATTGTTGGTTCCGCCGTGGTGGCACCAAAGCCACCACACGCAATCCATCAATGAAAAGACACAGCCCCGTTCCAATAAAGCTTTGTGTAAACATCGAGGGTTGAGCCCGGGCTGTTGTTCTCCAACCCCTGATTTGAAGCAAAGAAGAAATGTGCTGTGTGCGTTCATGCCACCTAGGTCTCATTCTGAGTTTTCTCTCTTTTTCTAAAACTTGTTGTGCAGGAAATGACTAAATTGATGACACGGCATTCTAATTTAATCATTGAGATAATAGTGTCTAACACGTATTGAGTGTTTGCTATGTGTCAGACGTTTCGCTAAGTACTTCAATGCTTTATAGGATTTATAAATCAAGTACTGCTATTATCTCTACTTACAGGAGTGGGAACTTAGTCACAGACAGCTTAAATAAACTGCCGTGCTCACATGTCCCCAATGCATTGAAACAGGTGTCTGATGACAGGGTCCGCAGGCTTGTGTGAGAGGTAAGAGCACGGGACTTATGCTCAGACATCCAGGTTTATTTCCTAACTGTGCTCCGTGGCAAATCACGTTAACATTGACCCTCAGCTTTCCGGCCCATGAAGAGGGGTTAATCCAAACCCCTGTGACTTCCTACTCAAGAGGCTGCTGTCAGGAGGTCCCACCATTTCTCTGCCCTTGCAGTACAGTATTTACTCCTTCTAGGTTCTTAATCTGGGCTCTATTTCTTTTTTTTTTTTTTTGGTTTTTCGAGGTAGGGTCTCACTCTAGCCCAGGCTGACCTGGAATTCACTATGGAGTCTCAGGGTGGCCTCAAACTCACGGCAATCCTCCTACCTTTGCCTCCCGAGTGCTGGGATTAAAGGCGTGCGCCACCACGCCCGGCTTGTGGGCTCTATTTCTAAGCCCATCCCTGCTATGGAAGAAAGGTGAAATATACCTCATGTGTGTGTGTGTGTGTGCACGTGCGCATGGACGGGACACACACACACACACACACACACACAGTCACACACACAGAATTCTGTGGAGCAACATTGACACTTTCTTCAAATGGACTCTTCTTGGACCAATCTTGCTGTCTAGGTAGAAATGAATGAAGGACAACTTGAAATCATGTAAAGCACGGCTAGGTTTCTGTAGCATTCAAGGTGATAATCCTACAGTAACTAAGTCCTCCCAAAGGTTGACATGCCTGGCATAGTTTCAAAGCAACTATCTCCCAGTTCCTTCCGTCTGCCAGTATGACATCTGACCAAGTGCTGGTGGCTTAATTCCAGGGATTGAATGTTCCACGTCTCCTCATCTGGAAAGAAACATGAAATAGAAGAATGGAAATAGCCTAGTATGCGGTTTAATTTTTTTTTTTTTTTTTTACCCAGGCTGCTTTTCCACCCTCAAGATGATGTGATCAGGAAGTTCTCCTTTTATTTCTAATTTCTTTTTTCCTTCTTATAAAGTCTATCACCATTTGATGAATTAGCCAGGGTTCTCCAGAAAAATAACCAATTGGACTTCTATATCTACATCTATCTACCTATCTATCTAATCTATTATCTATATCTATCTACCTATCCATCTATTCATTCACCCTTTGAGATTTATTTTGTTTAAAATATTTTTATTTATTTATTTATGAGAGAGAGAGAGAGAGACAGAGAGAGAGAGAGGGAGGGAGGGAGAGAATGGGCATGCCAGAGCCTCAAGCCACTGCAAATGAACTCCAGATGCATGTGCCACCTTCTGCATCTGGCTTACATGGGTCTTGGGGAATTGAACCTGTGTCATTTGGCTTTTCAGGCAAGCGCCTTAGCCACTAGGCAATGTCTCTAGCCCTGAGATTTATTTTTAAGGCTTGTGCAATTGTGGTGTGTGTAAGTCTAAAATTGGTACAACAGGCTTGCAGACCGAAAACTCAGGCAGACTTTGTGTTGCGGTCTCAAGGTAGAATTTCTGGTTAGAGAATCCTCAGTCTTTGCCCTCAGGCTTTCAACAGATTGGGTAAGGCCTGTCTACTTAATGAAGAATAATTTGCCTGTCTTTTGCGAATGTTACCTACTTCTGCAAACCACTTTCACAGCACCGTCTAGACTAGGGATAGGACTACAGCTGGGTACCAGAGTCTAGCTGAGTTGATGCGTAAAATTAGTCACCACATTTGATATGATAGCTTGTCATGTTGTATCTACCAACCAGAGCTGGAGGATAATGTAGATCATCCTGAACAATATCCTGTGGAGTTCTGAGGTCAAGGAGTGGGCAGCATGGCACATGTGCAGTGCACTTGGCCTTACAGTACACTCATGGATGGATTTTTCCCAATGGTTGGGCTTCTGGCATACGGTATGATGCTCATTCATTTCCAGTAACACTTTTTGCCAAGGACAGAGATGTTGATGATGCACATTATCTTAACTATTCAAGGACTGAGGCTTCCTCTTTTATGGAAAACCTTATTCTGTGAGCATCTTGCATATTGGTCATATTCCCATCAGGTGGTACTTACGCTCCCCCTTGCACACTCCCATTCCCCTGAGGGCCTTCCTCAGTGGGAATTATCGACATTTGCTGTGGGGTCATGAATGTACCAGTCAGCCTCTGTGGGGGAAACCATGCCTCAGAACACACCTTCCCACCCTGTGGCTCTTACAGTCTTTCTGCCCTGTCTTTCACAATGTTCCCTGTGCCTTAGAGGACATGTTAGGAGTCTCCTTTAGTGTTGATCTCTCAGTAGTTTCTGATTTTCTGCTTTGCTGAGTTCTGAGTCTCCTCAGTGTCTGCCACCATCTCCCTGGAGAAGGTTCTCAGGCTAGTGGGGGAGAGCAGCACTCATATTTCCTCCGCCACTTCCTCTATAATGTTTCCGAGGCTCTGGTAGATGGGATAGGATAGAGATGACTCTTCTCATACTGGGCAGTCAGCTTTCTTTTCGTGATATACTGATGGCCCTTGTTTCTCTTCAGTATTCACTGCTATCTGAAAAAATCAGATTTAAAATTTTATTGATTTATTTCAGAGAAGGAAAGAAAGAAAGGAAGGAAGGAAGAAAGAAAGAAGATAGAGAAAGAGAAAGAGAGAATGGGCATGCCAGGGTCTTCAGCCACTGTAAATGAAATCCAGACACATGTGTCACCTTGTGCATCTGGTTATGTGGGTCCTGTGGAATTGAACCAGGGTCTTTTGCCTAAGGCAAGTGCCTTAACCACTTAACCACTAAGCAATCTCTTCAGCCCAAAAGCAGACATTTTTTTAAACCAGTCCTTTAAGGTTTTTTTTTTTTTCATTTTATTTTTATTTATTTGTTTGAGAGTGACAGACAGAGAAAGAGGGGGAGAGAGAGAGAGAGAGAGAGAATGGGTGCGCCAGGGCCTCCAGCCACTGTCAACGAACTCCAGACGCGTGCACCCCCTTGTGCATCTGGTTAACGTGGGTCCTGGGGAGTTGAGCCTTGAACCAGGGTCCTTAGGCTTCACAGGTGAGCACCTAACCGCTAAGCCATCTCTCCAGCCCATCCTTTAAGGTTTTTTGTTTGTTTGTTTGTTTGTTTTATTCTCAGTAAGGCAACTTTCATTAAAAAAATCCAGATAGAATAAGGAATAAATAAATATGATTACCTCTTTTAGCTTGTTTTTCACCTATGCCTCACTGTTCCATTTTGGGTGAGATTTTTGTCTGATTTCAGGTACTGTCTGTAAAATTATTTGAAAGCAAAATAGTAAGTCCATCAACTGGTGACAGTGTAGAATTTACACAGCAAATTTACTGCTTCTTTTTGCAAAAGATTACAAAACCTTTTGGTTTTACAATTCCAGACTGCATGGAACCTACCATGAAGTATGTTATGATAATAGTCATGTTTTAGCAATGTTTCATGATGTCCAAACTTGAGTTAACTGAAAAATACTACTAGAATATTCACTTATATTTAGGTTTCACTTCCTATTCAGAAAAAGAAATGGAAATAGAATTAAAAAGTAAAACTTTAACCATGGACAGAAATTTAATTATCTTCACATCAGCCATTCTCACCTAATATTTTAAATATTTGACCTTTAATAAGCAACCTCTTTATCTGCATTTGGTTGTTCCCCTAACAGCAAAATGTTTTGGTAACTCCCTTTTACTCCAGATACTTACACATGTATGTATAAACTACATGTCGTTATAAATCTATAGACAAAATTAAAGTTGTCCTTCAAAATAATAAAGAAATTTTGAACTGAGACTTTTTAAAGTCTCAAAAGTGTTTATGTGACAATTTCCTTTGCTGAAAGTATAGACGTGAAAGGTCATGGGAACTGTAAATGCTGGATGACATGTTGAAAAATAGCCTTCAAGATACATCACCGAGCTGGCAAATAAAGTATGCCACTGTAAAGAACAAAAGAACGTGGTAACAGATATTTATGAGACATTTACAAGGCCCACAGCCTCGGGTTTCCAGATCTGAAACACCACATAGTGCACCCTTGGGTGCTATTAGGATGAGTGGGAAATGAACTCTACACAGAAAGGAGCAATAATAAAACTTTCCTGATACAATGTTGGCTGTGGAGAGAGGGAAGGAAATCTGTTTCAGAAAAGGCAACCACACACTACGGTAGGCTGGCTTCCAGGATGGAGGCTACCCGTGAAATCCTCCAAAACCGCAGTCAGACCGTGTGTTCTCATGTGGACCTGGGATGAGGGTAAGGGCAAAGAAGTGGGAAAACGGAAGCACAGGGTTTATTGGGGAATGGAATTTCATGTTGGTTCTCAAGGATTTCTGGCTAACTTTATTTCAAAGAGCATATGCCAAGGTCAGAAATCATAAAACAAATACACATTGCCCAATGTAAACCACCACAAATGAGCCAGAAGGAAAAATAAGAGTCTGTGGAGCCAGACTTGCAGACTTCAGATATAGTATTTTTTGACATGTAATATGAATGATGGATGTCTATGTCTAAGAAGTAAAAGTCGCTTAAAGATGTTAGCAAGATGTCAGAAGCTTAAAAAAAAACCACAGTAAGCAGATTGAAAAACAGAATTAAGCAAAATCTTTGGAAATAAAGTAGTATAACAATGGTAGTGAGAATAACCACTGAGTGGTTGAACCAACGAATGGATATAGTAGAAGAAAACTTTGTAGAACTGAGAAATATATCTAGAGAAGTAACTATCTAGTATCCAGAATGAAGGAAGTTGAGAGAAATTAATGGATAACAAGTTTGAGTGGAAGTTTAAGTTAAATATATGAAAGTGAAGCAAATTCTAGCGGAGTTAAAGAGGAGGCAATAAAGAGAACGGAAAAGCACCACATTCCAAATTTAGAGTGGCTGAAATTTTTCTAGAGATCTTGAAAGGCACCATTCATCATATTTAAAAGCCTTCAAGCAGAAAAGGTGGAAAGAAGTCTTCATCTAGAAGCATTCTAACGCATAGGCAGAGTATCAGAGATGAAAACCATACCTTGCACACAGCTGGAGAGAAACGACATGTCCTCCAGGATGGAGGCAATTTGGTGACTTGTCTTTCAGTAACAATAATGAAGACAAGAATCCAACTGTATACCTTTAATATGGTAAGAGGATACAGTTTGCTGTTTAAAATTATGTGCATAGTAAAACCATCTCTTGAGAATGAGAGTGATACAGGACATCTCCAGGCAAAAACAGTCTCTTATTTTTTTAAAAAAAAAAACATTTCAAAGGAAATTTTGGAGCATGCATTATAAACATAAGGAGATGCTAGAAAGAATACCTGATATTCAAGAATGAATCGTGAATAAAATATTGTAGAATATATAAGTAAATGAAAACATGGGCTAATGAAAAAATGGTGGCATACTTTGAAGGTTCAACCCCTAGAACTAAAATGTGGGAAGAGGATGGTAAAGTTGGGATGGGAATAATGAGACGAGGAATATACCTGGTGCCCCTTTTGTGTATCTAAATTGTCTTTTCTTAAAGGGACACCAGACTGACTGATTTAGGACACACTTTATAGGTGATCTCACTTTGATTTAAGCACTTCTTGTAAGATCCTTATCTCCAAATCCAAGTATATTCTGAGATCAGATTTCATCATAAGATTGAAGCGGGGAAGCTATTCAGCCCATAGAAATTTAAATGTCATTTTGAAGTAAAATTTTACTTTCTGAGACAGGTACATAACAAAATTGCTTTCAAGAATTGAGGTTGATAGTTAAGATGATCTTAGGAGAAAATGGACACAAAAATACCAGCTTTTCACCTTTGTGAGTTTATTAATGACTTGATATTTTTAAGAAAATAGCCCAGTAAAAAAGAACTCAGAATCATAACCCAGAGGTCTGCCCTTCAAAGTTAAAGTACTATTAATTTCTTTACATATAGAATTGTGCCAATTATGTCTTAATTTTCTTTTGGAATGTGCATTTATTCAAATCAGAGTGTGGAACTTGCTTTAGAAAATCGATGTCAATGATGTGTGATTTTAAAAGTTAGGCATATAGAGTTCTTTTAAAATTCTAGAAAATAATAACTTCTAACAAGGCTTGAATGTATTTCCTTTTAAGTATTGTTTTCAATATTGCGTTTTTGATTAATATGTTCTTACTAGGTCATGAAACATAAATCGTAGACAAATTGTCTTCTAAATGAGAGGTTGTACAGAGAATTGAAAATGGATGAGCTTTTACTATTATAATCTCAACAGGCATAATCTCTGCTATTGATTTTCAACAAAAAAGCATTCAGTTGTGCTGTGCAGCAGCTCATATAGAAACTTGGAAAAAAAAACCAAATCTTGAGTTGCATAACATTTCTTCTTACTTATTTTGCATATAGCTTAAAATGACATTTTATCAAATATTGGCTCGCCTGATGATGAAGGATTCAGATAGCCAATGTGCTTTAAATTGTCACATTTCAGAAAGAACTATTAGGAAGAAAATAACCCTGGTTGGTAAGTGATGGGTTTTCTTGAAATGCATTGTGTGTTAATGTTACTAGACAAGAAAATAAATCCAAATGGTCACTTACATTCCAGTGTATTCTCCTTCTAACGTACTCCCCCATTGCATTCTTGGATTTTAGTACTCCTACACACTGGTTAAAGCAGTTGTTAGAGTGTCCAAAAGAAACCAGTGTAATTAGTTTCCAAGAGTCTTCTCCCTTTGATGTGTTGCTACAGGGTACTGGAATAATTTTTGTTGTCTGGCATCTGTTCAAGGATGATTTCTTAAGTTTAAGGAGAGGGAAGACGCAATAAATGAAATAATATAACTTTTTACATAAATAGGGTAGCATTATTTCTAAATAGTCAGAAACTTTTTTTTTCTTATTAGGTGAAAAATGTGACAGCTAATTGACTCAGGTAAGTATTAATGAGCCCCTTTTTCTTTGGAGCAGCCAGAGGGAACAGCATCTGCATGGCAGTCTGCATACACAGCATGTCTGGGTTATCTTGCCCAAAAGAAGTTCGAATAGACAAGAGTTTTGCAAAACAGACTCATCTAAAGTTTTAAAATGGCTGCAGGTGTCTTAGAGAGAGACTAATTTTATGTTCAAATGATTAGAGAGAATGACCGACCATGAACACTAGGGTTATGTTCCGTTCCTAACATCCAGCACGGTATGTTCTAAGTAGCTTCTATTTGTAGTTAGTACAGTAGTTCCAGGATTCTTGTTCATTCTATACTTGCATTTTCAGGCAAGGGAGCATTTCATCTTGCCTCGTCCCCTTGTGTACCCACCCCCACCTGCCCTGCATATTGCTATTACCAAAGTAATGACTCATTCCTAGCAGTGGGTAAGCAAGGAAAGACATGACACTTTCAGAGATCTGGAGTTTTCTTTAAATTATTATTCATGGGCTTGTTCACTTTCTAATATACAGTACCTTTCACAACGAGTGGCTCCCAGCAGGCCCTCAGCCAATTTTTTTATGACATTGGTCTAAGTTTGTTCTATTGACTAAATGACAATAAAGAGAAAATACTACAAAAATTTCAGTCCAGAGGAATATCAGGACTAAAGTTTCTACATGCTCTGTCTTCTGATGGGTTCCAAGGTTTGGTTCTTGAAAAACAAATCCATTTTTAGACATAGGACTTTTTGGTGACAGATAAAGGGCTGATAAAATGGACTTGAGAAATATATGTAGGATATCTTTTAATAGATCTGCTATGAAGTATACATGAAATACTGTGCTTATGTAAAATTGCTGTTGCTCTAATTCAAGAAGTTTAAACTTACTTCAGATGTGCGTAATAATTTAAGAAGCCTCATTCCATTGGCTGACATGGTTCTTTGAGCCATCTGGTCTCCCAGAAGCTTGTCCATCTGTCTGTCATTAGATTGCCATCTTCATGGTCATAGTAAATGCCTTTCCTCATAAGGGAATACATTTCTCTGGCCAATGGTAAATGCCAAGCTGTGGAACTCTGTAGTGCTTCCAGACAATGGGTCCATCCTCACTTTCCCTTTATTGTTAAACTTGACATTAAGTTTATATAAAGTTCTGTACATGGCACAGGCATATTTACATAAATTATTCATTCAGCCCTGTATTTAATTCAACCAGACAAAACATATTGACTGCGTGCTGTGTGTAAGGTGGTGAACATATAATGACAATGGGGACACTCGTGGATGTTGAAACTGCTCCCAGGCAAATGGGCAGGCTTGTGCCAGCGAAAGAGAGGGGGTACAAGGAGGGACTTGTGAGCCGTGCGCTGTGGTCCAAATACCTGTTTAAATGCCCTCCTGGGCAGATTATGTAACTGAACTTCAGGAACCCCTGTTCTCTTGTTGGTAAGGCAGGTTTCACATAGAAAATGCTCACTTTTGCCAGAAGTATTTCCACAATGTCTGAAGCAGTGCTTGTCCAGTAAAGCTGTACTCATTCAGGACTCACACACAACTTTCAGAGTGAAAAATCAAGCAGGGACGTGAATGTCAATAATATACTTAGTCCAAAATATAAGAATATTGGTACTCAACATTGATCGATGAAAATGTTATTTATTGATTGTTGCAGTCAGGTTCGCATTGCTGGCAGAAATCACCCGACAAAGAGAGTAGCTTGTGGGGAAAAAGGTTTATTTTGGCTTACGGACTTGAGGGGAAGCTCCATAATGGCAGAGGAAAACAATGGCATGAGCAGAGGGTGGACATCACCCCCTGCCAACATCAGGTGGACAATAGCAACAGGAGAGTGTGCCAAACACTGTCAAGGGGGCATTGGCTATAACACCCATAAGCCCACCCCCAACAATACACTGCCTCCAGGAGGAGTTAATTCCTAAATCTCCATATGCCTAACTTTATGGGGGACACTTGAATCAAACTACCACATTGACTAATTAACTATTTTATTTTGTTCTATGATATATAATTTTGGCCTCGGGAGGTCGATATGACATGGTGTGACATGCCAATGTATGCATTTCTACTGTCTACCATGTTGTGGATATTAATTTTTCACTGGCACATGTGATCTGTATTTAAATCATATATCTTTTAGAGTTGAAAATGGTGATTGACATACCTGTTTTTCCAAGTCTACTTAATAATGTTTGATCAATGAAACATCAGGTTTAAAATGTAAGCTAATTAAAATGAAATCAAACTTGAAAATCTGTTTCTTAGCTATAGTGATAGTATTTTCTTTTTTTTCTGAGGTAGGATCTCACTCTAGCTCAGGCTGACCTGGAATTCACTATGTAGTCTCAGGGTGGCCTTGAACTCACACCGATCCTCCTACCTCTGCATCCCAAGTACTGGGATTAAAGGCGCGAGCCACCAGGCCTGGCAGAGATAGCATTTTAAGTGCTCATGAGCTGTAGTGGCCCAATGGCTAGTATGTTGAACAGCGTAACCTTGAACTGACCGTCTAGGGTATGTGGTATTGATGGAACCATAAACACAGTATAGGGAGTTACAAAGCAATCAATGGAGTGGGTCTTGAAAAATCACTCAGAATTTACCAGGTAAAGAGTGGGAAGGAAAATAAAACATCTCAACCTCTGGAAAGCTTGAGAATGTAGCCAGTAGACTAAATGAGTTCACATGAGTCATTTAATTAATTGGCTATGACATGGGTACAGTGTTTGGGTTGGCATTGGGGCTTCAGTGAGACATAGTCCCTGAGATCAAGTATCTCAGAGTCTGAATATCATTCGTGGGTCCATTTATTCAGAGAGGTGGAGGTGGGTGTGTCAAATCCTGTGGCTTCCTGTAGCTGCAGCTCAGATTTCTGCTTTGTCAACCACAAGGTTTCCTCATGAGTAAGACTAGTTTTTTGAACTATAAGCAAATTTTCTTTGTCAGTTTCCAGCATAGAACAAGCTTCTCTAAAAGTTAAGCATTAGTTTAACAGAGTAATGGGGTCCAGCGTGGTATTTCAATCTATGCATGCAGTGCATGCTGCTCAAATTCAGCCTCCTTTAATCCGCCCTCCTCACCTTTCCTAATTCGTGTAATCCTAGCCTATATTCAGGTCAGGTTGTCTTAAGTTTCCATATATGAGAGACAGCATTTACCTCTTGCATTCTCATGTCTGGCTTATTTCACTTAAAATAAATGGCATTCTAGGGCTAGAGAGATGGCTTAGTGGTTTAGCGCTTGCCTGTGAAGCCTAAGGACCCTCTCTCGAGGCTATGTTAGCCAGATGCACAAGGGGGCACACGTGTCTGGAGTTCGTTTGCTGTGGCTGAAGGCCCCGGCGTGCCCATTCTCTCTCTCTCTCTCTCTCTGCCTCTTTCTCTCTCTCTCTGTTGCTCTCAAATAAATAAATAAAAATGAACAAAAAACTCATGCTATTTGCTGAAATGACATAATTGTTCCTGCTTACGACTAAATAATACTCCTTTACTTACATAAACTATGTTTATTCAGGTCATATGTTTATGGACACGAAGGTTTTACTTCATATCATTGCTATTGTGACTATTTCTCTAATAACCATGGGCATGCAAGTATCTCTTTGGAATGCCAATTTCAATTCCAAAAATGGTATAGATGAATTGTATGTTAGACCTCTTTTGAGTTTTAAAATATCCTTGCCCTGTTGCCTGAGATTGATAAGGATGACATGCCCTATGCTGAAATATTTTAAAAATGATTTCTTATTGCATGTGTGTGTGATGTGTGTGTTTGTGTGTGTGCACGTGTGCATGTGTGCGTGTGATGTATATGTGTGTGCTTGTGTGTGAGTGTAGACGTGTGTGCCACAGAAATCATGTGGAGGTCAGAGAAGACAACTTTTGGGTATCATTCCTCACCTCTCATTGAGGCAGGGTCTCAAATTGTTCAGTGTTGTCTTTGCTGAGAGATAGCTGCCCCCGAGGTTTCAGTAGATTTTCCTGTCTCCACCTCCCTTCTTGCCAGTAGATGTGGCTGGGATTGCAAACGCCTGCCTCGGTGTTGGGCTTCTGCTGGGGTTCCGGTTTTGGGCCCTCATGCTTGCACGGCAAGCACTTGACTCACTGAGCCGTCTCCCAAGACCTCAAACAAAACTTTCTGATGGCTTCTGCAATCTACTAGCCATCTACCTGTGGGCATTTCAACTGTCAGCTATAGTTCAGCCAAATGCCATTCTTGCCTTTGGCTTCAATACCTGGAGTGCTTGCTACTGGACATTAGATGGGAGCGCAGATAAATTAGACTCAGATGACTGGTGTATGCGGCAGGGTGGGGGTGTATGCTTGCCACAGCACGCGTGTCAGGACACCCTTGATGCCGGCGCTCTCCTTCCGCCACACTTGAAGCAGGACCTGTCATTGTTTACCAGTGTGCTTACTGGCTAGCTGGCTCTCAGGCTTCTGGGCAATTCTTCTGTCTTCCACCTGCCATCTCTCCATTATCTAGGCTAGGATTAGAGATGCCTGCAGCAGTGTCTGGCTTTACGTGGGTTCTGGGAATCTAAACTCAGGTCTTTTCACATTGTGTTGAGAACTGAGCCATTACCCCAAGACCCCCGGATGACTCTGGGCTCATGCCAGCTCAGATCTTTAGCTTCCTCAGCATGTTGTTTACTTTACAATTATTAGTAATTCATACAACATTCAGCCTTTTATTCAGCTGACTCTGTGGATCTTTCCTGTTACTTCTGTCCTTTAGCTCTATTGCCAAATATTAGGCAAATGAACACATTAAAAAATACTATAACCAAACAAAACCTACAGACAAAAACATCTTGGTACCTATAGAGAAGTTCTCGTAGACTATTCTATACATGGTAAGACTTCTTTAAATAATTCAGCAGAGATTTTTATTGCCATTTTTAATGGTGTCTTTTAATGTCTCAGCATACTTCTAGTGATAGGAGTTGTTTCTTGAAATCTAACCCGCATGCATGTTTTCTCCTAGGTGTCCTTTATCTTTAAAAATAAAATGCCTTTTATCTTTAAAAATATGGGTTATGGTGAAATCAGAAACATTTCATAGAAACCTAGGATGGCTATTCAAACCCAATGATGAGGAAATAACACATCTAAGCAGGATTCAATTTCAGAGCCAAAATACTAGAAATAACAAACTTGGTAATCAGTTTTGGCATTTGAAGCAGGTTGAAATCAACAGCTATGGCACCTGTACAGATGCAGAACTTTTTAGACAGAGTGATTTTAACCCGTCATTATGTAATAGCCATACCTCAGAAGACTCCATTACCCATGGTCCCCCTGGATTGTACAGCCTGTGCATGGACGGGCTGTTATTTACAAGTATTATTTCTGTGATCGTCTCAGAGCTGGGGAAGCCTTTTTCCTTTATCAGCCACTGCTTTTTCATACAGTTACATGCTGTTTGTATGCCCTTACTCTCTACAAAGCAATCTCTCATACCTAAATCTCAATTTTAAAAAAAAAGTGCTTAAATTTACCTTCTCTCCTACTACTGTGAGTTTACCACACTTGGGCATCTTGAGGACAACTTAAGAGCATCGTGGGGTCCGGTCCCTTGTGTACTTTTGTGTAAGTGATTTCATTACATTTATTCTCTGCTTCTTCATCATGAAGGTGGGAGATGAATCCTGGCCTCGTGTGGTTGCTATATGAAGTAGTGTAAGATGTATGCACAAACACTTCCTCATAAAGAACTCGACAGAGGAAACACATCAGTTAGTCTCAGCTCATGTGCTACTCACAGTGACTAGGTTGTCCTCTAGGTGGTGTCTGCATTGGTAGGAGGATCGTGTTATAGGTGTTGTTCACAGGGACTCCATCTTTGAAAGGGAATGTCCTGGGCTATGAGCCAGGTTTAGTCTTTAGACTATGTTGAAGAGGCAATGGTTCTAACATTTTAGCCAGGACATCTGATTGTCTACAACAGTTAAATATATGAAGTTGATTTTCTTGGTAAATTTACTCATTTACTCTTTAAAGACTATTTAATTTTTATAATTTTACTTATTTACTTGCAAGGGGAGAGAGAGAGAGAGAGAGAGAGAGAGAGAGAGAAAGGGAAAGAGAGAAAGAGAGAAAGAGAGAAAGAGAATAGGTATACCAGGGCTTTTAGCCTCTGCAAACTAACTCTAGATGCATGTGCCACTTTGTGCAGCTTGCTTTTCATGGTACTGGGGAATCAAATCTCGACCTTTAGGCTTTGTAAGCGAGTACCTTAACTACTGAGGTATCTTTCTAGCCCTTAGATTTTTACATGCATGTGTGTATACATGCTTGTATGTATGTGGGCAAGTACATATGGGTGCCCATGTGTGTGGAGACCAGTGGTCAACATCACCTTTCCCAGGCACTGTCCACCTTATTTTCTGAGACAGTGTCTCTCAATGAACCAGGAACTCACTACTTTGGCTGTAATAGCCGTCCAGCAAGCCTTCCCTGTGATGTAATTAAAGGGACAGACTTACATTCTAGGTGTATCACTTACCTTCTTGTCGCTGAGACAAACTCCCTGTGATGTAATTAAAGGGATAGACTTACGTTCTTGGTGTATCACTTACCTTCTTGTTGCTGAGACAAACTACCTGATAAAAATCAGTTGAAGGGAGGAAAGGGGTTTATTTCAGCTCACAGTTCCAGGTGACAGTGAAGCATGGATGGGAAGGCATGGTGGTCAGAGCTGCTCACGTTCAGTCCACAGTGAGGAAACATAGTGGTGAATCCGGTTACTTGGCCAGAGTTTTCCTTTTTTCCTTTTTAAATATTTTACTTTATTTATTTATTTATTAGAGAGAGAGAGAGAGAGAGAGAGAGAGAGAGAGAGAGAGAGAGGCAGATAGAGAGAGAGGGAATGGGTGCACCAGGGCCTCTAGCCACTGAGAACAAAAACCAGATGCATGCACCACTTTGTGCATGTGGCTTACGTGGGTACTGGGGAATAAAACTTGGGTCCTTAGGTTTCGCAGGCAAGTGACTTAACCTCCAGCCTCCAGAGTTTTCCTTTTAATATTGTCCACGACAGCAGCCCATGGAATGGTGCTGCCCACCATTAAGTAGGTAAGGTGGGTCCTCTCAGTTTAATTAAGCTAATCAAGATAATCTAATTAAGACAGACTGGCACAGAGGCAAACCTAATCAAGATAATCCCTCACAGGTGATTCTAGGTCGTGTCATGTTGACAGTGAATATAGACCATCACACCCAGCTTTTGTGTGAATACAGACCATCACACTCAGCTTTTGTGTGAATAATAGACCATCATGAACAGGGACTTTTAAGTTAGGTATCTACTGGACCTTTGTTCAAATGTTCCAACTCATCTCTCCATACCCACCTTCAGCTTTGTCTCCCCCACAGTCTTTGTTCAGATGTGTCCTAGTACTCTGGTCATAGCACTGTTAAGAATCTGCCCCTTTTATGGGTTGTGATTATTTTAATAGGCTCTTGGTGATGAATGCTAATTATGAAATGTAGACTAGGTTCTTTTAAGAACCTGTTGTTCAGTTCATATGACTTCCCATAAAGATCTATCAGCTATCTATCTATCTATCTATCTATCTATCTATCATCTATCTATCATATATCTATCTGTCTATCTACCTATTATCTATCTATCTATCTATCTATCTATCTATCTATCTATCTACCTATCTATCTATCATCTACCTATCTATCTTCCTATGTATCTATCATCTTCCTATCTATCTATCTATCTATCCTATATCTATCTATCTATCTATCTATCTATCTATCTATCTATCTATCTATCATCATTCTATCTATCATTTTACTATCTCTGTGATCATCATCTCTCTAACTTCTATTTCCTTCTTCAAATAATAGCAAAAATATAAGTGATTATGCCCCTTGCCTGATTTTTGAGGTAAATAGAGTTAAACTTCAGGTTTTTTTTTAAAATCTATTTATGGGCACCTGCCTGCCAAGCCAAATGACCCAGGTTTGATTCCCCATAACATCTGACATAAACCAGATGCACAAGGTGGCGCATGTGTCTGGAGTTCGTTTGCAGAAGCTGGAAGCTCTGGCACACTCATTCTCTCTCTCTCCTCAACTAAATAAATAAAAATAAAATATTTTTAAAAACTATGTTTAAACTTTTATGAAATTCCCAGGACTGTATTTCTTTTTTGCATTTTATTTTCAGGGCAGTTAAGTCAGGGTATTAGTTAAGAAGTTTACCTGCAATTTATGCAAAACTGAGGCATTAGGTGATGAAGGCACATTTGTGAAGATTGCATAGCAGTTCAGTGAGTCCACAGCCCTTTCTTCCTTCAGCATGTCAAGCATCACTAGCCGTATGTTTAGCTTTACATAAAAACTCACCATGTGAACTTGAATTATAATCTATGTCTTAATTTATTAGTTTGAGACAGTCATTCAGTCAGTTGTAAATTAAATAGGAATTTTTCCTTGCTGGTTTATCTGAATCGTGCCCAATGAGGATCCATAAAAATGAAATGCAAGACACATTAAGGAGACCAAACATTCATAGTATATTTTCTAAGTTATAAATATCTGGTTGATAAAGATATTAAATACATGTCTTAACTACATGTTTACATATTCAATCTATTTAAACATTCTCATTTCATTACTGCTATTTTCTTAAATCCTTTTCTATAGAATTAACTTGAAAAAACCATAATAGTGCTCAAATTATAGCACTTATAGTTCCCTCTCATTCTAAAATATGACTAACTACAAAAACTATTATAAAATCATTATATTAAAAGTGATTGCAGGCTTAGATTTTTTTTACAAAGAAATGAATGATATCTAATGCTAAACACAGGATTAAACTTCATGAACAATATTTTTCTAAAATTAAGATAATCCTCTAAATACAATGTGATAAGCCTAAGTTTGAATGGCCAAAGACATTGAATCCTATTATTTTCTACCCGTGTTTAATTATTACATCATGACTTGTCATCTCCAGACCATTGGAATGTCCTGGTAGATATGGCATTGTTCTGTAATGGTTTCCAGCATCTTTCTTAGTTTCTGTGTATACCATGGTGCTTTGTTAAGTCTCTAGTAGAATTTGTTTTCCATCCATGTTTTTAATATGTGTTAAGGGTGGAAGTGATGAATATTTATCCTATTCGCAGGGTTATATTCATGATACTGTACATTTTTCCTTCCATAATTAGGATCTTATTGGTATAGAACATCAGTATATGGGAATTTCAATTTAACACAGCTCTGAACATACACCATGTGTAAACTTTTTTTATTTTTTTGTTTATTTTTTATTTATTTGAGAGCGACAGAGAGAGAAAGAATGAGAGAGAGAGAGAGAGAGAGAAAGAATGAGAGAGAGAGAGAGAGAGAATGGGCACGCCAGGGCTTCCAGCCACTGCAAACGAACTCCAGACACGTGTGCCCCCTTGTGCATCTGGCTAACGTGGGTCCTGGGGAATCGAGCCTTGAACTGGGGTCCTTAGGCTTCACAGGCAAGCGCTTAACTGCTAAGTCATCTCTCCAGCCCTCCTTCTTTCTTTTTCTGAGGTAGGGTCTCACTCTGGCCCAGGCTGACCTGGAATTCACTCCGTAGTCTCGGGGTTGCCTTGAATTTACGGCAATCCTTCTACCTCTGCATGCCGAGTACTGGGATTAAAGGCGCATGCCACCACGCCTGGCTAAGTCACAGATTTCCGATTAACTTGAAAAAAGTCAAGCCATACAGGATGAAAGTCAAACAAAGGGGCAGGGAAGCATGAGGGCACAGGATCGTTTCCAGAGCTGGATCGTCTCCACCTCCCTCTCCTCCCTCAGGGATTTCTTCTGTATGGCTTCGTACATGGGCAACACTTAACAGTTTAGTGTGCTTTATTGTCCACTTATGTGGCTGAACCTTTAAACACTGTGGAGAAAGATGAGTGGCTGTCGTCATTCCTAATTCACAGATAATGAACTTGAAAGTTTGATAGATCAAGTGGCTTCCTCAAGGCTGCATACTACTTACTGGAGAAACCAGGAGTGCACCAATGTCTTCTCATAGAACACATGGCCACTGAATTATGTAGTTTTTTTTTTTTTTCCTTACAAGATGAAACAAGTTTAGGAATCTGATCACACATCTCACTTGACTCTTATGTTACAAAGTAATGATATGGCAATAGCAGATTCTTCTGGGATTCTAACTCTGCTACGTATTATAGGATGTACAATGACTTACATGTAGTAACTCATCGAACCTTCCCAATGGCTTCTACAGATTTGTTTGTCCTTTCTTTAACAGAGAATGTGAGGTGCAAAGATATTAGTTTCCTCAGGTCCCAAAGGCTACCTAGGAAGTGACACATGTCTGAGCTTTCAGCTTGAATGCAGATGTTCTGTTTGACACAGTTCACACGAAACATGTTCCTCTTCCTCAGTTACCTCATCTGTACACAAGCAGACCTCACCGCACAAATCTGTGGTTTTACCTCAAAGTCTAGATTTTTGTTTTGCTTTTAGACAAGGTCTGGGTATGTAGCCCAGGCTGGCCTCCAATTTAGTATATAGCCTTGAATGCAAAATCCTTCTGCCTCAGCTGCTATGATTACGGCTCTGCACCACTGTGTCCAACCTGAAAACTGGAGGCTTCTATACTCATGTTGGATGGAATTTGTTAATTTTTCCACTTTGTGACTGGAAGTGGTATTTGAAATATAATGCCTTCTACATTTGCTGTCATTTACATATCTTGACAAGCACAGACAACTCTAGATACATATGCACTTGATGAAACCTTAGTGAATTAAGTTGTAAATACTCCTTCTAATAAATCCAAAACCAAGACAGAAAGGCCTGCTGATGTCCTGATGTGCTCTCATGCTGTGACTTAGGACTCACAAGTGACCCCGGGGAACTATATCCAAGTAAGTGGAGACCTTCTTGCTTCTTTGCCAGAACGATAAAACATCATGCTTTGTGACACGCTAGCAGGTGGCCTAGCACATCTCATTTTGAGCTATCTCTACCATGAGGAAAGGAACTTTCATTGAAGGAAAGATTAAGCAAGGGGCAAACTTAGTTAAACCTGCTCATTTTTGCTTAGTGTATTTTGATTTGAGAAATATCCATTGGAAAACTATATTCCCCCAGTTTCCAAGGCAGGTCTCTTATCTGAGTTAAATATAAATCTTGATAAATATCTGAATAATGTAATTTCTTGGAGGCAAAGAGAGTATCTTTGTGCCTGTCATTGTGCCCTTAACATGTCTCCTGCATTTTCCAAACTGATACGTAGAGTCTGTTTGAGAGGAGACAAGATCAGCAGTACCTGCTCAAGGATGGAGACTTTATGATTATTCCTTGTGCTTACCACCATGACTACCACGGAGTCACATTTTACACACACATGACTTCTAAGCAAATCATGGAAGTTCTCCCCAGGGGGTCAACATTCTACCTGGACAAGAATTTCCTCTCTCAGTGTACCTTGTGTCTCAGGCAAGGCTGCCTCTGCCCTGTCGTCCTCCTGTGTCATCCTCATCCCCAATCTGAAGTCCCTGCTTCCATGGCTCCTACCTCTTTTCCTCCTCTCCTTCCTGTCTGTACTTAGGTCTGTCTGTACTTAGGTCTGTCTGTCCTGGGCCCCTTCCCATTTGCCACCAGTCCTCCTCCTCCTCTCAAACTCTGTCAGCTTGCAGTTTTGCTCTGAATTGGGTACCAAGTCCTGTAGTGACTTTAAAAATATGCATACTATGAGACCACATTATAGACCTCTTTGTATATCATTCACTTGACAGAAGTCAAGAGCCACAAACATGCAGATAGGAGGTAAAATTAGAGAGCTGTGGAGTGCATCTGAATATAGAATATAAATTGTACTGACTTCAACCCTTGGCAAAGTCCTTTGTAATAAGCCTTCTATAAGTATCTTGTGGAGGAAAGTTTTTTGTCATATTGATTTAACTACATAAACACCTAAGTGTAAGGAATCTTATCTTCTGGCTCATTTTGACAAGGGCTTCTTACTACCAAGTAAGGACAAAAGATACTTAAGTGACAAAAAGTTTATCCAAAGACGTTCCTGTAGTACTTCATCCCAGCTAGCAAAATGGGACCATAAGAACCTTTAAGAATAAGTGCTTAATCTCCCAACATCAGTTACCCTTTCTAGGCCCAACCAAAACCAAAACAAAAAACAACAACAATAAAAACCACAGAGTGATACAACACACACACACACACACACACACACACACACACACACACACACACACAATGTGAATAGCATTTCTTGGTCTATAGTTTTGGTTGATTTTCCCAAATCCTCTGAACCTCAGGATCTCTGTGGAAATCTGCATTGTTATATGCTATCTGAATTCTCCTAAAATCCAATTCCTTTAGACTCATTCAATTAACACACTTTACTAATCAATTGCTCAATAAATGAAAGGTTCTGTGATGTACCCTTCAGGAAGTAGAATGTGTAATATGAGGTAAGGAAAATGCCCAGACCTTGGGCTCAAGGTAATTAATCTCTTTTTATAGCAATCTTAAGAAACTTGGAATGCTTTGTAGGCTGATATAAAAAAATGTACTTAAAAAAATCGCAGCCTCAGTGTTGTTAAATGAGACAGAAATGCAAGATATCTTGTAGGAGTGATATTATGGCTGTAAGAACTTGAAATGGACAAGCAGAATCCATTAGGCCTGTTAATACTAATGCATCAGGAGACGAATCCACCTTGAAAAACAAGTGCAGAGTACCTACGATTGCTGGGAGCTAATAGACCTAAGAACCAAGGGTATTTTTCAACAAACTATTGTTCTACTTTTTGTCTCTTTCCTGACACTTACTGCTTTTAGCAGGGCAAAAGTTATCAGAAATTTTTGGAGTTCAAATTTAAATCATGGTCACTTTGCTCAAACTATGCTGGATGGATCTGTGGAAGAGAAAAACACAAGCGGGGGTGGGGGAGAGAGGGGGGGTCTTTACAGATGCCACCAGCATGAAGGCTTAGACAGCAAGGCAGGGAGAGCCAAGGAGAGAGAAAGAGCAATTGGTAGTGTCCCGGAAGTCTTGTCTTTCAGAAATGATGGAAAAAAAAAAAAAAAACTCGCCTTTCTTCTGACTTGTTGGCATTTTGTCCCTCTTCTTGTTCTGCGTAATCTTTTAAGCTATTCATTGCCTCTATTTTTTTTTAACTTGGAAAAGTTTCAAGTCAGAATACATTTATTTTAAATATATATATAAAACATACAAATTATGCACATCAATATGATGTGTCAAAACGTGTACATCACATAAATTTTTAAGGGTGTGTGTGTGTGTGTGTGTGTGCACCCAACAACTCATGTAGAAGCCTAAAGGACAGCCTGAGATGTCATCCCCAGAAATATTGTCCACCTTTTGTGAGACAGGGGCTCTCATTGGCCTAAATCTTACTAAGAAGGCCAGCAAGCTGCAGAAATCCTCTTGTCTCTGCCTCCCCAGATCTGGGATTGCAGACATGTCCTACCACATCCAGCATTTCCACATGGGTTTTGGGACTTGAACTTAGGCAGTCAGACATGCAAGGGTAGGCAGTTTACCAGCTGAGCTATCAACTCAGCCCCATTTTATGTGATTGTTAAATCATATTATACACATGTATCTTCTCAAATATGCAACCACTTTCTTTGTCTTGATACCCCTGTTTTAAAATTTAAAGTCAACTCATTCATTCTATACTTTACTTAAATTAGACATCTTCCTTAGGCTTGTTCTAAGGCAAATATTTGCTCTCAAATATATTGTGTTTAGATTTTCGGTGTATTTAAGACTACTTTGTTGTTTTTGTTTTCTCAGAAGTGCCCCATTTTGGAAGTGAAAGTAAAAAGTGAGGTAAATTTATGTGTATGTATATAATTTATACATAGCCTCCAAGACAATGAAGCTTCTTCTAGAAGATTATACCAATGTAATGCTATCATGGCCAAGAAAATTAGCCTTCTCCTCCTTCCTCTTTTCCTTCCTTTTCTCTGCTCCCTCCCTCTCTCTTTCCTCCATCCCTCCTTTCCTTCCTCTTTCTCTCTTTTTCTTTCTTATTATTTTTTGTTTGATTTTGTTTTTGGAGGTAGGGTTTCACTGCAGCTCAGGCTGACCTGGAAATCACTCTCTAGTCTCAGGGTGGCCTCGAACTCTCAGCAATCCTCCTACCTCTGCCTTCCGGAGTGCTGGGACCACCACGCCCTCCTCTTATTCTTTGTTTGTTTGTTTGTTTGTTTGTTTTTTGTTGTTGTTTCTCCTTAGTCTTTCTTATCTCCTTGAAAGCACTCACTCTGTTTTATTTCTTTTTTTAGACGTCAGCTTTGTGAAAAATAAATTGCTGGGTTCTATGCAGGAAGTAAAAATAAACAAGACTGCATCCTCCTTTCATAAAGTCAAGTACCCTAGTGACTCAGAAGGGGTGCATGTGGAGAATATTATCTTCTACGGGTGGAAAATAATTAGGAGGGATCAGAACCAATCACATTTTCCCAAAAGCCTGTCACCTATCTACATTATTTCGCATATTCCATGTAGAGACTGTCACTGATCTCCCTCTGCCGGTATAACTGATCCTCAGATGACTGATGGCACCTCCTATGTGTATGAGCCGTTCTGTCAGCTTAAATTCCACGGTCTTAAGTATCCTTTTCCTCTTTTTTTTTTTTTTTTTGCCAAAGCAGCATGCCTTCTAGGTGATTCGTCATTATTGTCATTTATTCTTAGCCCTAAAATTTGACTTTGACTGAGTATCTTAGATATTGTTGCTAGAATCCGTAGAAGTTTTTCACAAGGGGCTGCATTGACAGCTATCAGACACCCGCTCTGTTCTGCTCACTCCTATGATGGCTGGGTCAAAGTCAAGGTTGAGAATATAAACTTTTCTCTTGTCCTCTTGTCCAGTCCTCAACTGGTCATTTGTTTTCAGACACTCGAGAAAGCTTCACATATTTGGGCAGAGTTTTATGAGAGATTTGGAAGTTGAGAAAAATGCATTCTTAGGATTTTACCTAATTCACTCATGACTTTTTATTAACAGGGTTTGCTATCTCTTAAATATAAAGAGCATCTACTTTTGATTTCCCTAAGTCATTTCATAATTTATTAAATTAGTTAGACTTGTCACTTACCTTTAATCTTCAAATATTTTCAGCCTTTCTTTGGTTAGGTAAAGATAACAATTGTTTCCCTTAATTGGTAATAAAGTGAATCACTGAAAGTATGTCATTAATGCCAATTCTTATACCTGTTAAACATGTCATTTTACAAGATCAATCTTATGATTTATTTCCAGGTCTCTTGGGTATACACACACACACACACACACACACACACTTATTTATTTGAGAGAGAAATAGGGAGAGAGAGAGAGAGAATGGCAATAGGTGTGCCAAGGCCTCTAGCCACTTTAAAGGAACTCCAGATACATGTGCTACCTTGTGCATCTGGCTTTACATGGGCACTGAGGAACAGAACCTGGATCCTTAACCTTTGCAGACAAGCACCTTAAACACTGAGCAATCTCTCCAGCCCCAACTTTTTTTTTTAAATATGGGTTCTGGGGATGGAATGCAGGTCTCCCTGCTTTGAAAGCAAGCACCTTACTGATTGAATTCTCTCTCCAGCCCAGAGTATACCATTTTCATGATGTCTTTTGCATGTCCTTGTACCCAAGATATCTACCCACTCCTCCACCTGGCCGAGTGTCCCGCAACTTTGCTTTTTCATTTAACGTGGGTCATATTGTGGTCTTGTATTCGATCTCAATTTATTTCTTGATCCTTTTTTATTGATCCCAATTCAGATGGCCAGAAAGATTTAGAAAAGGAGGTTTTGTTATCCCAAGGACTGAAAATATGTAAGCTAAGTTGGTATCACTCAGTGTGTGGCACTCTGTGACGTCAGTGCTGGGACACTAAAACACTAAGGAGACTTAGGAGCTTGTTATGTGTATGACGAAATGTTGCTGTGGTTCTTCTGTCGTTTTTTGTGAAGTCAGCATTAGGGAAGGGATCCAGTACAGCTAACAAGAAGTGCAATGACTCTTGCTTTCAAGATAATCATCACTTAGAGAATCTTTCTCCTTGTGTGGCCGAGTACTTATTTTATTTTTGGAGGGGTTATTTAATAACCTGGAAAGAGTTATTGGACTGATATAACAGTAACCACCTGAGGATAAAAGAAACTAATTTCTCCTTTTGACCTCTGTCTAGATGCATATGTGTGCTCAGTTCTCAGGTGTTGGGGGCAAGAGGTAGAAATCATTCTCCTTTGATCACTTGCTCTACCTGATGCTGAAATTTGTGCAGGAAAATGAAACGATGGTGGGGAGTGGGAAACTGAGAAGACCAAAAAGGAGGGAGTTATCTTTTCTAAACAGTGTGCTCCTCCATATGCCCGTGGGTCCCCACACTCGCTGGCCCATCCTGTCTTGGTTCAGAGCCTGTGGCTGCTTCTCCGCTGTAGGAATGCAATGCGACTTCATACTCAGACTTTCGGAGATATCGTCAGAGTTTTGCCTTACGAAATTCCCATTCGGACATGATTCTGAGTAAAATGATAGAAAGATTGGCCTATTATTTTTTTCTCCTTTCTCCTACTGCATTCTAGAGCTAACTGTCCTCAGGCTCATTAACAATGACAGGTGTTCCTGTAGCTTTTAAATCGTGTGTGTGTGTGTGTGTGTGTGTGTGTGAGTGTGTGTGTGTTCAGTGCAGTCATGAGATTCCTATCAATTTTGGGGAGGGGGGCTTAAGTTGGACAGAGGTGGGAGGGACTTGTCATTAGTCACTTGTTTTGGGGGACTCGATCTCAAAGGGAGACTGTCTACTTCCCTCTTCAGGGCTTTGTGTTGGTGACATTTGTAATCATAGAGATTGGAAATCTCAGACTGCTGACGGTAGTGTTTGAGATGCTCTGTGGCTCTGCCTCTAGATCGAGTAGGAAAAACGTATGTTCCAAGGTACAAGAGCCTGTTGACTTTTCAAAGGCCTCCAGGCTCTGTCAGCTGACTCAGTCACTCCACAGTGGCTGGCCTTCCTGTCCATTTGACAAGCACTTAAAAGGACAGTCTTAAGTACTTTACTTTTATAGTTTATTAATTTTTCTCCTCCTTTTGCTTGCAAGCTACTCTCGGAAACTAGAAAATAATTTCTTTCTCCACCCCCCTTTCTCATTTAAGCTGAAATTGATTTCTTTCTGAGCTTGAGAGGAAGAAAAAAAAAAAAACTATTAAGCTATAGTTAATACTATTGCCTGTGCTGAATAAAAATAAAAGACTAGTTTCCCTTTGATCTGAGCTGTATCAGAGGAGAGAACCGTTCTGTCCCTCCCTGGAGGATTTTGATAAGAAAAAGTACACAGCCTGCGTGTCTCTATAGAATAATTGCAACAGATACAGACAGTGATCGAATAGCTTATTTGGGGTGGGGGATGGTTTTTAGTGTGTTGGGAAAATTGGGAAGCTAGGAGACACTCTTAGATTCATCAGCTTCTCCAGAACTCTTCTCAAATGCTTATTGTCATGACAACCATCTCTTCATAAACCAGGGCTCCAAGTGTAATACACATGAGGTTGGTAACAAGGTAGACATGCCATCTGCTTTGTTTTCTCAAAGGGATACATACTTTTTCTTGTTTTCATCCTCAAGTCTGATCCTCAAATCTCAAAAGTCTTGACTTATTATCCTTTGGGAAGGCAGATAGTACTGTTATATTGTTTTGTTTCTCCTGCCAAACAACTTCCTCACCTGTCATATGTAACTGATTGTTAAATGGATTAAAAAGGTAATTGAATGTGTGTGTGCAAACACACTGACTGACTCCTGTTTCTGTTTTGTAAAAATCTGATAGGAAGTACTTTAGAATTCACCAGTATAGTCAAACGTGAGTTGTGGAAGAAAGTAGAAGCAAGGCAATCATTTTCCTAGAAAACAGGTGAAATGACTATTACTCTTAAACACTGCGCTGATGTCGATGCCTCCTGCTGGGAGGGCTGCGGTGGTCTGTAATCATATCTGCCTTCTCACGAGCCATCAAATCCTGAGGAGAGGAAAACTTTTCCTTGTTATTAAATTTGGAGAGAATTAGTCACATAAATAATTATGCACATGGGGGGCACAGCCCTCCTCCCTCATCTTCTTTGCCAAAAGGCAATGGCACTTTCAGTCAGCGTACTACAGAAACTGAAAATGAATTTTTTTTAAAAAAGTTATTCATTTGTTTTGGTGTGCGTGTGTGTTTGTGCATGTATACATGTATTCCAGCACGGGGTCTTCTGCCACTGCACAGCAATGCCAGACACTTGTGCTCCTTTTCTGCATCTGGCTCCTACGTGGATGGCTTGGGAGTTAAAGCTTGACTTGGGAATTGAATCTGGGCCTGGGATTTGAACCCAGTCCAGCAGGCTTGGCAAGCAAGTGCCATGAACTGCTGAGCAATCTTCCCAGCCCCAGAGTATGAATTTTTTTTAAAAGAAAGATACACAGTATTTCATAAATTTGGTTAGGCTGGGATCAGAGTTAAGATCTATTCATCCTTTGAAGAAGAATAAAAGCTGTATCTAGGGGGCTTGGACAATGGCTCAGTGGTTAAAGGTGCTTTCTTATAAAGCCTGCCAGCCTAGATTCAATTTCCAAGCCACCCATGTAAGCCAGATGCAAAAAGTGGTGCAAGCATGTGGTGTTCCTTTGCAGTGGAAAGAGACTTGTCATACCCCACCCCCCGACATGTGCAAATTGTGTCTAGCCGTGAGGTATGAGGTGAGCTGAATCGATAAAGGTTAAGTGACATATCCCTTGAAGCTTTCGCTGAAAGTGAAGAATCATTTATATCTTTTAGTAGAATTATTTTGCATATGCTACAGTTTATAATTTGAAGCACTAAAATCTTAATGAGCATATGTATTATAGTCCATTTTTCTTTCTTAACAGAGAAATTCCGTAATAACCATTTCAGATAAGAGTTAATTCATCTCCATATGCTGTTTCGATGTCCTATCTGGAGGTGTATAAACATAGTCAAATATTGGTGGAATGAATAAGACGTAACTACAGTGTATTCACACGTACACTCACATACGCATGCACGCACATGCACACCTACAGAGAAACACACATGGTCGTTAGTAACAAACACGGGCTTGATGTCCAAAGCAGAGACGCACCGCTAGAAGACTTTCAAAGTTCAAATGTACTTCTGACCTTAAGTCTAGCAATTTCTTGAAGGACTCTCACAAGAAGTGGGATACTTGAATAGAATCCTGGGGTGAGGCTTCAAGCCCAGCAATTTGAACCTGGTTTTTGTTTTTGGATATCCTTCTCAACAAGCAGGCTGTGATGATATACCTGAGGTGTTGTCAGCAGACGTCTGCATTTGACTTACGCCTTATGCGTACAGACATGTGCAAGGTCCAGAAAATACATCAGGCTACTTTGCATTTAGATTAAAATTATGGTTTTTCTGTCTGTATAAATAAGATGTAGGTTCTTCTCCATTGTTCTGAAGGGGTTAGTAGTTATGAAAGATTTCGCTCTATGATATAGAAGAACACAGGTTTCCATTATCAGGGCTAAGACTGGAAAGTCTACAGGTTTATATGGAGACCATGGCTATCATCATTATTTCCTTCAAGATACGGTTATCTTAATATAGGGATCTAGAGGTATGCACCATTAATTTTGAAATGCCTTTGCTTATTTTAAAACCGCTGGATTGGATGACTCCATTTTTAACTCAAATTAGTTGTTTTCAATTATGCTTAGGGTGACACATGGTGTGTGTGTGTGTGTGTGTGTGTGTGTGTGTGTATCTGGGGATCTAGCACAGGGTCTTATGCATACTAGGCAAGCATTCTACCACTGAGCCACAGCCCTCAACCTAACACACAGTTGTGGGTTTTTTTGTTGTTGTTCATTTTTATTTATTTATTTGAGAGTGACAGAGATCGAGAGAGAGAGAGAGGCAGATAGAGAGAGAGAATAGGCACGCCAGGGCTTCCAGCCAGTGCAAACAAACTCCAGATGTGTGTGCCCCCTTGTGCATCTGGCTAACGTGGGTCCTGGGGAATCGAGCCTTGAACCGGGGTCCTTAGGCTTCACAGGCAAGCGCTTAACTGCTAAGCCATCTCTCCAGCCCACAGTTGTGGTTTTATTGCTTGCCATTTGCCCCCAGAGTTCCACTTTATTTCTCCAGGTGAATCGTCTCTCCAGGTCATGTCTCCCTCTGTCCATCCCAAGGCCAGTGAAGAGTGTGAAATGCCACGTTCAGTAGAAAACCACCCACCACTTAACTCACGGGTGCCGAAGACAGCTGCATTCTGAAAATGGTCAACATCTTGAAATGCTTTGGGTATAATAAAACCCAAAATGTACACTTTTGTCTAATTTTGTTCACATATGTATTTTAGGCAAAATATAACCCACATGTTCTTGTTTCCTCCACTCTAAAAATCATGAGAAATGTTGTCTTGTAAGGGTTGTTTGATGTCCAGGAAGTCTTTAATTTTTTACTAGGTTATTTATATATATATGTACATGTAACTAAAAAAGAAAAAAAAGAAACAGAAAACAAATCATGACATCATGCATTTGGGCCACCACAACATTCTCAATCAAAGTTTGAGATTCCACATCTCAAATACTTAAGGCATTACCCTAGTGTTTTGCAAAAAGAAAAAGAAAAAAAAAAAAGAAAACAAAGTGCTTTATATGGGGCAAAAGTCTAGGGGTACCGTAGTTGCTCTGGTGTCCTGGGACACCTGCCCATTCCATGTTTTTACAGTCGTCCCGAGCGGCAGGTCAGTCCATCTGTACTTTACAGATGGGGAACACGTGCTTTGGGCCACAGAAGAACAGCAAGCCAGGTCTACTTGACTTTTCTGTCTTTTCATTATTCTTGTCCTCCTCCTTCTGCCGAGGCAGGGCTGTGGTGGGCTGGTGCCTGGGAGTATAGCCTTCAGATAATCAAAAGGTCCCATTACAGAAGAGACTTGGAAGTAGCTTAGTCATCGTGCCCAAGGCTGAGTGCTATTTAGCAGTGGCTTGCTATTGGCAGATGGATATTCAGGAGAGCAGTTGCATAAGAACATTGAGCAGGTGATAGGATGTGGGATGAGGTCGGGGTAGGGGCTGCACACACGCCCCTTATGACCGACGAAAAGCAGAACACACAATGGAGTGATATGTGCGTTATGATATTTAGAAACATGTGATTATTCTAAAATTTATTTTCATTTTGTATGTTTATTTTATTTTTAAAGGTAGATGTTTGATGGGCCTGACATTAATTTAAATAGATAAAACACATTTCTTCAAAACGAATTTTTCAATGCTTACTCTAATGCCAGAAATATTGGAATCTGTCATAAAGCAGAAATGACAGCTTTATGGACTTCTCTATAATGGTACCAAGCATAAGATGGAGTTCAAGACTTTTTTTTTTTTTTTTTTTGGAGTGAAGGAAAGTCATATTCAACTATTCCATGGGGTCCATGGTGTATGGTATATAACATTAATATATTATTTTTTTGGTTTATTTTTATTTATTTATTTGAGAGCCACAGACACGAAGAAAGAGTGAGAGAGAGAGAGGCAGAGAATGGGCATGTCAGGGCTCCAGCCACTGCAAACGAACTCCAGACGCATGCGCCCCCTTGTGCATCTGGCTAGCGTGGGTCCTGGGGAATCGAGCCTCGAACCAGGATCCTTAGGCTTCACAGACAAGCGCTTAACCACTAAGCCATCTCTCCAGCCCATCATTAATATGTTATTTTGAAGAAAAAAATGCATAACAGAGAGTGTGAAGACCACCTGTCATTTAGATAAGGGTTTGTCTGATAGTCAGTGCTATTCAGCCTGTAGCTGTCATTGTAGCACAATCACATGAGAATCTTCTGAGATTTCTTTTCTTTTAAATCTTCTTGTTCTTTTTCACTGAGTCGTTGGCCTAAAGGGGAAAAGATATGAACTATTTAAACCTTCTTCCATTAAGTAATACAGCAACACAGAAGAAACACTGCGAGCCGTCGCCTGGATGGCATTTTGGAGAACGTTGTGGTCATATGACTAAGACATGATTAATTTTTTTTGAAGGTCAGGAAGCCAGCAGTTTTTCCAGTGGGTTTACTGAAAGTCCTACCCACCTGGCTGCTGGCTGTGCACATGCAGCCCTTCAGTGAGGAGATCCTGCCCTCTTCTCTCACAGGTTTTACTTTGAATCCCCACAGATTGTATCCTGTGTGGACTTAGTGAGCTTTCCTTCTCTCTGGGACACGGTTCTTGACAGAAACGACCTGAAGGAGAAAAGGACTTTTGGCTCATGATTCAAGGGGTGGAAGACATGGTGGCAGGAGAGCTGGCACAGGCCCCTGTGTGTGGCAGCAGTACTCACCCTGTGGTTTCTTAGATCTTGGCACCAGGAAGAGAGAGTTAGAGCTGGATGTCCCATTCAAAGTGTCCCCTCAGCAGCCTAGTTCAGCTAGCTAAGTTCCATGTTCCAAAGTTCCACCCATGCCCAAAACAGTACCACTAGCTGGGGACCACCTGCTCAAACACATGGGTCTGTGTGTGGGGGTGGGGGCCGGGTTACATTCAAAGGATAATATTTGAGGGTCTAGTTGGCTGAGTTCGGCCACAGCGGGTGGGGGTGGGGGGGAGGGGGGACTGAGGGGTGTGGCCTGGTCCTGCTCCTTGCTCACGTACTCCACTTCCTGATCCAGCAAGTATGAAAGGAGAGAGCCAGCCACAGATTTGTGCCACCATACACCCCTTCCACACCGTGATGGACTACGACGTCTGAAAACGTGTGCCGAAAGGAGCCCCTCCTCTCCTTACTTGGTCACAGAGACAAGACAAATAAAGGCTGCTCCCCCTTCTCAGGGTTTCAGTTTTTGCTTTGAATCTCTATAGATTGTGTCCCATGGAACCAAAAGATATACAATTACCACAGTATTTCATTTTTTTCTCATCTCTCTACTCTGGAGGCACCCTGATTTATCTGATTTTAACTTTTCAAACATTCAGGTATTATTAGTCATTTCAGCTAAAGTTGTCTGCACACTTTTGATGTCATTTTTAAGGGCCTGGCCATACCCAGCAAGGGCAGGTGAAGCCTGACGGACCTCTTTTTGTGCCAAGGCAAATTAGGCTACTTGTACAGCAATGCCTGGCAGAGCAGGGTGGCACAGAGGGCTCAGGATCTTATGAGGCTGAAGGAAGGGGAATGGCATGCTGTGAACTTCCTTTACAGTCAAAAGTGAAGGAGCCGGCTCAGCAGTTAAGGCACTTGCCTGCAAAGCCTAAGAACCAGGGTTCAATTCCCCAGTACCCATGTAAAGCCAGATTCATAAAATGGCGCATAATCTGGAATTCGTTTGCAGTGGCTAGAGGCCCTGGCACACACATTCCCTCTGTCTTTCTTCTCTCTATCTTTCTCTGCTTGCAAATAAATAAATAAGCAAAGCTATTGAATAAAAAAAAGTAAGGGAGGGCTGGAGGGATGGCTTAGAGGTTATGGCACTTGCCTGCAAAGCCAAATGATCTAGGTTCGATTCCCCAGGACCCACGTTAGCCAGAAACACCAGGGGATGCACGCACCTGGAGTTCGTTTCAGTGGCTGGGGGCCCTGGCACACCCATTCTCTCTCTCTCTCCCTCCCTCTTTCTCTGCAAGTAAATAAATAAATAAATAAATAAATAAAATATATATTTTTTAAAGTGAGGGAAAAATAGCTTGGTGGGAAAACAGTTACTGTGTAGAGGATAGAAGGCAGAAATATCTTCACTTGGTGTGTTAACTTTCTGCTAGCATGACAAAATACCTGAGAAAAACTACTTAACAGAAGGAAAGGTTTGTTTTGGCTCATGGTTTCAATTCATAGTTGGCTGGTTCCATTACCTTGGCTCTGAAGTGAAGCACAAGATCACGGTGTGGGTATGTGTCGTGGAGAGAGCTGCTCACTTCATAGTGACCAAGAAGGCAAAGCCAGAGAAAAGAAGGGAACAGAGATAGTTTTAGTTCCCACGGCATACCCAAGTACTCAGTCCCTTCAACTAATTCCCACCCCCTAAATTTCTATCACCTCTTAATACTTTATCAGTCTGTGAACTTGTCAAACTGATTTATTGAGGTTGGAACTCTCAAGATTCATTTACTTCCCAAAGCCCATTTCGGGTAACCAAACTTTTGAAACATGGCCTTTGAAGACATCTTAGGTCCAAACCATAATCTTTGGTAATGATACTGGGAAGAGTACTGGCTGTGTGTATGGGGATGTCTTTGTAGGGAAGGGGCTGCCTTCAAGATCAATTAGCTACCTGATTGCCTATTCAAGAGCTGGGATATGTTTCGAAACATCTCTGTTTGTTTCCAGTATATTGACTCTTCACAAACATTTTTTTTTCCTTTAAAAACTTTTTAATCAGACCTGTGAATATTGACCCATGTTCCCTAGACATGGGGAAAACCTTTATGTTTTTATTGTACAAAATGAGAATTCTGGATTTAAGCTATAGTATCTACTGTTCAAGCATACATTTTGTCCCTCCAGTGAGAAGTCCACAGGGCCACAGCTCTACTGTCATTGCCATGAAGATATGGGTCCTCAAGTTATAGGGGGGGGCATTAGTCTGTCTCTGATGTTTCGTATCCCACAGAAGTTGAGAAGCTCCATACTACCATGAATGATGCTTGAAATTGTTTGAAAAATTAAATTTCAAAACAATATATATTACTTTTTAGAGAGAGCAAGAGTGAAAGAGAGAGAGAGAGAGAGAATTGGCACCAGGGCCTCAGCCATGGCAATTGAACTCCAGAAAATCTGGCCACCTAGTGGGCATGTGCAACTTTGAGCTTGCCTCACCTTTGTGCGTCTGGCTTATGTGGGCTCCGGAGAGTCAAGCATGGGTCCTTGGGCTATTCAGGCAAGCACTTCAACCATTAAGCCATCTCTCCAGCCCTAAAATTTACTTTTAAATGATCCTCAGCAGGCTTCTCTGGAATTGCATGTTGGCCCAATCTTTGTGTTCATAAGAAAATGAGGCAAGGAATTAAAATATACTCTATATGTCACTGACCCAGTGATCATTTTATAGATATCATTTTGTTTGTAGATTACAAACAAAAAATTACTCATAGACAACTGTCCCACGCAAAAAGTCCGTTTTGCTCCTATGTGGTGACAGTGCTCTTGAGACCAGCATTTTGGAAGAAAGGAGACATGCTCCATCTAATAACTTCCTGTCACAGAACTTATATTCATTGAGAAGGTTAATTGACAGTCTTTTTTGCAGGATCCTCCCAACCCTGTCTGTGGAACTTTCAGAGAACATTGTGCAACAGATACAGTAACCCTTGTCTGCCGGCACTATGCACAGCTGGAAAAGATAATTAAATACACTCTTTTAAAAAAATTGTGAGAGAACGAGAGAGAGAGAGAGAGAGAGAGAGAGAGAGATTGAACTGGTGTGCCAGGGCCTGTAAGCACAGCAATCAAACTCTGCAGTTGAACTCCAGATGTGTGCACCACCTTGTGCGCACGTTTGACCTTGCACCTCTGGCTCATGTGGGTTCTGGGGAGTCAAATCTGGGTCCTTAGGCTTCACAGGCAAGCGCCTTAACCACTATGCCATCTCTCCAGCTCTAAATCCACTCTTTTATAGAATACCTACAACATGTCACAGAGAGACTCTGGCCTCCAACAGAAAAGTAATCCTCAAAGACATATTCATAATCACCACAGCGTACATTGTGCACATGGTTATGGGAACTTCTGTGTCTCCTGAAAGATCACTGAAACTGACAAGCCTCACTGGAGCAGACATGTTACTGTGAGGGTTAAAAGAAGATGGTCCTGTTGAAATGTAAACCTCCACGAGAAAGCTGACCTTCATCTTCCCAAAAAGTTGATTTATTACATGGCCAAATGTAGTTCTGAGACCTTGGGGAAACCTCCTGGTTCTTTTTGTTTTGTTTAGTTTTACTAATTCAGCACAAGTTTAATCATGAGTGACACTATCATGACTGGATGTATGTGTCCACAAATAGTTACTTTCCTGAGGAGTGAGTAAAAAAAAAAAAAAAAAAAAAAAAACAAGAAGGAAATCTAACCTTTGAATGTTAATATTTCCAAAGATGAGTTTAATGTACAGGGTAAGTTCACTTAAGTGTTCTGAGACTTCTAACTAACTTTACCTCCAAACTACTGAGGGGAATTATTAAGGAATTAAAAGTTCCCCCAGGGCTGTTGTTTTATGTTCTGTGCCTTAGGTTTGGTTTATTCAATTAGACAAGAAGGAAGAGAATTATTTACTGTAGAACAAGGCCTTTTTTTTTTTTTTTTCCTCCCCAAGCAAGACTAGTCCCTTTTGACCCAATACACTCCAGGTAAACAGCCACAATTGGTAGTAGTGCCTGTTGCCTTTGCCCTTAGGGAAATCTTAAACCGTATGGTGGCTGCTTGATCTCTGAGATTTTCTTATAAGCAAAGCCTCCCACTTCCTCATCTGTTCCAGTGCCTGTCCTGTATCACATGAACGAAATGGATTCATTCCAAAGGAAAGACATCGGTCCTGGTAAAGGCTCTGCTGCCAGGCGCCCTGCAATGGCTGAGCAACGAGTAGAGGGTGACGTCAATTAGGGCTTGTAAGCAAACAGGCTTTGGTGGGATGATGTATTGCGCTCCTCTCATGGGCACACAGGTGTGTTAGTTACCTTTCTAATTGCTGGGATAGAGTACCCGACAAAATTCAGTGGAAGAGAGGGAGAGTTTTATTTAGGCTTACCTGTCGAGGTTACAGTCCCCCATGATCAGGAAGGCCGGGCAGCCATTGCTTGAAACAGCTGGTCACAGTCCACAGTGAGGAAGCAGAGAACAATGAACCGTATTGCTCAGCCCGCTTTCTTCTTTTATCTTGTCTTGGCCCCCAGACCACGGAATGTTGTCATCTACAGTTAAGGTGGGCTTCACCATCTTAATTAGTCACGTCAGCACTGGAGATAACCTGACCGTATATTCTGAGATCTTAGGTGACTTTCCCAACTCAACTCTTGCAAAGGCTTGGTTAAAATCCAGGTCTTCTGATCCCCTTTGTAGGGACCACACCTCCAATCGGAGAAAAAAAAATCAATCAATAAATAAAAGTACTACTTCACAAGGCATTCCCAGAGATTTATTTCCATGGTGATTCTAGATCCTATCAGATTGACAACCAAGGATTAACCATCGTAATAGTCTAGCAGAATTTACAGATGCATGCATAGTTACTTCCAGTCTCACAAGGTGATCTGGTGGAGAACATGTGAAAAGATACTCTACAGTAGTGCTCATTAGGAAAATGCAAATTTAAATGACCGTGCACAGGTAGGAAACCTCTCTACCTCTATTTAAATGTCTCAAATGAAAAAGACTGACCATCACAGGTATTGGCAAGAATGTGGAACAGTTGGTGCTCACAGAAATTGCTGGGGATGTGCAAAGTGACATACCCATTTTGAAAACCATTTGGCTACGTATTTAAGAAAGAGAATTGAGAGAGTAAGAAAATGAGAATGGGCACACTAGGGCCTCTTGCCACTGCACAGGAACTCCGGATGCATGTGCCACTTTGTGCATCTGGATTTACATGAGTACTGGGGAATCGAACCTAGGTTATCAGGTTTTGCAAGCAAGCACCTTTAAGTGCTGAGCCTTCTCTCCAGACCCCATTTAGTTGCTTCTTAAAACCCATGTGTTCTTAAGTATTTATGCAAGAGTGGTTAAAGTATTTGTATAGTTTAAAAACTTACACATAACTCACAACAGACTTACTAGTGATAGCCAAAAGCTGGAAACAATCTAAACAGCCAATGGAAGGGTAACCATGTTGTACTTATTTGTTTGGGCACCCATACATTGGAAAGTTATCCCACAAATTTAAAAAAATCTAATTTTTCATATATTCAATATTTATGAGTCTTAAAGTAATTCAGAAGTCAGAGAAAAGGCAAGAGACTATTAGGAACTGACTATGCATGTTAGCAGTGGGGTAGAGAGGAGAGGAAGTCTTTTCTTCAATGCACAGGTAGAATTAATGATGTGAGATAATGACAAGTCAGTGCACAGCCCTGAAGTCTGTTTGTGGCTCATGGCTATGTGGCTCCTTGCTTATTTGGAGATAAGGGTTATGCAAACTGCATTGCTTTATGAAAATGAGCTAGTGCTTTTGATGTAGGAAGAGAGGTCTTGTAGGGTTAGAACTCGTGCCCCAGCAACTCTCAAGCCTAAGATTCTTAAGCATGTTAGCAAAGAATTGAGAACACAGACTCACAAGAAGGGTAAATTATGAGATTTATTTTAAGGAGAGTTAATATAGGATAAAAATAAAACGCAGTAAAGTGCCCAGGCCAAAAAAGAAAAACATTCTACTGCTTCCCAGCCTGGCTGAGAAGATCCCCCTCACAGAGGGTGGGAGAAAAGAGACTAAGAAGTTAAGGAGCAAACAAGGAGATTACACACGTGCTACAGGCTCACATATCGGAATCAGACATCTAACTAGAATGAGTGTCATCTTCAGGCTCAGCTAACCGATGGGCCTGATTGGTTGGTGGACCCAGAAAGACGACTCCGGAAGGGCCAGCCCACAGGGGCTAAGCCTGGGAAAAGTTAAGGAATTAACAGGAAATTGCTGCTCTTACTGAGGGTGGGGTTAGGAGGCTGTTGCTTGTAGTCATCTTGGACGGGACTGAATCAGACCCGAGTTCTAGTCCAGCTAGAGCAAACCAGGTGGCATCCATATCTTCTTTCATGGGCCAGTCTCTAGACCATTGCCTGTTGGGAGAAAGCTACCTTGATCCTAATCCGTATCACTTTCGGGCTACGCTTCTGATAACTCTGAGACCTGCAAGGAGAAACATCCACTAGGTAGACCCTTCATCCTTGGTGGTTTAAGGAAGTAAACTCACACTTGGACTTCTTATTAAGATTGCTAGTTGAAGTGCAGTAATGTCAACAGAAAACAAAGACAGGGACAACAATGACAAGAGTTTTCCTTAGTCTTCCTCATGGATAGGTGGAGATTTAACAGTGGAAGGTGAGAAAAGAGGAAGGAAATTGGGATGGGATACTCCCTGTAAAACAGCAGGGTTTTGATGTGGAAGGCAGTTTACTTCCAAGACGCCTTGTTTATTTGATGTCCTTGTCACTCTGGCATATCTCTCTGTGGTTGGGTTTATTGAGTCTCTGGATCCAATTCTATGGCTAAGTAAAGCTAAGGAGGGGTCATGTTAACTTGTCTTCAAAGGCTGCAGATTATATTTCCGTCATTGCCTTTAAAAGAAAAATAAACTCTCTGAGTATCTGTAAAATAGGGACAGTGGTTTCTACCTGCTCAGATTATTGTGTTAATAAAGATGAAAAGAACTTGACCTTGCTTCTACCCTACAGTGAGGGGCTTGATAAATCGGTTCTCCTTCCCATCTTCTCCTTCCCACTTCTGTTTCAGCTTTGTCTCCTACCTCCTTGTGGTTATTAGGTATCCTCTGTAATGTCCTTAGTGACCAGAGAAAGCTTTAATTTCCTAACCAATCATTAAGAAAACAAGAGTAGGCTGCAGCAATGGCTCAGCTACTAAGGCACTTGCCTGCAAAAGCTAACAACAATAGTTTGAGTCCCCAGTACCCACATAAAGTCAGATGCACAAAGAGGCTCATGCATGCATCATGGTGTTCATTTACAGCAGCTAGGGGCCTTGACATGCCCCATTCTCTCTATCTGTCTCTCTCTCTCTCTCTCTCTCTCCTTGCAAATAAATAAATTAATTAAATATATTTTTAAAAAGCAAATAAGAGTACATGTGGCTTTTTTATCCAGAAATAATCATAGTATCACCTTTATTCCTGTGATTCATTCCCACAAGTAAGTTATTTCCATAGACTATGGAACTTTACATGTTATGAAAAGGATTGTGGCTGAGTGATGAAACAGATAGGCAAGTGATTTGATCCTATCTGTGCTCCAGTTTTCTGTTTGTTTCAAGGCAAATAATTTAAATTCCCAGCTTGGTGCCAACTAAATAAAAATGAGTACTACAAGGCCATTAGACACATCTAAGCAGAAAGTGTTTCCTCAGTAGACAACTTTATAGAGAGCTAAGTGGATTGCTTAATTTGGCATGTTCCTGTAGATACGGGTACTAAGGCAATGAGAAACCTAAAGCCACATTGAAATTCATTGATATGACTAGATTTAAAGAATGGTTTCTGGGCTGGAGAGATGGCTTAGCGGTTAAGGCACTTGCCTGTGAAGCCTAAGAACTCATGTTCAAATCTCCAGGTCCCACATAGCCAGACTCACAGTGACACAAACATGCAATGTCGCGCATGCACCACAAGGTGGCACACATGTCTGGAGCTTGTTTGCAGCAAGCTGAAAATCCTGGCGTGCCCAGTCTCTCAAATAAAAATAATTTAAAAAGAATGGTTTCTTATAAAGTGTGCCTATATGACTCTTTATTCCACGTAATAGAAAGGAAAGCCCCACCCCCACCCCCAGTTCAAACTCCTGGCTACATCTGTTTTGTCAGTGATGGTATTTTTTTCTGGCAACTCATCAGGGTTTTTCTCACTGTGTTTCAGGCTTTGGGGATTTGAACCTCCATGATCAAGTCCATCTTCTGGAATGTGCCTGGCTAGAGATCCTCATGATTGGTCTTGTGTGGCGCTCCATGGAACACCCCGGGAAGCTCCTATTTGCCCCTAACTTGCTCTTGGACAGGTGAGCACCCCGACTATGGCTTGAAGAACTGGAGCTCTTATGATTATTACTTTACTTCTGCAGCTAATTTATTCTGGACTCCACGAAGCTTCAAAGCCCTAATATTAGTGATGTTTACAAGTGGGTGGCTCTAGGTGATACAGCATGGTCACGTTCACAGAAAACTGAAACTCACCATCAACGTGAGATCTCCTCAGGGGAACTTCACTATTTCTACTAGACGCACAACTACAGAGAACAATTTTGCAACTCTACCTTCATCTGCTGTTATGTAAAACAATGATGAATAACCTCCCTTTAATTAAACCCTTTTTAAAGGGCTCCGTACACATCCAAACCACAGTAGCCTTTTCATTTCCTTCTCTAGTTTCTCCATCAGTACGATGAGGAAATTTGAGCAGAGTTCTGAAGGCCACTTTCAGTTCTGGGAACTCATTTAGATTTACAAATGAGCTACTTTATTTAACCTATTATACTGGCTTGCCTTGGGGATGTGGTTTCTACTGTTGTCCTTTTTCAGTGATTTCTTAGAGGAATAGGATTTAGATATTATTCCAAGTGGCTCCCAGGATGGAGTCAGCACCCCTGGCCTAGCTGCCATGCTAAGTGCTCCATCGCAGCATGATCTCAACCACCACAGACTCCTAGGAGACAGGAACCTTCTCCATCTCAGCATGATCTCAACCACCACAGACTCCTAGGAGTCAGGAACCTTCTCGCTTAAGCTCTAGTAGAAAGGATGCTGAGTCAGACATATCCTGCTACTTGAAAAAGCAGAAGCTATCTCGTGGTGGGGCTGAGAGTCGAATTCAGGATCTGTGTAGCTCTGGCTACACTTCCGACTCTGCAGTTCACAGACCCTCCTGCATTGAGGATGCTGCAGTTTTGGGGTTCCCGGTATTCCTTGTCCTTTCAGACTACACAGTTTGGATGGAAAAGACAATCTCTGTACTGTGCTTTCCAAAGCTTCTTTGTTTGTAGCAGTTCAAAGCTGCGCAAAATGAATCTTTTCTTTTTTGGGTCTTTCGAGGTAGGGTCTCACTCTAGCCAAGGTTGACCTGGAATTCACTATGGAGTCTCAGGGTGGCCTCGAACTCATGGAGATCCTCCCACCTCTGCCTCCTGAGTGCTGGGATTAAAGGACGTGCGCCTGCCACGCCTGGCCAAAATGAATCTTTTCACAGCCCTTTGCTTGGTAGAGCCATGTCACCTTTCCAGAGTCTGCCCTGCTCTGGGGCTCTCATGCCCTCATGACTCAGAGTTATAGTTAAATTTAAGTACAGAATTGTACAAGATGTTGATTACCATTTTATTATGTGTTATTTTATGAGCTGAAAAACATCAATGATTCTGCTCCAGAAGCCAATGTTTCTGTCCATAAATATATTCTAATATCACAGTATCTCTGCAAGTTTTAAAAAATATTTTATTTTTATGTATATATTTGACAGAGGAAGAGGGAGAGAGAGAGATAATGGGTGCCCCAGGGCCTCCAGCTACTGCAAAGGAACTCCAGACACATGCGCCCCCTTGTACATCTGGCTAATGTGGGTCCTGGGGAATCGAACCTGGGTCCTTTGGCTTTGCAGGCAAATGCATTAACCACTAAGCAATCCCTCCAGTCCAGTTTCTTTCAGATTTATTGAGAGTGCAGTAGCCTTGTTCCTTAAAGCTTCACTCACACTATATTCTATGGAAGCTGTCTTTCTATCCGTAGCATTCCTTCTCCCTCCCTTTCCCTCTTTCCCCTTCTCATTTTTCTTGTCATATCATTTTTTCTTTTTCTTATCTTACTATTTTTTCCTTTCTATTTTCTACGACTTGCTTTGGCTTTCTTTGTTTCTTTTCTTTTTTTTAACCTATTTCTATTTTTCTTGAATAGTTCTTGCCTGACAGCAGTATGGTTCTATGCCTCCCTTATACTACACTTGGAAATGAAAGTCTTATGCCACATGTAATGTTTTCAACTCCCAGACTGGAACATATGTCCAGTGTTTAGGTTTTGGGATGCTCATAACTAAATCAATCTGCTTTATGAAATCTGTCCTCATCCACATCTATCTTCTTAGGTTCCTACATGCAGAGAACGGTCATGAAAACATTGTGCCTTCAATATGAAAGATGTCTCACTGTTCCTCCGTCCAATAATCCTATACCTCCAACAGAGTGGCAGTTCCTCATGGACCCAATTCTCCTTCCTCTCCACATGCTTTTGCTGTGACTCAGTTTCCCTTCTATCTCTGACAGGAGTATGATGACTAATAGGGTCACATCCTTGTTCATTTCCACATCCTAACAATGCAGAGTTGAAGTTCTTATACGTTCTATAGTAGAATTTCTTAGCCTCTGTATTGTAAGCATACGAGGCCCTTCTTCCTTGCAGGGGCTGTCCTCTACCTGAAGGTGCCAGTAACACCCCCCAACCCCAATTATGGCATACAACAGTGTCCTCAGACACTTCTAAATATCTCCCGTGTGTGACAGGGCTCAGAGTGGAGGCCAAATTGTTGAGAACCCACTTCTCTAGACAGTCCTACTTCATGTCCTTATCTCACAAACTGGACGCATCCCTTTTCTCATTAAGCCTGGCCCTTGCTTTCCTTTTGTGTCTTGATGGAGCTTTAGAGTTTAAATTAATGATAAGTTATACCTCTTCCCCTACCAAGTTGTCTACTCGCCCATCAGATATTTGTGTGGAACGATTCTGAATCCAGACGTCCTCTTTGTCTGCATGCAGTGACACTAGCACAGGTTCTACTTGTCTCCTTCCTAGATGTCATGCTTCCTTGACAGCACCTTTCTTTCATGTCCCCACAGCCCCTCCCTTCCATGCCTCAAGGCACAGCTGCAAGGCTGCACTCCTGATGCCTCCATTGTCTCAGCTCTCCTGAATAGTGCCATGTAGGCCTCCTGTCTGGGGAATTAGAAACCTCTTCCACAAGCAACCACAAACTCAGACATCTTCAGAGCCAGTCAGATGATGTAGACGAAGAAGGCCAAAGAGTGTCTACAAAGGACCGCTAGGGATTAGGTAACCTCATCTAGGCTCAGGATAGCTGGAAGCTGACTTTTCTAAGAGTTGTGAAGAAATTGCCACACATGTTAAGTAGTTAAAACTTATTTGTTTAGTGCAGGTGACAGGGTCTTACTACATAGCTCAAGCTGGCCTTGAACTTGTGATCCTCCTGCCTCAGCCTCCCATATGTTGGGATTTATAGGCGTATGCCACTATGCCCAGCTTCAAGGTTTTCTTCCACTGCTCTGAAAGGGCTTCTGCCATCGGAGTGTCTTGTCAGAAACTTATGTGCGCTTTTTTTTTTTTTTAAGAATTGGCAATTCCAGATTCTAGAGAATGATTTTTATTTATTTATCTTGTATTTATCTGAAGAGAGAGAAACAGGCAGAGAGGGAGACAGAGAAGGAGAGAATGGGCATGCTAGAGCCTCTAGCCACTGCAAACAAACTCCAGATGCATGCGCCCCCTTGTGCATCAGGCTGACGTGAGTCCTGGAGAATCAAACCGGGATTCTTTGGCCTTGCAGGCAAGTGCCTTAGCCGCTAAGCCATCTCTCCAGCCCCTAAGTGTGCTTTTTTTTTTTTGAGGTAGGGTCTCACCTTGGTCGAGGCTGACCTAGAATCGACTATGTAGTCTCAGGGTGGCCTTGAACTCATAGCAATCCTCCTACCTCTGCCTCCCGAGTGCTGGGATTAAAGGCGTGTGCCACCACGCCCGGCTCTAAGTGTGCTTTTTAAGGCTCATTTCAGATGCTACTTTTCTATAAAACTTTCCTTCAACTTCTTTTCTCTTTACTCAGAAACCAGCCTTTGTTAAGTTAATGTGGAGTTTGTCCCACCCCCTGGAGTGTTAACCTACCATCTCATACTCTTCTGGTGGCCCTGAACCATACTGATTTTTGTGTCACCTCCAACATATAAGTTTCCATGGTGCCCAATCAATAAATATATTAAATACACTAACCAAAGGTTTCCAGGTAGAGAGTGTGGCCCAGTACAGAGAGCTCAGTGTTTCAGTGAGCGTTCACTTACTTGCTCATTGCCACTCTTCAGTTACTGGCTTCTGCCTTTAGGGATTTTGTAGACATTAATATTCATATGTCTGGGGAAGGCTTTGTTAAATCGATATGTGCATTTTGATTGTGATTGCACTCCACAAACCTGCTATGCAAAACTTTTAAAGTCCAAATGCAATAAACCACGATTAGTGTTTTTTTTTTTAAATTCCTATAAGTGCATTTATTATTGTGGGTCTTAGTACAATCAAGAATACTTGGAAAAAATTTTAGAAAATGAATCTTTGTGTCATCTGAACATTGTGATACACGTCTGTAATCCTAGCACTGGGAAGGCTGGAGCAGAAGATGCTAGAATAAGAAGTCTCAAAAAAAGCAAATAAGGGCTGAGGAGATGACATATTGGTTAAGGCGCTTGCTGATGAACCCTAAGGACCCAGGACCCATGTAAGCCAGATACACAAGGTGTGGCATGCATCTGGAGATTCTTTGCAGTGGCTAGAGGCCATGGCATGCCATTTTCTCTCTCTTTCTTATTGCCTCTTTCTTGCTCTCTCAAATAAATAAATAAATATTTTAAAGAAAGCAGCTAAAAAAAAACAACCCACTTCAAGTACATGTAAATAATGACTAATGTGATAAATAAATATAAAAGTATATTTAAAGATAGATAATATAGAAATAAAATATGATCTATAGCACAAAACTGTATTCTTTTTTTAAATTTTTTTTTTTTGGTTTTTATTTATTTATTTGAGAGTGACAGACAGAGAGAGAAAGAGGCAGAGAGAGAGAGAGAGAGAGAGAGAGAGAGAGAGAATGGGCGCGCCAGAGCCTCCAGCCACTGCAAACGAACTCCAGATGCGCTCCCTTGTGCATCTGGCTAACGTGGGTCCTGGGGAATCGAGCCTCGAACCAGGGGTCCTTAGGCTTCACAGGCAAGCGCTTAACCACTAAGCCATCTCTCCAGCCCCGAAAACTGTGCATTCTTATGATCATTAGCATATACCTGAATGTAAGCCAGGCATGGTGGCACATGCCTTTAATCCCAGCACTGGGGAGGCAGAGGTAGGAGGATTGCCATGAGTTCGAGGCCACCCTGAGACTCCATAGTGAATTCCAGGTCAGCCTGGGCTAGAGTGAGACCCTACTTCAAAATACCAAAAAAAAAAAAAAAAAAAAACAACAAAAAAAACCATATACCTGAATGTATTAAATTTCAACATTTTTATTCTCAGTGTTTGCAGATAAATACTTAAAAAAAACTTTTTATTAACAATCTCCATATATATAGACAATGTACCTTGATCATAATACCTTTCCACCAGTACCCTCACTTTTTCTCTCCTGAATCCCCCTTTACTGAACGCCTTCTTTCCAACTACTCTCTCTTCTATTTTGATGTCATCATTTCCTCCTCCTATTATGTAGGTCAGGACATGCCTGCATGTCACGAATGTCACCACCACTTTCTGTTGGAAGACAGTATTGCAAAGTACTCCTCCTTTCTTTGGACTCTTACATTCTTTCATCCACTTCTTCCACAGTGGTCCCTGGGCTTGGAGGGTGTAATAGAAATGTCACACTTAGTGTTGAACACTGCACTGTCATTTTGAAGACCAATGACTTTGAACACAGGACACAGTAAAAGAAAGTATTGTGAACATCAGGCCATTTGAAATTTTATACATGTGGAAGATGGTTTTGAGTGACAACATGATTTTTAGTTTGTTTCTGCACTGCTGCCAACCCCTATGATAAAATTGAGCTCTCTGATTAGCATAAGGCTCTTAGAACTTCCCATTAGCCTTTTCTTATCATGTGTACATAGTAGACATTTTTAGTAACAAAACATAAACATCGGGCTGGAGAGATGGCTTAGCAGTTAAGGTGCTGGCCTACAAAGCCTAAGGACCAAGGTTCAATTCCCCAGGACACACATAAGCCAGATGCACAAGGTGGCGCATGTGTCTGGAGCTCGTTTGCAGTGGTTGGAGGCCCTGGCATTCCTATTTTCTCTCTTTTTGTATCTGTATCTTTCTTTCTCTCAAATAAATAAATAAGATATTTTTTAAATATGTTTAAAAAAATCATAAACAGCCATGATTTTCAAAGCTTAGTGGTTGTTTGAAGATGGAAGATAGGATCTTCATATTTACTGTGTATTAGGCTCTGGGATACTACCTCTGAAAGCCAGCCAACAGAACAGGCCACTTGCAGTTGCCTAGTAAAGTGGGAAAGAGACAGCCTGAAACCATAAATCCTGAAGCTACCAACAGGGAATGGACTATTATCTGTTACTGATTACACACATGTTCTGTATTCCTCAGATCTTTGCAAATCTGGGCATTGGTAGTTCACAAGGCTGTGAAGAGGATAGAATGTACCGCAGCCTTCCCTTGAATCGCTGAAATGTTAGTATTGGAAGGTTGGGGGCTGGTGATTATGGGAATATAAAACACAGTGGGTTGCCATCCCACATTTGTAAGCAGAGGACATAGTTTCTGTCCAGTGTCCACTTAAAATAGAGTTACTGCTTGATTTGCTCCCTGATGACAAGGCATGATATCTTGATTCTGGTGGTTTATAACTTTCCTGGTAATCACATGCTGGTAGGCTGCTTTGGTCCTCACTAGACTCTGCCTGCCCACAGCGTCCAGTCCTTCCATGGATCCTGCGGCACTGAGGTCCACATACTCCGTGCTGCCATCTCTTCCAGTGACAGCAAAGGAAGAAAGATTCTGATAAGGTATAAATAAAGAGCCCACCAATTTCTCTTAGGCTTTGTGTATATATGACTTAGCAGGGGAAAGTTCAAGACAATAAGAGTGCCTGTTAAATCAATCAGGAAATGGAGAGAAACTCATTTTGAATTCTAGCACCTAATCTGGTGTATTTGGGCATTCGAAAACACAAACTTACACCCACCGAGTCTACTAGGAATGACTCTCTAGTCCCACTTGAGTGCTCATACTGAGAAAACATAGTCTGCACATGGGAGCAGAAGGGTACCTCACATATCATTGCTTGTGGGTTTCTGCTTGTTTTTGTTTTTCTTCAGGGGTTAAGTTCGCTGTCTCTGGAAGGCAGATCCAGTGTGAGAGGAAACAATGCTATCTGCCTGTTCAGTAAGACCCCCCCCGCCACCCCCCCCACACTAGTTTCCAAAGGGCTGTTTTGCTGGCACCATGTGTGCTAACAAATTCTAAGAAATATTTGTGGATTTCTCAGGGAAGCCAAAGCACGCCCTTGGATTCCCATTCATTCTCAGAGGGGAAAAGAATGATTCATGCATTCATAAAGCAGAGACTAATTCAACCAGCAGAATTCTACCAAGCCTCTGGCCAGAGAGCTATTGGTCTCCTTTTCCTTTGCTCCCCCAACAAGAGGCTCTGCCTATAGCAAATAATATTGAGCAACAGAAAGTTCTTTTCCTTGTAGGCATGGACTAGGAGTAAATTTTCTTCCTTAAGAGGAAAAATAGGTTGCTGTATCAGAGAACATTTTGCCTATTCTACTGAAGATCAGACCATTGCTGATGACGAATTTATTTTAAACTCAAGACAAAAATCATTTTCTAGAAACAAAAGCATTCTCACTTTATTGTTTATTGTAAATGTTTTAGGGGAAAAAAAAACCCATGCAAACAGAAACATGTACCCCCCCCCCATGCTTCTAGCAATGCTTTTATTGAATTTCCTGCTCCTTTCTTATGTGAAACTTTATTAAGTTCTTTGCAGCTGTTTTTTTTTTTTACTTGAAATAATTAAAAAATATAAAGTTCTGAAATTAGTGAAGGAATTTGGAATGGAGTCTTCCCACATGTGTTTTTAGGGAATGAGTAGAAGAGAGACAGGCACACACAGTTTATTGTTTTCTTTTCAGAATGTGGCTCTGAGAATTTGTGCTCTGCCACAGAAGAGACACACACTAGAGGGCTGGAGAGCAGGTTGGGGGGAGGTGTGTGTGTGTGTGTGTGTGTGAGAGAGAGAGAGAGAGAGAGAGAGATTCACCCATTAGCAACACCAGCCCTGAGCAGGAGATAATTCTAAGAATACCAGCAGCTTTGCTAGATGTCTCCCTCTACTTTCCAGAAGTGCTGGCTAAGTCCCCGCACACCTTGGTTAGTCTACCTTTTTGCCCCATTCAACCCTATGTTGATTATTATACAATGTGTGAATGTATTGACAGATCACACAAGGCCCCAAATAGATGTATGATTATCATATGTCAATTTAAAAACAAATTTAAGGAACCAATTCTTCTCATAACCCTTTTCCTCACTATCTTATAATTGGATAGGAAAGGAAAGAGAAAGCAAGTCAACATTTATTTAACTTCCCTGATGTATAAGGTCTGGCTCTAGCTGAACTTCTGCACTACATTTCATCTAATGCATAAGATACACAGGGAAGAGGTATTCTAGTTTTATTCTGACCTTGTGTGTGTTGATTATTTAAAGTTCCATGACTTTAATTTTCAACAGCTGATCCTGACTGATTAATTCCTAAGTCTTTTTATTTCACGCCTGAACAATTCTGGAGAAAATGGAGTTACCAATTGTTAAAGGAGAAAATTTGGTACCAAAAGATGAGAGAGGTTAGGGCTGGAGAGATGGCTTAGCAATTCAGGCACTTGCCTGCAAAACCTATGGACACTGGTTTGGTTCCCCAGGACCCACATAAGTCCTGGATACATGCTTCTGGAGTTGGTTTGCAGTGATTGGAGGCCCTGGTGTGCCCATTCTTTCTATCTGTCCCTATCCCTCTCTCAAAATAAGTAAATAAATAAGTAAAATAGAAAAATGTAAAAAAAGGAAAGGTTAGCCAAACTGCCATCATTACTGCTACTTCTGATAGAATATGAATCAAATTATTGGTTGGACTAAAAATTAATTGAGTTATTCATGTAATTTTGGAACATAATATACATGACATGAATATATCAGTAAAGATAGTAAACACCATATCAATTGGTACTTCAGAAAATTCAATTTGATCATCAAGTCTTGTCAATCATGAAAGTGCTTGCAAAAGTTCTATGTGAACAAAGTAAAAAAAAAAACAAAAAAACATGAAATTCACAGCAAGATTTCTCCTTAAAGACAAAAGCAATCAAGCAAAGCTGTACAATACAACTTGCTAAGCCACAGGTCTTTAAATCCTTAAGAGAATTAAGTCTGTAAACAATAAGGATCCACTCAATATATAATTATTCCAGGAGAAAAATCATAATTCCAACCAAAGAATTAATCCTGTGTAGGAGGTTAATTTGACTTTTCTTACTACTTTTTTTTTTTTTTACAGACTGTTTCGTTTTTATTTGCCGTTTATTTTGAACAATTAAGCATTGGCTGAATTGATTAAAGCATAATCAAAATAGTATTTTGGCAGTCTGAATTTAAGGTATATACTAATATTATTTAAATTACATACCACACAGAGGAAATCAAGTATTGTCACTCTGATAGCTGCTTTTATTTTACAGCTACCCTTCCATGTTGACATTGAAAAGAAGTTTTAAAAAATTTCTTGCATAGGCTGGAGAGATGGCTTAGTGGTTAAGCACTTGCCTGTGAAGCCTAAGGACCCCTGGTTTGAGGCTCGATTCCCCAGGACCCACGTTAGCCAGATGCACAAGTGGGCGCATGCATCTGGAGTTCATTTGCAGTGGCTTGAAGGCCCTGGTGTGCCCATTTTCTCTCTCTCTCTCTCTCTCTCTCTCTCTCTCTCTGCCTCTTTCTCTCTGTCTGTTGCTCTCAAATAAGTAAAAATAAACAAATTTTTTTTTAAAAATAAAAAATAATTTGCATAATGCTAGGCATTGGCTCAGCACCTGAGGCATGCCATCCATGTCCTATACTGCTACTTCCCTAGTTAAGCTCATTTGTTTGTTTGTTAGTTTTTATTTATTTATTTTGCAAGCAGAGAGAGAGAGAGAGAGAGAGAGAGAGAGAGAGAGAGAAGAGAGAGACAGAGAGAATGGGCACGCCCGGGCCTCCAGCCACTGCAAACGAACTCCCGACACGTGCACCACTTTGTGCATCTGGCTTTACATGGATACTGGAGAATCAAACCTGGGTCCTTAGGCTTTGCAGACAAACACCTTAACTGCTGCGCCATCTCTCCATCCCCTGGGATCATTCGTTTTAAGGGGTGCTGTCAAAGTGTCGCTGTAGGAGAAGTTGGCTACTTTCAAGTCTGCTGCTTAGAATCCAGCCTAATTCCACTCAGTAGGCACACATCCAACACTAGCATCTCCATAGCATTTGGCAGGTTGCGAGAGGGAACTAAAAGGAAGGAGATGGAGTTAGATGCAGCCCAGGTCTCAAGAAATTCACTGACTTGTGACAGAGTTGATCTTGGTGTGCAAATGAATGTACTCAGAAACAAGTCCTCCCCACATCTCCAGGCAGTCATGCCTAGCTTACCTTCTGCCCCCCCCCCCCCCTCGCCTCTCCATCACGTTCTAATGGCTGCAGGTCTGAGTTTCGGTTCTGCTTGACTGATATGCTAATTTCTTCTGTGTCTTTAGGCTAACTATACTTACTGCGCATGCATCCCGCCTAAAGGTGCATGATAACACACCACACATTCATGCGTATGTGCTACGCGCACAAGCACACATACACTTCTACGGGCAGGAAAATTCCGTGAGTTAGTCCTTCCGAGGCTGGCGGGAGGGAAGCAGAGAGCACTGGTGCATTTACTAAGTAGAAATGCTCAGTTTCCACAACTTTACCTACAGCAAGTTATGCGCAGTATTTCAATGATTCTGTGATGGCAACCTTTAATTTTATGAATAGATAGATGTTTGGCATCTAAGTAGATGGAGCGAGTGTGCCTATTTTCATTTCTTATTACATTTTAAATTGTCTGTGCTTAGTGTCATGGTTACATGTCCTTATGATGTATAATTAAGTTCCGGCGTCTACTTTGGTGTTGTCAGCCTCTCCATGTGGACTGTAATAATACAGAGATAATGATGACATTTCTCTGACGCTGTTTTAGAGTCAGTTATTGAGCCACTTAACATCTTACTTGTTACACATCATGTAGTTTCATTTTATGAAATATGAAAGAGATGTCAACAGGATGCTGTAGGTGTCTTCTTGGGTTTTACTCTACAAGAACGACCCAAGTTCCTAATCTACTTGTGTTCATTGGCCATGACACATAGTCAAAGAAATGATGTTGCAGGGCTGGGAGATGGCTTAGGGGTTAAGGCACTTGCCTGTGAAGCCTAAGGGCCCAGGTTTGATTCCCCAGTACCCACGTAAACCAGATGCACAAGATGGCACGTGTCTGGAGTTCATTTGCAGTGGCTGGAGGCCTTTGTGTGCCCATTCTCTCTCTCTCTCAAATAAATAAATAAATAACTTACAAAAAATAAAAGAGGTTGCAGAAAAAGGGGAAAAATATTGACTGCATTAGCAATATACACAGTCACTCTGGGAACCAGATTTCTCCACTGGAGCCTTGTTAAGAAAAAAATATATATATATATACATACATACATACATACACTATATATATATATATGTGTGTTTGTGATATATATATATATCCAGAAGTAGAGATGAGATGCTATTGATTGATTGATAGGAAAAGATAGGATAAGGGGCAGATGTTGGAAGAACTGTACACATTTTTCCTTGAACATGTTGGATTTAAAACATGGGATATCTTGAAGATTATATCAAACAGAAAAGCAGAAATTTGGATCCCAGAGGACAAAACAGAGTTGAGCAAAAGTTCCAAGTGTTATCTCTGTAGTTAAAAGTTGGAGTGAATGTGGCAACTAGATGAGATGATGGAGAAAGAAGTGCTCATGGAGCTGAAGAAAAATTTCCAGAAAGGCTCACTTTCAGGGGTTTTAAGTAGGAAGGAATACAGGCTGGACTCATGTAAATGTGCTAGCAGTAGGCGTACAAAGTCCCTGATTCTGAGGGTGCATATCTGAAGAAAAGAAGGACAAAAAAAAAAAAAAAAAGAAAGGGAGGGAGGGAGGGAAGAAGAAAGGAAGGGAGGAAGGGAAGGAAAGGAGAGAGAGAGAGAGAGGGAGGAAGCCAGATACTAGAGAAGTAGACAGAAGTGAGATAAGAGATGAAAGGGTCCAAGGATTTGTTACTAGGGGATTTATTGTTACTACAATAGCAGTGCATGTGTGTGTGTGTTTTACAGGAGAAAAAACAGAGTATAATATATTATATTCAAGTGAGTGCATGAAAGAGCAAGTGGGCGGGCGGTATTACAGCGAGGAACCACAAGTAGCTCTTCCAGATGTGTGGCAGGGCAGGAAGGGAAGTGGAGAACCTCTAGCTGTTGATTGTTGTAGCATCAAAGAGATTATTCCAAATCAGCTTCCTGATTTAGAATGTGAGCTAACATTGACTTTCATATGTTTCCCAATGGTTAGTCCATTGTCTCAGCACTTATTAAAAGGTCAACATAGGGCTGGAGAAATGGCTTAGTGGTTAAGGCGCTTGCCTGCGAAGCCTAAGGACCCAAGTTCGATTCTCCAGGTCCCGTGTAAACCAGATGCACATGGTGGCGCATGCGTGTGGAGTTCAGTTGCAGTGGCTAGAGGCCCTGGTGTGCCCATTTTTTTTCTCTCTCTCTCTCCCATCCCTCTCTCTGTCTATGTTAAATAAATAAAAATTAATCTTAAAAAAGTCAATATATTCAAGTGATTTGATATATATCCTTTGGTACACATTAAAATCCTCCATGCACTTAATTCTTTTTCTGCAAACTTCATCTGCTAAGGTTTGTTTATTTATAAATCTGTGTCACCTAATGGTTCCCTCTCTCTCTCTAATAATACTGACTCTCCCTTTTTAAAAGAGTTTAACAGATGATTTTTCTCAATTTCTTTATCCATGTGACTTTTAAAATTAACTTGTTTAATCCCATGAGAAAATCTGTGGTGATTTTTATTGGGATCATGGTAAAAATAAGCTAGCTGAGGGAGGGTTGACATCTTTATGATGTCTTCCTATCCAAGAACAAGCTGTTGCTTTGCATTGTTAAATCTTTTTTTATGCTTCTCGGCAGTGTCCTTGAGCTTTGCACATAGAGATTGTCCTTGAGCTTTGCACATAGAGCTTTGCACATAGAGATTATGTCTGGCTATCTCATATAAATGTACATTCTGTGTTCTAGCTACCTTTCACAGTGCTGTAACAAAATACATGGCAAGAGATCATTAAAAAAGGAAAGTTTATTTCAGCTTACAGTTCAAGGTTACAGTCCATCGTGACCAAAAAGCGTGGTGGCGGCAGCATACTGCAGCTGACCACGTCACATCCAACGTTAGGAAGGAGAGAGGCGGGGTAGGGAGGAGAGAGCTCAGCTCGCTCTTTCCTTTTGATCTGGCCCAGGATCCTTTTCCATGAAACAGTGCAACTGATCTAATCAAGATAGATAACTCCTCATAGTCCAGAGGCTGGTTTTCTAGACGATTCTAGTTCCTACCAAATCTACAACCAGTATCAACCAATATTGATACAGTAGAACTGACACTGTGCACTATGTGGGTAGTCTATGACTGCCATAAATGAGAGCTTTAGCGTGTGTCTTAACTGGATATTCCCTGTGTTGGTAGACAACTAACTGAAGTTTGCATCTTAGTACTCGATATTCCACTTTACTAACTCTCTCATGTGCACAGTAGGTCTCGTGTTAATTCCCATGAGGTTTCCCAGTAGCCAATTATATGTGAACAAAAGGATTCTTTCACCTCTTCCTCCCTCTCCTAAAGCATATAAATATTTGAATTTTTAATTGCATTGAATAGCATATCTAATGTCATCAAAATTGTAGCAGTACTAAGCAACATTTCATTGTTCCTATATGCTCATGTAAGAAAAGTTTCTAGGCATTTCTGTTTTATCAAGCACTTATCTAAAGTGATGATCATTGTCCTATTATATCATAAATCATAAGAAAGTTGGGTATGAAATTTTTCTTGATGTAGTCTTTTTCGAACTTTTGTTATCAGTATTCCACACGTACTACAAAAATAGCGTGGGATTTTTCTTTCTTTTGTGATGTTCCGGACAGCATGAGTAGCATTGAGATGACCTGATCACTCAGCTTTAAAATATTGGTCGATTTCCCTTCTGAGACCATCTGGACCTGTCTGGTTAGTGGGGAACTCACTGGGAATGTTATTTTTCCTGTCAAGGTTGGTCTGACATCTCCTATTCCTTCTGAACTCAGTTTTCGTATATCAGATCTTCTGAGAAAGTTATAATTTCACCTGAAGTTTCAAATTCAATGCATTGAACTGGACACATGATTTTTAGTTCTGTTTTTAGTTTGTTGATCTTCCCACAAAGAGCTAGCTCAGGATTTGAAAATTAGTTTAATTTTATTTTGCTTAATAGCCTATTAAATTATACTTTTACCTTCATTAGGCCCTTCTGATTTCTTTTAAAAGTATTTTATTATTTATTTCTTTATTTTCAAGCAGAAAGAGAGAAGAAAAACAGGGTGGGGCACAGAGAGAGAGAGAGAGAAATGAACTCCAGATGCATGTGCCACTTTCTACATCTGGCTTTACGTAGGTACTGGGGACTTGAACCCCACTTGCTAGGCTTCGTAGGCAAGTGCCTTACCCACTGAGCCATCTTTCCAACCCAGCCCTTTTGATTTTTGTTGGTTAGCATTTTAATTATTCAGCTTTTGGTGTTGATATTTATGCTAATTTTTATATTATAATTTATTATAATATTATAATTATAATTTAAATATAATATAATTTAATATAATTAATATAATTAAATATATAATTAATATAATTTAAATATAATTATAATTATAATTTTTATATTATATTTCAGCTAGTACCTACGAGGAAATAATAAGCTAGTTATAATTCGTATGACTTCATTTCTTATCTCATTTTTATTATTTATTTTTGTGGAGGTAGAGCTTGTATTACATACCCTTTTCTGACATCTCAAAACTCATTTTCAAATGTTAATTGTGTCATTAAACACATTTAGTATTCACCCTCAGACTGGATGCTAATGGTTCTCTAATCTCCCCTGGCTGTTCAGAGCTTGGTTTTCACAGATTTTCCAGGAAATGAACATGAGAAAACACAGACAAACATACATACACACACACACACATACACACACACACACACACACACACACACACACACGAGAGAGAGAGACAGAGATAGAGAAAGAGAGAGAGATGCCCACGTTTATTTTTCAGTGCAGTTGATTGCGCTTAGAGCCTTGTGTGTGATAGGTCAGTCCTGTAATGGTGAACTGCATCTCTAGCCCTTAGAACGCATTTCTATTTAGTTTAGTATTATTGCTAATCATCTCTCTGTGTCTTTTATGCTGAAAAGTTTGGCTGCACACATTCTTTGGCTCACATTTTTCCTCAAGTGCTTGAAGTGATTACTCTATTTCTTTCTGATATAAATTGTTGCTGCCAAGACGTTGGATGGAAGTCTGACTTTCTTTTCTGGACTGATGATTTGGACTTTTAGTCCAAATATCCAAAAGGATTTATTTTAGTTTTCCTTAAACTTGAATAACAATTATTTTATTAAGATACATCTCCGTGTTTACCATGTTATGTCAGTTTTCTCTACAACGTGGTATGTTTTAAAAATGTGCAACAAAGCCGGACGTGGTGGCACACGCCTTTAATCCCAGCACTGGGGAGGCAGAGTTAGGAGGATCACCATGAGTTTGAGGCCACCCTGAGACTACATAGTGAATTCCAGGCCAGCCTGGGCTAGAGTGAAACCCTACCTTGACAAAACAAAAAACAAACAAACAAACAAAAAGTGCAATGAGCTCAGTCAAAGGTTTTGGTTATTTCCTCAGTGTTGTTAATTCATTCTGTAATACCTGGTGAATTCAAGAACTCAACCCACACTCATTTTACAAACAGCCAGCAAAGGATGCAGGCCAAAGATGGGCAAAACCAGTATCACCTGCCATCAGCAGGACTCTGATCCATCAGATGAAGCTTCTGAAGAGCCATTTTTGGCTGAATGTTTTGGAATTTGGAGAACAATAGGTGATTATATTACGTGTGTGTGTGTGTGTGTGAGAGAGAGAGAGAGAGAATTAAATTTTAGGCTACATGTTAAAATATCTATCTATCTATCTATCTATCTATCTATCTATCTATATATATATATATATATTACTGGAACAAAATACCCTACCAGAAGTTGTTTATGGTGGGAAAGGGTTTATTTATCTTACAGTAGTTTTGAGGTAAAATTTCAGCATGGTGGTAGCAGGCAGTGTCACATTAGCAGACAGGAAACAGAAAAGTGTAAGCCAGCCAAGCGAGGCAAGCAGGACCGGGGTATAATACCCCAAGCTACATTCTAACCACCCCCCCCCAACACACACTGCTGCAGCGACACACTTTCTCCAGCAAGGATCCACTCCCAGCTTTCCAGAAAACCACCGCCAAGTGGGGATTAACCACTCCATCATAAAACTGTTAGAACTATAATACATAAGACAATGTATTACTGCACAGACATAACAGTAGTGACTAAGGACATAGAAAAGGCAGGTCATACACCAGCCCATACATTTGGGAAGAGCTGACCAGTGTGAGGGTGAGGGATGACATTGCACTGGAAAGGAAGAATTACTCAGTACTAAGGAAACTGGTATTGACATAGGAAGAATAAACTGAATCCTCCTTCACGTCATGTGAAAAAAAAATAGTACTAGATGAAGAATTTGAAAGCTAAAATTTAAAAAAATTATAGGAAATTATGTATTTTGGGACTGGAAATTATATCTTAAACAAGGTATAAAAAATTCTAACCACAAAGAAATATTGATAAAGTAAACTTCTTTAAAATAACAACTTTCCTGAAAGCAGTAAGAAGAAAACAGGCTACTACAAAATAGGTGTCTATTTTACTATGCTTTCTAAAGCCTGCATTATCAAAATTCTTTTGTGTGGATCAAAGATTTCACTAGACTATAGGAAGGGAAGAGATAGCAACCCGCGTGAGCTAAGGACTTTCCCTTTACATCTGTCCCCAACCAAGTCAGGAACCTGCCTCACTTTTAAGTTTTCTGAGACATGAAATGGAAATACTTGTGGAGGGCCCTCACAGATGCATTTAGAGATTGTATGCTCAGGAAAATGGAATTGAAATGTTCCGTAAGAGTCATGGGCCCAATCCTTGAAATGGATGTCTGTCGTGTTTTCTATAGCATGTAATTACAACACAATATAAGTCTGGAAAGCATTTCGATAAAGTGTGGGTGGAAGAGAAGTAGGCTGTTTCAAGGATTTCATTAGCTTTCTGCAGACTGGGGCTCTCCAGCCCATTGGGAGGAGTCCTGTTTATTTTGCTTCAGAATCCATTTTAACCATCTTTGAGGTCTAGGGGTTCACTAAGCACCTGAAGTCCTTGGGACTACTCAGAGCCGAGGAAGAAAAGATAACAGTGCTTTTCTAAAAAGCCTAGGGATGGGCTCAAGTTTTGTTTACTGGTTGTTTGCACGATGAGACAGAGTATTGCCAATCACTAATGAGATTGGGGTGGGGGGATTATACTTAGCTTTTGTTTCTTACAAAGCTTCTGGAAAATTATAGCAATGACATTGGCTAACCTTAGTGTCCTTTGACTAGACTAAAGATAGACAATTTCTATATATTCTGTGGCCAGAAGCTTTGCAAACATTTCATAAGGGGAGCATGGAGCGTGGAGGAAGGGGAGAAGAAAGGAAGAGAGATATGGAGGGTGTGGAGATGGAGAAAGTAAGACAAGACAGATGAGGGAGGAAGAAAACGAGGGAGGGAGAGAACCAACAAAACAAAAACAATCGCATTGCTATTCATAGTAATGATAATTGACAAAATGATTGCATCCATAGAGGATATCACTATCATCTCTTGTTTCTTTCTGGAAAATCCCAGTACACATGACTGCAAAGATACAACATCCCTCTTGTAGTTGGAACAGAAAGGCTTCAATTGGCGTTTAAGGTCACAGACGTGCTGGCAAGCCTTTCTGCTAATGAGGCTCAGTGGATTTTTCGTAGTATCCATTGCACATGCTGTTAATGTGAGCCAGCACCCTCCTCTTATTCTACCTTGTTTAAGAAAGTCTTAGCACCAACCCTTCTGAAAGTGATAAATATTCAGTGATGACAATTTAACCATATAAGTGATAGTTGTGGCTTCAAATGTTCTATCTCCTGAGTCCCTCGTGTGTCCGTGAGCATGCCTTTGAGGACATTAACACAGACATGACAGAACCCATCATCTGCTGAAAATGAGGTTTACAGTAGTCAAGTTGCTTGATCACAGGGGTAGAATGTGACAGAACTCATGGCTTTAATTTCAGTGCTTTTTAACACTGTTTTTATTCACAATCATTGTTTATTAACAATGTCAGTGTTATACTAGGCGTAATGTAAATAGAGAAAAAAACAACATAGTGCTCTCTACTAACACCATATAATCTACGGAGGGCAGTTGTATAAACACATACATCTACAGAATCACTGGGTCCTTGTAGGATCGGAAAAGCAATCAAGACCGAGTTCCGCACTTTTCATGTTGGGTCTGTGGGAACTTCACTGAGGCAGGTAAGAGGTGGCCTTGGAGAAAGCAGGAGGGTTTGAGTCTGTGGGGAATTTTCTCAGTTTTTTTTTTTTTTTTAAGACAGAGGTACTTCATTTTCTATTGTATGACTGGTGTTTTGTGTGATTGATGAATATCTCACTTCTAAGGATGGGTTAAAAGTCACTGGACTGATGAGCCTCCTTATCTGAAGACAAATGGGTAAGAGGCCCTCTCGAGGTAGCACGGCCAGTTATGGACAGAGAAGAGCCACGATCTCAGACCTACTCCTTCCTAGTAATGTATTCTTTACCAGTTACCCATTACTGCTATTACACATTGCTGCTTGATGCAGGATTACTGCCTTGTTCAGGTTTTAGCACACCCAAAAGAAACATTCAAGATTTTCTTCTAGGGCTGGAGAGATGGCTCAGAGGGTAGACGTACTTGCCCACAAAGCCTGATGGCTCAGGTTGGAATCCTCAGTACCCATGCAAAGCCAGACGCACAAAGTGGCTCATGCATCTAGAGTTCATGTGCAGTGGAAAGCAGCCTTGGTGTACTCATTTTCTCTCTTTCTCTTTTCATCTCTCTCTCTCCTCTCCCTTCCTCCCTTCCTCTCTGTCTCTCCCCTTTCTCTCCTTGAAAACAATAAATAATAAATATTTTAAAAATATACTTCCAAATTAGGAACTCCATGCCAGTTTCCAATACGAAATTGCCATTGAACTTAGTTGATATGTCACTACTTTCTCAGCCCCTCAGGAAACAAGACACTAGCCCTTCTTCAAATAAGGGTATTTTTATCTGTATTTGAGAAATATAAAATGAAATTATAAATTAAAGATATGATGGAGCATGCCTCTAAGTTTGGTCCTTGAGAGTCTGAGGCAGGAGGATGACAGGTTCAGGACCAGCCTGGACTACATAGTAAGATCCTGTCTCAAAAAGCCAAAATCAGGCTGGAGAGATAGTTTAGTGGTTAAGGCATTTGCCTGAAAAGCCAAAGGACCCAGCTTTGATTCCCTAGAACCCACATAAACCAGATGCACAAGGTGGCTTATGTGTCTGGAGTTAATTTGCAGTGGCTGGAGGCTCTGACTCACCCATTTTCTCCCTCTCTGTCTTTCTTTCTCTCCCTCTCAAGTAAATAATAAACAAAAATTTTAAAAAAGCAAAAACAAAAATGAAATAAAAAAGGGAAACAGCACAGCATACAACACATTAGAAAGCACGTGATGAACTTAAGCAAAGATTGTTCACAGTAAAAGAAGGAAAACACAAAGAATAAAAAGGTGATGTAGAAAACAGATGTGTGCAACTCTGATGTCCACCCTCTTGCTTTTGGCTCTTCCTGGTCTTCCTTGTGACCTGGCTTGCTGGAAGCCTCTTTCTCTCATAATGACTGCAGATCCAGTTTTAACATGCCGTCTAAAGGACGGACGGTGTTCAGGCCACTTCTAATTATAATATTTTCATTTCACATGTCTTAATGTTTGACACACGGTGCTTTCACTCGATGGCTTTCAAAGCTAGAATGCTTTTCTCTAGCCTTAAAACCAACCATTAAAAGAACTACTTACTTATCCTAATGCAAAAACACTTAGATTTTCCCTTTGTAAAAATGGAGCCTCGGAGAACCTCGAAACATCGTGTCCCTCAGGCCTCAGCGTGAATGTCACCTGTGTGAGCACAGCGTAGCTGAAACCCTCCCGCCAACTTGTCTGCTTTTCCCTGCTTCGTTTTCAGCCATTAGAGATGATCTTGTTTTCAATTCCACGTCTATTACCTGTCTATACCAGTTCACTGGATGCTCCAGGAAAGCCAGGAACGTGTCAGACTAGAGGAGTGCATAGGACCATGGAAGAGCTTGGGTACAACTAAGTAAGTCAGTGGCCCATCAAAGCCTCACAGTCTCCGTACTAGAAAAGTGTCACTTATCTAAAGGATAGTGGTCTAGTTAAGGTTCTATTCAAAAGGAAGAGGGGAGGAAAGGCATAGGTTTTCTTCAGGCATTTTGATGGCTATGTTTAATCAATCTTAATGAACAGTTGGCGAAATGCTTTTCTTTTGTCTGCACATAGCACATGCAGTGTGGGGGTGTGTGGTACGTGCATGTGTGTATGTGCTGATGTGCCACCCTGTGCTCTTGCCCGTGGTGCCCTGTGGGCTTCCTCTGTGGCAACTAGAGGAGAGTGCAAGGCAAGACTGCCTGCATCGTTCAAAACTGAACTCAGTGCATCACAGATTATGTTGTGATCGTCATTGAATGAATCAATGGCTGAATGGGTAAAGTTGATCCTCGTGTCCCTCAGGTCTACCTCACATTTTGGCACATATAACAGGCTTCTAAAAGAATTCTCAAATTAAAATTAATTTAATGAACAAGCAAAGTACTTAGTCATTTTTTTTTTTGAGAAAGTGCAGTTGGTTTATCGAAACCAGAAATGATACTTTCACATATCTTCATTCCTTCCTTCATTCATTCCTTCATTCTTCTTCTTTCTAGTTGACTGACTCAGCTCAACTGGGGCCAGTGGAAAGAATCTAACTACTCTGTAGAATTCAGTAACCTCCCAACAAAAGGTGAATGACGGAAGCCTGGTCCATACTTGAAGTGGGTATCTTCAAAGATTAGAACTAACACTCACTTTTTAAGCTAGATTTTTGAGTACCCACAACCATTAGGGAATTTTCCTCTGGAGGTTTACTTTAGCTCTTAAAGTATATAAACTGAACAAGCAAACTCAAGTGTGTCATTATCTACAGAAGTGCAGGATGCCATCTCCCTTTGGCAAACCATTCAAACGCAGAAGTGTGTTTTACACGTTATGATAACCAACTCCAACATCCTTTATTTGCCACTTTAGCACCCAAAAATATGAGACAAGAGTGCACGTTGAAACTCATTCTGTTTATTAGACAGTATCTCTTGGTTTGAGAACTCTTTTGACTATCAGCTCCCCCCTGATGTGAGGAGAATAAAGAGGAAAGACTTCCATAGCACTTTCCTCCTTCTGTATGATGGGTAGCTTAATAAAAGTAATTGAACATTTTATGAGTAAGTATTGGAAACTCAAATGGAGACAGAGCTCTCAGGCAGGTCAATCTAACATTTCCTGTGTGATGACTATGATAACTTTTTTGCACCAGTGTGGACACATTGAGAATCTGGATGAGTCACAAGAAATCACTTTTCTGTCCTCCCTGACCAGGGTTTGCGGCAGAATCACACTGATTCCACCAAGGCTGGGGGTCACATGCTTGGAGATACACTGCACAGCAAAGAGGAGGGAATGAGGATCCTTCTGGCTTTGTGACAGGATGTAATTTGGAGGCCTGGGGTCGGACCTGTATCTGGGAGGAATTAGATTGAAATGAGAGGTGTGTGAGTCAGTGGATTATCTGGTAGCACATATATTTAGGTAATAATATGTTTGTGTTCCTTGGTAGGTCAAGTCTAAGGGAATGTTCTTTCATCCTGAATGGGAAAATACCCACCAATAGCACTCCCTGATAAAAATACATATTATTTTTATTTTCAATGACATGGATTTCCTTAAAGTAAAAAAGACATCATTGGGGAGATTTTTTTTTTTTTGTACCATTTTACTAGAAACCTAGTCACTGGGCATCTGTGCTGATTAACTTTGTATATAACAAAACTAACAACAAACAAATAAAAAAGACACAAAGCTAACTATGGACATAAGCCAAGAGAAGGAGAATACTGCAATCTTCCTTCCTACAGCCATGCTTCCCAGCTCCCTTTAGCAAGGTCTGCCAGAGCAGAAGGCACCATCTTCGAAGTATGCGTCTCCATGATGTGAGCTGATTAGGCCTTGCATTTATTCCTTCAACTCTCCTCTGAGAGGAGAGCACAGGCTCTCTGTCTCATAGCAACTTATCTCAAGGTAATGGGTCAAGAGTCATCTCCACTTGAAATCCAATCCTAAATGAATCCTACACTATGGTTATCTCCATCTTCTCATAATAGCTCCAAGAAGATGATCCTCTCTGGTTATTTTCTTTACTTCTAATTTTTCTTCTCTGGTTTGTTTTTATTTTATTCCATTTCCTTTCATTTTCTACCCAAACACCACTCTCTTTAAGGGGAATGATAATGTTTTTGCTAGTTCTTGTGATATTTTTTATTTCATCTGCCTTGACATATACCTGACGGCGTCCTTGTTAGAGGGCATCAACATCTGAGCACAGAGTTTAGCCCAAAGCTGTTAGGCTGATGTGTGGACAGGGTTCTGGGGAGACAAGCTCCCCTTCTAGAGTGATCGTCAAGCTCATCCCTGCACTTTTCAAGTCGTTGCTTTTGTTTAGCAGTCTTCGGGAGCAGGAGGCCACAAAGTTGGGGGTGTTTGTAGAATCAGGAGCAAGTAGTGAACTTGGGATATATTTTTTCAAAGAAGCTCATGTTTTTGCCGATTTAGAATCAGTCATTTAATACTAGGTCTTGTTATCATGATGGGGACCTGGGTGTCGGGTTCTAAAGGATCTACCTTTCAGTTGTTTGGTTTCTCTCCTGCTTTAAGAGACACTATCCTTGTGGTCCAACCACCAGCCAGCACCAGCAGTATCTTAAATGAGAAGCCTCCTCTCCAGGACTGCAAGCTCTAAAGCCTCCCTACTTGATTTCTGACATAGAATTGCTTATTTTTAAAATTTATTTATTTTTTATTTCACAGAGATACAGAAATAGGTAGGTAGAGAGAGAAAAGAGAGAGAGAGAAAGAGAGAGAGAGAGAGAATGGGCACACCAGGGTTCCAGTCACTGCAAATGAACTCCAGATGCGTGCGCCCCTTGTGAATCTGGCTTATGTGGGTCCTGGGAAATTGAACCTAGGTCCTTTAGCTTTGGGCAAGTGCCTTAACCACTAAGCAATCCCTCCAGCCCAGGATTGCTTATTTTTTTAAAAAAAATTATTTATTTATTTGAGAGGGAGAGAGATACAGAAATAGGCAGGTAGAGAGAGAGAGAATGAGTGGGCATACCAGGGCCTCCAGCCACTGCAAATGAACTCCAGATGTGTGTGTCCCCTTGTGCATCTGGTTTACGTGGGTCCTGAGGAGTCGAACCTGGGTCCTTTGGCTTTGCAGGCAAGCTCCTTAACCACTAAGCCATCTCTCCAGCCTCAGGATTGATTATTTTTGATAGATGGTTTTCTTACTGCATTTTCCTTTCACTCTATTCTAAGCCTAATTATCAGTCACTGCAAAATTGCCTTCCCGAATCACAGCCTTCAACTTCTCATGTTTGAAGGGTCTTCTACCTTGGGCCACATCTACTCTCTACTTACTTTGTTCTCATTTCCAGGGTACTTAGGGTTGCTAGAAAAGCTAACCCACCATTTTCATCTGTCCAGTAAAGTCTTTTTTATCTTCCTTTGTTTCCCTAAACTGTCGACAGACACACTTCTCTTGACCTTGAGAGGTCCCTCTTCCCTGGTCCTTTCCTGTCTCCTGTACGTCTCGTAGGCTGTGCTCTCAAAACGATGTCTCCCGTCTCCCTCTCTGCTCTCCACACATTCCACCGGAAGGTCCCAAAGCTAAATCTGCAAATGTGAACATTCCTTTCAGCTCCAGGTCCTCACTCCCTAATGCCTCTTCCCTGTTTCTCGTGATTTCTATCTAATGAAATACCCTCCATACCATTAGTACAGCTTGATTTATATTCCTGTATTTTTAGCAGACTTATTCATCCTCTAAATAGGTTGTAAGCTCCTTCAAAGACAAACACATTCCTGTATACGCATATATTCATATGAACTATTAGATAAAAAAAAATCAGCACTCAATAAGTTGGTTAAAAGTACAATGATTTACAACAGGGCTGGGCAAAGTATGGTTCACAGGATGAATTTACCCTGCGGCTTTCTTGTGTTTTTTTTTTTTTAATAAATAAAGTTTTATTGGAAGACAGGTATTGGTTACATGCTGTTTATGGCTGCTTTGGTAATAAAGCATAAGAGTTATGTAGATGCAACAAAGTCTAAGTCACAAAGCCATGCCATGGGGGAAAAGAATAGAGCTCAAGGAGGAGGTGAGAAGAGTTTGGTAGACTGTCTTATCTGAGACTTATGAGAAGATGCCCAAGGTTGGGAAGAGAATGAGGTAAGGGAGGGGAGTTAATCCTAGCAGACGGAACAAACAGCATTCAGAAATGCCTGCATTTGTTCAGAAGCTCTGCACAGCACAAACTAGAAGGGAGGCTGTAAGAAAGGGGCTTGAAGAGATTAGGCAAGAGCTAGAAATTATGGGCATTGTCAAAGGACTGGAGCCTGATCCAATCTCAGGGACCCACAGCTTTGACAGAGGCATCCCATATGGTGAAGTCTAGTCTTCTCATTTTATTTGCAAATAATACCACTTCCATTTAGCAAAAAAGGTTAAAATGAAACTATTTCTATCATCAGTCTTTCAGATTTTCTGATATTATGTCATTGCTTCTTTTACTCTGGAGTTAGACATAAGTATTTTTTTCTTTTATAAAACCTATTTATTGACAATTTTATTCGATGTATGAAATGCATTTTGATCATAATACCCTCCCATTGTGTTATTTTACACCCTGTCACACTTTCACTAATCCCTTCTTCTTTTCAAATAGCCCCTCTTTAACTTTGATTTTTTTTTTTTTGTATTTTTATGAGAGAGAGAGAGTGAAAGAGGGAGACAGAGAGAAAGGGAGAATTAGTTAATTGAACTCCAGACATGTGCACCCTCTTTTGCGCATGTGCAACTTTGTGTGCTTGTGTCACCTTGCGCGTCTGGCTTGTGGGACATGGAGAGTCGAACGTGGGTCCTTAGGCTTTGCAGGCAAGTGCCTTAACTGCTGAGCCATCTCTCCAGCCCTCTTTTTATTCTTTATTTTTCCCTCCTCCACAACCCATGCATTTCTTCAGTAGTCGCTGCCAACTGCAAAATGAAGTTGTATAATCAAAGATGAGAGCTGCACAAATTTATGAACCTAAGCATAAAATATTTATGTGACATTTTGGTGGGCACAACATATCCATTTAGCCAAACAACAGTAGTAGTTTCCCTCCTAGGGTTTTTGACTGCCTCAGTGATCGGCACTTGATTCATTTTTTTTTTTTTTTCGGTACCAGGCATGAATTTCCTCCCATACAGCAGGCCTCAAATCCATTCACAGAAGGGTTGGTTACCCTCACAGCAGGTATACCACTATTTCACCAGTAAGCACACCTTGCCTGGCTGGTCCGTTATGTAACACAGGATCCATCTCTCCTCCTCTGTTTTCTTTCCTCTCTTTTCCCCCTTCTTCCCCTAGTTATCTCTTTTGAGTTCTCCCCCTTTTCCTTTGACCTTGGTTACCTAGATATCCAGGTTTCTCTTAACTAGTCTCCTCTTGTCAGCCTCCACTCCACCCATGCCAAAGATGTCCTTCTCTCCCTCTCTCCTCCTCCTTCCCCATGAGCTCACTCCCTTCCCCGTGTCACATCTCTTTCAGCTACCTCCAAAGTTTCTACTTTCAGATTTTTTTTTTTAAGTTCTTTTAAGGGCTGTGTGTATTGACATAATCTTCCTGCAAGTTATTTTGGCTACACATAGAAAACTGCTAAATGTTTATACTCTTTGAATTTGATATTATATGTGTGAGGAATATTTCTCCCACATACTTTCCAAACACAGAAAATATGCATTTAAGTATAATTACGTGCTGTTTGTGGTTATCAAAATTGGAAATAATATAAACACCTATCAAAAGAGAACTCTTGGAGCTGGAGAGATGGCTTAGTGGTTAAGGCATTTGCCTGCAAAGCCAAAGGACCCTGGTTCCACTCTCCAGGACCCACGTAAGCCAGATGCACAAGGGGCCACATGCATCTGGAGTTCGTGTGCAGTGGCTGGAGACCCTGGTGCGCCCATTGTCTCCCTCTCTCTGCTTCTTTTTCACTCTCTCAAATAAATAAATGAGTAAATAAAATATATTTTTTAAAAAGCGAAACTCTTGAGGAAATATGAACATAGGGAACTGGAAACCCATTCCAGTGAGGTATATGGGAAGATGCTCTATGAAAATGGAAGTTAGTCTAGGCTGCTGTGCTCATCCCTGCCCTCTCTCCCAAGTTCCAGACCTACATGTCCTGTTTTCTGTTTGCCATTTCTACTTAGATGGTCCTTCGAGAGCTTAAACTCAATTAATATTTAAGAGAAGTTGTTTTCTTCCACTGAGAAGTGGCAGACCCTCTGATCTCCCTCTTCCAATTTCCCTGGTTTTTAAATCATCTTTCCATTTATTCCAGCATATAAGTTTCAGTGATGTCTTTAAATCCATCTTCATTTGACCAGTGCTGTGTATCACTTACCTATGTCTGTCTTTCCTTCAGGAAAGATGCTCAGAATAATTCTGTTTCTTCCTCATCCTCTTCTTCCTCCTTCTCCCCCCCCTCCCCTTGCTCTCCACTGCCCTCACAGCTGAGGTGCCTTTCTCATCACTGCGGTCTCTTCTAGACTCTACTGCTGTCTCCGTCACTCCTCGCTGCACACTGATGCCAAATGAATTAGGCCAAGATATGTATGCTACTTGATCTTGCCTTTGCTGGATAAGCTTGTAGCGTTCTTTCTTCACATCATCTTGCAAGCGTCTTAGGCCCGCTTCATACTCTCCTTAAGCTCTCTCAGTGTGTTGGCTTACAAATTCCAAACTTTTCCAGCTGGATGCCTTACTACTCTGTGAATACAGCTCTCCCCTCACCCCAGTCTTGGCCTTTGCGGTTAACATTTGATTGCGTATATCAATCTATGTATCTATCTAAATATCTATTATTTATTTATTTATTTTTATTTATTTATTATTTATTTATTTATTTTTATTGCGTATATCTATCTATGTATCTATCTAAATACACTTATATGTATAGATAGAGAGAATTTTATACATATATTAATGTATTTGCCCCCTTATGCCACCTCTTTTTTTTTTTAGTTTTTTAGTTTTTCTGCTTTTTTGAGGTAGGGTCTCACTCTAGCCCAGGCTGACCTGGAATTCATTATGTAGTCTCAGGCTGGTCTCAAACTCCTGTCTTTGCCTCCAGAGTGCCGGGATTAAGTTGTGAGTTATTATGCCTGGCTACACCACATCTTTTAAAACGCTTTTAAGAAACATTCCTTCTTTGCAGCTCGTCCTCCTCCCACCTTTTTGTTGTTGTTGTTGTTGTTGTTTGTTTGTTTCTGTGACGCACTCTGTTCAGTCAGTGTTGATTGCATGGACATTGGATGCTGAATGTCCTTCCTCCTCACTCAGTCACCCTCTAAGACCCAAATCAAAGGCTACCCACTCAGTTATGCTTTTACTATTTATGCTAGATGGAAGAGATTTCAGTCTGTAAGGCCAAGTGTGATGGAAATGCATTTCTCACACCTCTGTGGTCATTCAGAAGTCGTGTCTGCAGAGATAAGTACATCTTGGCATCCTTGTGCTTTTGTGTTTGTATGTTTGGAGCAAGTTGAGACAAGGAGGAATCAGAAGTTCTTAACACTTTGCTTACTGTAGTGCAGTAACTATTGATTTTCTTTCATTATTCAGGTTACTGTCCAATGTAGGCAATGTAGGTGACCTCATGAGAGACCCAGAATTCTTGAAGACTCTAGATCTGCCCTCTATAAAATCCTTGAGATATTCAAAATTCAAGGGCTAAGTGGAGAAAGGGCACAGGAAATGCACGTGAGCTTCTTACAGAAGCAATGCCAACAATATCTGCTTACTGTCCGTTGGCCAGAGAGCCAGTGTTGACTGTGCAGCCTTCAGTCCGACTATTTCTGGCCACTTCTCCAGCTCTGTGTCTGCCTTCCAAGTGAATACAGAGAAGGTATTTTACAGGGTTGTAGCAATTCTCCCTTCCTTGCCATGCCATCTATTTCCTTATGGATTGGCCTAGAAGAAGCAAGCATTCCACTTTCAGGACCAATTTCTTCATCATTCTACAGTGATTTTTTTTCTAGTTCAACTTATATCCCAATATGGATGGTTCTATCTATGTGTCCATTCAGAAGCAGAGTGATTGGTTCAAGGTCACACAGTTATAAGCACTATCACCAAGATTTGAGTCCAGATAGCTGGACTCCAATATCTAAACCACTTGAATATATAAATATTTGTGGAATTAGCATATTTCTGAGCATGTGCCAAAAGATTCTGTAGTGCAGGAAACACCAAAGATTTTTAAACAATATTTATTTATTAATTTACAAGGAGAGACAGAGAAGAGAGAGACAGAGAGAATGGGCATACCAGGGCCTCCAGCTAGTGCAAATGAACTCCAGACTCATGTGCCAACTTGTACAGATGGCTTTATGTGAGTACTAGGGAATCAAACTGGGGTCCTTAGTCTTTGTAGGCAAGCACCTTAACCGCTGATCCATCTCTCCATCCCCCAAAAGTGCTTAAATATAATTAATCTCACCTGTATGGATTCTGAATAGCATCTTGATCTGTAATTTTTCTAACCATATTGTACATTTTCTCGGTACAATTAAATAAACTTCTTTATGTTCATCTTGTGGGTCTTTTCAGTTTTCATTGATCAGTTTATACAAAGAGAGGCTAATGGGTAACTTTATGCTCTGCAAGGTAAGATGTTTTGGGAAAAAAAAACCAACTGCAGGTTTGATCATTAGTATTGTTTATTTACCATGGGAAGGAAAAAGTACTTCAAGGCTTCTCAAAACACAGGCTTTGATTTTTGTGGAGGAAAAACTTCTAAGATACATCATGAGCAAATGCTCTCTCAAGTTCTGCTCCTCCCCCTTGACATAAGTGCATATGGGCTGCATTTCCTGATGAAGGTGGGTTCCAGGTTGCTCTGAAAAACACGCTGATATACTAGGTCCAGGAGGTTGCAGGCCGTCACCTCTCACAGTGGGAATCACAGGCTGGTCTGCTTTTAAACTACTTCTTCTGATCTTCAGTGGACATTGTGCTTCCTTTAAAAATAACCTCTTGTATTTTTCTTTATTCCCGTACCCCTTGTGTTCCTCAGCCTGGGGAACATTACATGGACTTAGACTAATCTCTTTTGATAGTAATAGCATCACTCTTTGGTTCTTAGTAATTCCCCTGATGCTGTGAATGCATTCATTTTCTTGAAAACAATTAAATGGTATATGACCTGAACTGCTCTTTGAAGTTAGTATAGAACATTTTCCAGGTCTTTAAGAAGCCCTTCCCACAATGTGTAAGAATTTTAGCCACTACTGAGGGATTCCCTTGCTTCAGGTAGGTGACAAGGGTCTACCTTCAAAGTCCAAAGAATTTTGTGGTAGAAATTAGGTTTACATAACAAGCGCTCACTTGCTCACATAAGAAACCTTTTATTTTAATGCTATTAATGAAAGTTCCACAGATGCCATATAATCACCTAGTCATTGGAATTCAGCCAACATTTCTATGATTGATTAAAAAAACATAACTAAGTCCATCCAAATGCATCACTTTGATTTACTATACAAATTGTTGGTTGGCTGTAGTGTTTTTATGTGAACTGAGCTGCTCTCATTGTAAAGAGGACATCCCATGGAGACATCAGCATAGACTTCTCCTATCGAGGCTCTTGCAGAATTTGTTTAGTAAATTGCCACTTCATTGCATGGATTATCTGTCCCCCAGGAGTCCTCAATGTTCCGGCTCACACCTCCAAAACATAGAACACATATGTTCTCATAGCAGGAAATTCCAGAGTCTTCCCATCATGTCTCTGTGATTAATGGGTGCTGGGTGACCCTTCCACATCTCCTAAAGGAGAGAGATGGGGGAGGCTCTGAGCTGAATCGAGAAAATACAGCATCGGTGAGGGACCATCAATAGCTTCTCACAGGTGCTGGAGAGCAAGGATTGTACATCTCCAGGTGGTGGTTACTGATCAGGACAACAGGATTCCCAGTAGGCAGAGGCTGGAAGAGGACGGACCAGCCCCTTTCTCATGGGAAGATGTGGGAGACTGCTTACAGGGGAGAATTGCTAAGAAGCTTCTACTTTCTTGGTTTCTGAGCTGAACTTTTGCTCACAGCAGGTGAGCACGAGCTCCCTCCCACACCCAGACTTCCTCCCCTGCTGCTGTGCAGTCTGTTAAGTAAACAGAGACTTTGTACTGAGAAAGGAACATTTCTCTATTTTCGCTCTGAGCTGTTAAATTTAAAGCTTCATCCTCCAAACATTTTCCCTGATCCTTGCTTTTTTTTCCCCTCACTAGAAAGATGTACTACTTTATAAACATGCAACTACATAACAAGAAAAATCCACTTCTAGTATGTCGTCTCCAGTTAAGAGCAACAGTTTTGGGGATGACCATTATTCTCACTTATATACTGGACATTATAGCTTTATGGTTTCCCCTCTGATTGCACAGAACTTCTGAAAATTCAGGTTTTTAGTCAAAGCAAATGCATACAATACTTATTTCCCGATACTCATGTTATATGGCCAACTGCTCTCTTGAAAATGTTTATTTCTATTATCCATATATCTATAGCTGATTCATAAATGTTGTCTCTGATGTGTGAACACTTTATTCTGAGCAAGTCACATGAAAACTCAATAAAGTTTGTTCTCAGAATACTATGACCACATTTTCAATACTGACATGGGCTGCATTTGGAAACATTGCTATTATTTGTAGAGGCTATGTGTATATTTTAGGGATAATGTATCCATTTCATCATATCTTTGTTTTTCCCCCATCTTTCTTAACAATATCCATAGATCTCTTTCTTGTCTTTCTCTAATATCTAGCCCAAGGACTGGTAGTCAATAGTCCCTTGGTAAATCCTGTTGAATGAATTAAAGTAGGGCAAGGCACGAAAAGTGAAAAAAAGATCCTTCTTTGGGGAATCTTTCTTTTGGTTGGTACATGGTGTGGTTTGACTTAGCACTCTTAAATCTTAATTCTCTCACTCAGAAAATGGGGGTGGGAATAACAGTAATACTAAACTTGTTGGGAGCAAATGAGCGTGTTGAAAGTATCTAGCATATTGAGATCACTGTAGAACAAAAGATGGCTTTATTCAATAAGTGGTGTTAAGAAAACTAACTTGCTCCCTGCAAAAAAATATTGAGCTGAATTCTTATCTTACCTGTTGCACAAAAGTCATTTCAAATGACGGTTGTATAACTCTGTGGATATATGAAAATTTAGTGAATTAAGTTCCTTCGACAAGTGAATTGTTTTGTGTGTAGTTACATCAATAAAGTTATTTCAAAAAATAAGCACATCTCAGATTATCAAAGATTGAGACAGAAAAACAGGCAACTTTACTAGAAAGAAGCATAAAATGTGTTCCTATGCTATTGGAATGTCATATGGCCTTCTCAAGCAAGACATATTGTTCTAGAGTTACAAATAAAAAGTTTGATAAGCTTGATCCTGCAATAGCTAAATACTTTGTAGAAGAAAATACCAGGAATACAAATCAAAGGGAAAATATAACAAATGTGAAAAAAACACAGGCTGCAGAGATGACTTAGCAGTTAAGCACTTGCCTGTGAAGCCTAAGGACCCTGGTTTGAGGCTCGATTCCCCAGGACCCATGTTAGCCAGATGCACAAGGGGGCGCACGCATCTGGAGTTCGTTTGCAGTGGTATACCCATTCTCAATCTCTTTCTCTCTCTCTCTCTCTCTCTCTGTCTCTCTCCCTCTTTCTCTCTTTGTCTGTAGCTCTCAAATAAATAAATAAATATTTTTTAAAGTTTAAAAAAACATGAAAAATATCTCTGACATAGGACTGATTATTGTAATATATAAAGAATTCTTAATAATCCATGTGAAAATGACCAATAAGAGAAAAATGTGGGCAAAGCATTGGAACCAGCAGGCTAGAGAAAGATCTCATCCTAATATATCAATCTATGGGGCTGGAGGAATAGCTCAGTGGTGAAGAATGTGTTCAGCATGTGGGAGATCAGAGGACAAAGGAAAAGAAAAAAAAAAAACACAGAAAGTTTTTCTCACCAACAATCTATCAGTACAAACTCTTGGAAAGGCATATTTAAATTGTTTACCAAAATTAAGAATACACATGTCCTTTGATCTAGCAATTCTAATTCTAGGAATGTGTTCTGTGACCATCTATACATGCGGGGATAAACACACAGATTATCAATGGATGAAATGTTTGTAATAGCACAACACTTGAAACTCCACTAAATATCAGTGGATAAAGGGCAGCTAAAATCATTTCCATTGTGCGTGACATAATGATGCTTTGGTCAACCATGGGCCACATATATATGGTGGTCACAAGACTATATCACACTGTCTTAGTTTAAATACACTACATGAGGTTTCTATAGTAACAGGATGATCTAATGTCATGTTTCCTAGAATGTGTTCCAATGATTAAGTGACACATGATTATATAGCAGTAGTTTGTTCAGTGAAATTTATTCAACTGTTAAAACCCATTCATGAAGAACTCCAAGACACACTAACTAAAGAGAAAACAAAGTTCAAACTAATATATTTTTATTCATGCTTAGATGCTTAGATATTTCATAAATGTACTGTACAGATGATTTTCACTTCTTCTGATCTTTTAAATTCTTCAAACATGTCATGCCTCAAAATGAATTTCTTTCACATTAAACTTCTGAAACGCCCCAATAAATAAGATGACTTCATGTGCATTTAAAAAATTTTTCTTTTTAAAATTTTTATGAGAAAGACAGAGAGAGAGAGAGAAGAGAGAGAGAGAGAGTAAGAGAGAAGGAATTGGCACACCAGGGCTTCTAGCCACTGCAATTTAACTCCAGACATGTATGCCACCTTGTGTGCATGTGTCACCTTGTGCCCCTGGATTATGTGGGCTCTAGGGAGTAACATCTGGGCCTTTACGCTCCGCAAGCACCTTAACTACTAAGACATCTCTCCAGCCCCTACATGTGCATTTTTAAATGCTACATAGGATAGATATTTGGGTTTGCTTACTTAACAGTTGCTGGTACTAATGTTAAACCCTCAATGCCAAGACTGTCATATAGAGAAAAAACATTCTGAATTTCTTGTAGTAATGTAGGGTATGCTTCTCTATCCAATAGTCCCCTAGTCTCACAAAGTCATCTCCTAGCTCCTCTTTAACTCTAACACTCCACTCTGTGCCCTCTTACACTCCTCCTCTTCATATGTTTAGGACCCCTTTTCAAGTCATGCCCTCACATTTCTTCTTAGTGAAACCCTACATCTTTCAGTGACAACTTGAATGCCACCAACTAAGCAAATCCTCACCTCCTCCATATCACACCTAATGCAGCCACGGCTAACAGCTCTCACAGTCACTCCTGTATTCCTGAAGTCCTGAAAAACACCTCTGGGAGGAGTTGCGATATCAGCTGATGGCCATGAGCATGTTGAAAACAGGGCCCTCCACCTCATTCATTCCCATAATCAGAACACTGTGTAGAATTCAGGAGCAGATCCACAAACATACCTGAACCCCAATCATTTTTGATTACCTACAGGTTGAAGAATTCCATATTTAATGCAAAAGATTCGGCCACTGAAGAATAGGTCTCTTGTAACGATTTAAAATGGGAAAGTTTTGTGGCTGGACCACTTTTTTTTTCTGTCTTGGCTCCTTTATTCAACTGAAGAGAACAGGCTACTAGAGATGGCTGCTACAACTTTGGAGCCGGGAGATGGAAACTTGATCTGTCCTTTAATGCTTTTTAAAATTTTGTTTCCATAGGAATCAGGGCAAATGTGTAGAGGGCATGGTGGAGATCTTTGACATGTTGCTGGCTACATCGACTCGGTTCCGTATGATGAATCTGCAGGGAGAGGAGTTTGTATGCCTCAAATCTATCATCTTGCTTAATTCTGGTGAGTTAAGAACATGAGAGAACTTAATGTTGGGTTGCCGGAAGAAATATTTATTTGTGCTTTTCAACCAAAACCACTCTGTTCACAATAAAAGTACAATGTCATCCTTGAATGAAATTACACACATTTCAAATAACCTGCCATCACTGTAGATTACTCAGAAAGATACAACCATGTTGATCAAATTTAACGATGAGAAATGATAATCCAACATCAACTCAAATGACCTGTTGAGTTTTTTTTTTTTTTTTGAAAGAGAGAGAAACAGAGAAAATGAATTGGTGCACCAGGGCCTCAGCCACTGCAACTGAACTCCAGATGCTTGCGCCACCTAGTGGGCATGTGTGACCTTGCATTTGCCTCACCTTTGTGGGTCTGGCTTATGTGGGATCTGGAGAGTCGAACAGGAGTCCTTTGGCTGCTCAGGCAAGTGCCTTAACCACTAAGCCATCTCTCCATCCCATGACCTTCTGTTGAAATGTTCCCATCACTTCACAGATGCAGGAGTACTTTTCTTTGTTCATTTAAAAGGTGTATGTGCTGGGCGTGGTGGTACACACCTTTAATCCCAGCACTCGGGAGGCAGAGGTAGGAGGATAGCCATGAGTTCAAGGTCAGCCTGAGGCGACATAGTGAATTACAGGTCAGCCTGAGCTACAGCAAGACCCTACCTTGGATCCCCCCCGCCCAAATAAAAAGTATATGTATGTGGACATCAATCTGTGAGTAGTTATATAAAGGAATTAGGCCAAGTGACCCTATTTTGAAATTATAGCCTGGGGCCTGGGTGCATAGCTCAATAGTAGAGTATGTGATTAACATGAAAACTGCCCTAAATCAAACCCTTAAGATCCTGATGTAGGTAGGGGGGAGGTGATCAATTTCAAGCTCCAGATAATAAGGAAAGAAGGCTGAAACAGACCATGTTCCTGGTTAAAACTAACTAGTTAAAAAGACTCTTGGCTTAAAGATTACAAAACAAATAAACAAAAGCTGGTTCTGAATCAGGAGGTGTAGCCGAAAGCCCTTTTCATTTGGCCTGCAGAGCCCACAGCCCCAGCCTCCTGTCCCTACTATGTCCTCCTGTCCCTCCTGTGTATTTATGTGAGGAATCTTAGCTGGGAGCGGTTTTTTCCTTCTGCTCTGTTGGTTGTTTTTTTTTTTTTTTTTCTTTCTGTAGTGAGGTTGGCTGTTACACACGGAGTCATTGCAGGTCACCCAGATTGAAATTGTGGCTCAGCCTGAATTAACACCCTTCCTCCTCCCAGCTGCTCTGCGTGCCATCCAAGAACTAGGCCTGTGGCAAAGGGGCCTGAAAGCTCACAGTCCCTTGCTTCTGCACAGCAGAAGCCCTTGACAGGGACCTTTGTCCCCCTAGAGTCCCTGCTGTGTCTCAGGTCATGCTCACGAGCTCTGGGCCTGATTTAGTCCCACTCTCCTCTACGTACAGTCTCAGATTTCTCGAGTGCAGAGCTGCTGCTTGTGTGATTGCCGCTACACGCAGTGAATCAAGAAGACTTCCTTCTCTGTCCACATGTTTTTGTCTCTTCCTCTGGAATGCCGGTCCTTTCCCATCTCCCCTAACAATTTCCTACTCTTCTCCACCAATACTAGTCGCCCATATTGCTTAATAGTTATGACAGTAATCATTCTCACTTATCAACTGAGAGATGGAAATTGGTCCCATTACACCAGGCAAGGACTGAATTACATCGTGAAGTTCCACGAGAAATAATGTGACAGGCACTAAGGAAGTGATTACCAATCCATTCAAGTTTCTGGTTCCACTCACACGCATTGTGCTTTTCATTTGAGTCGTTTGTCTTGGACGTTGAAGGGTCCAGATCCCACAATGGCTCTTTATTGGATGAGAGTTCTGGGAGCAGCGCCACTCGCCTACACAGCGCCAGGTCCCGAACCTGCTTCTTCCTTGGTGGAGGGCTGGCATGCTCAGACGGCTTTCAGAGGAACAATCTGTTAACTTCGGGGACAGCACACCTAACAAGTGTTGGGATTCCCACCTCCCTCCCCCGACTCTGACCAGGAAAGAGCACCCCAGACAGGAAGGAAATGGTGGTCTTGCTCATGAAAGACATTTCCTTCATCTCTACGTAGCCTTTCCCTATAATTCTGTTGTTTCTATTCCTGTGGCAATATGGGTTTATTTTTTTTAATATTATACAGAAAGAGTAAAGACTTTTTACCACCAGCACATTATATTCATAGAATCAGATGGTTTATGAGCCAGTGGGGGGAAATGGTTAAGTTCTCACCAGAAAGTCTGTTATTGGAGACAGACCCCAGGAACCTCAATACCATACTCCTCACTGCCAAATTGGGTGCTCACCCTCCAACTCTGTCCTTGTTCCTTCCCTTCTGTCTCAGGATCTCCATGCGCACGCGTGCTTTCGAAAGCATGGGTTATGGGTTTGGAAATAGAGTGTATATGGGCACCGCCGACAGTTGTTCTCATGGGATGACAACGTTGCTTCCTCGGGAGGGCTGTAACAAAACAGGAGCAGTCTCCCAATTCTGTAACATGCAAAACCACTCATCTCACCCCGAAAGTGAGCCGTGTTCTGGAAAAACAGATCAACTGCCGTGTGCAGCCCCAAGTGCCTCATCCAGTTCTTGGAAAGACCGAATAATGGAGGCTGAGACTCTGAAACACAATGCATTGTACCAGAGGCTTTGTCGAGTCAAAGCCAGACCTTCACAGCTGGAGGCAGAGCTGCTCAGAATGACCAACCAACTCATTGCTTTGATTTACACCTATCATGAAAGAGGTTACAAAGTGACTGTGACTCCAGGAGTCTGACAGCACCACACTGCATAGGACTCAGGAAACCTGAGGTAGACCATGTTGTCCCATCCCTGGCTAAAGCCTCAGACTTTGCAGGAAGCTCTGGTTTGGGGTTGAGTCCCTGTTGCCCAGTTCTGAGGGGGCTGAGTTCACTTTGGCCCTGACTTTGGGACTGAGGCACAAGGAGAAAGGAAAGGTTGTGATGAGGTCCCCTGAGGAACATCTTCTAGAAGCCATGAGAGGGTGTCTCAAAGTCCAGGATTGCCTGGGAAGACTTCTTTGTAACTGCTGAAGTGAAGATGTTTGGCAAGATTTCTGCCTAGTTTAGGATAATTTATTACTTTGCTTGCAGAAGCTCAGAATCACCCACACCAAAGGTCAGAGGCCGTCCTGGTTCACCCAGAGATGCCTTAGCAAAAGCCGTGCCAGCTTCAAGGCCTTCTGAGAAGGAGCTGGGCAGAGTTCAAGAGCAGGGCAGATAGGAACACGGGAGATGAGCTCGGGACGGCCGCCCGTGAGCAAGAGCAGCGGGAAGGATGGGGCGTTTCAGTCCCAGAAGAGGGCTGAGAAGGAGGTCCTGGGCTACCTATCTACCCCTTCCTCCTGACCAGTGTGACCTCACTGTTCCTTTACAATCCTTCAGATATTCTATGCCTCTGGGCTGACCTCAAATCTCACCTTTTTCAGAAAGCCCTGAATGGATCTTCCTCGTCACTAAATCTACCATTTTAATTATCTGCCTTTCTTTCTTTCTTTTTTTCTTTCTTTCTTTCTTTCTTTCTTTCTTTCTTTCTTTCTTTCTTTCTTTCTTCCTTCCTTCCTTCCTTCCTTTCTGTCTTTCTGTCTTTCTGTCTTTCTGTCTTTCTGTCTGTCTTTCTGTCTTTCTGTCTTTCTTTCTTTCTCTGAGGTTAGGGTCTCACTCTAGCCCAGGCTGACCTGGAATTCACTATGTAGTCTCAGGGTGGCCTCAAACTCACAGCAATCCCCTACCTCTGCCTCCTGTGTGCTGGGATTAAAGGCATGTGCCACCACACTCAGCGGTTTTCCTTTTTTACTCAAAAATTAAATTTATTGACTCAGAAATTCAATATGTATTGAATTCCCACTGATTCTCATGTCAAACACATCAAAGTAAATGTTACAACTTAATGTGTTTTTTTTTCTTTTAACCAGAATAGAATTATTCTCATTTTTTTATGCATGTATTTTCCAGTTTTTTTAACAATTGTTTATTTATCATTTTGTATTTCTTATGTTTTGGGGGGCTATGGAATGTCAACAGGTATTCCCCCATTCAATCCTTTAATATATGCTTATTTACCGAACATAATCAGCGGGATCTAGAAAGTTCTCATCTTACCAGACTGCTTCCCTTTCCTTTTCAGCAAGCTGTTCATGTAAGCGGGATCACATTATGAAACGAAGGAACCAAGGCTCAGAGCCTTGAGGTTGTTTTTGGATGAGGCGGAAATGACGTGGGATGTGAGATCCACAGGTTGTGGGACATGGGCTGATTCAGCCAGTGACAGCTGTCACCCTTACAGATGAGAATCTGGCTTAGACTGAACGTGCTCGTGTCTTTGTTCAGTATACGGGCATGCTTCAACTTAAAGTCCTCTAGCTACGCTCTCATAAAAATTCAGGGACCCAGGGGTAATAGCAAGATTGGTGGTTATCCAGGGACCTTGATAATCCCCTACTTCATTAGGAGTGGGAAATATGAGCGATTGATTTCGTGACCAACAATGTGATTCAACCCTTCATGTTGAAAATCCTGGATAAAAGCTGTGGTGAACTCCTACGGAATCCCCACATGTCACTTATTAGTCGCCCTCTTCTTAGCCTTGGACCCTGCAGTATCCACTCCCACTCAGAAAGTTAACCTGTCCATGACTGACTTTTGAGACCCAGGAAACTCATGTATCCAAGCTGGATATGTATAACTCTCTGAGGCTGGGGAGACGGCTCAGCGGGGAAAGTGCTTGCTGAGCAAGCATGAGGACCTGAGTTCGGATCCCCGGCACCCACATAAAAGCTGGATGTGGTGGTGCCTGCCTATTATCCTAGTGCTGAGGAGGCAGAGATGGGAGAATCCATGGGGCTTGCTGGCTAAGTTGCCTATCCCAATCAGTGAGAGACCATGTCTAAGGAGAACCAGGCGAGGAGGCCAGAGGAAGATCCCAGTATTGACCTCTGACCTACACATACATATGCACATGTACACACACACACACACACACACGTATACCACACACACCCCAGAATTCCATATCCTCTAATGAATGTCCAAGTTAACTTTCAAGCTTAATCTACTAATCATTTCTCTCATTTTTAGAGCCCTCCCCTTTGAACACAATTCTGTGTGTTTTATGCTGGAGAGCCTTACATACTTCAGTGTCTAGCAACTTATCTAGAAAGCTGTGGGAGTACTGGTCCAGCCCCGCCCCCCCCCCCCGTGCCTTCTGTCCCACTCTAGGTCCTCCTTGTCCTCCTGACCCACAGACCAACTCGAGACACCCCGAATCACCACTAGTAGGTCTCTAGATGTTCCTGGAATGTCTTAGGCTGTTGAAATATGGTAACCTTGGTTACCTGTGTATCCAAAACTCATCTTCAGAGGCAATTTATCTTTTAAATGAGTGGAGAACCAAATACCACAGACACTGAGAAACCCAAGGTAAGAAGTAAGGGAGCAAAGAGTATGAGAAAGCGCATGGTAAGATCTCTAACTGTGTGCTTGGTGCTGACCTATGGAAGAAGGAACAGCGAATCAGGAAATGCATCTGTCAGCTGTAAATTCTGTCACCTAGCTGTGCTTTGTTAATATAGTGCATCTTGTTCACATATGTTGTTCACAACATAAGGCTGATGCTGAAAAAAACCTGTTTGCTTTGTCTGTGTTCACCAAAGGCCATATTTTGGTTAAAGAGCCATTTATTCACGATCAAGTATAAAACGTTTTCACTGCAAAAAAAATTTTTTTTTTCTCTAGAGATGGATTATTTGTACTCTTTCTGTACTATGAGACAATTGCTCAGGGCATCTAGATTTTTAAGCTTAGAAATAAGACAATGGTTCAGGGAGTCTCTATATTTAGATAAAAAGAACATTCTAAAAGCATATTGACTGTAAACATTAAGGATCATTAATTCCCAGCAGTTGAAGGCTTCTGAGAGGGACAGGCCTTGGAAATTGCGAATGGGCACACTGTCAGGAATACCCGTTGCTGTTACGTCCTATTATCTCTCGCCTTCTGTGTACCGCCAAGCTTCCTCTCCAGGGAGTCTGCCTATTGTCATTATTCTGAGATAAATGACACTTTATAGTTATCAATTGGTTTACTGTTCTTCTCTGTGGCTGAGTAGGCTCAGCAGGAGGCCAACTCAACTTTTAGAGCCTTTCTATGCCAACAACTTCTGGGGGAACCTGAAACAAACCTCCTAGTCTGTGTTCGTTTCCTGAACGTGTTACGGTGTGGAGTTTTTCATCAGAAAGGTCTGGATTCAAGAAATGTGACTCTGGCAGCTAGGTAAAGGAGGGGGTGATTTGACAAGCTGCTTCCCCAAACCCTAATGGGTCATACTCAGTGATACCCAGCCCACAGAATTGCCATGACAACTGAGGATAAGGCCTCCATTACAGCATCGTGCCCTGCTCCTAGCACGCAGTAGGTGCACGTGCATGCTGCTGTGTTTCCTCCATCACAGCTTCTAAGTCCACATGCCCTGTCTTGTGTCTTCATGAAATTGCTTTGCTCTTTTCAATAGAGTAAATAATAATAAACAACTGTTATTCCAGGATTGATTCCTGCCAGAAAGTCCCGATGCACAATTTCATCCTGCCATTTGTAGTGACTAGCGTATCCACACGATGAGCATGCCGTTGTGAGTGGAGCAGTTACAGGCCCGAGATGGGGCTGGTTTGGCTCCTACATGTTACATTGTCTCAGAGGCCTGTTCAAACTTTAGAGACTTGGGCACCAATCCGACCTAAGGGAAACCATGGGGAGTGTTAGATGTGAGTATGGCATGTTGAAGTTTAATCCCATTGTGAGGGAATAAGAGGGTGGGGAGCTGGGAACATGCTCAGTGGTTAATTAAAGGCTGTTGCTTATAAACCTTATTGGTCTGGGTTCAGTTCCCCAGTACCCACATGAAGCCAGATGTACAAAGTGGTGCATGCATCTGGAGTTTGTTTGCAGTGGCAGAAGGCCCTGGTGCAACCATTCTCTCTCTCTCTCTCTCTCTCTCATTATAAATAAATTAAAACATATTTTTTTAAAGAGGGTAGAAGTTTGATCTAACTGCAATGTGCAGTGATGGTGTCCTGAGAAGGTGACTGACATTATAAAATGTTGTCAGGGTCCCTCTCCCATCAGTGAATGCTGGTGGTTCTATACAGAGAGGAGACAGGGATCTGAGTGTACACCCTCTCCAGCTCTCCAGCTCCATATGACACCCTACGCTGCCTTGTGACCCCACCACTATAACGACCATCATGAGATATGACCTCTAACCCACAGATCAAAAATGTGAGCCAGAATTAGTCTCATTTAATTGTGACTTGCCCAGTCTGCGGTATTATGGTGCTAGCAATAAGAAATTGACTGGAGGACAGTTGGAACCAAAAAGCAGAACTGACCTTAATAAGCAGTTCATAAAGATATGGAAACAGCTTTGGAACAGGGCTGGAAGAATGTAGAGGATCAGTCCAGAAGGGGCCTTGGATAACATAAGTGCAAGCCTTACCCACAAATCTAGAAAGGGTCTAGACTAGGTGAGTAGAGAGCTAGTTCCAGGCACGGGGATTCTATGGCAACAGGCTGAGAGGCTACCCTTGACACGCTGTTGCAAAGAACTTGACTGCCTTATGTCCATATCCTGAGACTTTTTTGTGGAAAACCAAACCTAAAAAGGGATGTACTATATTATTTGGAGGAAATTTCTAAGAAACAACGCATTTAAGTGGTGGCATGGAAATTGTTGGCTGTTTTTATAACAATAAAAACCTGTTTCTATCTTGAGCCTCAAAGAAGCAAAGGCAAGTGAAGTAAAAGTATTTGGAAAATTCTTGGCCTGGCCAAGGAAACAGTGATGGGGGGACCCAAGCAGGCCGATTACCGTTCATTAAAGAGACTTGTGCAGATAAAGGGGAAGCCGCTTCTTGTGCAAAGCAATACAATGCAAAGAGGTTCTGAGGGACTCTCAAAAAATCTCTAGTCTGAGAAGGGCAAATTTGTTTCTGAGACTGAGCCTGGGCCCCCATCAGTGACTCACTACCTTGGAACACTGGGAACCTGATACTTAGTTTTTGCTTGGAAAGTGCTCTGTGGCCGTAACGGCTGTGGTTCAAACACAGGCCCAGGGACTGCACAGGCCCGCAGCAGATCTTGGTGGCATCCACACTGTGACGATTTCAGTTGGACAAAATGCAAGACTGACTTATAGAGATATGACAGTGTCCACCAAGATTTCAAAGAAGAGCTTCAGGACAAGTCTGTACCAGGCCTTTGACTCTGACTGTGTAGCAAACATTGGGCCCAGATGGAGTAAAGCCTAGTTGATCCCGGGGAGTGGATTCCTAATGCAGCCCTGCCCCCCCCCCCCCCAAAAAGCAGAGCTATCAGGAATATGCAGCATTCGCTGGGGAAAGCTACAAGTGGTATGCATTTACAAGCACGAATGACTGTGTGGTTTGTGGCTTAAATCCACATGCGCAGGGCTACCCAAGGCCTTGGGCACCACAGTGGTGCATAGACACTGGGCATGGATCCTTAATACCTAACGTATACATCTGCTGGGTTTCGATCTGTCCCTGATCCAGGAACTCCTTTATCCTTTCCTGTCTCTCCCTTTTGGAGTAGCAGTACATGTGCCTTTTCTACCATTGTACTGTTGGAAGCCGATGACTTGTTTGGTTACTATTGGCTGCCCCGTGGGAGAAGTTAGACCTGCATTGGCATAAACTACTATTTGCACTGGGTGCTGTTATCTTCCCCATCTCTAGTGTGGATGTGACTGTTCACGAACAGCCATGTGTCGCTCAGATACGGGGACACATTCTGTGCAATGCTGCCCCGGATGATTTCAGGGCTGTGTGCACATCGCCAAGTGCAGACCTTCGAGGTCCATGTCAGCCACCGAGGAAGCCTCTCGATGAAGGTTCACACCAAGTGCTCAAGGCTGTTGCAGTCAGCAGTCAGGAAGCTCACACCGCATCCGGCCGTATAGTGAAACACGCTCAAAAACAGTGATAGAGGGGCTGGAGGGATGGCATAGCAGTTAAGGCTTTTGCCTGCAAAGCCAAAGGACCCAGGTTTGATTCCCCAGGACCCACATAGCCAGATGCACAAGGGGGCGCATGTGTCTGGAGTTCATTTGCAGTGACTGGAGGCCGTGGCCCGCCCATTCTCTCTCTCTCTCTCTCCCTCTTTCTATGTCAAATAAATAAATATATAAAAATAAAACAACAAAACAGTAATAGGAAGGATAGTGTAAATACATAGCCAGTAATGTAGTTCTTGTGTATTATCTTCACCGAGCAGTATCGAGTGCATGTAATGGTATGTACTCTGTGTTCTACAAGTAGGAGTGCAGTCGGTTCATTCACACCAGCATCACCACAAGTGTGTGAGTGACGCATCATGCTGTGACACTATGATTCCAGGCAGTGATGTCACGGAGGCAAAGGCAAAAGAATGTTTTGCCTCCGTACCAGTCTCATATAACCATTGTGTGAAACCTCAAGTGCATGGCTGTATTCATAGTTACATATCAAGATTATGGACGTGCATTTAATAGTTTAAATGGCTATATCATCGGTCATGATGAAGTTAATGAATGGGACAGTAAAAAAATATTTGCAAGGAAAGAGAGAGAGAGAGAGATTAAGACAGAGGGATGGAGGGAAAGAGAGAGAGAGAGAGAGAGAGAGAATGGGCACACTAGGGATTCTAGCTCCTGCAAATGAACTCCAGGTGCATGTGCCATTTTATGTATTTGGCTTTATGTATCAACCTTAGGTCAATAGGCTTTGCAGGCAAGCGCCTTAACAACTGAGCCATCTCTCCAGCCCATATCTGACATTTTTAAACACTTAAAAGCAATTCTCTTTTCTGATGTTATAAATGATCATAGTTTTTAAATTTTAATGAACCTTTTAATCTAGTTTTGATTATTAGTTGGCATGTATTACTAGAAGTGCATTTACTGTGGGGAAAAAAAAAAAGCTGTAACTTTTTTAAGGCTACTGGTATCCGTTGCTTTCTATCTCAGCAAACTTCATCAGTTTACCCTGTCTTGAGGCAGGTAGGTTCAAGTTCCTGGGATGACTAGGAAGCCAATAGCAACTTCCTGTCTAGCTCCTGCCAATGCTGAGTACTCCCAATGCTGAGTACTCCCAAATACTCACAGTCAGGGACTCCACACATATCATGACACCTATCCATTGAAGCAAATCATCTTTTACCAGACTTTTACTTAATACTCTCTTTAGGTGTTAGCTATCTTTTAAAAAAATATTTTTAGCTGGGTGTGGTGGCGCACGCCTTTAATCCCAGCACTCGGGAGGCAGAGGTAGGAGGATCACCATGAGTTCGAGGCCACCCTGAGACTACATAGTGAATTCCAGGTCAGCCTGAGCCAGAGTAAAACCCTACATTGAAAAACCAAAATATATATATATATATTTTTAATTTATTTTTATTAGAGAGAGAGAGAGAGAGGGAGAGAGAGAGAGACTGGCTGTACCAGGGCCTTCAGCCACTGCAAACAAACTCCAGACACAAGTGCTGCCTTGTGCATCTGGCTTATATGGGTCCTAGGGAATCGAATCTGGGTCCTTTGGCTTTGCAGGCAAATGCCTTAACCACTAAGCCATTGCTCCAGCCTGGTGTTTGCTATCTTTATTTATTTATTTTTTATTTTCCATCTCTTTCATAGAGACCATGATGGGTAATAGCTCCACCATCCAACTGGAAACAGCTGCTAAGGGCAGCTCAGTGTGAATATAGAGGGGAACTGGAAGGGGAACTTTATATTTTTTATTAAATATTTTTAGTTATTTATTTGAGAGTGACAGAGAGAGAAAGAGGCAGATAGAGAGGGAGAGAGAGAATGGGCGCGCCAGTGCCTCCAGCCACCACAAACTCCAGATGCATGCGCCCCCTTGTGCATCTGGCTAACGTGGGTCCTGGGGAATCAAGCCTCGAACCAGGGTCCTTAGGCTTCACAGGCAAGCATCATTTAACCGCTAAGCCATCTCCCCAGCCTGGGAAATTTATTTTTAATTTAGAAGTGACATCAACAAATGTGGTGACTGAAACCTAGAATGTCAAAGTCCTTTTCATCTTGCCCTCTGAAGTACTGGCCCTTTTCTGCTGGAGTAGCAATTACGGGTGGCAAAGCCTTGGCGTTCTGTGAAAGCAAAACACCCGGAACCTTCTAGTACAATCTAGTGAGAACTTGGTGCTCTGCTGTCTTGGAAATATCAGTTTCAAGTTCGATGGGAACCACATATTGTCAGGCTTTGGAGCTCATCTCCTGCTGTATGTACATGTGTATGTAGTATACATGTTACTGTATGTATTGTATGTACATGTGTATGTAGTATACATGTTACTGTATGTATTGTATGTACATGTGTATGTAGTACAGGTTATTGACGACATATATGAGGTCTTTCCAACTATGAAAATCACCTGGAAAATGTTCAGTAATAAATTTTTTACCTGTGTTTCCTGCTGAAACCATAAGCCTTAGAGAGTTTCAGAAATGTGAATTGTCTTGGAGATGATAGAAATAGTATGGAGACATAATAAGAAATATCCGTATAGCAAGCCTCTTGTTTGGAGGGATGTCCGTTCACCAGGTGTTTATCCTTCTCAACAACCCAGGTGTTAACGCAATTTATGCAGTAATAAAAATGAAAGGAACATTTTTTCACATTTTTATAGCATTTTTCCCACCGAGTTACAAAAGTAATAGGTGCCCAATGCTTAGAACATGGAAAGTTCAGACAAGTAACCAAGAAAAATAATCTTCAAAATCCTCACAATTTCATCCCACATCAGTTGTCATTGTTAACATTTTGGCGAAAGCCCTTAGCTAGAGGCTCATAGAAGATGCCGGTTCACATCTGTTTTCTTCCCCCGTACCATCCTGAAGTGTTTTAAAAAGGAGCATTGCTCCAAAATTATTCCAGAAAAAAAGTATTTGCTTTCTCAAATACCTCTAGAGGCCAGTCCCTCGGCAGTCATTTGTAGTGTTCTCGCAAACTTTGGGGTGGTGGCGCACGCCTTTAATCCCAGCACTCGGGAGGCAGAGGTAGGAGGATCGCCGTGAGTTCGAGGCCACCCTGAGACTCCATAGTGAATTCCAGGTCAGCCTGGGCTAGAGTGAAACCCTACCTTGAAAAACCAAAAAAAAAAAAGAAATTCTTTGTGCAACTTGTGAGCGCTGAGCCAGAAGTGAGGGTTTTTTAGATTCTAGTTCAGGCCATATGGCTTACTTATCAACCGGATGGCCTCAGTCACATCCAGACATGGGCCCCAAGCCCTCTTTTTATAAAGGGTTTTGATTTTGTTAAATCATTTCAAAGCCACAAAACTAATTGACCCCAAAGCATCTTTTAGAATTTGCAATTCTACAGTCCTGCCTTTCTGTTTTTACAACATGGTTTTGGCTCTCCTTAAAGGATAATAAGATAAGCCTGTCACGCCCATGGGACACATTGTCAGTGAGGCTTTTGTCTGCTCTGGTACTCACTTAGAATGACAGAATAAATACATGTAAAGATATGCACAACCTGCATGGCCACACCCACATGTCTCTTGAAATGATGAAGATTTGCCAGCAGTTATCCCTTTTCAAAATAGCCAGAGGGAAAGCCGGGCGTGGTGGTGCACGCCTTTAATCCCAGCACTCAGGAGGCAGAGGTAGGAGGATCGCTGTGAGTTCGAGGCCACCTGAGACTCCATAGTGAATCCCAGGTCAGCCTGGGCTAGAGTGAGACCCTACCTCGAAAAACCAAAAAAAAAAAAAAAAAAAAAAAAAAAAAAAGCCAGAGGGAACTCTCAGCCATTTTTGATTCTGCTATGAAGATAAGGGGGACATTTTTAAAGGTTTGTATCTCAGGAGATAAACATGGAAATCCAAACTGAGGGTGTGAGCTCACTTCTTAGTTCCCAGTGATGCCCAACTCAGATCATTGGCCAGATGCTCAGCACAGTGTGATGAAGACACATGATGTCAATTCACTGTATGTGACTTAGGTCATGCATGAGACTTGTGGATTTGAGGTCAAGTCAGATGAGTGCATAATGATTTATGATCACTTTTAATTACAATGACTCTGTTGACTGTCAGTGGATGGTGGGGATGTTTTCCTATTATTTTATTCGCATATTGTTACTCCACCTAGGACTGCACCTGACCTACTAAATTCCATTCAAATTCAAAGTGGTAAACTAATAGTTGACAAAATCCATGTAAAAGGAAAATAATGTGGAGAAACCATCACTCCGTGAGTCAGATTTGTACACAGAAGTACGTCTGTGTGGTTCTCAGGATGGGCTACAAATTTGCCTCTAAATTTCCTGGCCAAACCAAAGAAGAAAACATTGCATTAAAAGGTCCACAGGCTTTTCATAAAGTGCCAAGTAAAATAAGCCACTCATTCAACATGCAAACTCTCCTTCAGGCAAATCTCTGCAAAGCTGACTCCTTACCAACAGGACTTGATAAGAGGTTTTACACAGCTGAGAATTCGCTCGGTCCTTCGCAGGTGGGAAGTTACAATGCCTACCGTTTCCAGTTAGGGCTGACCCATATGTTTCTATTATCAGCTGGACAAGAACTATGAAGACTATTAACTGCACATCTGCCTAACGGTATGAGCCCGAGCCTTGATCAGCACACCCACGAGGCTGGGCCAAAGCCCTGGTAGGCAGTGGAATTTCAACCAGCGAATAAGTAGAACCCAAATGCTGTCCTGTTTCATGATCAAGAGATCAGGAGTCAAATTCTCCACCTACCTCGTCTTAAGCATTTTTTTTCCCCTTGTGCGTCTGATGTGGATACTCAAGCATGCCCTAGCTGCCACTATTGCACAATAATTGATTACAAAATATAACAACTTAAAAAAATGTGGTCCTGCCTTTTGACGGGGTACAAAGACAATGGCTTTGTGTCTTCTCCACAATGTCCGGGGTCTCAGGTGAAGAGGCTCATTAAGCAGGGCACTCTGATAGCTCAGGATAGAAGTCACCTTGAGGCACCTTATTGAGATGCTAGCTCTTGCCTAGGTCATTAGTGGGACTCTGGTGACTGTCAGCCTACTCTGCAGTCCCTTCACACTAGACCATTAACAAGGTGGTGAAGGGTCCCCATGCACAGGACAAAAGCAACTTCCAATGCAGCTGACAGGGCAAAAGTTGCATGGCCTTCCATGACATACGCTTAGAAGTCATGTAGGGTCACCTCCAGCCCATCCAGTTGGTTACAAGCAAATCCCGAGTCCACCCAGACGGGAGTGAAGACCCTCTGTCTCTATAGGAAGAATGCCAAGATGCCATTGTGGGAAACATGTCCTTGGGAAATGCAGGGATCACCATCTCTGGAAAACAAAATCTGGCTGAATGTGTGGCAGCTGTCTCCTGCTGTGGTTGTTATCCCATAATCCTGGAAATACCAGGCAAGGGACAGTGGGGTTCATGGAAACAAAGAGAAACTGTCAAGGTCTCCTGAGAGCAGGCCACCCCCATGGGTCTGAGTCCCACACGGAACTTCGTGAGAGTGGGTTTGCAATAGATGGGCCACATGTTTGCCAGCAGGTATAGACTATGTCGGAGAATCTCCTTCCTGACCTTGGAAGGAAGCAACTGACTGAAGAATAGAAAATTCAGGACCCTGGATATTTTCAGATCTAACAGACAGAGGTAAGGGTCCTAAACAAAATATACACCCATAATATATAGTATATTATTTATTATAAAAATTAAAAACTAAAACTTCATGTATAAGAGTGAAACACGCAATGACACTTCATCATGAAAGTCCATATGTTAGATTCTCCCTCAAATTGACAGAGTTGCTCCATCAGTGTCGTCTTTGGAAATCGCTATGGGATATGTCTTCTGAGTCAGCTTGAATGTGTTGATGTACCACCTTCTAGAACATCTAGTACATTTCATTAAAAATTGTACCCAATCAAAGAATGCTACTGAGTCAGAAATATGTGGTTTCGTGATCATGGGTACCAGGAAGGGACTTGTAGGGACACAGCAGTCCCAAGCGAACAGAGCCACCTGTTTCCAAGTCGAGTTCTGGCAGGAACGCACATCTTCACTGTCACCCCTCTCAGTGTGACCACACTTAGAAGGGATGCTAGCAAGGACGTATTTAAGGTAGAGTGTAATGCATGCTTTTGCATAAAGACTGTGTAAGTGGGCGCTTTGGTTTTTGGGGTAAATAGTTACATATTGGGAGAAAGACAGGAGTTTCTTACTATGGACCAATATTTCCCAAAGGAGCATCTTTTTCATTGAGCTCATAAAACGAGAATTTAGTTCTTTCATAGCATAGAGAAGTCTCTTTGAAGTCTTCAGTACAGTTGGGATCTCTTTCAATCCCATGAAGCAAACATTCAGATGCATTCAGATGTCTGGGCGGGGGGAGTTGCCCCTAGTTCTTTGAACAAATTGGCCTCTATGAAGTATGTTGGCATTCTGAATGAATGGCTCCCATGACCAGAGATGAGTAAGTGTTACTAGAACCAAGACTGTACAAAGGGTGGTGATTTGGGAAGCAGACAAATTTCTAAGTAAACCATGTATTCTAAGGCTGTTCAACACAGAAAGTGGGAGCTGTGGAGATGACTCAGTGAGTAAAGTGCTTTCTGTGCAAGCAAGAGGAGGACTTATATTTAGATCCCTAGCACCCACATACACCCCCCACACAATGCCAGGCACGACAGGGGACACCTATAATCACAATGCCAGGGAGGATGATCCCTGGGGATTGCTGGATAGATTGTCTAGCATAGTCTGTGAGCTCTGGGTGTAGTGAGAGACTATGTCTCAAAAAAAAAGTAACATGGAAAATGATCTAGTAAGACAATTGACATCAACGTCTGGCCTCTGCACTTACACACACACACACACACACACACACACACACACACACATTCAAAAATGCAGAAAATATCAACCAGAGGAGGAATAGAAAATGCCCTTCTGACTTTATCCCACTTTTTATAAAAATGAATTCATTTAAACATTAGTAAGTTTAAAAAAAATCTTCTTATTTGGTACATGTTATAACAAGCAGGCTCCAAACTGTGCAGTACCTCAAGTGCCTCTGAGTTTCTATGGCAATGCTGGCCCGTGAACATGTTAGTGTCTGTAATATCGTGAAATACATGCATGTGCATGTGCGTACGCATGTGGCTGTCGTCTTGTCTCCATTTCCTGGCAAACAACTCTCCAAATCTTTAGAATTTCTGAACTGATAATGTCTCTTTCTGATAATGTCTTTTAAAGAGTTTGCTTTTTGGCTGGCAGCCCTTGGGGGAGATTCCAGATGGGGTGGTCGCTGGAAAGACAGAGGCAGGATTAGAGTTGAAGGTCAAGTTGATCACCATGGTGTTCAATGATTTGATCCATCACACCTGTGTTGTATTGAAATCCTATAAGTACCCAAAAGGATGAAGTCTGAAGGGCTCCCGAATAGCTGAGCACGTGGAGGTGCTGGAGGGGGTGACCCACCCTCATGGGGTATGGAAACACCGCCCATGCTCCAGGCTTCCCTCCGTCTGTATCCCTTGGGATGGTCTTTATAATGACAGCAGTAATCATCCCCTGAGTTCTGTAAGATGCTCAGCGTATGCATCTAGCCCAAGCAAGGAGGGGACTGTAAGCACTCCAATCTATAGCCGGTTAAGCAGAAGCATAGTTAAAACAACCCGGGGCTGGCTGGTTACCTCTGAAAGGGACAATCACTGCCAGTGATGTCCCCGCACCTTCGAGGGTCATGGATGGCTCCCGTCCAGATTTCTGGGCAGTGAGAGCGGAGGAAAGGCAATGTTTTCCAATGTCCATCCTAGTCCCCCTTTCACGTGGTCACTTAGGGTGTCAGGAAAGTGAGGGCTCTGTCACTAAAATGAGTCGTTTCCAAGGACTTCCCCTCTATTCTAACCATCCTGACTAGAGAATAATGAGGGGGGGGGGGTCGGAGGCAGAGCATTCCCTAGTAAGGAAATCTCCAGAGAAACCATCCCTCTTAGAGTCACCACAGAGTTATGATGAAGACACTTGTCATAGAACAGAGATACACTGCACGTTGTCAAGAGTTTTACATCTTAGCAGCAGCATCATGTGAAAACTAAAGTGACCACATGGTTGGCCTTTCCGGCTGTGTGTGACTCAATGGGGAGTTCACTTTTATTTATGTGTGTGTGGGTTCACGTGTGGGCAGGTGATGTCAGTGTATGTATATGTTGGGGCTTAGGGGGTGTGCAGGCCAGAAGACAGACCCGGTGTCACTATCAGAAACCCTGTCCATCTGTTTATTAAAGAGAGGGAGAGAAAGAGAGAGAGAGAGAATTGGTGCACCAGGGCTGCAGCCACAGAAATCCAACTCCAGACACTTGCGCCACCTAGTGGGCATCTGTGACCTTGCCCTTCCCTCACCATTGTGCATCTGGCTTACATGGGATCTGAAGAGTCGAACGTGGGTCCTTAGGCTTTGCAGACAAGTGCCTTAAGCCCTAAGCCATGTCTCCAGCCCCCCCCCCCCCATTTATGTGTTTTGGAATCAGAATCTCTCATCTGCCTGGATTTCACCAATAACCCCGACTGGCTGGCCAGTAAGCTCCAACGATCCTCCTGTCTCTGCTGTCCCCTCCCCACCAGTGCTGGAATGACAGGTGTGTGTCACCATGCCTGACATTCACATGGACTCCGGGGATCAAACTCGCGTCCTCCTGCTTGTGAGGCACACACTATACCCACGGAGCCATCTTCTTAACCCCAGTGGAGAGCTTTGTAAAAAGCACAGATATTAGACTCAACCGTGGCTTAAAATATCATCAGGCTGGTTGGAACCCGGGCAGCTTCCCCTTTGAAAACTCCACAGGAGATTCCAAGATGCCACCAGGACTGGGGAAATCACAATCCCGGAGCGAAATGTTGTGGGCTTCCCATCGAAGAAACGACCAACCGGAAAAGTCTGTGCATCCCCTTCACTCTCTGGAAATGAAATAAGCGGATGACAGCTCGCCCATATATGTGATGTGGCTTTCATAGCTATTCACGAAGACAGACTTACACGGAACCCGCCGACAATAACACGTTTTAGGATGGCTGACAGAGCAGCGCAACGCTTACACGAGTGCTTGTGCCAAATGTCGTCACGTAAACGTGAGCCGATGCTTCCTTTCTAAGAACTGCTGCACATGAGAAGCAGAGTCAGATATGGATGCGGGCACCAGGACGATGCGAAACGGAGCAAAGCTCGTGTGCATTTGATAAGAAGAAGTGAAATAAAGCATGGCAACGCTTCAAGGAGAACCAGACTGCTGAAGTAAAAGATAAGTGAGGATGTAGTTTGTCTTTGTCTTTTTTTAAGCATGTACTAATGGTTTAATGAATTATTATAATTGTTGGTTTACATTGATACTATCATGATGATAAGATGTTAGCTTTCTTTTTTTTAAATTAGTTTTGTACTCAGTGAATACAGTCAACTTGGTACCACTGAGGACCAGGGTTCGAGGCTCGATTCCCCAGAACCCATGTTAGCCAGATGCACAAGGGGGCGCACGCGTCTGGAGTTCCTTTGCAGTGGCTGGAGGCCCTGGTATGCCCCATTCTCTCTCTCTCTCTCACTCGCTCTTGCTCTCTCTCTCTCTCTCCCTTCCTCTTTCTCTCTCCATCTGTCACTCCCAAATAAATAAATAAAAGGAACAAGAGTGGCCTTGAGCTCCTGCTCTCATTCTTTCCTACCATAAGTTCCCACAAACTCCTCCTCATTCTGCGGTGGCAACACAAGCCGAACACCTAGAAGTTCAGGTCTGCCAAGCACAGCTTAAGCCTGGACAAGGCCACACGGATTGTTTCCCACTCACCTTTGGCATTCTGCACAGCCTCCACAGAGGCCAAAGCCTGCCTCACCGCCAGACTCTTTCCCCAAGGTGCCCACTGCCTGCTCCCTGATTCTGGGCTGTTGGGATCAGTGCTACATGGTACAGCGTGGCAGAGCCAGCCCTGGGGTGGGCCACGGGGCAGGACCAGCACCTCTGTTTCACTCTGGCTCCTTAACAGCCCTTGTCAGAGCACCTGAAGCATTCTGGGGCTTTGCACGGCCGTTGTTTCTCAAGTGGCTTCTTCGGGGCAACAGGCAGCGAATACACACTGCCTTTTGCCAGAAAAGTCCAAAAAGGATGATGGTGGCTGTTGTCAATTACTGGTACTCTGACAGAACCGTGTTTCTATTCCGACCTGTTGTTTGCGCAGCTAGGAAGCCTCTGCACACGAGGGCGAGAAGATAAGCTGAGCCGCTGCCAATGCAGGGCTAGAAAAACAGGCTGCATTTGGAAAATGGTCTCCATTCTGAGAGTCTGTGTTAAGAAAATTCTCTCTCCACAGGCAGTATGTGCACTTAACACATGGGCAGTGGAAGGAAACAAGGCTAGGAATCCTTGTCAGATAATGTAGTGATGCCCACTGCGGGCTCTCATTACATGCTTGCTGGGTAAAGGAACCCACTTAGGAGAGAGGACGCGGAGTTGGCAGTCCAAGGGAAGACTCGGCTGCCAGGGACAGAGAGCGTGCCTTGCTCCCCGCGTTGGAAAATGCGCCGAGTCCTTGCTGGACCAACGGATTGTGGGGATGGTGTGCTTTACCACTGGGGGACAGTGGGGAGAGCAGGGTGCAGAGGAACCCCCAAGGCATTAGAACCAACCTTCTGGGATTTTCTTGAACAAGAACGAGATTGTTGGTGAATGAAGCCAACATCCTAGGTGGTAACAGAAAAGGAAATGGGTACAAATTGCATCATCTGACTTGAACTACCTCGGCTTTGCGGCTTGGGCGGGTGCCCAGGACACCCAGCCTGTGTGGCAAGACCTATAGGCGATGAGGCTGGAATATGGGCGATGACACAGAGACCAAAACCTTGAGAGGCAGAGCCGGAGGGGAGCTCAGGCAAGGTCTCCCCTCTCCTGATCCCAGCCCACCCGTGGCACAACTCCCTCTGCCACCCACTACCTCTCAGCCGACCTCGGGGCCACTAAGTGCTTTCCTGTTGATCTGATAGATCCGGTTTTCCCTGTGAAACTGCCCACACGGAACCTAAGTGAAGCAATGTAACAATTTCTTTCTTCTTGCAAATCAAATGATAAAATTTTCATTAAAGTGAAGTTTGTAGAAGATTAGAGTGCAATACCATCTGTCTATATATATATATATATATATATATATATATATATATATATATTCATAACATTTATATACATATCTATAGCATATAGAGCTAAATAAATACACAGTAAAATTAAAGGGAAGAGAGAATATTTAAAGTAAAATTCAAATACTGGCAACTTTCAGGGATAAGGAAAGAGGCCGTAGTAAGGACACATGAAAGGCAGGTTTTAATGCCCTGACAGTGTGTGTGTGTGTGTGTGTGTGTGTGTGTGTGTGCCCACGTGAGTATATGTGTGCAGGTGTGCATTAGACGTAAAAGGTGACATAGAGTGCTCTCCATCTTATTTTTTTTAAGACAGGGTCCCTCACTGAACCTGGAATTCACCATTGGGCTCAGCAAGCTAGCCAGCAAGCCCTAAGAATCCTCCGGTCTTCACCACCCCAGTGCCAGGATCACAGGCATTCCTGGCATTTCATTCGGATGATGAGGATTCAATCTCAGGTTCTCAAACTTGTGCAGAAAGAATTTCACACACTGAGCCACATCCCTGGTTCCTAATGTTCTGTTTCTTAGGTGATGTGGTGGGCTTCTGAGTATTTTATTATTCTTTATTAAATATGCACACATTATGTGCATGAAGTATTTCCTCAGAGGTACAAATATTTTTTTAAAAATCCCCCAAGCTCTATAAGCTTGTAAACTAGAACAAAGAGTTCAGGTAGATTATGAAAGGCAAAATGGTTTTATCTTCGGTGTCAATTCTCTCTGCTTGCCTGTGGCTTTCTGAAAACCTGTGTTTAAAGTGTTCTATGTTATAGTCTATTGAGGAATGAAGAGGGGTTTAATGAAACACTGAAAGTTGTTAATTTCATATTCTCGAGATGAGGGGTCCTCCACAGCTTCAGAACAAAGAAGTGATTTAGGATAATTAGCCTGGTAGCAACTTGTAAAATTATGTGCAGATAAATCAGACTATTAAAATAGCGGATTATGGGGCTGGTGACTTAGCTCAGGAGTGGAGTGCTTGCCTAGCACAAACAAGAAAGACTGTGGGCTCAGTCTCCATCAATAAAACAAGTAGTGAATTACTACTAGAGGAAACTTTTATTCCAAATTTACATGTAACTGTAACTGTTATACCCAAGCCAAATCTGAGGCTTGAGTACATAACTCTTAAAGTTTCTTTTTTTGTTGCTGTCATTTTTATTTATTTATTTGAGAGTGAGAGAGAGAGAGAGAGAGAGAGAGAGAGGCAGATAGAGAGAGAATGAGCGAGCCAGGGCTTCCAGCCACTGCAAATGAACTCCAGACGCGTGCGCCCCCTTGTGCATCTAGCTAACGTGGGTCCTGGGGAATGGAGCCTTGAGTCAGGGTCCTTAGGCTTCACAGGCAAGCGCTTAACTGCTAAGCCATCTCTCCAGCCCATTGAGTACATAATTCTTTTGAAAAGGTCTTATTACCTTTTTCACTCACACACCTATTTGATAATCATGAAATGAGCTACCATTAACAATTTATCTGAGATGGACTGAGTCATCTCAGGTAACAGGATTAATCAGAAATAGTCAACTCTTCAATCCAACATGACAGGTCCACAATGTCACACTAGCATAAGATTTTCAGTGATCTGCATTGTTTAAGTGGTGTCCCAGAGATTCCTAACATTTAGCCCTGTGTAGCTGGCTCAGTGGCCCATCACTTGCCTGGTTCCGAAGCCCAACACTGCAAGAACTCGAAATAAAAGAATGAAGAATCCACATTTTTGTTCCTGTTTATTCCTGCGTTAGGTAACATACAATGAAAGCTCAAGGTCAGAAGGAAGGAGGATTCGGTGATTGAAATTCGAGATCTCTTTTCTTCTTCCCTCTCTTCGTCCCTTCCTCCCTCCATCATGCCCTCACTTCTCTGTCTTCTCTTTCCACCAACACACACAGCTCTCACCTCTTCCTAATGGTGGTTCCTCTTAGGCAGGGCTTTGGGTACCAACATCTTTTCTCCTAGCTTAGCAACCTCAGATGGGGGCTCATAGGCCCCAGGTACAGTCTAGCTCAGGACCTTTGCTGGCTGGAGCAGAGCCGCGCAATGTTCCCAGCCTCTGCCTTGACCCCAGCTTTCCTGTGGCAGAGAGAGCAGGTGGGACAGAGAGGAAACTCCTTCCTGGCAAGGGAAGCAACTGTTCCCGAGATTCTTTGGACTCATCCACGTAACCACATACCTTTCAACTGAGGCTGAAAAATGCTTAGGCATCAACCCTCACTGAAAAAGAAAAAGCAGCAAATTAGCTCCTTCCTCAAAAAAAAAAAAAAAAAAAAAAAAGAGAGAGAGAGAGACAGAGAGAGATTCAGGTGTTCTGAATTGTAGGTTCCCAGCTGATGGAGATTTGGGAGTTAACACCTCCTGGAGGGAGTGTATTGTTGGGGGTGGGCTTATGGGTATTGTAGCCAGCTTCCCCATGCCAGTGTTAGGGACACTATCCTCTTGCTATTGTCCACCTTATGTTGGCCAGGGGGGTGATGTCCACCCTTTGCTCATGCCATCGTTTTCCTCTGCCATCATGGAACTTCCCATAGAGTCTGTGGGCCAGTTTAATCTTTTTTCTCCCCCCTAAAAGCTGCTCTTGGTCGGGTGATTTCTGCCAGCAATGCGAACCTGACTGCAACACCTTCCAATCACTTAGCCAATCACTAGCTACTCTTTGTAAAGCTCAACAGGGGTAGCCCGTAACTCCTGGGTAAGAGCCTGTCTATTATGACTGGACATGGAGTTGGCAGATTGAGTGTACCCGAAGTTCTGCTGTATGTGCTTTCTTGCCTTAGCCGGTTAGGGCATCCCTCTGCTCCCCAACCAAAGAAAACATAATAACAGGGCTGGGAGACAGCCCCGTCATGAAAGTGCTTGTCATGAAAGTATGGGGGGCGGGGGACCTGAGTTCAATCCACAAAACCCATGTTAGAGAAAAAAAAACAAACAGTGGTGCATCCTTGTCACCTGACTCCTGAGGGGCTGCTCAGAGGTAGAGATGGGCATATTCCTGGAGCTTGCTGGCCAGTCTGTCTACTAGCCTACGTGGTAGGCTCTAGGCTGGTGAGAGAACCCATCTCAAAAAAAAAAAAAAAAAAAGGTGGTGACACCTAAGGTTGTCCTCTGGCCTCCACACTCATGCACAAATATGTATGCATACACAGAGAGGTGGGGGAAGAAAGAAAGAAAAGGAGAGGAATAATGGTTTCTGCATTAGAAAGCATTGAACAGACGGTTTATGTTGGTGTCCAAGTAGGGCCAGTTAACGTTCCCATTGCTGCCCCGATGTTAACAGTCCCTTTGTGGGAATGTTGACTCAGGAGTCCCAGACATGCATAATCATTAGAAGGCTCACAAAGTCTTTTGGTTCCAAATGGGTCCAGAACATCCCCACTGTTCTTCAGCTGTCATGGGAAGGATCTCGGCTCCTCGTACCACACCAGGGGCCCTTCAGTTGCCATGATCACATCCTACTTGAGTGTCTCTCTCCTTCTCTCTCTGCGTCCAGGAGTGTACACATTTCTGTCCAGCACCCTGAAGTCTCTGGAAGAGAAGGATCACATCCACCGGGTCCTGGACAAGATCACAGACACCTTGATCCACCTGATGGCCAAAGCAGGCCTGACTCTACAGCAGCAGCATCGGCGCCTGGCTCAGCTCCTCCTCATCCTCTCCCACATCCGGCACATGAGGTGAGGCAGCCCCAGGCACCACCACAAAGACCAGCAGAGCTGGCCTCACCAACTCTGTGACGGATGGCACGCACATCACGGTATTCTTGGAATGGTCACGAGAAAACAAGCCCTAAAGTTTGGGGACAACAGAAGAGAGCGACGTGGAATCTGCCTGTGGAAACGGGCAAGAGGCAGAGAGGGTTTCTTAGAGGCACTGATGTGCACATGTCTGCCGCCCCTAGCACCCCTGAGACATGTCGGGTGTATGGGAGGGGGGGTTCCCTGGAGCAAGCTAGCCTACGTAGTGAGCCCCAGGCTATTGGAGAGACCCTGTCTCAAAATGAGTGGAGGATGCCTGAGGTTGTCCCCCCTTCCTGCACACCCAACTTGCACATATGTGCACCTGCACACGTTTGACAGTGCACACACACATGAACACACACACACACAACAACAACCACCACCACAACAACAACAACAGCTTCTGCATGGAGTTGTCAACAGCCTTGAATAGACAGTTCACGTCCTGACGAGTCTCACCTTGTAGCAGAAGGAGGTCAATCAAAAGATATCTGTGAGTATGTGCTGTCTCTAAAGACACCAGGCACATCTATTACTGTTCCTGTATCACACCCTCTCCACCTATACCCCAAAATACCAAATGAGAGACCCCTGAGTCGAACTACTTATGGAGAGTCAATGTGGGTGCCCCCCCCATGGCTCTCAAGAATGAAATGGGACACAGAACACCATCTCCCTGTCAAAATGACCTGACAGAGAGCACTCTCTTCCCCCTTGAAGAAGTCGCATAGCTTTTACTTCTAGTGAGGAATTTCAGTGATGCGGCTCCAAGATTGTTTTGATTTGTGGATGAGAATTGGCTGGCTTTTCAAATCTATTGACTGCTCTTTAGCACCAGCAAACCTAATTACTTGACACCAAGTCAGTGATTTGGCAGTAAATACCAGCCCCGGCTGCCTTTACTGGCAGTGTATGGTGGCAGAGGGCAGGAGGAGACAGCTCAGTAGAAGTTCTTCTGTGAGTGTGAGAAGTAGGAGAGAGGGCATTAAGCCCCACCCTGTACCTCAGGACAGCCAATCCAAACCCCAGAACTCTGTTGCCATTAAACTTGGCCCCAAGCATATGTTGCTACTCAAAAATCGTAACACTACACTTCATCCGACTAAATGTGACTCATGAAGTTGTAGGAGAAAGACAGTGACAGACTCGGGGACATGTAACTTTAATAGCATTTTGAATGAAAGAGCAAAGCAAAAGAAAACAGCCCTTCGCTATATGATGGAGATTGGCTTGCAAGTCTAGTTGTCTCTGATATGCTTCCTCCCGATGCCTCCAATCTTGCTGGCTTTTTACTGCCACCAATAAGCGCATTTTTTTTTTTTTTTTTTTTTTAGGATAGTCTCTTATTCCTACATGTTAGTGTCCGAGAAGGGGCAGTTCCTGTTCCCATTACAGCCCTAAGGTTAACAGTCCCTTTCTGGGGATCTTGGCTCAGAAGTCAGCAGACATGTGTATTCATTAGAAAGCTCACAAAGTCTCTTGGTTCCAAATGGCTCCAGAACATCCCATATTGCTGTTTTTCTTTTCTTGCTACTGTTTTGTTTGTTTATGAAATAGGGTGCTAGGGGTTCAGGAAAGTCCTTGAACCCCCCAACGCTAGGTTCATGTTTACTTCTAACCAAAGAGTTGGATAAAATAAGACTGAGAAGGATGGTGATTAAACTATTATATTTCTTGAGGGAAGTCCAGAACCGAGGGAAGGAAAATTGATAAACCCACGTGGCATGACAGCCCTTGTGGTGGGTCTGGAAGAAACATGAAAAGAGAGTCAGAGAGGACCGAAAAGAAATACAAAGAGCTCTTGCAGGGGGAGGGCAGGAGAGGGTGGAGAGCCCATGTGGGGAGTAGGGTTCAGGGGGTTCTCCCCTTATCTCGGCCCAGCCAGGCCAGGCCAAAATGACAGTAAACTCAAAAGAACTCGGAGGTTCAAAAGAGGTCAGGCAGCCCAGTGAGAAGCTTATCGCCTCACACGCATTTACTTATAACCTTATTGTGGTGGGTTTCACCTTCTGGCTCAGGTGACCCAGAGAGACAGCTGATTTGTCTGGGCTAGAGGCTGGCTCAGGAAGAGGCCAGCCATGAGGTCAAGTTCTGGGGTCTTAACTTGACCAACCAGTGTCAGGATTAGCTTTGAATTCTAGGAAAAAACAACCTCCCTCCCAATGAGGGGTTCAGGTATGGACAAACAGGGCTAGGGGTGCTGGGCTAAGAGATAAGAAGTCAGATCGTCCTTTCTTCTGTAACAAGTGCAGACCTTCCTGCCTTTGGACTTTCAGGGACCACCCATATTGCCTAACAAAGCTACCTGACCCCCTCTCAAAGGGGTAGCACCAAAACCAGTGTGGCTGAGAGTGACTTCCGGTACAAGACAGGATGAACTCTGAAAGGCAGATGGAGGCGGGTCATTTCGGCCTTTGACAGAATGGGCAGAAATTTTGATTTTTTTTTTTTTTTTTGGCTTAGGCAAGCTTCTTGAATTGCATACTTTAAGAGCTTACTCATGGCTGCATATCAATCTCATGTTCTCTATTGGGACATAACAGTGATAGAGAAGACAGTTTCATGCAGGCTGCACAAGAAAGGCCACTAACTGCATAGCTAACATGCTGGAAGGAGGGCGGCTGGAGGGAGATTATGTTTCTGAGGGTGGGGTACCCTTACGGAAGGGTGTGGGCAATGAAGCCACATGGACAGGGGCCACTGAAGGCTTTCAGTTTCTACAGATGCCATTCGAAGATGGATCCTTATTTATTTATTTCCAAGGAGAGAGGGGGCAGACAATGGGTGTGCTTAGGCTTCTAGTCACTGCAAATGAACTCCGGATGCATGCGCTACTTTGTGCATCTGGCTTTATGTGGGTATTGGGGAATCGAACCTGGGTCCTTAGGCTTTGCAGGCAAGCATCTCAGTCACTGAACCATTTATCCAGCCCCTAAGGTGGATCTTTAAAAGGGTATCTTTTAGGCTGGAGGGATGGCTTAGAGGCTAAGGTGTTTGCCCTTAGAGCCAAAGGACCCTGGTTTTATTATTTCCCTGGACCCACGCTAGCCAGATGAACAAGGGGGCGCACGCGTCTGGAGTTAGTTTGCAGTGGCTGGAGGCCCTGGCGCGCCCATTCTCTCTCTTCCTCTCTCCCTCTTTCTCTGTCAAATAACTAAATAAATAAAAATAGAATATTTCTTTTAAAAAAATAAAAGGGTATCTTTGGAATTTCTTCCACTACCTCTTCCTAGGAATTTCAGCTGTCCTGGGGCTCAGCTGGGGTTTAACGTGCCTCTTCTGTGTCCTCCCCCCCCCCACAGTAACAAGGGCATGGAGCACCTGTACAGCATGAAGTGTAAGAACGTGGTGCCCCTTTATGACCTGCTGCTGGAGATGCTGGATGCCCACCGCCTGCATGCGCCAGCCCGCGTGGGAGTGCCCCCGGAGGAGCCCGGCCACAGCCAGCTGACTACCACCAGCTCCAGTTCAGCACATTCCTTGCAAACCTACTACATCCCCCAGGAAGCAGAGGGCTTCCCCAACACGATCTGAGAGCCGCCCTCCCCCACCCCCACCCCCTGGGCTCCCCTAAGGTTCTGAGAATCCCTGCAGCATCTTACCCACGTCATGCATCACTTTAGCGGATTTCTGTCTCCTGCGTACAACTCTGGCATGCACCGCCTACCACCAGTGGCTTTCTAAGTACAAGTGGCCATTCATTTGCTAGCTCAGTTCTTAGTGACACGCCTTCTGTTGGGAACAGCCAAAAGGGATTCCAGGGCTAAACCCTGCTAACAGCTCTCTTTCTCCCCCTTTTTGCTACATTACTAAGAATGAGGTTTCCTATAGCTCTTCACGACTGAACTCAGCCTATGAGATGACTGTATCGAAGCTACTTGTTAAGACCCAGGCCTGGAGAGTAGACTTTTCACCTCTGATAAGCACTTTGTAATGGCTCCAAGAAAAAAAAAAAAAAGCCTCAGGAAAGATTTTTTAAGTAGCTCCTTTGGTTGACACCTTGAAGGAAGCGAGCTCAAGGGTTCCTTATAGCATCTTCTTGTATTCCTATAGCAATGCGTCATTTTATTCAAGTGACACTGGATCTGTTTGTTCCATTAGCAGGAGCTTGGGTGATTCTTGATTCATTTTCCCTATAGGAATACAAGATGCACCCAGGGAAGGAAGATCCCCGTAACTGTCACGACAATGTCGCTGCACTTTCAGGCTTGCTGAAATCCCTACTGCACCCTTTACGGCACTACATGCAGGTCACGGGTTCTGGGTAATTCTTGTTTCCCGTGGACCTGTGAGAAACAGCAAGTTGATTTCAGTTAAGTCGCCCCAAACAGTATCAATCATCCCACGGGAGGGTTAAGGTCTATTTCTTTTTAATTTTTTAAAAATTTTCACGTTATAAAAGAAAGCCCTCTGTCCCCAGGACTTGGAGGAAAAGCAGTGTCCACATTTGTTCTGGTGTGTCTCGCATTCATCAGCAGAGGGCGCTCTTCTTGGCTGTTCCCCAGTGTGATTTACACTGAGTAAATCCCATATAGAATGATGAAAGGCATTATTTCTATGAGCCTTCAGCCTGCTGATAATTTTTTGTTGTTTTAGTTTTAGTTTTAGTTTTTGCTTTTGTTTTGGGAGCATGAGGCTAAACAGTAAATGTTCAAGATGATTGTGGCTGCTCGAGAAAAGAACAGGAGGGAAGAAACTGGATAAACTGTGAGACAGGATTAGGGTGGCCTGGCCAACAGGCTAGGGTTTCCTTGTAAGCTCCACACTGCACAACAGAGCCGTCCTGGAATCATAGAGTACTTTGCCTCTTCCCAATTTCCCCTGTGGTCCTGCTGTTGGCCTAGGAGCTTGGGCCAGGGGAAGGGGACAGTGACCCAGGAGCACTCATGACTCAGGCTGCTGGAAGGTTGGTCTTCTTTGGTGGTTCAGAGGTCATCCAAAACACCAGAGAGTTTGGCCTTGGGAAGAAATTTTCACCCCCACTTCCATTAATCAGCTCATGTCCTTTAATTGCATATGTCAAGAGAATGAGGCCAGAATTTGGCCACGAGAATCCTCTGACCAGTGTGCTGATCAAAAGAGAGGCTCACCACAGCCACGGGGCTGCCTTTCCTGCGCCTTGGCCTCTCTAGTGCAATTCTGAATTATTTCCTTTTTTTTCCAAAAAAAAAAAAAAAAAAGAAAAGAAAAGAAAAGAAACCAAACTTTTAAGCAAAATGTAAGTTTGGTTTCCTTCCCTGACTTCATGCTCTATAATTCAAAGTCCAGTGAGATGTGATGTGTTAGTCAACCACCCAGGTGAGGAGCTAGGTGTCTCTAGGTGTGTCCTGTTGGAAAGGTGAGTTCCATGAATTTCTGGTCTCCCAGTTCAGTGACCGACCGCTAAAGAACTGGGAAACTGGGAGGGCCAAAAAAAAAAAAAAAAAAAGACACAAAAAAATTTTTTTTTCATATACGTGCATCTAAAATTCGGGGCAATTTTATGTGTCTGCATTGAGAATATGTTTTAAGAACATAATTCTTTTGTTTGTGTTTATTTCAGAAGCACCTTATATAGTATAATATATATTTTTTTGAAATTGCATTGCTTGTTTAACAGACAATTGAATGTAATTATTCTGTTCTGAACTTAATTTGACTGGGTTTAAGTTTAACGTGCAAAAACCAAGGAAAAATATTTAGTTTTTTTTTGTATACTTTTCAAGCTACTTTAATGCCTAAAGCCTGGTGACTCTTCATTTAAGTGAAGGTCACATTTCATATCAACTTTTGTATCCACAGTAGACAAAATAGCACTAATCCATATGCCTATTGTTGGATATTGAATGATAGACAATCTTATGTAGCAAAGATTATGCCTGAAAAGGAAAAAAAAATTATTCAGGGCAGCTAATTTTGCTTTTACCAAAATATCAGTAGTAATATTTTTGGACAGTAGCTAATGGGTCAGTGGGTTCTTTTTAATGTTTATACTGAGATTTTCTTTTAAAAAAATTAAAACAAAATATAAAAAAAAAAAACTTCTAGGACTATAGATGATGTAATACCAGCTAAATCCAAACAATAATATAATGGAGGGTTTTACATTATCCACCTGCTGTGTTTGTATTCGTGTTAAGATACTACTACATTTGAAATGGGCAGTGAACATCAGATAGTTGAAATGTTAGCCCACGAGTTTCACATGATTTTTGGAAATCTCTTTTTATTCCTGTCTGAAGTGCCAACAATGGGCAGCTGCCAGCTTTCAGCCATAGGGCATGGGGGCGCGCTGGACAGTCATTCCTGTAGTCTCCCCTCCCGCACTGTGAGGCAAATTCGAATTTTGAAAGGCACAATCTACCCGGAGGATCTGGGGATTTGAAGCACGTGGAAAACGAGAGTACTAAAGTATCGTGCCGCCTGCAATGTGTCCAGGTCCGTATTTCACTCCTGCGCGGTAAACTAAAATGTATAAACTAGCGCCACCCATTCATTGGCAGCCGTTTCCAAAATGGCTACCCCAGATCTAGGGAAGAGGGTGGCCATGGTGACGAATGACAACCCAAGCCCAGAGAGGTGTCTGAGTTTCTTTAGCCACTGCCTAGTTGGCTGTAATGGTTGTGTAGTTGCTATCCTATAGCGAGCCATAAGAGAGACTAGGCCATGCAGAGAGAAGACCCTCTGGATGGAGGTCACAAACCAAATCCCCGAGGAAGTGAAATCTTCTCTACGCTTCCCTGGCAACCTTGCAAATACGTTTAACCTTGCCATATCTTATGCCTTTGCGGGGCGGGGGGGAGCTGCACAAGTATGTGACCTACTGATCATTAACTTACAATCACACTGAAGTGTTTGCACTTTGAAATCCTACACATTGAAATGGCCATTGGTTTGGGCCTTGGTTAAATTACTCCTACCCTGACATGAAGCCAATGATAAAAACCCAGTCCTAGTCATACTCTCCAGTTCTAAGAGGGACTTAGGATACTGGGAATGATCACTAGGACCATAGCAGTGTCTAATAGTCACAGGCAAATCTGCTTGAAGAAGTTAGGTCTTGGGGAGGCAATTAGAGTGATACAGTAGCTCACAAGGCCACTGTGGTTCTCTTTGGTGTGAGTCTTGGGAAGCTACGTTGCGCACTTCCTCGATTAACTCCCTGAACATTTACTCACTCTCAACTGGAGCAAATGAACTTAACTGTGGTCCCAAATATCCATCTTTCCATTACTGTGAGTATGCTCTGGTTCTAGCTTCATTTCCTTTCCATTGAAATTAAACTGTGGTCTCTTTTAAAGTCATTCAGAATTGTCTATTAAGCAGCCGTTGCCTCTATAACGACACTTCAATTTTGCACTGTCTTTCAGAGACTCGAGAAAAATTTCTATTCATTTATTTTTCTTTTGCATCCAAATGTGCCTGAACTTTTTAAACATGTAAATGCTGCCATGTTCTGAACCCATCTTCAGTGTGTGTGTGTGTGTGTGTGTGTGTGTGTGTGTGTGTGTCGATAGAGCTGTGCACCCTGGAAGATAACATACAGTCCCGTGAGCAGGTGCCTAAGACACGGACCCCTTTGCTTTCACAGAGAGGTCATTGGTCATAGAGACTTGAATTAATAAGTGACATGATGCCAGTTTATGTTCTCTCCCAGCTTATCAACAATGCTTTTTGTGCACTTCATAATTTTCAGTGTAGAGCTCTTGTTTTATGGGAAAAGGCGCACATGCCCAATTGTGTTTGATGGATCAGTACACCCTTCTGCTGATGCCTACGACTATCAATGTGATCCTATTTCATCGCGGCTTTGCTTTGTTTAATGAAACACACTTGTAAACCTCTTTTGCACCTTGAAAAAGTCAAGAATCCAGCAGGATGCTCAAGCACCTGTGAACCATCTTCTCAACCTATTTGATGTTCAAATAAAAAAAAAAAAACATTCAACTAAAGACAACTGGTCGACCTTTTGTTATGTTTCTTTTGCTCCTGGTTCATTGCTGAACTTGTGGGTGTAAAGAGATTGAAAGATCTGTAGAACACAGTGAGCATGAATGTTAGGACCTCCTCCCTTACCTGCCACCAAGTTACAGGGCACTGAATTCAGGTGTAGGAACACTGATGTGGCATGGACTCGGTCTCTGTTCTTGGCTCCATAATATGCAAGTTTTAGGCTTAGTGGCTATTGATTCCTCATTTGCATGAAATGGTTGTGAGGATCATAGGAGGTACTCATTAAAACACTCATTGTTTTCTGATGGAGAAGCAAGCTTCAGAACACTTAACATGAATGGATGAGTGAATGGGCGAATGGATCATGGATGCTAAACAGTGGTGTATGGGAGGAAGTTCAAGAGGTCTGGGTTCACAGAGCTGCTGGTATCTGAGCACATGAAGGTGCCTGGTGGGTGGCACTCCACAGACAGCCAGAGAGCCGTGTCCTTTCCTCATTTCTTTATCTGTCTACATGTCTACATCCTTTGCCCTTAGGACCAGCCTCACTCTGGTGCTATACAAACTGTGAGGGTGGGCGATGGATATAGTCCCAGGGAAGAACACCACAAATTCACACTTTTCCTCCCAATTCAACAGTTTTGCTAGCTGTGCCTTTTCTCTGCTTGTTGTGTGCCTTTGGTCAATTTTCAGAGTGCTGAAATGGCTGATTTTTTTTTATAGATTTTTTTTTTCAGGTTCATAATTGCCTTTTGGTTCAAGAATGTCCCCCATCTCCACACCAGTCCATAGCAAGACATTTCCCCTCTCCACATATTCTAGCTGTCCTTTGTTAACCCTTTTCAGAATACCAAGGAAAAAAGTTTTCCTTTGTCCCTTCCCCTCAGCAGCAGGAGTTCTGAGAGCACTTGGCAGCCTGTGGCCGACTTCAGGTTGGAGGGAATGAAGGTGGCAGGAATATCTGGCTGAGAGGGTCGATTCAGCCCATGCATTGGCTCAGGGCCACATTCCCCCAGATAATATCCCTAAGGCTCAGGGAACATATAAATTCAGCATCACCATACTTAGATTCGCTTTTCTGAAAATGCAGAATTTATCTTGGGCAAAGCAAAATTTTTCATACCGTTTCCTCTTTGCTGTTTGAGTATGAGGGAGCTACTTGCAAGCCTGCATCTGCAGTAGCTTACAATTGCAATATGTATAATCACCATGGAATGAATAGTGCTCAGAACAGGGACAGTGGCTCATCCAAGACAGAGATCCATTTTCCCATAGAGCTCTACAGGTGGCCTGGAACAGCTGGGAGATATGATAAGGGAGGGGGGGATGTCCCTACAGTAGGAGGCTGTGCTGCATGGATCAGATGGTAACTATGCAAAACTATGAAGAAATTCTTCCTGCAGATGAAGTGTTTGATATCCCTTCCTACCCGGGGGTGGGGGGAACCACATACTTTCACACACTCTTATGCACAGAGATAACATTGGTTGGGTGCTTTGCTATGACGGAAAACAGCTTTATGTCTTCATTCCAGGCCATCTTTTCAACTCTCCTGTGAGCGTGAAAATGAAGTCATACTTATTTTACAGACAATGAAACTGAGGCATCACACAGTTAGGTGACTTTTCCAGGGTTACAAATCTCAAGAATGGTAGACATGAAATGTTGCTTTATGGCCGTATGCTTGAGTGGAAAGAAGTCGCATTTTGAGGGGCTCAGTAGGTAACTAAGTTGATGGAGAGCTTACTTAACATGAACGAAGCACTGGTTTCCCCAGCACCCCATAAAAGCTAGGCTGCATGGTGCATATCTGCTGTCCCAGCACTCCAGAGGTAGAGGCAGGGGGATCAGAAATTCAGGGTCATCCACAGTTACTTAGTGAGCCTGAGAACTCACGAGGTCCTGTTCTCAGAAAGAAAGAGAGAAAAAAAACAAAACAAAACAAAGTACCACTTAGAGCTTCTGAACTCCCTAGGGATTACTGAAAGTCACAGAGTTCATATAAAACTGTTTTTAAGGACAGGAAAAAATGCTAATTTTGCAGTTGGATGCGCTTTCTTTCACACTTTATGACCTGGAAAGAAATTTCAATGAACTTTTCAGGCAATGCATGAGTCAAAGGAATAAGCACTTGGACAGGATGCTAAATGTTGTGTCCCTGGAGTGCAACCCAACAGAATAGCCTTTTTTTATGCAAGAGAGTGAGGGGGGTGGAGAGAGAGAGAGAGAGGGAGAAAATTGGCTTGCCAGGGCCTCTGGACATTGTAATCGAACCCCAGACATGTGCGCCCCCTTGTGGACATGTGCAACATTATGTGCTTGCGTCACTGCATCGGGCTTATGTGGGACCTGTGGGGGCAAACATGAGCCCTTAGGCTTCACAGGCAAGTGCTTCAATTGCTAAGCAATCTCTCCAGCCCAACCCTAATGTTTAAGCCCAGCAAGAAGCCAGGAAAACATTCTCAAGTGGCCCATTGTGGACCTCTGCCAACATCAGCCACCTAAATGGTGTGGGTCACGGTGGTGGGGGGGGGCCATGCCTTCAAGCCAGGTGCTACTAGGTCTCTCTGCAGCACTACAGTTCTGTCATTGGCTGCATTTTCATGGAGAAGTCAATGATTCCAGGTAAGGCCAGGGTCAGAGAAAGGTTTGTGAGCTGGTGAGCATTTTATAGGCTGATTAATTCTCAAGTCCAACCCAGACTCAGTGAAGTTTATGTTGTAATGATTCTCCAAGTATTCCTTCCAACCAGAAGGAGCATGTTTTAAAACCCAGGGCCCCAGACCACAGGCTGGTGGGGAGGAAGGAAGGGCAAGGGTGTGCTGTCAGCAGAGGGCCCATGTCACCTGCTCTGAGAGCTACCCGGCATTTCTCTTCCTCCTCTCTGATGCTGGTGTACAGTGGTCTCTAAGAGTCAAATACGACACAGAAGACATTTTCTTTTGTTCCAATGCCAAGACAGGCGAAAATTGAAACCTACTACTTCTTTGCTTTGGTTTTTGTCTCATGCCTGATAACCATCATTCTGCTCTCAGCTTCAGTAAGTTCAGTATTTTATTCCACATGGAAATAAGATCACGTGACATGTTTGCTCCCCTGTTGGGCACTGCCAGGCACATCTAGGGACCCTTTGCGCTACAGGAGACCACTTGCTCTCCAAGCCTGGCACACCTGAACTTGGGCTTTGCCCATAGCCTTTGCCTAGGAAACTGCTTATCAGCCAGCAGCCTTCACACAGCCCATCCCCCTGTGACCCTCTTCCCTCCACTATGTAGATCACCTGACTCTGCTAGAATGAACGTCCCTAGGCATCTGCTAGCAACCTTTGAACCCACGAATACCCTTAGGACCCTCTTCCCTCCCTCAACAGCTTATAAACCCATTTCCCTGACAATTAAAACGAGCTTTTCAGAGACTGCCCCCTGAAAGTGATTCTTTTGTGGCCACTCAAGACCCTGCTATCCATGGTCGCCTGGATGCCTCCAGGAAACTGTGGCCCCAAGGATCCAGGGACCCACACTCCCGAGTGAGAAGGGTATGCCCAGCCAGGAGGCAGCAGCTCTGCAGAGGCCATCTGCAGCTAGGAAACCGTCACAGTTTCTCACCCGGCAGGTGCACCCACTAAGAGATAAGCTTGACACCCTGGGAGAGGCCAAAGCATTTGTACAACTCTGTGGTAATTACTATCAAGACGAGAGGCTACTTCCCATGTTAGCATTTTTCATGAAGGTCATAGAAGTAGTTTCAGGGAGAAGTCCCCACTCCTCCAGTGGCACTCACTTCGTGTATTTATTACCTTCTTGCTGCTTAGACAAAAATACTTCACTGAAATTGGTTTAAGGGAGGGAGGATTCATTTTATTACAGTCCATTACAAGCAAGGAAGGCATGGTGGTAGGAGGATTCAGACCACAGAGGAAGGAGAAAATGATGAATGCTGGGACTCAGCCTGTTCTCTCCCTTTGAAATAGCCCGGGGCCCTTGCTCTTGGAACTATACACTGTTGAAGTCAGTCTTCTCACCTCAAGTAGCCTAGTCAAGACTATCCTTCACAAACATGCCCAGAGGCCAACCTAATTGAGGTAATCCCACCCGGAGCTCAGAAGCTCACTTCCTGGGTAAGACCAGGTCCTGTCAAGGCCAGTCACATTATGGGATGTTGGGATGATTGCAAAGATACATTCCAAGGAGTTTGTAGGGAGAAAAGACTCTGAAGGGCCTGCTTGCTTTGTCCCTGCAGCTAATGGAGTCTGTCTTGGGAAATTCTATCTCGCAGGTCAGCTCACTTACTCTTTACAGTGTCAATGAGTATTTCTGACATATTTTTAGTCTCTTTTACAACTTTTTGAAAATATTAAATCCATTCTCAAAAAAAAAGTTCTATTCTCAGCTCAAGGGTCTATAAAAAGAAGCACGGGTTGTCATTCTGTAGTGTGTAGCACTTTGCTATCCAGCCACAAGTTTCCTCTGTGACAGAGTCAAGGATAGGTGAGGGCCTGCCAGCAGCCCCTCTGGGAAGGGCATGGGCAGGACTGTGAAATGGGCACACCGGGGGTGGGGGGTTCAGAAGTCCCTCTGATTGGCTAATGCCTGAGCTATCTACTTCCCCCCCCCCAAAAAAAAAACAAGAATCCAAGACCCAGGTCAGTCCTGTGGCCCTTTACTTCTGGTTACTGATCCAGCGTGATAATGATGGATGTGTGAAGAGGGCAGGTCCCTTGCTGTGTGTTCTTTATTTCAACCACAATTTAAAAGGAACAAAAAATAAAACAGGTTCTAAGAAGCTTTCTTCTATGATCAAAGTGAAAGTGTGGGAATACTTGGCAAGTTCTTTCCAGTAGCCAATTTCAAAATCAATTTGAAATGAGAGGAACTTATCATAGGCCGGGGAGATGGCTCAAAGTTTTAAGGTACTTGCCTGAAAAGCCTGCCATTACCGAGGACTCACTTAAAGCCCGGATGCAAAATGGAGTATGCATCTGTGATTCAATGTGCCTATGACAATGGGAGATGGAGCGAAGAGCAGCTGGAGGGACAGCGAATCTGTTGTTCCTCTGCAGTTCATTGGCAGTGGCAGGAAACCCTGTCTCAAAGAAGCAGGAGCACAGACACATTGAAGTTGACCTCTGACCTCCAAGTTGTGCTTTGGTGCACGTGTGCATGCGTGCACACACACACACACGCATGCACACACAGAGGCTAAGCCCATGAAAAGGTCTTCTAAATATATATATATATATATATATATATGTTTATACCCTTTGATCAATGCTGCTGTTATTCTTGGTTAGGGAACTTGCTTTTTAAAGATGAAACTGAACACTGGGAATACCCATGAATTATCAGAATGAAAAGAAAAGAAAGTCAAGTGCTTAGCATGAGACCAGTCATCTCTATCACACTCCCTAGGGCCCAGGAAATGCGACAAAGGGAGTGGTAGAATAAAGATGAGTCTGCTCTCACGGGAAGTCTGAGAACCTCCTACAGGGAGATGTCATAGACACTGAAGAGACTCGAAACTCCTTTAATGCAGAAAATCAGAGGCTGCCAAGAGCTCAGCACTAAAGTAGGTTTATCACATGCTCTCCAGGGCTCAGGAAACATTGCAGAAACAGGGAGGGGCAAGAATGTTAAGAGCCACCAGGTAGGAAGGTGTCCTGGGAGGCAGTGTCTGGTGCCCACACATATATTGGCTGGTGCATTCATAACCTCACAGTAACACTGATACCCGCTTAGGAGGGTCCTCAGTGTAATGGGGATGGAGCAGAGGGGGTATAAGGAAACAACGTGATAAGAATGTAGCCAATATACATTATGTTTGTGCATTAAACTTTCCAATAAAAACATTGTGAAAATACACATTATCCCTTAGTGTGTGTTTTTCACTATTTCCACGCATCATTTACTTTAATGTATTTAACCCTCATAGCAACTGAGGTGCTGTTACTATCCAATTTTATAGAGGATTCGGTAATTTGCTCAGACGATTGAGCTAGGAAATGGCCAAGGTCATGCCTGAGCCAAGGACACTGTGTGATCTAGGAAGAATCCTAGGGCTTGGGAACAAAGGACTTTACCCAAGTGCAGACCATTGGTCTCCGTCAGTGCTCCTACTTTGATTAGTAAGCCCTGTGGATGAGGTTAGGGGAGCACCGTCAAAGCCAGGCTGATAGGAACAGATTTCAAGACAAAAGGAAAGCTGAGTCTCTGATGTGTGTGCATAAGGAGACACTGACTGGCAGTGGAGTCGTGGGTAACTTTCAGCGTTTCTCTGTTCCTTCGCATATAATCACTTACGGACTGTCAGACTGCCTTTGATGGCCTGATGATACCTTAAGCAGGGTGATTCTCAGAGGTGGGCGACAATGTGAAAAATTTAGAGAGAGAGCAAGACAGAGAAGAGATAGAGGGAGAGAGGAAGAGAATTGGCATGCCAGGGCCTCCAGCCAGTGCAATCGAACTCCAGATGCGTGTGACACCTTGTGTGCATATGTGACCTTGTGTGCTTGCGTCACCTTGTACGTCTGACTTGTGGGGGATCTGGAGAGTCGAACATGAGTCCTTAGGCTTCACAGGCAAGTGCCTTAACCACTAAGCCATGTCTCCAGACCTACAACACTTTTTTTTAAAGGCAAGTCTCATGTGAATATCTCTCCCAAAGGAGCTCATCTCCAGGGACTCATCTAGTCCCCAGTCATCAGGCTTCCTTATTTCATTTCCTTACATTAAAGTCATGCTTCTACCTCCTCTGTTCTTATGTCCCGAAACCAGCCAAGCCTCCAGAAGAACATGTGCAAAGTCAATTAATTAGGATTCTTTCACTTTTAATAAATAGCCTGTCACCATTCATTTGGGGCATATCAAAATCTTTCCTTTAAATTTATAGGCAAGTAAGCTATCTCCTCACAAAAACAATGGAAGCATCTTTCACTTAGCCATTTAAATTTGTCCTTATTATTACAGAAGTGTGGATCTAAAATCCAAATTGTACTCCCTGTCAAATTTAAATAATAAAAGGGTTTTAAATGGCTTATAACCCATTTGTGTCACTACAAACTTCTTTGCCTAATAGAATTATTTATACATATATACATACATACATACATACATACACATGTATATATGTATGTATGTATGTATATATATATACACATATATATACATATATATGTATATATATATATACACACACACAAACATGCATATATGTGTGTGTATATATATATACACACACACACACACAAGGATACTTTCAACAAAATATAATCATACAAGATATATATATATATATATATATATACATATACATATACATACACACACACACACACATTTGCAAGGACAGAGAAAGACAATGAGAATGGGCAAGCCAGGGCTCTAACCACTATGAATGAACTCCAGACACATTTGTTACTTTGTGTATTTGGCTTTATGTATGTATGGGGAATAGAACCTGGGTTGTTAGGCTTTGCAGACAAGGGCCTTAACCACTGAGCAAACTCTCCAGCCCAAGTTAGTCTATATTTTGTTTGAATTTACTAATCTGTAATAGCATCTTCTGAAATGAATATATATTCATTGAGCTCATTTAAAGGAGCTGCGTAATAATAAATACTAGGTTTGCAGTATAATCAAATAAACTAACTCCCTGATGACTGACAGCTAGGTTGTCTAAAAAATAATAACAACAGGAGGCATTTATGTTCTCTTCCTGGTTGTTGACTTGGGAGAAAACTGCCTCTGATTTTTCAAAATGACAGAGATATTTCTGACAAATACCAAGATTGCACTGAAGGTATGGCTTGGGGTTCTAAACTTGTAGAAGTTCTGTGAGACTTCCCCACATGCCTCAGGAACAACTTGTTAAGGAAGAGGGGGCTCCAACTCCTGCTGTGGCTGAGACTGAGTCATTGCTATTTTTTCTAAAGTAATATGTCAGCATTTATTAGAATACATTGAACATTAGAATGTCCACCCTGCAGGTCTATCCATGATATGGTAAGTGTACAGAGATTTAAAAAAATGTCACTGGGATGAGATGTCAGCTAAATGATGTAAAATTGCAGGCATTTAGGTGAACACATTTAGAGATCTAATGTTCAGCACCAGGTGTAAAGCTAACAAAATCACATTGTACTGGGGAATATTTAAATGGTAGAGTTTAGCTGCTCCTGTCACACAAAAAGTAACTATGTGAGATGAAAGCTATGTTAATATGCTTCACCATAGTAACCATTTTACTGTCCATATGTGTCCCATAATATCATTCTGTATGCCCCAAACACGCATAAAGGCATTTTATTTTTTAAAAAGAAAAATGATGCTAAGATAGCAACACAGTAAATATGAATACATATGTTTTGATTTATCCACAAGTATGTTAAAACTCAAATTATGAAATAATAAAAATAATGCTAACTAATTCCTAAAAAAGTGTGTAAGTAGCCGAGATATCTAGTCAGCTTATATGCCCATCAACAAATAACTGAGTATTTTTCTATCTTCATATGTGCATATTTACATATTATTTCTACATACATACTTTCTATTTCTTCCCATATATAGGCAATGGAATTTCATTCAGTTATTTCCAAAAAGGCCATAAAATTATGTAATTTACTAGAAAGGGGTGGAACTAGAGATATCATGTTAAGTAAAATAAGCCAGGCTCAGACAAATATTTGCATATTTTCTCTCATATGCAAAATTATAGGTTATATACATATTTGTATATATGCACATGCATATATGTGACGTGAAAGTAGAAGGAGGACTATATACAGGAAAAAGGGGTCTTAATGGAAAAAGGGATGGGGAACAAGAGAGGATAATGAGGGAAGAAAGACAAATATTGCTTTTTCTCTCAAATATAGAATCTATAATATACATGTGTATATACATACATACATACATACTTTGGGGGACAAGGGAAAAAATGGGTAGTCAAGGAAAAATACAATGATATATGTGTCGTACTGAAAGTCATTATTTTATTTGGCAAAAAATAACTAAAAAGCATAGGTTATCAAAAAGCATTGAAATGTACCTAAAAGTGGAAATCTACCAAAAGAGAAGATAGAAATTTTAAATTTTTTCTTTAGAAGATAATTTGTAATGAAAACAGTTGACGTTTTAGAAAACAACTAGCAAAATAGACACACGGCCTGAGAGAAATGGTGCTTGTCCCAAGATGCATTAGAACCTAAGGTGCTTGCTGCACAAGCTTGAGTTCCGACGCCCCGGACTCACTTAACAAACCAAAGCCTGATGCTGGGGTGGCTGTCAGTCATCTTAGCATGCCTGTCTATGGTGGCGAGGAGGGAGGTGGAGATAGGAGAAGTTCATGGAAGCTCATGGGCCAGCTAGCTTGACAGATGCAGCAGTGAACCTGCCTCAAAGCTAGGAGGAAGGTGAGGACCAACACCCGAAAGTTATCCTCTGACCTTGACTTGCCCCCTATGATATTTTTGTACCCATACTCATATACGTGAACACATGAATGTATACACACACACACACACACACACCCCAAAACTCCTTACATTAAAGTCATTAATTAATATACTATAGTAGTGTATCAATAGTTATAATAAACCGTGTTTGGGTTGAATTAGGTGTTCCCACAAACTCATGTGTTTTGTATGCTTGGCTGCCAGCTGATGGCAATTTGGGAAATGGGGTCCTGCTGAAGGAGGTGTGTTGTTGGGAGGGGGGCTTTTGGGTGCGATAGCCAGCTTCCTCTTGTGCAGCTCATTCGCCTGCTGCTGTTGCCCACCTGATGTCGGCGCAGAGTCGATGTCCAGCCTCTGCTCTAGCATCTTTCTTCTGCCATCATGGAGTTTCCCTTCCAGGCCATAAGCCAAAATAAGCAACTTTCCTCCCGTGAGCTGCTTTTGCTCACGTCTTTGTCCCAGAAACCCAGAGGTAACTGAAACATACACATATTTGTACCCTTTACCTATGCCCACTACCTGCATTCTCTGGTCAGCCTGCTTTGGGTTCCGGCCAAAAAGCGTGGCTCACAGGCTGGGCTGGCTGCCTGGAGTGGCTGTTGGTACGTGTAGTCCCTTGGTGACATCCCCTTTAGAGTGCAGCAACTGGGCCAAGAAAGTGTCTGGCCAGTCTTGTGCCTGACCCAGAGTACTTCTGCAAGGTCCTGATAGCAGGGAGCTCTGGATTTCTACAGGACCATGTATGGCATTGATGTGAGACTTTTGAAGGCCAGACGGGAATAAATGTTCCATAAGGATACAAGAGAGCCAAGGCCCATGGAGCCCAACTTCATAGACTCAGAGAAGAGTAAATTTTGAATTATGAGATTTATTTTAGGGAGAGTCAGGATCCAAAGGGAAGGCAAGCAGGAAGCCCAAGCCACAAGACCAAGACAGAGGAACTCTTCCTCACATAGCAGAGTCTGGAACACACACACACACATACACACACACACACACACACACTGAAAGCAAAGCAGAAAAACACCTAAAACAAGGCAGGAAAGTGTCTATAAATAAAGAGATCCTCCTCCGGTCTGGGAAGGGGGAGAGGAGGCTAAGAGCACCCCATTCACATGGGGGAACAGCCAACTGTCAATAACACAACAGGGCCAGGAGAGTTGGGAGCCAAGAAAGATTCACACACATGGTTAGGCCCTTTTACATAGATCAAACATCCAGTGAGAATGAGCCTCCTCGTCAGACTCCAGATGTGTAAAGGAGAGACCTCATTGGTTGGTGGGCTTAAGATGCTGACTCAGGAAGGGCCAGCCCACAGGTGTGCCAAGTCCCAGAAATCTTGAAGAAGCAACAGACAAATTGTTGAGGAATTATTGCTTTCAGCCTTTTTTTTTTTTTATGAGACTGGGTCAGGTATGGGTTCTAGTCCTGCCAGGACATACTAGGTAGCATCTCTTTGAACCTCTGTTCCTGGCTGACTGCTTATTAAAAAAAATCTACTCTTAGTCTCCTAGTCTTTATCACCACCCCCTGCAGCCCAATTTACAAGGGATTTTGATATAATTTTAGCTTCAAGTCCAATTTTGTTCTCATGCTTGGATTAGCTAACAGATTAAAACATTTCAGTGTTGTTGTATGTGACCTTCATGTCCCCACTTAGAACATTCTAAGAGGATGGAGGTGAGGAGGCCATGAGGGGAGGGGTTAATCAAAACAAAACCGGTTTTAAATTACCTGTGTGGAAATCTATTACTTTGTTAACTAATTAAAAATTATATAAATTGGAAAAAAAAAAAAGAGTTTGGGTAGACATACCCTGGGGTGGAGGGAGGGAATATAAACACTTTTCCTAGAAGCCATAGGATTGTCACAGAAAAAAATTCAGTGGCAGGGATAGGATACCTCCCAGGGATGTGATGGTCAGTGAAGTCCCTTGAGGTCCCAAAATAATACAGGTGATTGTCAAGACTCTTGATTGTCCTGCAGAATTATTGCTGAAGATGACAAGGCCCTATTGCTGAAGACACCACATACTTCGGTTGCAGGACATTGAGGAATTAAGTTAGAACTGAATTGGAAGGCTCCTCCCTGCTGGCTAGCTGTCTTGATGCTGGAAAGAGGTATGCACCCTGCTGGAGGAGGGACGTTATGAGCTAGCCAACAGTGGACCCTGCGAGGTACACAAGTTGTGTACCCTGTGTACCCTGTGAGGTATACAACACCTACTAATGCAATAGTGGCGTGTGTGTTATGGGGGTAACCAACTGCTCTCTAATTCGATGTGTGACCTGCTCCATGGGAGGGTCTTGCCTGATACTGACAATCTAGTCAAAAGTCTATGGCTGGAAAGGTCACAGACTGTAGGGAGGGGATAATTACTACTTTTCTTTGACTACATAGATATATTATGCCTACCAAATTACCCTTTAAATACTTATATCTAAGCATATATAAGTGCTGCTTTACTTTTGTTTAGAGAAGTCTCTTTTCAACTGGTGGTTACTGTTGGAGAGGCCCCAAATCCATGAAAGTTCTGAGATGTGACAGTTCAATGTTCGACACTTCATGAAACATCTCTATCATACCCTCCAATGGCTCAGAGACTATAGCATGAGAAGTGGTGGGAAGAATGTAAGAGCCACAGGATGGGGAGGAGTGCTTTAGAATGCTGTCTGCCAGACACAGAGGTCATTGTATTCATGACCTCTCACTGGGTGTCATTAGCTGCACAAGATCTGCATAATATAGGGCTCACCAACATATTATTGTGCATGATGGAGGAGGGCAAAAAGAAAAGGCATCAATATAGAAGAGGGAATAGCAGGGGGAAAGTCAGGGTTTAGTGGAGGGGTTGCAAAGGGGAGGACAAAGGGGGGATTATATGAATTTGTTAAATAAAGTTCTATTTAAATAAAAATTGTAAAAAGGAACCTTCATGTCTACCTGATGGAACTTAATAAATGGGGCTGGGGAGAAAATTCACAAGTTAAAGGCTATAGTTAAAAATTTGTAAGAAATAAAAGAGTTTATATCCAAGGCTCACTATGCTTCCTTGGCTCTCAGATAAAATGTGTGTATGTGTATTACCTTTCCCAACTTCCCAACCCCTTTGGCCCCGCCCCAAAATACCTCTCAGCAGATCACCCCATGAAGTGGCCTCAGTTTACCCTGCTTTGCTTAGTCATGTAAATGTGGGGTCTCCCGTAGTGTGAGATTACTGGTGAGCATTGTCCTGGAGAAGCCTAGAACTGAAGCGTGAATGTCATTTCTTTTCGGTTTCATTACATCTTGTGGCTGTAGATATAACAATGAGTAACATTTATCACAAGGTATTCTTAACTCTAAAATTGTAGTGACCAGGCAAACACCTCTTCTCTTGACCGGAGTTGGCTCCTCTGTGTTGTGTGTGACTAAGCAGAGAAAATTGCCTCAAGGGTTTATAACCAGAGTGGCTGCTTCTCTTCCCTGAGCCCTGACTTTAGAAGTGCACATTGTTGAACTTTAAGCCAGGCAATGAAATGGAAAGGACAGGAAATCTTTCCCCAGAAAATGAAGATATGGAATGGACTTTTGTCCTTTCCCTGATCACATCTGATCATGTTTCTACCGAGTTCCCTTTTGATTTCATGATTTGCTTTATTCCAAAGTTTCAGCACGAGACTGAAGATGAGGGTTCTTCTGTGTGCCAAGGGCTCTGGGGCAATCTGGAGAAGGCTCTGAATGGTAAGGGACAAGAAGGTGTTAAGGGACTCAGTGGAGGGAGATGTCTAAGGGGGAACAAAGAAGGGTGGTGGGAGGGTATTGTGTAAATTTTTTTAAAGATTTTAAATTAAAAATAATAATGTTTGATAAATGAAAATTAAAGCCAGCATAGTAATACCTCAAACCTAAGAATGGCTTTCATCAAAAAGCACTTGGGAAGCAGAGGTAGGAGGATCACCATGAGTTCAAAGCCACCCTGAAACTACATAGTGAATTCCAGGTCAGCCTGGGCTAGAGTGAGACCCTACCTCGGACAAAGGTGAAAACGGCTGGGCGTGGTGGCACACAACTTTAATCCCAGCACTCGGGAGGCAGAGGTAGGAGGATCGCTGTGAGTTCGAGGCCACCCTGAGAATACAGAGTGAATTCCAGGTCAGCCTGGGTGAAAATGAGACCCTACCTCAAAAAAAAAAAAAAAAAAAAAGTGAAAAAGAAATGTCAATAAAGATGTAGATTTAAAAAAAAGGCGCTTGTACACTTGCACACTGTTGATGGGGTGTGAATTAGTACATCTATTATGGAACAAAAGTACAGAGGTTCCTCAAAAAGAAAAGCAAGGAAAAGACAAGAAACAAAAATATTGTTGCCTAATAAGTTGGAGGGATCTTAGGGTATTATGAAAAGCAGAAAAGGTATGAGGTCCTGGCTCCTTAGGAAGCCAGAGCAGTTCCCACTACACAATGGCTATCAGCTGCTTGCTGGCTCTCTCAGGCCTTTCTGAACCCACTTAGCATCCCATTCTGAGGCTATTTCAACTACAGCAAAGCTCTTTATGAATGTTTGAGGTTAGTGAGGGCAGTCTGGTGGCCACAGATCAAAGAACCCAACCTTTACACTGTCCTCAGATACACCTAGGCCAGCCCTGAGAATCCACCCATGTGGCCACGGCCAGCTTGCATAAATCATCTCACCCCCGTTGTCCTTTGCCTCATCATCTTTTATACGGCTTGGCAATAAAATTTTGTAGCTATAATTTTTTAATACTGGGCCGCAGGGTGTTGGCCACAAATCAGTCTACCTCCACCTGCCTTTCTGCAGCGAGTGCGGGCCTTGGCTTGCTCGATTTCCTTTCAGAGCTTTGGCAAGGAGGTTCTTCTCACTTCCTACTCATCGGTGCTGCTGCCCACATTCTAGAAGGCCCAACCCTGCTCCCCGACATACTTTCCTGAAAACCTGTCATCTTTCCTCTGGATTTCTTATTAAGTTGCACAGCTGAGAGTTTCTAGTTTCTGACTCCCACCTCTGCTCTCTTTTCGTCTTTTTATGGATTTCCCCCTCATTCACCTTTGCTGACGGCTCCTGTGTGTTCATGAAGGTCTCATTACCAAACATCTTGCTCACACTTCTCTTCTGGTCACTTGGTGATCTCTTTTCCCATGACTTTTCTTTATCCATCACACATCTGGAGCACCAGCCTCATGCTCTAGGCCACTGTGGTGGTCTGATTCAGGTGTCCCTCATAAACTTAGGTATTCTGAATGCTAGTCTCCCTAGCTGATGGCAATTGGAAATTAAATCCTCCTGGAGGCAGTGTATTGTTGGGAGGAGGGCTTATGGGTATTATAGCCAGTCTCCCCATGCCAGTGTTTGGCACACTCTCCTGTTCCTGTTTTCTACCTTATATGGGCCAGGGTGTGATGTCCACCCTCTGCTCATGTCATCGTTTTCTATTGCCATCGTGGAGCTTCCCCTGGAGCCTGTAAGCCAACATAATCCTGTTTTCCCACAAGCTGCTCTTGTTTGGGTGATTTCTATAAGCAATGTGAACTTGACTGCAACAGTAAAGTGGAACCAGGAGTGGGATTGCTGCTAGACGCATGACTGTGTGGCTTTGGCCTTTTGGAGCTGATTTTTAAGAGGAATGTGTAAGGATTTGAAATCTTGGCCTAACAGATGCCTTGCAGTGCTGTAAGTACAACTTGATGGAATGTTCTGGTCAGGATGGGAAGACCTGAAAGCAGTAAAAACTATGGACTCTGAGGTTTGGCTTGTGAGGATAAGAAAGAGCTTTGCTTGGACTGGGCTAGAGGCAGTTTGTGTGAAAAGCTTGCTGTTATGTCCATGTTCTGAGAAGTTGTGCAGGGTTGCTTTGAGTAGAAATGAACTGGTGTGAGCAGAGGGATATGGCATAGAAAACAACATCTTTGGGCCTAAATTGCTGCCCATTCACCTGCAAATTGTTTGAGAGATAACAACTATTGAGATTAGGCCAGCTGACATGCACTAGGGCAACAGGAAGAATGTCAACTCTTTTGAAGGGGCCTGAGTGCTCAAGGAGTGTCCTGTTCTTCAAAGTCTGCTTTATTCCCCCTTGGATTAACAAATTGGCACCCTACCTGGTATTGTGGAGTAGAATAAATGCAGGAAAGAGAGGTTCATTGTGTTTGCAACCAGGTCTTGTACTTTTGAAATGGCCATAGGTATGTGAAGCAGGTTTGCCGAATTCCTGCATGGAGACCCCATGGAGCCATGAGGATGAACTATGGATCGCAGTGGAGACCTAGTGGAGATGCCAGGACCATGAGGTGGCTGCTAAGGAAAGCTGTCACCCCCAATGAAGTTTTCTAGGACTGTGAGTAGCCTAGCTGGAGGGGCAGAATTGGAACTCCAGAGACTTGTTGCTGGTTAGAATTATCAGACTTGGAGATTTGTCACTTGCTAGAGTTGTTGGACTTGAAGCTACAGAGTTTGATGTTTGCCCTGGTTGTTTTAAATCTTGTATTGGTTGAATATTGCTTTGCTATATCCAATGCCATCTTTTGCAGTGTGAATGTTTATTCTGTACCATTACAGGTTTTGGGGGGAATTTGTTTTGGTATTATGGCTCTGTTAAAAGACCTTGGACTATGGGGATGTATGAACATCACTGGAATTGATAAAAACTATGGGGACTTTTAAAGTTTGACTGAATGTATTATATTTTATATCATGTATGGTTATCAGTTTATGGGGGCTAGGGGTGGAATGTGGTGGTTTGATTCAGGTGTCCCCCATAAACTTAGGTGTTCTGAGTGCTAGGTTCCCAGCTGATGGAGATTTGGGAATTAATGCTTCCTGGAGGCAGTGTATTGTTTGGGGCGGGCTTATGTGTGTTATAACCAGTGTCCCCTTGCCAGTGTTTGGTACGCTCTCCTTTTTCTACAGTCCACCTTATGTGGGCCAGGGGGTGATGTCCACCCTTTGCTCATGCCATCGTTTTCCCTGCCACCGTGGAGCTTCCCCTCAAGCCTGTAAGCCAAAATAAACCTCTTTTTTCCCACAAGCTGCTCTTGATTGGGTGATTTCTACCAGCAATGTGAACCTGGCCACAACAGACACTAGAACTCCCTTATTGGCCTTTACTATAGACACATGACTTCTTCTATAACCACCAATGTCCTTTGTCTTAATATTCCCTTTTAAAATATTTTAAATTTCTAAAAAATATTTTAAATTAATTTTTTAAGAGAGAAGGAGAGAGAGAGAGAGAGAGAGAGAGAAAGAGAGAGAGAGAGGAAGAGGCAGATAGAGATAGAATGGGAATGCAGGACCTCCAGCCACTGCAAATGCACTCCAGAAGCATGCAGTACCATGTGCAGCTGGCTTACATGGCTACTTAGGAATTGAACCTTGTCTTTAGGCTTCGCAGGCAAGTACCTTAACCACTAAGCAATCTCTCCAGTCCTAGCCTTAATATTGTCAAAAACACCTGGTCCTTCCACAAAGCCTTTGAGGAGCATCTCTGTTGCCAGGGTAACCACCGGTTCAGGGGAGGATGCTCCTGAGAGGACCCTGTGGTCCTCCTTTGGCTGACACTGGAAATGGAGAAGGTTCTGGTCAGAAATCTGGGCCTCCTCTGACACCAGCTTGGTAGTGCTCAACTGGCCAAGCCATCACCTATTGAAGGCTTCATCCTCCCCACCACAGAGCTTACTTACCAGAGCCTCTAGCTTCTTTCTTCTTCATCCAATGTGCTGTTCAGTCTTCAGGCATTTAATGATGAACCATACAATTTATCCAGTGGGCGTTTCACGGGGTTTTAGAAAGGCACATGTTGGACTATGAGATTTTTCTTACTTAAAAATTATTGTTAGCCGGGCGTGGCGGCGCACGCCTTTAATCCTAGCACTCGGGAGGCAGAGGTAGGAGGATCGCCGTGAGTCCGAGGCCACCCTGAGACTACATAGTGAATTCCAGATCAGCCTGGGTTAGAGCGAGACCCTACCTTGGAAAACCAAATACATATATTGTTGTTGTTCCCCTGCAGGGTCTGGGGTGTAGCTCAGTGTTAATGTGCTTAGTATGTATGAGGTCTAGCTTGGGAAAAGTGCTTAATTCTCTGCAGTGCTTAGATTTGGGATTCCTCAATGATGCGAGGTGCTTGGGAAGTGCGTTAATGCACATGTGTGGAAGAGATGCCCCAGAAGTAATAGCTGTGTGGTGCTTTCTCTTCCTCGGGGGATGCTCACTCACTCTGGCAGGGCTGGGCTGAGCTGGAGGCCCCCCGACTCTGCTTCCCGATGCTTGGAGCAAGAGTGACCAGGACTCCAGAGATAAAGTAGCCCAGACCTGTGATCTGGTATCTCTTCAACACTAATTACCACGCTGTTGGTGGTCTTTCCAGAGTAGTAAGGGAGGCCATCTTAACAGGCCTTTGTCATCTGTACAAAGTAACAATCCCCAGGGGAACACAGAGGAAATGAGATGGGAATTGCCTGACAATTACCTGCAGCGGTTTATGTTAGAAATGCTAAGTGAAAACAATTCATGGTAGGAGAATTTTAAGTATTGTTAAGAAGCTATCAGAACATTCTTCAAGCAGGAGGCAGCTTGTGAACTCTTGTCTTAGGAGAAAAGAAGGAATGGTGGGGATTTTTAAAAAATGGAGTTAAGAAAATACCAGGCTGTGTTGGTCCACAGCAGGGATGAAGTCACCAGGCAGTTGTGTAAAAGGCAACTCCCAGGCCTGTGAAGGCTCTGCTCCAAAGGTCCGAAGTGAGCCCTGGAGTCTGTAAGCACACCAGGCTCCATGTTCGAACCCTGGTTGAGATGTTCCTTGATCAGCTGTGCTGAGGGAGCCACAGAGAGTGGGTTCAGGGAGCTACATAGGTGCTTCAGTTCAGTGTAAATACTTTTCTGAGAACAGGACTTACAAACTCAGATATCTGTGGGGGAGTCACGGGAAGTCCAGGCAGTGAGAGGATTGGGTGGGATATAAATGCAAATGGAAAACTGCCTCCCCCAGGCCTTACAGAGCAGCCAGTATACTCCAATGAGCATTACCATGCAGTCAGGATACCACAGCCTTCTATTCCCAAGAAAAATCTGGAGTATAGATTTTATGTAGGCTCCTTGTAAAATTACTGAGAGACGGCTCAGTTGCTTAACTGCTTGCTGTATGTACAAGCATGCTGAGCTTGGATCCCCAGTAACCACGTAAAAGCATCTGTGCACCCGTGTGAGCCTGTAATCCCAGTGTTGGAACGGCAGAGGCAGGAGGATCCCTGGGCTTGCTGGTTAGTCAGTCTAGAGAAGTTGGTGAGCTCCAGGTTGGGTGAGAGAGATTCAGTCTCAAAAACTAGCATGAACAGCAGTTGAGGAAGGTATCTGATGTTGATGCCTGGCCTCTACATATGTGCATGCATGTGCACACACATATATACACTCACCTATACATTTAAACATACATATACATGTACATGATACCCACATACACATTAAAAAATTCCATGCACGTCTAATGACTTCATGAGGCTACCAGTTATTAAGGTCATGGGGGCATACTGAACTCTTTTATTATTTTATTTTATATTTTATATTTTTATATTTTATTTTAATTTAATTTTATTTTTTATTATTTTATTTATTTTGAGGCACAGTCTCATTATGCAGTCTCAGGTTGGCTTCTAACTCGATCCTCCTGCCAATGGCTGGGTTTCTGGGCACATGGCATCTTAGGCATTCAGACATCAAAACTAAACTAGACTCGTATCCTTCCAGGTAGTGAATGAATAACAGCAGGCTGGGGCCAAGAAGGGATCTGAACAAGAGGGTGCTTTGAGAAAAGTCATGTGGCCATTGACACCCTTGGGGTAGATTGAAGAGGAGGCCTCCAGCAGAGGGGTTAAGAAGTTTCCCAGTTGTGCCCAATGAAGAAGAGGCGTGCGATGGGAAGATGGAATTCAAGAGATCTGATTGGCTGAGGAAGGAAGGGGAAGAGAGGATCCCCTCTCTAAGAACACGCAGGTCCTCCACCCACCCCTTTCCTTTCACATACACTCATGTTCCAGCTCCATTTGTTCCACACCAGAACACCATTTACGTTTCCTTCTAACCCATTTCTCCTTAATAATGGAAACTTATATTATTCTTTTGGGCAGAGAACAAAAGACACAGACAAAATATTTTATAGCATCTATAATAAATGCAAAGAAATCAATACAAACAAAACTTGGTTTCAGCAAACTGTACATACATAAATATCTTCTTTATGCGATAACATTCAACTCTTTTCACATAAAGCTTTTCATGATCTTATTTATTACATCTAGTTTTTCTTTATACCTTTTTTTTTTTTTTTTTTTTGGTAAAAAAAAGTGCCTTTTTAGATTTACAGCTTGTGCTTCCAAAGCAAAGGTTAGAAGATCATGCCCCAAATGAAAACAAGGTACAAAGGAAGCTGCCGTCTAACAGGCTCTTAGAAACTGTATGTTACAAGGTTCTAGAACCTCTTTCGGCAGGTTGGTTGGCAGATTGTATGATACTGACATGGTGCCTGGTGGGGTTGGGGTGGGTTTTGGATGGGTAGGGCAGCACCACGGGAAAGCCACCCAGACTGCCCACTGGAGGCCTTGGCTCTGAATCAAATGGGATGAAGTCCCAGAATCCATGCGTCCAGGGAACTCTGGATGTCTTTAATTCAATCCCCTTAATGCCAAGGCCCAGAGTGTCCAACAACAGTAGTCCCACACCTTCCACTCGTTCTCCTACTGTTGGTTACAGTCCACCTCTGGGGCCATGCTTTTCACACACAGGACACAGCAAAGAGCTAGAGTTGTCACACAGAGGGCCCCTGCCTTGATCAAGGTCCTCTGTGAGCCCGCAGCTGCTTTTTGGCCCGATCCTTCTCAGGGTGCCACACATTTACGCAGATAGCATGTGCCTGGTTCAGAGTGGAGGGGGACCGTTTGTATATCTGAGCATAGGGTGGAATGATCTGGCGAAGTTGTTGGACAGGGCACAGCTGTAGTCTTCCTCTGACATGGGTACGAGGCAGGCCAGCCCGACGAGCAGCAGCAGAAGCAGCTGGAGGGGAAGAGCTGTCCGGAGGACCCTGCACAGGAACGATCTGCCCAGGCGCGCTGGCTGCCGCTCAGAAGGGGAGGAACCGCAGCCACCGCTTGTGGACCTGAGAGAAGAACCGACACAAACAAATCAAATAATTCAAAGACTCACTCACTAGGTGCCACTCTCTGGAAGGCAGAGGGCCATGCAAAACACACCCCAACTTGGCCATGAGCTGCCAACCTTCTGCTGGCTGCCCAAGTCATTTCCCCACCACCAAGGGAAGAGTTGTTGGGAACTACACTGACCAAAAAACAAAATAACCATCTGCCAGTCAAGTAAAGGTGACTTGGTATATTCTACTCGCTTTATCCCTTAATTTGGTAAAACATTTCCTCAATAGTGACAATTGCTCTACATTTGACCAGCATACATTAAATAAATCCAGGGTCATTAAGATGTACATGATTGATGTAGTACATTGTGGGCTTGAGAACAGCAGGTATATTGTTAGAATAAGAAGAAAAGAAGAAGAAGAAGAAGAAGAAGAAGAAGAAGAAGAAGAAGAAGAAGAAGAAGAGACACAAGACCTAATTGCTGTCAGAACCCTAAGGGATATCCCAGTTAACCATCCTAGAGATGCCTGAGTCCACAGACGTAAGTATAAAATCAGCTCTAGTCATTTGCCTCAGACCCATGGAAGCTACTTAATCTTAGAGTATACCATGGTTTCATGTTGCACCAAACCAGCATCTGGCCCTGATGAGAGGAGTTTCAAAGCTGCACGCATGCGCACACACGCACACGTGCACACACACACACGCACACACACACACACACTCAAAAGTATAACACTGGAATCCATCGACTAAACATAAGCTGCCAGGCTGGTCCTATCACTCACTCAGTGGCTTTGGGAAGCTGACATGGTTTTTCCTGGAAGGACAGACTGCATGTTGAAGGCGAGACAACGAAACAGAGGAAGCGCTCCCTGGGAAGAGGAGGGTGCTCGGTGGAATGGGGGTAGGGGAGAGGGGACAAAAAGAGGATCATGGCATGGAAACACCATTGAATGATAGTGTGTTCATACGTTAAATTCTCAATCAAAGATAGCAGAAGCACTGCTTACGAACAGCTGGGTGTGAAAGCAGGCTTTGAGCGGATTGTGACTGTTTTCTTTGGGAGCAGATGTTAGGGACTGGTTGGGTTCGTGATGGAAATGATAAAGGTAGAAAGCGGTACTTCCCAAAGGGGCTTTGTGTACCTCCACATCTGTACAGTTTTTCACGAACAAATATAATGTACCAAGAGGGGCTGGAGAGATGGTGCAGTGGTTAAGGCACTTGTCTGAAAAGTTCCATTTTCTAGTACCCACCTAAAGCCACATGCACAAAATGGCTCATGCACCTGGAGTTATGGATTGCCCTAGGATCGGTGGAAACCGAGGGACTGACACATAGGAAAATAAATGTAAAATAAAAAACCATGTGTTGTCTTAAAGAGAAACAGAGGGACGGTTCCATCTCTATTACAGAACTGTCAAAGGAAGGTAAGAGAAGGCCGACGGCTCTGCACTTACAGTGGTTCAGGGCAGCAGCCCTGTATTTGCTGGGTTTCTGGCAAAATGCAATCAAACTAGAACCTAGCTTCTTCCCAAGGTCCACGGCTAGTGGAAGAACAGCCCTGAGCAGCTCACCTTACCTCCACTTGCTGGTGTCTCCACTGGCTTCTTCAAATCAGGCTGGACGGTCTCTGCCTTTTCAGTTCCATGTTGTGTATGATTTATGATTGGTACTAATTTGTCGATGCAAATAAGTCCCCAAATGAGAGGCCATATGAGTTTAATCACCATCTAGTGGGCGAATTGCTCAACTGCCCTTATGCCAAACCCCATGAGTTAGTCCCAATAAGCTGAATAAGGAAAGATTGTATATTGCATGACAATACGGTAGAGAATAAAAGAAATGTTACTAATGGAAGGGAGAAATAGGAAATTCTCAAGTTATCTAGTTATAAAATATCCATGTTAAAATAGGCCTTAGGGAGATTCTGATCCATCTCGTCATTTTATAGATAAGTAGCTAAGGAGAGTTAACACTGACATTGAAAATTGGTAGGCAACACTCTAAACATTTGCTGTGGGTTCTTTCATTGAATCCCCATAACAGACATCTGAGGTATGCGCTTATTAGCTTCATGGTATACATGATAGAAAGGAGACTCAGAGAATGATGTGACAGGCTCAAGTCCTGACACCAGTAAGGGACAGAATTAAGGATACAACCCTGAGATTTCAATGATCAGGACTTGGATTTCATCAACAGCCAGGCTACACAATCAAAGGAAGAGATCAAGCTGGATCTCACCCAAATCCCTACCCACCACCTTGCACACTACTTCATGGGCTATTGTGTGGTGATCTAAATGAAGGCATGCAGGTCACATTTATGTCACAGATATCCTACATTAAGAAGCAAATAAGAGGATACTTATACCCTAGAATGTTTGCAAGTGTTTCTTTGTGTTTGAAAAATCAATGTCTCTAGTCATAAAGGTCCTGATATTATCATTATATTCACATGTTATTTTCAGGCGTTGCAAAATTACAAAGAGCTATGTTAGTCTCTGGTCTACAGTTTTCTTATTAATAGGGAAGGTGGATGTCTAAGCATTCTAAAAACATTTTTTTCCTTGACTGTTTTATGCTTTCATAGTTTGCTTCCAAGTGTCTTGAGAAGACTGGGATACGAGGATGAGACACATTCCATACTGCATTTCTTCAGTCTGTCTTTTAGTCGATGGGAAAATGTGCCCAGACAAACAATACTCATCCTCTGTGGCTGGATGAGCGACACGGACAGAGGACAGCACCTGTTTCCTCCTGACTAAATGTCTAACTGGTCCACTTTCGCCAGGAGACATCTGAAGGCTTCCATGAGGAGCGAATGCTTACTTATCATTCAGGATGGCGCCCGGCCAAGCTGGCTAGCTCTTCTCTGTCAATCATTAGATCCATGAGGTCAAAGATCAAGTTCAAAACAGAGGCTCTGCTTTCACTAGCTCATTCCTGACAAAAGCTAAAAAAGAGGCTCATCATTTGAGGAACACAGGCTCCCATGTTACAAAGACTTTTGAAGCCCATGGCACATTTAACAACATCAGAGCAGTCTCATTAAAATTTAACTGCTGCCTGACTTCCAGAGTTGAAGACTGCCAACCTGAAGAGAAGTAATGGGCTGAGGTAGGGACAGAGAAGACACAAACACACAGTGCTGGTGACTGTCCAGTATGTTGATGGAAATGTCCAATCTACGTACGGGGAAAAAAAAACAAAAAAGCCCTTCCTTGGGATAGAGTTTCAACTTGTCCAAGTTTACCTTTTCTTCAGGGTGACAACTGTGCCCTAGAGATTTTAATGCCAGTAGGTTAATGATCTCAAAATAAACAGGGTACTCTTACTATTAACCTATTGACCTAATGGTCACCCAAGTTTCAAGAGTCTTGGGAAAACAAATAGTGAAAAGAACAAAGGAAAGAAACTAGCTGGATAGCTCCCAGTCTGTCTCCACTGACTTGAGTTCAGAAATGATTGCCAGTGCAGATAGAGTCTGCACAGGGGTGAAATTAACTGTGTGACTTTACCCAAGGGACTTAATCAAAGGGAATATTTTAGAAATATATATATATATATATATATATATATATATATATATATACATACACACACACACACACACACACACACACACATATATATATATATATATATATTCTTTACAAATAAATATTGTGTCTCAGCCTTCTAACTGTTTCAAATTTCTTAATAAATAATTATCCAAGCATTGTTGTGTCGTCATTCCAAAACACATATCTACATGTGGGGGAAGGAGGGGAGGATGGCCAGGGGAGGAGTAGGAGGATATAACACACCACTCCGGAGAAAGTGCCTATGACAGACATGTGAGAAACCTGAGTATCTTCACACAGAATGTGACTCACTGAAAATTCTATGCAAGCAAGGAAAATGCACTGGGTTAATTCTCTGTACTGATCATGTCATGCGAACTGAAAAGACATTTTTTGTTCGCTCTGGCGCTTGTCAGCCAACACTTGCAGTATGGTAGCTCAATTTATTCTGTGGAAATTTCTAGGTTGTCCATCTTGTGGTCTTCAAAACTTAGCGCTTCCTGGGTATGAGGCTCAAAAGATAAGTTTCAAAACAAGCAATGAAGAACTTCAGTCTTCTGTGATTTCAAACTGAGCATCTGGGCTGGTTCTGTGCAGCTATCATGTGACTTATTCTACCGTGAACAGCCCTTTGGTAGAGTGGGATAGTTAACATAGTAGAGTCCACAGAGTCAAGGAGGAGACCTGGGGTAGTACCTCTAGTCCTCTGTTCTTGATTGTAAATTGGGGAGGTAAGACAGGTCTCAAGGTGACATGAGTTTAAAACATGGTGCTTGACAGTACTACTTACATGAATGTCAGCACCCCATCATTACTCTGTGTGATCATACCATGGGTGTGTGCAGAGATGTCCCTGGGGGCAACTGGAATCAGCCTGCTTTCTCAGGGAAGCATTTCTGCTTTCTGTTTTCAAAGACGAGACAAATTTCCCAAATGTCCTGACTACTTCTTCCCCAGAAAGACAGTGAATAATTCCTACTTCAAAACAGTAAAAGAAAAGCCTGTTAGAGCCTCTCCCTACAGCTGTCGCAGGACAGGATGGCAGCTGGCCTTCCAGAAGCAACTGCTTTATGATGAAGCTCTTGGAATGCTTTGACTAAAGCGAGCCCAGGAAGAGTCCAATGGAAGAGACGTGAAAACAGATTCTAGCAAAAACTCAACAGCACTTATAGGAGTCCTAAGTGTATGTGAAAAAATAAACCCAAAAAACAAAAGCCGGAAAACACTGGCTTGCTTAAATGTATTTGAACACATTTAAAATGAGGCCTCTTGTCCTTCCCTACCAGGACCTCAGCCAATCCTTTGAGCCTCTCATTCCATCTGAGTTCACCATGTAGACAGTGCCAAGAACAACTGTGTCCAGGGCTGTTTGCCTTTCAAAATTCCCAGCTCAATAATTAAGTCATTATTCACTGTATAGAGACCACAGAGAATTATTCCTTTGTTTTGCTAAAATCTGGAGTGAAATAATTTTCATGTGTTAGCTTCAGCTCATCTGCAGTGGTGTGTCGAAGAGTGCTTGGTGACAGGATTAGGAAATTTTAAGTTAGATGTAGGAAGAGAATACCAGCAGGATCGTCTCAAGCATGGCTTTGAAAACAGACCTCTACCATATATTTATCTCAAATAAAAACCATGAGTATTATGAACTATTATAAATGTGGGTCCAGATTTTTATTTCCATATCTTATAATTTTATTAAGTTCTAAGACACTCCCTACAATTGACTTAGGGAATCTCAATCTCTAGTCTTTTAACAGAAAAAAAAAACAGAGCAGACACTCAATAGCTAGTGGCTTCACTCCACATTAGCATATTGTCATATTAAATCAGGTCATGGAGTTTCCCCAATCCAATCAAACACATATGTAATAGGCAACAAAAAAATATTTAAGAAAACATTCCCTTCACACTCATACACACTCCTTTCTAACTCAATCTCTTTATGCTCTCAGGAAAGAAGAAAAGAAAAAGAAAAGGTTAAAGGTCCCTGTGGACGTCTGAGTGCAACATCCTAAGTTCTAGTGTTTTGCAATGATCTCTCAACCCTGCTGGACCAGTGTAAGATCAAACACAAGGTATATCCAGACGTGAACACTGCGACAGCCTGGACTCCAGGTGAAGTTCATTCTCCCCACAGTAACCTCTGCACTGCATTGTCAGGGTTGGGTGCACCCAAATCACTGGTGCCAAGGGCTAAGAAGCCCATGAATGTTCAACCACAGCCTGCCTTGCCAAGATGTCTGATGAAGTCTTCCATTCTGGTGAAAATTATTTGTAACCCCGTTCCCTCCTGGGTAACCAGGTAACACCTCAGAAAGCCGTTAATCAACATTGCTGGGAAAAGCAGAGCTGAAAGGAGGCCTTGTGGGTGTCACAGGGGGAATGTGGCTGGCCAAGCTGCAAGCTGCCCCTGTTAGGAGGCACATGGAAGCAATTGTAGCCCTAAGAAACATCACCTGCTATGTTCGGATCTGTGCGACTGTCAGAGCTAACTGGGAGAGAAGGTAGATTCCATATCTGGAATCAAAAGGTGATGATTCTTGGTGTTGCAGAACCCTCCCCTTCCCCCGCCCTTTGTCATCACATCACCATCACTTCTGTCAACCAAGAACTGGATCTCTGGCACCGTCAAAGGGACACTATGGAGTGCCCTCATCTCTAGGCAAGGCATGTACCAGTAATTTGTGGGGAAAGGAAAGGTTATATAATACAATTCTCTGTCTATAGCCTGTGATTGTCTGATAAGTAGGGGCTTAAGAGGTACCTACAGATGTTCAGTATTGTGTTCAAGAGTCCCTGGGAAGTTTTCCCCATATTTCATTGGTGCTATTTTATTAAAGATAGGGGGAAATATTGTCATGATAAAGGGATGCTTAAAACCAGTAATAATATCAAAATTCATCCTGATTGCTGAGTGGGCATGATCACATAAAATAACCACTCTCCAGCTCACATCTGGAAAACTAAAACTACTACTCAGGGCTTATTTGCAGCTCTATATTTCCCCTTCTAACATTCTTCCAGGAATTTAGATTTCTTCTCAGTGGTGACAAGCTTCCACAGGGACAAATACTTTCACAGGGGCCTGCTTGGAACTGGAATGAAAAACCAGCTGCAAGGATAGTATTGTCATTTAAAAAAAAAAAGAAGAGGAAAGTTTTCTGGGGAAACAAACTGATTTGTGGAAGGGCAAAGGCGCACAGACGTTACACCAACAACAAAGAAGGCAAAAAGCACTGGTCACTGCAGGAACGAGGGATCTGTAAGGCAAGCGAGGGGCGGAGGGGCGGTGGGGAGGGCATTTGGCTCTCAGGGGGGGCCTGGGCATGACACGGGCTGCTCTGGGGTGCAGAGTGAAAGAGTTCCCGAGAGTGAGGAAGGTGAGTGGCTGAGTGTGTTGGCAAAACAGGAGTGTTAGGGCAAGCGGAAGAGAGGTGTTTGTGATTTTTAAATGAAGAACGCCAAATTAGGCCTTGCGATTTTGAGATTCCAAAACCCACAATCTGGATAAAACAGGAGTGGAAAATTAAAAAGAAAAAAAAAAAGTTAGGTATGTTAGTACATTTTATGCAGATTTGTGGGTTCTGTGAGTGGCAAAATAATTCACTGATCAATTACCTATCTTACTGTAAAATCTAGAAAGAAAGAGGATGATGAAAATCTGCCGTGACTCAATGGTGGCTATGCCACAGACTGTATTCCATCTTTATGAACATTTACGATGCCTTTTGATGAAAAAATGACCCAGTGGGCTAGATCATAAAGTTCAACAAAGTTTTGGTGGAATCCAAACATCATATGTTATGAGAGTGACCAGTTTTCCATGGGGAAGTGCCCCTTCCAATTTACTAGATGGCGGTGTAGTGTGGAATGAATAATTTTTCAGCTGTGCCTCAGCATGCCAGATTACAGGACTCCCTAAATCCCTAAATCGTGGACAATTTTCATCATCCTCTTGGGGTTCTAGAACAGTGTGGAAACCAGGAGAACAAGGTACCTGCTCTTTGGGCTGCTGACAGAGGGTCCAGGCTGTGAGAGACTACATTTGTCTCGTGGCTGTTTGCAATGAACAGGGGGGTAAAGAAAGAAGAACGTTCAGTCCAGGCAAATAAAGACAAGCTACTGATGAAAATAACTAAAAGTGCAGCACAGCAAAAGAAAAACAAATCAAATGCAATGATCAGTACCCATGAACCAAGGAAACTGGCTTTTCTTGTGTTGAAGAAGTAAAATAATCTCATATTTATAGTATTGGTCATTAATTTTTAAATTTTAAATTTTTAAAAAAAATTAAAAAAAACTTGTTTCTCTCTCATTCTTTTTTTGGTGGGGTGGGGGAGGGAGCATAACATATCTATTTAGCAAAAAACAGTAGTAGCTCCCCTGCCTGCTTCTAGGGCCTATGATCTTCTCAGCCATAGCTGCTGCTGCTTTTGATTAGGTTTTCAGTGCCAGGTGAGAATTACCTCTCAGAAAGTGAGCCTCTAATCCAATTAGAGGGCAATTGGTTCCCCTGCCCCCCACAATAATAGTCATGCCACTATTGCACCAGCATAAAATAAATTTAAATTGTGATGGTGATCGTCTACTCTATAGAGGACATAGTTTCTCCAAGATTCCATGACCGAAGCACAAATGATTTTATGCTGTTAAAGTGTCTCTTTATATTTAGTTAGCTGCAAACTTAAAAGCACATTATACCATTCTGTGCACCTCGATGATAATTTACATGCGTTATCCCACCTTTTAGGACACTGAGACAACCTTAACATTTTTTTTTTCCTTTTTGGTAGTAAAATAAGATGATTCTATGTAGTGATGAAATCCAACAGGTCACATACTTAAGTAAATCAAGGTTAAAATTCGAATTGAAAAGCCAGTATTCCTTTACATTCTTAAACTAGGATCTATAGGAAACTAGTGAATGTTGTAAAAAAAAAAAAAAAAAAGAATCCTAAGAAAGATAATACATTTATCAGCATAGAACATAATGTATATAACAAACAGAAATAAATACAAATGAAATTATTACTTCTAAGAACTAAGGAAAATGGAGTGAATATACTCATAAAGCCAGATCAAAAGAAAATAACAAAACAAACAAACAGAAAAAAAAAAAAAAAACAAGCTTCTAGTTACACTGAGAAATCAAGGTATAGAGGGCAGCAGGGTCAGATGTGCCTTCTGACTGTCACTGTGTCGTGGTGACGTAGCCCCTACCACAGGCTGTGTGGGTGAGTTGGCTTGAGTGGGTGCCATTTCAGGGTTAGCACAGGCATAGAGAACCCTTCAGAATTAATTACCACTCCGGAAGGCTCTGCTCGAGGGCCGGGAGAATGTCACTTGTCTTTGTCAATTTAAATGAACTCTCAGGACACTCACCACCTCTAGCTAAAGCATTTCTGCACTGGGCAGCCAGCCATGGTTAGGTGGCCATTGGTGGTGGTCGTTTGAAGGAAGAAGCCCATGAAAGGACACATGGGCACCACGTCCAGATATGGCCACTTGAGCAAGAAAAAAAAAAATGCGTTCTCTTCCTGCATACCAGCCACACGTTGAGCCCCAGAGCTTTCAGTAAAGCTGGATCGCTCTTGCCACTCCCAAGCGCATGCTGCAGGGTCGAGGACGCTGCGCTAGTGATGGCCCCTTCCTGTGCGGGGACTCGTGGGATGAGCCCGCGGACCCTGCGGTAGGCACAGATATCGCCCCTCCTCACTCCGCCCTCCCATGAGCCAGTTGGAAAGGAGCAGTGAAAAGTTACCGCTTTCTGTCTGTTCGGGGTGCTTCTTCCCGATGTAGGACTCACAGACCCCGATGTGTCCAGTTCATCTGCAGAGGACCAGGAAGACAAATTCTACAAGAGGATAATATTCTTTTCAACAACTCCATATTCCAGAGCTCTGGGGTCTCTGTATGCACAGTGAACTTCCCACCCCAGCCCCGTCCATCCCTACACCTCCATTCCCCCGCCCCCCCCCCAAAAAAAATCATCAGATCAGCTCACGGGGAAAACGGAATCCAGTAACTACAAAATAAATAAATAAATAAATAAATAAATAAATAAATAATAGATAAATAAAATTACTTGTGCATTGGGGTTTCTTGGCCCTGAGTTTGGCCACTCTGAAAATGTTGAAATATTACACAGTCTTATCTCTCAGTGACATGGGAGTGAATGAGATGATGTTAGATTAGGAGTAGGGGCAGTTGGCTTTACAAGTTTCAGGTGACTCATGCCAGACAATCCAATACTTTTAAGTTATAAACAAATGGTAGTTTTCCAGGAGTCTGCTCGTAGAATCAGAGTCAGTATATTGCTTCTGCGTTGCTATGACTCCGAGTTGCTTGTGCTTACAGAAGAATAAAACACTTGCGTGTTCATGACGGGATTTCACAAAGGAAAGTCTGAGGTCCCACCAAGTATTTATGTATCTGCAGGAGCATTTCTCAAAATCAACAGTATGACCATTATATAGTACATTTGAGAACATATATATATATATATATATATATATGTTAAATGAGCAGAACACCATTTTCAATGTAGACATAAGGGGTATCTGTGTTTTCAGGATATTTATTTATTTATTTTTTTGAGGTAGGGTCTCACTCTAGCCCAGGCTGACCTGAAATTCACTATGTAGTCTTAGGGTGGCCTCGAACTCAACAGTGATCCTCGTGCCACAGCTTCTGCAGTGCTGGGATTAAAGGTGTGTGGTACTAAGCCCAGTTCAGAATATTCATTTTTGCATATGTATGTGTGTTCATATGTGTGAGTGTGTGTGTGTGTGGGGGGGGTTATGCATGCTGTGTGTGTATACATGCATGTGGAGACCAGAGGTCGATATCAGATAACTCCTTCAGTTGTTCTCCACCTTGGGTCTTTAGACAGGATCTCACACTGAACCAACAGATCATCATCTATTTGGCTGGATTAGATAGTTAGCAAGCCCTAGGGATTCCCTGTGTCTGCCTTCCCAGAGCCTGGATAACAGATGTGCACCACCATGCCCAACTTTTACACGGTGCCGGGGTTGGAAATCAGGTCCTTATGCTTTTGTGGCAAGTACCTTCACCACTGAGCCATCTCTTTGGCCCACTTCTGGAGGTTTAATACCAAATTGACATGCAACCCTTAGTTGGATAAACCATGGCTGTATAACTGAAAATGTGTAAATTCTTAAAGGAACAGATGAGATTAAAAAAAAAAATGCCACAGTAGTGGCACTCGTAGGTTTGGTATTCACCGGCTTGAAGGATCTCTTGGATTTGACAGAATCAAAAGCTGCCTCCTATTATGAATGCCTGTGGGTCTGTGTTTGGACTCTGAGATGGGACTTGAAAGAACAGTGGTGGAGAGTGGCCACTTCATTCCGCCAAGTGCCCCTTCTGAGCCTCTGTACAGCAGATGGACATGCCAGGCTTCGGCCTCCTGCAGGGCATGTGACGTTGTGACGTCGGTGCGTGCTTACCTGCTGACTGCTGGACATGTCCAGTAACTTCTCCAGGTCCTTCATGTGATGACTGACCTCCTTCAAGAGAAGCTTGAGCCGGTTTCCAATGACATGAACTTTTTCTTTGGCTTCTAGACAGTCTGAGCCTTCAGCATTCACCAGAAGTTGACAAGACATGTCTTGCAGGGAGGCGACTCTGAGCTGGGACTCCAACAGCTCACTCCGTATTTGCTAGGGATATAAGAGGAAATATATATGTTTTTTCTCAGTTGTAGTTAGAGGAAGTTTCCAACATGGGTGCTCATATCTGAACCTCACAGTGTGGTGCTTATTCTCCAGATAGGGCTGTTGCCCAAGGTCTGGGACCCAGAGGGGTGGGGTGTGCTAAGCCTGCCTTTGCCAAAGGCACTCTGAAAGATCTGGGAACTGCTCCAATCTTAGTTTTCTCAGTGGATGTCTGGTCCACAGCATTAAAGGATGGTTGAAACTGGGTAAAGTATATGACAGCCCTTACAAGGTAAAAGTGCTGTGTAAATGAGACACGAGATCATCTTTTAACAGGGAAATAAAGCATTAACATCTAAACACAGCAGAACTAAAGCATGTCTCAGTATGTGCCAATACCCAGTGAATATGTTTTTAAAATGACACAGGTCGGCCCGTCATTCACAGCTAAATGCTGGAGGTCAAGGCTGAGTTGGGATATAGTTGCTGAGCCTTGCCTCTTGATTTCTGAAATTGCTGATCCGAACTCAAAGCTGCCTATTAGGGTAGGTTAGTGAGTGCTAATTGTTAAGATGTAACATTTTAATAATACGGGAAGTTACAAAATGCAATTCTCCTAATGGTACTCAAGTATGCTTTTTCATCCTATAAAAATTACTTAACTATACTGCACATTACATTGTTTCAAGATCCTTGTATAGGAATCTATGAGGTATATTTCTATTTAAATTTAATGTCAGAAAGAGCTTCTTCTTCCTGAGAATCGTAAATCATAGAATCATATATATACACATATACATAAATATGTGCATATATACATACATATATGTGTGTATATATACACATATATTAACCTACTGACAATAAGTTATCTAATCATGCTGCTTCCTTTCTGCTTTGCTATCCAAAATGTAATTCCTCTTGAAAAGACTTAACTTTCACTTTCTTTCTTTCTTTTTTTTTTTTCAAGGTAGGGTCTCACTCTAGCCCAGGCTGACCTGGAATTCACTATGGAGTCTCAGGCTGGCCTCAAACTTACAGCAATCCTCTTTCCTCTGCCTCCCGAGTGCTGGGATTAAAGGCGTGCACCACCACATTGAGCTTATACTTTCTATTTTAATAGTGCTAAAATCCTTTTACAATAAGCCACCAAGGGCTGAAGAGATGGCTTGGTGGATAAGGCACTTGCCTACAATAAGGCACCAAATATGCATTGAGGATAGAGATATAACAAAAAGGTTTAATTAGGAATAAGCATGACTCACTATAAATCTACTTTCATTAACACAAACTAATTGATATTAAGCACATTTAAGATGAACACAATTGATGAATGGCTAAAATCGACAGGTGTGAGTTATCTATGTTTCATGATTGGAAACCCTGAAGAGTTAGGGATGTACAGTTTAAGTTAAGAGTACGTTAGAGACTGTAAAGCAAAAGGTAAAATAAAAATCCACATTAATAGGGGCTGGGAAGATGGCTCAATGCTTAAAGGTGCTTGCTTACAGAGCTTGACAACCTGTGTTTGACTCCCCAGTGCCCATGCAGAACCAGATGCACAAAGTGGTCCGTATGTCTGGAGCTTGTCTGTAGTGACAGGAGGCCCTGGCATGCCCAATCTCTCTTTCTTCCCCTCTCCCCCCTCAATAAATAAATAAGCAATTTAAACATACACATCATTGAGAAAAGTAACCAGGACTTACCATGAGCTGTTTGTGCTGGTCCTGAAGTATCTCGGGGTCAAGGTTAGAATCAACAGGGACAATTTCATTTTTCCTCCTGTCAATGTTCTCCAGCATCAGAAGCAAACCATGGCTCATTTCATGGAAATCCTATCAACATGCAACAAGCATCAAGTAATTATGAGTGATGTATTTTCTAGAACATAGTTCTACTCTTTCCAGTTACTGTCTCTGAGGAAGGCCCTACTGCAGTTGAAATGACCCGACTCTGAATTCATCACTTTATCACAAGCATCTCATTTATTCCTCATAGGAATCCTTTAGACATCAATGACACCAAAATACTTAAGTTACAAAAGAAAAGCAGTACCAATGGAAAGTGTGAAAGGAAGAAATCTTCCTCTGTGTTTCCAACTGTCCCATGCATAAGGCATAGGCCCAGTTCCCAGATCCCCTTCACTCATCCACATGCGTACTTATTCAGCATGTTGTTAACGGAGCTCAATCTTGTACAAGGCCCTCCCTAGCCACAGTACAGGAGCAGAGAAACAACATAGGGGCACCTGCTTTGAATGAGATTTCAAGTCTTGTACTATGCCATTGTGCTTAACATATGATCCAAATGCTGGTCCACCCACAATGTTCTGTGTGACATGGTCCCAGTCTTTCTAATCACTTCCTCTCTCATTGACTATGATCTGACCACACTGGCATCTTTACTGTTTTTTTTAAATTTTTATTTATTTGTTTATTTGAGAGAGAGAGAGAGAGAGAGAGAGAGAGAGAGAGAGAGAGAGAGAGAACGGGCATGCCAGGGCCTCCAGCCACTGCAAGCGGACTCCAGATGCATGTGCCACTTTGTGCATCTGGCTTTACGTGGCTCCTGTGGAATCAAGCCTCCAACTGGGGTCCTTAGGCTTCACAGGCAAGCACTTAACAGCTAAGCCACCTCTCAAGCCCTTCTCTACTGTTTCAAAGATCTAATATTCTTGTCCACCCTGGGGATTTCACAGTAATATCCTTAACAGTTTCAATTCCGAGATCTATAGAATTTCTTTAACCAAAGTGGCTTTTCTCAGTTAGTCAAATGCGTCTGTAAGTGTCTTGGGGTTTTGGTTTCTATCTCCTTGTGTTTTGGTTGGTCTTCCCAACAGAAGCAGAGATGACACTTCATTGTCACTGAGTAGTAATCTGATACAGAGGACACTAACTCAGCAAATAATGGTATGAATGAATGAGTGGCTATCTGTAATTCTTGTTTTGCTTCTCAAAAGGCACCTGCATATGTGTTCTGTAAATATGTGTTGAATGAACAAATGAAAGAAATGAAAGAGTCCGAGAGGAGCGGCAGGACCCAGGCACATGTGGGGAGCAGTGACTTTAGCTGGACAGAAGACAAGACCAAGAGTCCCATCTAATTACATGTGCAAGTAGAGTCTCCAGGAAGATGGACAGTTACATTTTATCTATTTTTGTGTTCCCAATGGAAACAGAGGTAATATTGTATCCCAATTGAGTAGCGCCTTATCTGCCATGCAAGGGACCCTAACTCAGCAAGTTTACAGGATGAATGAATGAGGTTACATCTGTCCACATGGACTGATATATCCTCCAGTAAGATGGAAAGTTGTCTCACTCTGATGATGTTGGGGAGTAGCTGCATCCCTCACATAACTGATACCGGTGTTTGGGCCCAGGTTCCCGCGTGTCCAGAGCTCTACCGACCTGGCACTGCATCAGTGCTTCCTGCAGCAGGCCTCGCCAGTCCTCCAGCAGACAGCAGACCCGGTCCCACTGCACGTTCATCTGGGACAAGCGTCCCTGCAGCTCGTGGCTCTCTCTGCTGTCTGCCTGAGTGAATTCTGAGCTGCAGAGGTTGATGGAGAGGATGATGGCTTTGCGGTGGTCCACAGCCTTCTGGAGCTCCTTAAAGTGAAGGAAAACAGTCAAACAGGACCAATGACTGAGATATTTTAAAACCATTAAGACCCTTGAAGATGATTCACTTAAAGGGATAGATTCGTTAATTAATTACAACTGGGCCTGAATAGGATGGCCAGATAAGGGATGACGATGGGCAAAGTGGAGGAAATCAGTTATATGGTGTGAGACAGTAAGTATGGAGATGAATACAATGTGGCAAAGGGCGGAAATGTCCAGACAGGATGACCTATGGAATACAGTAGCATTTACATATGCACATGCACAAATCCACACATTTCAAGAATGACAAATGAACAGCTGGCCATTAAATATTTCAGAATGGTTGCCAGATTTTTGAGGAATGAGAATTACAAATCAATAGGGGTCCTGGAGAGATGGCTTAGGGGTTAAGGCACTTGCCTGCGAAGCCTAAGGACGCATGTTCGATTCTCCAGATCCCACATAAGCCAGGCACACGAGGTGATGCAAGTGCGTGAGGTTGCACATGTGCACAAGGGGGCGCACGCATCTGCAGTTCCATTACAGTGGCTGGAGGGCCTGGTGCACCCATTCTCTCTCTCTCTCTCTCTCTCTCTCTCTCTCTCACTCTTTCTCTCTCTATACGTCTCTTTTCTCATCTTTCTTTCATAAATAAATAAATATTTTTTAAAAAGTAGAGTGAGCCTTTCAGGAAGCAATGAGGATCCTGTGCGATGAACTAAGAAATATGAATAACTCAAGCCAACACGTGATGAACTAGCCACAGCGAGACCAAACAATAACCTCCCTTGGAGAGTTCTGAGCAGCAGACAACCAAACCAGTTCCTAAAACCTTTCTGTAGGTGTAATGACCCTCATTCACTGGAACAATGGTTCACAAGCTTCTATATGTAAGAATGAAATGGTGACCTGTGACTCAGCAGTGGGTCACTGTGCCTACACTTCAGGACACTGAAGCCCAAGGCATCAGAATTTAACTGAGCTCATCATTTCATAGAATTGAGTTTTTTTTTTTTTTTTTTTTTTTTTTTGAGAGAGAGAGAAAGCAAGAGCGAGAATGAGAGACAGAATTGGTGTGCCACGGCCTCCAGCCACTGTAATCAAACTCCAGATGCATGTGCCACCTTGTGCACATGTGAGACCTTACGTGCTTGCATCACCTTGTGTGTCTGACTCACATGGGACCTGGAGGGTGGAACATGGGTCCTTAGGCTTCGCAGGTAAGTGCCTTAACTGCTAAGGCATCTCTCTAGCCCAAAGTGAGTAGTTTTTGCATGAGCCAGTTTAATTTGATTTCACTAAATAAATAAATAACTAGAGGCCACCAAGTTTTGGCTTTGTGCATTTCCAAAAGAAATAAAAATAATCCACAATCCAATTCCAAGAATTTGAGTACATAATTATGTATTAATACTTGAGTATCTGCATACTGTTTAAACATTCACAGACCAAGCTGGGGTGAACAATCCTGGAAGTCACATTAATACAGGCTAAATTGTCTTATAATTTCTCACTAATTCTACTTGATTTTTCACTTTTTCAATAGCTTAATGTTTTGTACCATAGAATCAGCCACAATGACAGCATAACATCAGGAGGTTGTGAGAACATAGAAGGGGTGATAAGAAGGTAGAGAAGAGGTGGCTTTTTCATCACATGCAGGGTAGCTTCCAAAGCCTTGTTTCCTTTCTCTTGTCTACTAAGGACTCCGATCCTAGCCCAAATCTGCATTATCAGTTTTATTCTTATTTAAAATTTGTATTATTTTGGGGGGTACAGAGAGAGAGAAAGAAGCAGAGAGTTATAGAGAGAGAGAGAGAGAGAGAATAGGCATGCCACGGCCTTTCAGCCACTGTGAATGAACTCCAGACACATCACACATCCATCTCCTTGTGTGCATGTGCAGTACTGCATGCTTGCATCACTGGGTGTCTGGCTATGTGGGACCTGGAGATTCAACCATGCATTTCTTTAGGCTTCGCAGGCAAGTTCCCTAACTGCTAAGCCACCTCTCCAGCCCCATTATCAGTTTTTTAATGAATTAATATTTTTAATATATATTTATTTACTTATTTACCAGAGAGGACAGAAATGGAGAGAGAGAAAGAGCGGGGGGGGGGGGGGGGTGGGTGGTGGGGAGAGAATGGGCATGCCAGGGCTTCCAGCCACTGCAAACGTGCCACTTTGTGCATCTGGCTTTACATGGGTACTGGGGAATTGAATCTGGGTCCTTTGGCTTTTCTGATAAGCGCCTTAACCACTAAGCAATCTCTCCAGCCCCATTATCAGTTTTTTTTTTTGAAGGAATTTGCGTATAACACAACATTCCTAACTAATTTAGGGACTCCAGGGGAAAATGCATTGCCTTATGTGGGCACTGGGAATTATATCTCCAATCCATTTTTTCAGTCCTGATGCTACTATGGGAATATCTGTGAGGGAAAAATAAACTTTTTTGTGAGTCTGTCTAACATTTTAAAACAAAACACAATCACCAGAAGGCAAGCTTCAATAAACATCAACACAAAATAAGCAGCATATACTAAAACCACAGGAGCATGAAAGGAACCCATGTATCGTGATATTGGCTGCATTCTGAGGCTGGGCACATTTTGATGTTCTCCAATCAAAGACACAGGAGCTATGTACCTAGTAAAAAGCAACAGTGCCTTCATTTCATACATCAGTACAATTCAGCCATTGAACCAGGAAGATTTTTAAGGTCCAGAATAGCAGTTAACTCACCTGTGCATTACACCCACCCAGGCCAAGATTAAATGCCAATGGCAAGTGTTTTAACACTTTTCCTTAGTTTTACTCATTGCTACCTAATTGCTTTTGCCAGTGCCATAATATTCCATAAGTTAAGAAAAAAATATTTATTTGATAAAGGAAGAGAGAGAGAGAGAGAGAGAGAGGGAAAGAGAGAGAACAGGGAATGAGAATGGGCACTCCAGGGCCTCTATTCACTTCAAATGAACTCAGATGCATGTGCCACTTTGTGTATCTGGCTTTATGTAGGTAGGGAGGAATCAATCCTGAGTCCTTATGCTTTACAGGCAAAGTTCCTTAAGTGCTGAGCCATCCCTCCAGCCCCAAGTCATAAGTTTTGATGACTGAAGGCCACACAATACAGTGTTTAAAAGAGGGGTTACTTTCCAGCTCTACATAGACACTCTGATTGTATCTGTATTTCCTTGACAAAGAGGTTAAACAGGCATGAGAGGCCCCTAGACCTTTCATGAAATGTTAGCTGGTCATTCTATACACATGTCTGTTGATCAAATATTAAGAGATAAGTTCCATGGTACATTATTACTCAACCTGGGCCATCATTCTGCCCTTCAAAATCAACTTTATGAAGCACTTGGGTTTGAGATAGTTCGGGGAGAGGACAGGCACTCTCATTCAGTTTTGCCAGACATCGTTCTGGTTTGAATATGAAATGTTTCTCACAGGCTCATGGGTAGAAGGTCTGTTTCCCAGCGAGGGGTACTGTTTTGCCAGATTCTGGACACTTTACCAGCTGGGGCCTCACTAGTAGAAGTAGTTCTCTGAGGGTTCACCTCCTAAGGCTCTAGCTGGTCTCCAGTCACTTCTCTTGCTCTAAAGGAACTTTGTCTCAAGGGGATGGCTTCTCCATCCACAAACTCCAATTGCCAAGACGCCCTGCCCAAGTGCACAGGGCTGAGTGGCCCTGGATGGATCCCTAAGAAACCATGAGCCATGGAAACTTTTCCTCTCTGAGGTGGTTCACATCACACAGCGAGCAGGCTGCTAACACGCACACAGACCCTCTCCTGTTCCCTGAGGGAAAATGAGAGGGAGAAGTTCTGCATAGGTGTTACAAGTGTCCTCTTTCCACTGGGCTGATATAGGGAAGGCAAGGACAGCTATCGTGAGCTTCTTTTTTTCCCTTTTCAAGGTTTCAATAATTTTATTTCTAATTTTCCTCTTCTACAAAATAGCGAAACTTTCATCAATATAGTATGTTATTTCTTAACATTATTTTCAGTCTGGCTTTTAAATTGCTTTTATTAACATCAGGAAAAGACACTCCCACTTGCATTTCCTATGGAGGTCTGCATATACTAAAATTTTCCATTTAATTGTAAAAAAAAAAAAAATCCTTGCCCAGTATGAAAAACAGAAAATTGATATAATGTGCAAAGAGAAAGGTTAATAGTCTAACAGGGTCAATTCATATCAAACTATTTAAGCTCAGACTGGGAAATAACATCTACATCTACAGATTTAGATTTCTAAATTAATCAAATGAAGATTTAGATTTCTAAATTAATCTGGCATACAGCATGAGGTGAGCTTTAAAAAAAAAACATTTATTTATTTACTTGAGAGAGACAGAGAGAAATAGGGGAGATAGGACAGAGAAAGAAAGAGCAAGAGAGAGAATAGTCTCACCAGGTCCTCCTGTCACTGCAAATGAACTCCAGCTACATGCACCACCTTGTGCAGGGGGGCTTTGCTAGAGAGAAGTACTGGGGAATTGAACCTGGGTTGTTAGGCTTTGCAGGCAGGTGTCTTAACCACTGAGCAATCTCCCCAGCCCTACCTTCAGCTTTTTGATATGGCGCTCGATGGTGGGGATGTCGGTGCTGAGCTCCAAGTGCCGGAGCCTCTCCAGCTCCTCCTGTGTCTCCCTTAGCCAGGCCGCGATGTTGTTCAGGTCCGAGCTGAACTGCTGCCACTTCTGGAGATTCCGCTTCATCCTCAACTCCTTGCTCAGTGCCTGGGCCTGGAGCAGCTCCCATCTGTCAATCACACCTAGCGGGGGCATGCGGGGAACGGTGAGCAGGCGTCCCCCTCCCCGTCTGTTGTTTCGGGAATACTTTAAACGTATGTTGGGCCTGAACTTGAAAGAGCAATAGAAAGAAAAGTCATCCCACTGGTCCTGTCTTTAGGCACCGGTAAATAACAATGGCTGTGCTCTTACTATTGGCTTCACTAATGATCATAGAGGAAAGCAAATTAGCCCCACAGAACTTAACACCGGGATGAGGTTTGTGGAGTCATAAGCACCATTGTGCATGCAGAGGTCATTCCACCCTTGTCTTCTTCTTGCCATTGGACGCTGTGAGCACACAAAAGAAGCTGAGCACATTAGTGTGTCAGAATACGTGGAATACGGATGTGTGTGGCAGGGGGACATGGTACCCTCTACCTCCCTCCTCTGTCACAGGAGATCACGAGCTCATGCCGAGAAGTGCTCGGGGTAGAATAGTTCAGAAAGAAGCTACGCAGACAAGCAGAACCTGGGCGTGAGGACGCGCTTCGGGCTGCTGAATGCCGCCCTTTCTTGATCTGAGGTCCAGTGTCCTCACCTGCCGTCTGGGTCTCGGCACTGTTCAGGTTAACAAAGCCGGGGAAGTTTTCCTCTTCCTCCTTCAGCTTGTGCTCCAGCCTCCTCACGGAGTCTATACTGCCACTGCACTCACCCAGCAGCTTCATCTGGTTAGGCACAAAAAAATAAAAAAAAATAGCCTTGTCACTACTATCCTCACGGGGACTCGGGGGGGGGGGGGGCAGGAGATTTGGGGAAAACACCTTCGTTGTTCCTCAACAGGGCAGCGGCTGTGTTTTGTTTCTCTGGGCCACTCCACTGAAAACACACACTGCTGTTTCAACAGGCACCACATCCACGCATTCGAATTGCAAATCCTTAGAGACACACTCTCCATACATGGCTGGCATGCAAAGCCCTCAAGACTCCTTTTAAAATTCATGAGTCCAAACAGATCAGATTGTCCTGGGAGTTAAGAACTGGAGTTCTCAGCTAGCTGAAGAGGCGATATGTAAATGTTGGCAGGTTGATCCCTCTTTCTTTCTTCAGGCTACATGTGGGAACACTAATAATACCACAAAGCTCACGGGAACTTTTTTTTTTATATTAAATAATTGAAATGCTTAAGAGTATAAAGCAATATCAAAGCCAGGTGTTTTATGAGAAAGTTTAAAGCAGCGCTTAATAGGCATCAAGGGATTAAATTAAATACAATCAAAGAAAAGCTTCCAAATCCAAATCCATTTTGATAACCCAATTACAATATTCAAATATTAAAAGAATAAATTATAACCAGGCATGATGGCGTATGCTTGTAATTCCAGCACCCAGGAGGCTGAAGCAGGAGGATCATGAGTTTGAGGCAAAATCCTGTTCCAAAATAAAATAAAGCAATAATAAAATAGAACAAATCTTTAATACATTCTTGCTATGTGGACTGTACGATTACCTGTCAGTATTTTTGAATAGGTCACAAAACCCTTGAGTTTTATTTTGATTGCTTTTCATTAAGGTTTCGTGTTATCTCAATAATGTCAGACAAGCCACCATAAAATTATACTGCACTTTGAAAAACAAAAAAGTAAGTTCTAGGGAGTGGAGGGATGGCTCAGTGGGCAAGAGAGCTTGCTCAGATCATGAGGTCATGAGTTCGATCCAGGGAACCCACATTAAACGCTGGGCATGATCATGCATGCCTGTGACCCCAGTGCTGAGGGATCGGAGACAAAAGGATTGCTGGAGCTCCCTGATCAGCCAGTCTAATAAAAAAATAATAACAATGATAATAAAAACAAAACAAAATAATCCAAGGAGTTCCAGGTTCATTGAAAGAGTCTCTTTCAGGGAAATAAGGTGGGAGGGAAATAGAGGACAGCATCCAATGGATGACTGAAGTTCTGAACGTGTGCTCATGGGCAGGTGTACACACCCACACCCACACACGCACATGCACGCACACCACCCCCCACATGCACACACACGCATGCACGCACACACACACCCACATGCACATCCACACACACACAGAGTTTCCCTGTACCCAATGGATGACTTCCTTTAACTTTTGAAGGTGTGCTCATGGAGCAGATGTACACACACACACACACACACACACACAGAGTTTTCCTGTATTGTAATTGTGCAGGTATTACTATCTATCTGCATGCAGAGCCAGGATAGCTTTCCCCCTTGTTTTAAACTTAGTATATGATTAGCATATTGGAAATGTGATTAGACCCTTGGAAATCAGCTCTTCATTTCCTTGGGTATGAAAGGCAGTGTGAGCTAGAGGGAAGGTTTACTTGGAATTTTTCTTCTCTTGCTTAAGCATGTGTATGAAACAGGTGAAAAGGAAAAAAGTACTGGGGTCAGTGGCAAATGAACTTAGACTTTTCAGACATAGCTAACAGCTCAAAACATAGAACTGGCAGTAGACATCATCTTTTACTGTCTTCTCCTCAAACTCCTATGAGTCAGAAATGTTTCCTCCAGAAAGAGTATCCTTGGAATACAAAACGGGACCGGGGTGCCGCTCAGTAGTACAGAGCCATCCTGGTGTGTACAATGCTCTGGGCTTCAGTTCCAGTGTTGAAATTAAAAACAAAACCAAACAAAACTGCAGACAAAAACCAGAAGATGAACACACTCCCAAGGACATTAAGTGAATTAAAAACTCAAGAACTAAAATAAAATTTTACATTACTAATCTAAAGATAACCTTGGTTCAAAAGTTATTAACTGAATTTGGAGAAATGCCTAATGACACTTGGAAGCCAAGCCATTCGTTATATTCAGCAAAATGGATATTTCTATGCGCTCAGTGCGAAGCAGCGAGCCTTGGGGGTGGGGGCTGAAAACAGACCAGCTCTTCTCAAACAAGAACTAGGTAACAGAGCTTTGTTTTTCTCACATTCTTGCTCGTGAGGTCAAGGGTACCCCAATGTTTGAGACCTCACAGAGCCCGTCATGCTGCAGGCCGACAAGTTATTGGTTCCGGAACTGTCACCCAGGTGCAGGCGAGGAGCATGCTGGCCAGGTTACTCACATAGCCCTTATAGCTGGTGTCCAGGTCTGGCCCCGTGGGAGTTCTACTGCGGAGTATATTTTCAGTCTGCTGCAGGTGGAAGTGGCTGTCATCCAGGGCTTTGTCCAGCTGTCGTATCTGGGACTCCAAGGAGCTGGGATCCCCTGTGGTGGCAACCAGAAGAGTCTTTATGATTCCACTTGTTTTGAAACTTGCTGTTTCAAAAATTGCAGAGATTATTTCGGCTATGGCAGCAAAGAAAGAGTGTGTGTGTGTGTGTGTGCGCGCATGTGTTGGAAGGAATGAAATAAAGCAGAATTAGTGTTTTTGTGCCACAAAGTTAGCTAGTTAACAGACCAAGCCAGTGAGCGGGCGCCCCGGGCTTGGCAAAGGGCTTAGCAGTGGGTCCTGAGCAGCCTAGAGTATATACTCCCTCCTCCTCTGACAGCGTGAGTGCTATAGCCTGACCCTACCTCGGAAAACCAAAACAAAAGCAATAAATAGTGGGATGCCTTTCCAACAAGCTGAAGGGGCGCCTGCAACTCCCCAGAAGCTGGGAGGTAGGCACTTCTTGGGCACAACTCATCCAGCCAGCAGAACCAAAGAACCACCCCCTAATTTGTCTGTGTGCACCTCGGAGACACAGCGGTGCTGATGACGTCCCTGTAGCTACGTCATTCACTTAAACATGGATTCAAGTTAATCAAAGTAAAGACTAGCTCAGAATTGAAGTGCTCGGAAGAGACGTGCATGGAGGGACCAACGCACGAACAAGTGGCTTTTTACTGCCAAGTCCAGGAGCAAGCTACAATCCCCCCTCCCTACCATCCAGGCAGGATCTGCTTCACTGTTTTGATCCTGGCTCATTCTCCCCTTCAGGGCTTGAAATTACAGTGTGCCTGTATTTGCACGCATGTTTCCATGTGTGTTACAGTCTCGTTACATGCACATTACGCTCTTATTCTGAGCAAGACTATGAATCATCAGAAGGACTCTGGAGCAGGGTGAAAGCAGAACAAATATTTCTTTGCCAATAAAGGCCTTCCAAGTGCGCCTATGAGAGGCCTTTGGCTAAGAATCGCTCAGAAAATTGCCTTGTCTTGCAAGGCTTTCTGGGTTTCCTGACCCTTGCTGGTCTTCAGAACCAGAAGTGAACAGTGGTACCTCCATGACTTGGCATGATATTGCTAATGTCTCCATTCACCCTCCCCCCCCCCCACCAACCACTGACCCTGAACTTCAGTTCTCTCGTGTGACCTTGAGCAAAACTGATCCCATCTGTCTTTGTCTGACTCATCTGGTTTCCTGGACGGTTCTGTCTATAAAGGGAAATCCAAGGGCTAAAATATTACAGAATGCATTTCCCATTTCAAATTATTTTTTTACGAAGTCAAGCTTCTTAATTAAAATGACTTTTCCTTGTAGTAGAAATCTGTTCTCACTCTCTGTCTTATATGTGACCTCTTGAGAGAAGAGGTTTCAGGGTGCCCAAGGTCACTCGCCCAGGCAGCTTTGAAGGTCACAAACCCCATGCAAAGCTGGGACACCCACACTGAAGTAGGAGAGGACAGCCTGAGGACTGGCTTCTGCCTCTTTATTCTGTCTGCTGACACCAAACATAGGGTCTCTCCTCAAAGAGATATCACTATTTGCTAAGCAGAGAAGTCATTCACTGCATCTGATCGTTAAAAATCCTACTCATGGTGTTTGATTTGGAGCTGCGTTTCTTCTAATGTGACAGGGAGAAAGGGAGGCCATGTCTTGGCATGTTAGAGCCTTAAAGCTGTGAGAGAGAGCCATGGCCGCAGTGCGGAGAGGAATTTTGTCACAGGGCAGAGAGAGAAAGGGGCTCACTCCTACTCTTCATGCCTACCAGAGGTATTTCTGATTGCATTTTCTGTGAGTTTTACATAGGCCTCGGGACTTTCGGGGATCACTACATCTGCAAAAAGAGCACAGTTCAAGTTGACAGCTGAGTGACGGACACCTTGATTCCATTGTAGCAGGAAGAAGCAGTTGGCCCTTCATACAGAAAGCCCCAGCACCCAGCTGCCTGAAGTGAATCCTTCTAAGGGCTCACACTAGCTGACTCTTCTTTAATTTGTTTTTTTGTTTTTTTTTTAACTTTTATTCTGATCCAGGCCCTGTTTCCAGCACATTCACCCACACAGACAATCAAGGAGTGCCTTGTAGTATTAGCCCCATTTTGTAAATGCAAAAACTGGCTTCCAGAGAAATGAAGTTACTTTTGTAAACTTCAAGTCAGTAACTGGCAGAACGGAGATTTCTTTTTTTATACATTTGCTTTGGTTTTTTTTTTTTTTTCTTTTTATCTTGAGACCAGGACTCAGGTAGCCCAGGCTGGTCTCGAACTCAATATGAAGCCAAGAAAATCCTTAACTCCTGATCTTCCTGTTTCAACCTCCCAAGTGTTGAGATCACAGGTTTGCACCACAATATCCAGACTGTAGCTGCGTGTGAGCAGCAGATATCATTTTAAAGGCTTCATAGCGACAACAGACAGAATTGTTTTAAATGCTAATTTTTGCTAAACCAGTGCACCCAGATCACAGCGTGCAACCAGCATAAATCCTATGAATATTTTGTGTTCTTTCTTTGTAGAGACTTTGAAATGGGAGTGTGGTACAAGTAAATTTCCCACTGTCCTTCCACTTCAATTTGCACAGCCGTATTTCGGCACTGAGCAGTCACATGCGGCTGGTGTTTACAGATTACACAGCACAGGTGGCCTTGATCCTGATGCAGGAGGCCTAAGGTATGTGCTCTGGTGCCAAGAAAATAGAACCGAAGAAACTGTTTTATTTCCAGGACAATGTCATGTGCTTGGGACTCCAGGCATGAAGCATCAACAGTGAGTGGAATGAACTACAGATAACAGTTCAGAGAATGAATGTGTGAGAGGCTGTGGATCAGTACTGATTATTATTCTGCTTTCATTCTCCGTCTGTATGACTCTTCCTCTGCCCCCTTCCCCCGCCTGCCCCTTTATTATGTGTGCTTCTAGGTTGTTCACTCCTCCCCTTCCCCTCTAGATGCTTCATCCGTGTGATTCCCTCCATCTACTCAGGCACGCTTGCTAGTCACACGGGAATCACTCTCTGCTCTGGATCTCCGGGTCCAGAGCTTCGGGCCCACATATCCACTCCTACATTCTTGTTTCTTGAAATTCTACAGATATCTCCAAACCTGAGCATCTTCCCCATCATACCGTCCTGCCTTCCCTGCCTAGCCATACCGTAACAGTCTCTTCTTCCCATGGTCCTCACACCCTAGGACCACCTGCATCACTCGTCTAGACGCCCAAGCCAGAAAGTCACCTCCACTCCATCCAATCAGTTTGGTACAGAGTTTACTTCTCATAACTTCTCGTCACTTCCGTTCTCTCTAGACCCAGTGGTATTTATGACCATTATCCTATCTCTGTCTTGGATTATTCAACATTTTGACCTGGAATCTCTTCTTCCCAATTTGCTCTTTTCCCATAGTGCCTACAGAGGTACATATGAGATCTGATCACATCACCTCCTCCCATAGATGTCTGACTGTGGCTCCCTATTGTCTTCAGGTTAACAGCCAAACTCTTCCATGGGGAAGAGGCAACTTCATGGCCCAGCCCTTGCTTGGGTTTCCGGCCTCCACTGTGAACACTCTGTGCTACTCATGTGGCCATATCCCTCTTGATAAGCTTCAGATGGCCAAAGCCACCACAGGCTAATCAGAATTGGTACGGGCTCCCCTTTCCTTCCTTTGGACATTGCCACGTTTACCTCACAGATGCTACTCATCCCTCTACTCTAATTCCAAAATTTTTTCCTTATAGTTTCTTCCCACCTCCAGGTCAGTGTGCCATGATTTTTTTCCCCCTGGGCTATCATGTGTACATGGTTATTCTAGCATTAAACCTATCAGGGAAGATGAATCGTTCCCACACAGTATAGATTCTGAACAGCAAAGGCTCCTTCCTACCTGACAATCCAACAGCTCCCCTGAGGTAGAACTCCTTGTCTTCCCGACTTTCTTCATCCTCAGAGGGCAGAGTCTGGGACACTGCAGACTCCAGGTCACGGCTGAGGTCATAATCGTGATCCCACTCCAGGGGGATGGAGTCCACGCTGGCAGGGGTGTCTCGCCCTGACCGCTCACTTCGGAGGGGCTGGGGGAGTGAGAGGGAGGGATTTGAGGAAGGTTGGGGGGAGGACACACCATCCACAGAGGGATCCTGCCAATGCAGGTCTGAGAGAGCCGTGGAGTCTTCCAGCTCTCGGTCCGAGAGGTCGTGGTCATCATCTGGAAGCTGGAAGGGAAGTCACACCAACCGCATTACTGCAGGGCTGGAGCTGTCTCCTCACCTCTCGGGTGCGGCCTTCAGCAAATCTCTGTGCCTGGGCTCACCTGGGCCACCTGCTGACCACGTGAGGGCAACTTTAAACCTCCTATCAGCAAATATGCGGGACCTTCCTGACAGCTTTCAGCAATATCCTACCGTTGTGCCAGCTAGCTCTGACAGCTTTCAAAATGGCTAACACATCAATCTCCATAAGCCTCAGTTTCATTGCTGGTGAGGTGGAAATCATATTAAAATCTATGCCAAAGAACCATTGTACAGGAGATTATGTGCTAATATGAAGGACCTAGTGGCATTCCTGTATCACAGTAGCAATACAATGGCGCATATCAGACACAAAAGTAAATTTTTTTCATGGAAGCTCAGTTTGTCCCTCTTGCTTTATATTTCAGACCATATATATATAAATATATAAACATATATATAGATATATAGATATATAAATATATTTATATTTAATAAATATATATATTTATATATATATACATATAAATAATTTTGTTTTAATTTTATTTATATTTTAATTTTTTATTGACAACTTCCATAATTGTAAACAATATTCATGGTAATTCCCTCCCTCCCCCAACTTTCCCCTTTGAAACTCCACTCTCCATCATATCCCCTGCCCAGACTAGACTTTTTTTTAATGCAAGAGAGAGTAAGAAAGAAAGAGAGAGAGAGAATTAGCACACCAGGGTCTTCAGCCCTTGAAATTGAACTCCAGGTGCATGTGCAACCTTGTGCACTTGTGTCTGGCTTATGTGGGACCTGGAGAGTTGAACATGAGTCCTTAGGCTTTGCAGGCAAGCGCCTTAATCGCTAAGCCATCTCTATAGCCACAGAACATATTTTGTCACAGAAGCTTCCAAATATTCTGATAACATCACGTCTCTAGTGAAGATGCAATCATGACGTCAGTTTGAAAAATAATGAATAGGAATGCACCTAAAAGTAACCCCATGAAGCCAGACATGGAGGCTCATGCCTCGTAGCACTTGGGAGACAGAGGTGGAAGGGATCGTTGAATTTGAGGCCATCCTGACACCACATTGTGAATTTTAGGTCAGCCTGGGCTAAGTGAGACTCTAACTTGAAAAACAAAAACAAAACAAAATTAAATTTTGGGGGCTGAAGAGATAGCTTAGTAGTTAAGGTAATTGCCTGTGAGGCTTAAGGACCCATGTTTGATTACCCAGGACCCATATAAGCCAGATGCCCAAGGTGGTGCATGCATCTGGAGTTTGTTTGCAGCAGCTAGAGGCCCTGGCACACCCATTCTCTCTCTCTCCCTCTCTCTCTCCTGCTCTCTGTCTGTCTTTCTCATTTTTTATCTCTCTCAAATAAATAAATAAATAAATATTTTTTAAAAATAACCCCATGAGCTGAGCAATTGCTTATATCTCTTATTTCATCTCCTTATTCCTACTACAAGTTTCTTTACCTTCCACAGAAGATATGCCAAATTCTTTGCTCCAGTCTTTATATAAATATATGTTAACTCATCTAATGATTAAAATAATTATTTTTCCAAGGCAATTATTATGATTAAACTTGCTTTACACTTGGGGAAACGGAGGCAAGAAAGGTAAAATAACTTGCCCAAGGCAAATACACTTAGTAGTGTCAAAGCTAAGATTGAACTCAGGCGTTCTATCTCCAGAGTCTGGGCTCTTAGCAGTGCTACTAAGCTATTTAATTTCCCACAATCAATTTTCACTGGATTCACGACAAAGAGAAAGTCAGTGTTCCTTACAGGCAGGCGGATCAGCTTCTTGTGGTATCTTTCCACACGCCCGAAGACCTCCTGACAGTAGCGTCGGAGTTCATCCAGCTCTTCCTCAATGACGGCCGCGTCCAAGGGCTCACTCTTCTCTATCAGCTGCTCCCCCTGAGCAATGATCTGCTCAATCTTATTGTGGTTCAAAGAGATCTCCTGCTGGAAGGCCTGAGAGCACAAATGCCACGTGAGTTTTCTCCTCTTGCCATGATAACGATTGTAAGATACACATTTGCTACCACCAGAGATTGTATAGGTAGAGAATTACAGAGAAAAATGTTAGAACCCACCATCACATTGATATTACTGGTGAGTCTCATGTAGCCCAAGCTGACCTTGAAGTAACTATGTAGCTGAGAACCTTCAACTCCTGATCCTCTTGCCTCTACCCTTCCAAGTCCTAGAATTATAGGCATACACTACCAAGTCTAGCTTGTACTCTGTTTGTTAGCTTTTTCAAACAGGTTCTCTAGAGCCCTGGATTACCTAGAACTCACTATGTAGTCCAGGCTGTGCTTCAACCCACAGAAATGCTCCTGCTTTAGCCTTTTGAGTGCCACGATGGCTTCTTATTTTTTAAAATTTATTTTAGAGAAGGAGAGAGACAGAGAGAGAGAGAGAGAGGGAGAGAGAGAGATAGCTTTTATTGGGAAGAAAATTTCAAAAACTGCCCTGTAAATGGCTTAGCTTGGAAGTAGTCTTCCCTTTGGAAAATCCTTACAGGCAAAGTATAACCCTCTTTTGCAAGTCCCTAGTGAGCCATTGTATCTGAATTATATAGTGAAAGATCCAAATGTACTTAGCAATAGCTTAGCTGTTGACAAAGTTTAATACATAGAATGAAATCTCAACACAAAGTTGTACTGTTCTGGACCATGAATGGAAGTCACTTGAACTATTAATAGGCCCTAGAAACTCACCAAAAGAAAAAAAAAGAAGAACACCACCCCTAATACCCTGGCAACCAAATGTTATTTAAAATATCTGTGTTAATGGCAAGCCAGGTTTTATTCTTTTTAAAAATTCCAGTATTTTTGATATTTTCTAAGTATTTTTTATAATCATAAAGAACTCCTTTTGTGTGTGTATATGTGCATGGGTGGTGTGTGCATGTGTGTGTATGTTGACATGTGTGAGGTCAGAGGCTGATGTTGGATATCACCCTTAATCACTTTCCACCTTATTTACTTAGGCAGGGTCTCTCAGTTGAACCCACAGCTCATCAATTCAGATAGTCTAGCTAGCTAGTTTGCTCCAAAGATTCCCTATCTCTATCTTCTAGGGGCTGGGAGTACAGGTGGGCCAACACCCACCCACCATTTGCTGCTTGCCAGAGATCCCAACTTGGCTCCTCAGGCTTGCATAGCAAGCGTTTCAGTCACCAAGCCATCTCCCTAGCTCCAAGAACCCATTATTTTAAAACAAGAGTTCTTCCCTGTGTCTGTGACAAAAAGAACTACAAATTCTTTTCTTTTCTCTCTTCCTTCCCATTGATAATTTGAAGAGTACCTTGAGTTGCTTTATTTTTGCTTGAACGTCACACTCAGAGAAGTGCTCAATGTTGGTGAGTTGCAGATCCATCTCCGTGAGCCAGACGAGAATGCTGTCCCGGGCGGTCTCGAACTCCTCACGCTGACTAATGAAATGCTGGATGCAAGAAAAGGACAGTAAACCTCCCAAAATGCTCCATAAGTGTACTCCGATGGCGCAGCCCAGTCCTACATTCTGGAAAGTTATTTCCCCTAACACAATGAGTGTGGGGAGTCTTTCTCCATCAACTCCCCCACCAAGCCCTCCTGATGCCCCATCTCCACACTCCCCAAGATCATGCCTCAGTATTGTTTTCAAATGGCCTGGCCCTATCCTCTGAGCCTCTGAATTACAGACGAGCCATCAGTGAAACCTTGAGTCTGCGCAAGATGGAGGTGACGCGCTTTTGCAGGCTGTCCCATCTCTGGTTGCCCTCATGAACCATCTGCTTGAGGCTACAGGCGGAATCAGTGCGGTTCTCCCGGGCCAGGCGACGGTACTGCTTGTTGATGAGTTCCAGCTGCGTCAGGCTCTCGTGGACCTGTCGCTGGAAGGCCTATGGCCAAAAGAGAAGTACATCAACACGGAGAGCCTTTCAAGGAGTCTCTTGGATTTCACAGTGCAGTCTGAGTAGGGACAGGTAAAGGGGTTCTATCAAAAACGGGGGGGGGACAGTATATTTCTGTCTGGAAGAAAATGAATGACATGGCTAATGAGAAGTGATAAATCAATCATTACAGAGGAGCTGGCTAAGTGAGTAACTTTTGCTATAAGATCCAAGTCTAAAATAGCATGGGGAAGGATTTTGTATAACCCGCTTTGTGGTATAAGCCAATTATAAGAAGGTTTTGACCTTTATGAAGCTGAGCATTGTAAGACAGAGGACATTGTCACTTCCTCTGCTATTGGCCTGTGCTATGATGACCTGAATTCTACTATTTACTGTGGCTTTTTCAGTAGAATTTTTCTAAGGGACAACTTTTACAAAGGAATTTTCTTTTTCTGTTCTTGAGTGATTCAGCCACACATAAATCTATCCATAATAAGCTGTATTTATTTCCCACAATACTTTTTTGTGGATCCACAGAGCTCTCCATCTATGACTCAGATTTTAAACTCAACAGGAACAGAAAGTAAACTTCCCATTTCCCTGAGCAGGTTTCAGGTGATGCTTGGGTAACTGGTGTCTAGAGGTAAATGTGAATCCGGCTGGGTCTGCGTGAGCTCTTGGCTGTAATTCTAAGCATCTTGTGGAAAGCCGGGCAGGATTAGCAATGGGCAGAATTAGGGAACGATTAGAAAGTGTCAGCACTGCTCAGTCAATATACAAGTGCACGCGATGGGTACGTGTGGGAACAGAAGGGAAAAGAGACTTCAGATTTGAAATGGTCCACTTCAGGCTATGTCAGTGCCTCTGTGAAAATCAAGGTGGTGGAGGACTTAGAGCTCCCCCTTTCATAGTGATCAACTGGACTCTGGGATCAACTGTAGAGTGGCTCCTCTCTTTATGAATATAATTACTTGGCTGCCATTTTTACCTCTGTGTAACTGAAAGGCGTTTGAGACTGCAGAACATTAGTGTTCCCTGCTGCATGTTTGGAAATGGATACTAATGAAGATGTTTTATCCGATTTGGGGGCCAACTCTGTTTTGTCAAAGATCCAAAAATATCCGTGGATTTGTTCACGTTTTATCCAGTTTTTGAGTTAGCACATAAGGAAACGAGCTTGTTATGACATTTTCATATTTGGCAATGTATTTTGTATTCCTTTTGCCCCTCTCTCATTATGCTACCCTGGGTCTCAGCCACCCTCTTACTCCTCTTCCTCATAATATATTTATATACACAGTCTCCAATTGAGCAAAAAAAATAATCAAGAAACTACATTTAGAACACAGACTCTTATAGAGTGAAAAAGCTGTCATATTCTAATCTTAGAAAAGATGGTTGGGGCTGGAGAGACGGCTTAGCGGTTAAGCGCTTGCCTGTGAAGCCTAAGGACCCCGGTTCGAGGCTCAATTCCCCAGGACCCACATTAGCCAGATGCACAAGGGGGCGCACGCATCTGGAGTTCATTTACAGAGGCTAGAAGCTCTGGCGCGCCCATTCTCTCTCTCTCTCTCTCTCTCTCTCCCTCCCTCCCTCCCTCCTTCTCTCTGTCACTCTCAAATAAATAAATAAACAAAAAAAGAAAAGAAAAGATGGTTGATTGTGAGGAATTTTGAAATAAAATAATATCATTATATTTGGGGGAGAATCATAAGTCTTATTTTGTACTAGGAGTCTCCCCTTCCTTCCCCCCTTTTTCCCTCCCTCCCTCCATTATTTCTTCTCCTTCTTCTTCTTCTTCTTTTTTTTTTTTTTTGAGATAGGGTCTTAACAAGTAGTTCAGGTTAGACTTGACCTAGTGATCCTCTTGCCCTAGGCTGCTGAGTGCTTGGATTACAGGCGTGTGTTACCATATCTGACTAGAATTTTTCTTTATTACTATTTTATTTGTAATTCTTGGTAATATATAGATTTCCTTCTTCACCCCATTGCCTACTCATGAGAAGTGGCTAAAAAAAAAAAGTCATTACCAGCTATTTGAACAAATAACATGTGGTCATATCATGTATCTCTTGGAGCACCAACCAGCAGCTAGCCACTTTACTAGCAAAGTGAGCATTCAATATTCGAAACGACAAGTCACCTCGAATTTCTTGAGTTCTTCCTTGGCAACTGTATAGAGGACCCCAGAAGAGCTGGGGAAAGCGGCCGTCCTTTCTGAAACCTGCAGCCAATCTTCGAAACGAGAATAGTCGTCCAGAAACTTCTGCCATAGTCGCCACGTCTCTTCAATCCTGAGACAGAAGAGGGAAGAACCGACTCCTGTTATCCTTTGTACTCCAAAACCCTATCTGGTGACTGCAACAGGGTCACCAGTGCCCAAGTAAGCAACACCTGTGCCCAACAGAAACTGCAGCTTAAGGTAAGTTGAACAGAAAGAGGGGCAACAGTCTGAGCTGAATTAAAACAGCTGCTTTATTTGTTTTACTCCAAGGGTACTGCCTCTCTGGATTTGGAATTAGTCAGAGTGAGTTGGAATCGCATACCAGTCACAGCCCTAGATGTTTGCAAGGAAGTTCCGAAATGCGACAGGCTGACAGCGGTGCGTGCAGGCCAACCCTCTTTTGAGATGAAACTGAAGTTGGAAAACTCATTGAGAACCATCATCTAACTCAGCCTGATGATAGTCAACCTGTGACTGGGAGGTACGAACTGAGCTTTTAAGCTTTGCCAGGGAGCATGGTGATGTTGTGTTTTAGGTCAATATGATAGTTTTGTAATAATGTGTCATGAGTTTTTACCACCTTAATTTTCAAAGGGCTTAGTGATAATAGTATTTCTTCCTATTTAAAACTAAGCTTCAAAAATTAGCATAGAAAGTAATATGTTTCATTGTGGTATTCATCTTCATATATATATAACACATATATATACATACATATATATGTATACATATATAACACACACATATATATACATATTTATATATCTGTATATATCTTTATATATACATATCTATTTGTCATCATAATTTATTTGTATTTGCTCCACATACTCTCCACTATTCCCTCTTGTTTGATCCTTTCCTCCCCAAATTGCCCCTCCTTCTGCTTTCATATCACATTACCCTTTTACATTTCCTTCTTGCCCTCACCTTTACATCTCCTCTGCTCTCATATTCCTCTTTCTACCTTATGCTCTACACATATATAAAATTTAGATCTATACTTTGCGCATGAGAGAAAACATGATACTTATCTTTTGAGTCTAGCTTATCTCACTTAATGTAATGAGGTATGAAATTAGTATTAAACATTTAATTAAAGAATGTCACTTTCTCACAACTACAAGTTCTATAAAGTTGGACAACTTTTAGTGTTTCTATATTATATTTAAACTCTCAAACATGACGTAGACTGGCTTATTATATTTATACAACCTTTACAGCTACATATTTTCCCAACAGAAATGCCAAAGACGGCAGGTGTGGGAAGCCAAGGTCAACTCGAGACGTTCTCAGCAAAGCGAAGCGTGGACAAAGGTTCCTCAAGGTCACTTCTATCCCGTCTGTGGTCTTTCCTGTAAGCGGACATCCCAACTCACTTGAGCCTCCTCTCCATGGACATGGCACAGATGTTCCTCCAGCGCCGGTCCAGGTTCCGTGTTGCCTGCTGGATGGAGTCGCACTCCGCGTCCGTAGCGCACGCGTCGCAGTCGTGCAGCAGGACCTCGCACAGGTTGAGAACGGAGGCCACGCCGGTGCTGTGCTTCTCTATGTCTCTCTGCAGCTCCTGCAGGGGAACGCAGTGCCCGTTACTTGGAAAGCCCGTGCGCAGAGATACAGCCACGCTCACTGGTGAATGGGCAGACCGAACCCTGCAAAGGATTTCACTTCCTTGAATGCAAGAAGCTTCCTGGAGCTGGGGAGACAGTTTAGTTAGTAAGGCACTTGTCCCCCCCCCCCCAAGAGTGAGGGTATGAGTTCAGATTCCCATCTCCCACAAAAATAACAGCCATGGCCTTGGTAAGTGGAGACAGAAGGATTCTTGGGGCTCACTGGTTAACTTATTCAGTGAGTTCTGCATTCAGTGAGAGATCCTGCCTTAATAAATATGGTGCAATGTAATTAAGGAAGACTCTAGACGTAGACTTCTCACTTCCATGTGTGTACACATTCCCATGTGTGTATCTATACATATATAAAACACACATATATATGTGCATGCACAAAACACACACACAGAAATTTCCTAAGTCTCACTTATGACATCTAGCAAACTCAAAGGCACATTATAAGAAGATAAATCTGGAAGTGTTTTGGCTATGTGAAGAAGGCCCGAAGATAAGCTGAACAGATGAAATGAACTATGCATGCTAAGCGTCCTTTATGATTCAATAATGAACCTGGCCCTAGACTCTACTGATCCAACATTCCATTCTAATCATCTGATGGATCAGCTAATCAATTTTCTATAAGTGTGCCCGTTACTAGCTGCTGCCCCCACAATGGAATTCAAGCTTCAAATATCTGTACACTGCTCCAATCACCTAATGCCGCCATTGTTAAGAGATGCCATGGCATAGGGGACCCAGGCTTCCTCCCATGTATGGTATCACTATTAGCATCCTAAGACTGCAGCTGTAGACATAGATAAAGCTTACGAGAGAACACACGAAACTGAATTCCTGCCCATTCCAACACGTAAATTCTTTGTGTTAATTGTAGAGAATATAAATCCAAAACACTCATTATTTTCTCCTTTGGGATTCACTATGTTCTGGATCTGGAGAGTCTCTCAAAGAGCCATATGGCCACAGGTCCTGTGATGTGATTGGGAAGAGTAGCAGACTCTCTAGTAGGTGGAGTCTTGGTGAGGAAGTTAGGTCACTGCAGGAATGTCCTTGAACAGGATATTGGAAGTACAGCTTCCTGCACTTACTTTTCTTTTCCTATCTCTCCCTCCTTACCCCGCCCTCCTCCTCTCCCTCTCTTTATTTTCTTTTTTCATCCTGGCTGCTAGGAGGTGAAGGGATCGTCAGTGCCCTGCTCTTGAGCGACGAACCCCGTGCTGCCCCAGGCCCACAGCAAGAGGACGGAGCCCCCACACACAGACAACTCTGAAACTGCGAGTCCACAGAAAGCAATGGAAAGCTGACGAACACGGACTTTTTAGTTCAGCTTGCTAACAATATTCCACTGTGAAAAGTGAGCTTCTCAGTGAGCATTCTTTCTTTGTCCTATTCATTAATGTCCTCAATGTCTTCCTCTCCCCACCAAAAAAAAACCTCCTGAATTTTCACAACATTTTTGTTGCTCAAATAATTCCTCAGCTTACTCAGATTGCAGAATTTGTATTCCTACATTACTCTTCCTCTTATTTTTCTTCCGTAACCCCATGTGTATTAATGACCTCACATTGATTGTCATTATCTTCACAAGATGCACACCAATATTGGGCCCATCACAAAACATTCAGTGGAAAAAAAAAAAAAGATAGCTCTTCAACAAATGCTACTGGCAAAACTAGATATCCGCCTGCACAAGAATGAAACTAGAGCCATATCTTTCACTTTGCACAAGTGGCACTTCAAAGTAGATCAAAACTTATTTGAAACTTAAGACACTGAAAACGCTAGGGGAAAAATTGGGAAGAGGCTTTAAAATATAGGCATACACAAGAACTTTCTGAACAGGACTCAAATAGAACAGAAAACCAATGGAACTAGGTGAATTATAAAGTTTGTGAACAGCAAAGGCAACCATCAGCCAAGCAGACAACTTACAGAACGGGAGAAAATATTTGCCAAATGTATTTCAGACAAGAGACTAATAACCAGAATTTACAAAGAGCTACAAAATTAAACACCCTCCCTCCCAAAGCCCCCCCCCACCACAACAACCTGTCAATTACCAAATGGGCTAACAAAATAAACAGACAGTTCACAAAAAAAGAAACATAAATGACTAATAAGCATTTTAAAAAGTACTCAACATCCTTAGTCATCATAAAATTCAAATTCAAACCACAGTGAGTCTCACCCCAGTCAGACTGGCTATTATCAAGCAACCTGCCAACAAATACTGGCAAGGATGTGAGGAAAAAGGAACTTGTATTCACTGCTGATGGGAGCGCAAATTAGTAAAGTCATGATGGAAGTTAGTACGGAAGTGCCTCAAAAATCAGAAGTATGACTTCCATGTGACCCAGCTATACTATTCCTGGGCATATATACTAAGGACTACACACACCACTACAGATACAGTTTACAACTATATTTATTTCTACTCTATTTTCAATAGCTAAAAAAAGGAATCAGCCTGGATTTAGATGAATCAGATGACAGATCGACGGACAATGGAAACATGGTTCATATACACAATGGAGTTTTGTTTAGTAAAGAAAAATGAAACATGAACTTGTAAGTAAAATGAATGTACCTGGAAGGAATTCTATTAAGCATAGGGCTGGGGTTATGGCTCAGCAGTTAAAGGCACTTTCTTTCAAAGTCTGGGTTCAATTAGTCAGTACCCACATAAATCCAGATGTATAAAGTGACACATGAATCTTCATTTGCAGTGGCAAGAGGCCCTAGTATGCCCAATCTCTCTGTCTCTCTCAGTAAATTAATCAGTTCATTAACTTTTAAACGAATTATATTAAGTGAAGTGACCCAAACTCAGAAAGCTCAAAACTCCAGGTTCTCTCTGGCTAGCAGATGCCAGAGTATAGTACCTATATGTATGCAAATGTAGGTAAAACCTACAAAGCTAGAATGGTAATTAAGATCCAGCAACAAGGAATGAAGATTTCACAACAGTACCACATCTACAATTCTCCTGTACATTTTAAATTAAACAAGACTAATAAAATATTGGGCCCATCAACAACATTGTGTCATGCATGATGGAGGAGAGCATGGGGCCCCATCCCTCCTGGAGGAGTTATTGGCAGTGGGTACTGGCAAGGGAGTTCTGGAGGAGCTGGAGACCTTGTCAGCAGTGGTGGAGTCGCAGGTAAATTGTATAGGCTCTGGTAAATAATCCCCCTCCCACACTTGTGCAAGCAATCCTAATTAAACTCAGTGGGACACACACACACACACACACACAAATCAAAGTAGAAGAAGGATTACATTGGGTGCAATGGAAACAGAATGGGGAGAGGGCTCAGGAGAAGGTAATGGAATGGACTGTGATCAAGACACTTTACATACATGTATAAATATAGTCAATAAAAATGAAAAGAAGAAAAAAAACTTGACTTATTGGCAAAGGCAATCATAACACCTTTGATTAAACTTTGGGGGATTTTATGAGGCGGACATTAGGAGAGGTATAATACTAAAATATGTCTTTTAGGAAAACTATTTTCAGATCACTAATGTAACCTCTTTCACTTATATGAAAGAGTACACTAGAGGATTGTTTACTGAAAATATAAAACATTTAAAAATTGAAAGAATATTTGCTTTTACAGAGAGATAAAGGGATATCTGCAGACGAGATCACCGAGAAATTCAAGGTTTTGAAAGAAGAGCCAGACACATGAACATAATTCATGCATTTAAATTATGACATTCATGTTTTCCAAAGTATTCAGAAGTTTCTGAAATAGCAACCCTAAGGCTTGAACTATTTTATAATCATTTGTAAGGACACTAACACAGAAGATGGCTTTAGTCTTGTTTTAACCATAAATGGTAACATGGTCTTGAATGATCACATGATGCCTTTGGATTTACTTTCCTTCATCTATAGCATAGAGAAAATTGACAAAATGTTTCTCAGAGTCATCTGAAGTCTATATAAATTGTACCTTTGTATGGGTAAGTCTATAGGAATTAAAATAATTGACAAGGGAAACATGAAAATTCCACTGAAGGAAATGGAAGAAAATGTGTTAGCAATTTATACTCTCCAAATAAATATTTGTAAAAATATTCTCCATTTGAGACAGGTAACTTATAACTGACTTTTAAAACATGGATTCCAAGCATTTCAATTTTTTTCAGAATCATTTTCAAGTATTTCCCACCAAAAGAAAACTAGCAAACACAATATGATTGAAATAAAAGGTAGTAAGCATTCACTTTGAGTTAGTACTGTGCTCAGGGCTTTTTATCTCATCCATTTTATTTAAGTATACCTTGTGGTATGTATTCTGATTAGCAAGATTCTGTACATGAAATATTTGGGGATTAAAATGACTAATAACTTTGTTACCTGGGAGTAACACACGTTTAAAACTGTAATTTAAAATTTAATCAGAAAGCTCTATGTATGTGTGTGCGTCAACATATTAAAAGGAAGAAGCTGCAAGGCTCCTAATGGAGCAGGGGCACTTTCCACACCTGACCCCTCTTTCCAGAAGCCGGCAGCTCCATTCCTTAGAGCTCTCCTCTGGCCTTTAGCAATCTTAGATAGTGTACTTATTTAGCTATTTCTTCAGTTCTCAATTTTAGACATTGTTGAAGCATCTGCAGTAGGAAAGGAATAATATAGTCACTGGACTCCCATGGCTCATAGCATAATTATTGCTAAAGCAATAATCACTGCTGGTATGATTATAGCTATTCAGGATCTTCCACATCTGAGCAATAAAACATAGTATGGCGATATTTCTTTTCTTACATAAGCCTTAGCTTTTTTGCATTAACAATCACCTCTCCCTCAAATTGAAATTGCTTGCTTTTAGATGTTTTCCCTTCTGGGATGGCTGCATCCATTGGGTGATCTAGTCCCATCATTTTACTCCTTAAGCCCCAATACGGGGTCCAACCTGGGCAGCAATGTAGCTGGAATCTAGAATCTTTCTTTATCTTTATCCTGGATGTCTTTTCTTAAAACATATTTATTTATAATGGAGAGAGAGAGAGAGAATGGGCATGCCAGAGCCTCCAACCACTACAAACGAACTCCAGATGCATGTGCCACCTTGTGCATCTAGCTTACATGGGTACTAGGAATCAAACCTGGGTCCTTTGGCTTCGCCAGAAAGCACCTTAACTGCTAAGCCATCTCCTGGACATCTTTTTAAAAATGCTTTTTTCATTAACATGAATGATCATTGTACATAGCAATGAGCTCTGTGTATTATTTCAATGTGCATATCTCCATATGTATATGCAGCCGTACAATGACTAAAACTCACTTCCCAGGGCTGGACAGATAGCTCACATGCACAAAACACACACACATACACACGTGCATGCTAAAAAAATAGGAGATAAATGATAAATACAATAAAATTAAAGGGTTAATGCAGGAATTTCAAAATCTGATGCTATTATTCAGTAAAAGTTTTAAATGTAGAGGAAAAAGTCATTAAAGTGCTAGTATTTTTTTAAAAAACTCCCAAATGAAAAACAAATAGTTCTAATCAGAAAGGCCTGGTATAAGTATCCAGGAAAATTTAAAGCAGACCAAAGCCATCCCAGAGTTTTCACATTATAAAACTGCAGAGCATGAAGAAAAAGAGAAAGTTCATAAGGTTTCCAGAGTGAAAAGAAGCCAGGCTTCTCCCAAACAGCAGAGGAAGGTAGAAGACAGCATCCCCCACCTTCACAAGGCCGAGGAATTGTCTTAATGTATAACTGCATGTCCTCTCACTTAATATACAAAAATTGTGCGTCCTGTCCATCCATTTTCCAAGAGCTAATGAAGGGTGTGTTACAGACACTAATGTATGAACAACAGTATTCAACTTACAGAAAGAATCTTAGAATATCATTATGCTGTGAAAAAGAATGAAATTTGCCATTTGCAGCAAAATGGGTAGAACTGGAGGACACTGTTGAGGGAAATAAGCAACAAATAGAAAGACAAATATTTTGTGCTTTTCCCTTGTCTGTAGTAGTTGTACAAAGTACTTCTATATAGAATAATAAGTGCACAAGGGTGGGAAGTGGTTGGCAGGTACTGCTTATTGGGAAGTGGAACTCATATTGTGGGGGGATGTGGGGGGTGGCTTGGCTTTGGCTCGGATTCTGTCTCACTACCTGATGGTATCGTCACTTGTCTGTTTAGTTTCTCCTCAGAGAATACTCCTGTCTCCTGGCTTGGGGACATCCCTGGCCAGTGACTTAGGAGCCATACTGGAAAAGGGGCCTGCAGGCAGACTATGGACCACAATACCCTCCTTTTCACCTTCCTGTTTTTAGTGTATGTTTCCTGATCCTTAAATCCAAATTGTCTCTGGGTGGCCTTCCTTCTCCAAGGTCCCCTGCCTATCTGGGTGTTGGGGAAATCTGCCAGCTTAGCTGCTACTGCTGCAAGCTTTCATATAACTTCACAGCAACCTAACTCAGCTTCAACAACCCTACATGAACCCAAGTTTTCTCCAAACTGTGCCATGAATCAACTTCCCCCACCTTCAACCTGCTGTATAATCTATTCAACGTCTGTCTTGTAAAACTCTATGGCAATTGTGTGACTTCTCTCTTTCTTCTCTCTCTCTTACACACACACATACACACACACACACACACACACACAGAGAGAGAGAGAGAGAGAGAGAGAGAGAGAGAGAGAGAGATTGAACTTGTTTACCCCAAGACTTCTCCTTCCTCACCAATCCTACATAACTTCCTTTGATATTCCATTCTGAGCCACCTCCTCACACCCACCCCAGCATCCTGGCCAAAAGGACAGGCAACTCACAGCTTAAGGATCTCCTTTTACTTGTTTCCAGTTTTACCTGCTGCTCATTAAGCTTTTTCTGTATTTCTTCTGAGTTACAGGAGTCGTAGACTATGGGCTTGGCCAGCTCTGACTCGATGTGGGCCAGCCATGTCCTCAGGCTGCTCATGTTCTTGTCGAGCTGCTGCACGGCCACCAGGGTCTCTTTCAGCTTCTTCACTCTGGCCAGAGAAGAGGAAGCATGCAGATTTGGTGAGATGGTGAGAGGCCCACTTGTGTCACCCTTATGTGCAGAGGTGGGCGCTGGATCTCAGATGCTCTGGTCCATCCAGCTAAGTGACCGACTGGCCGTGTGACTTTGAGAAGGCTGCAGAGCCTTTTGGTGTCTCTGTCTCCTCATCCACAAAATACGGATTTATAGACCACACATGTACTTGTGAAGATTAAGTAAGCGGGATGATGTATGTTGTCCAATTCAGGGGAAATAGTCAACAAATGTTAGCAATCATACTCAACACAGCAATAATAATGTAAATGTGACATGAACTCCATTGTTGAAACCAAGTAATCTTTCCACAAATAATGCAATTTATACCCCTAGGAGGAAGAATGCCATAGAGAAACATTATCTAAACATTTCCAAACACTGTTCCTAAACAACAGATCCAACAGCTACGGTTCTGATCATGAACACACACAACTGAAGTCTCGGCGGGTTGCCTTTCAGCCCTTTTTTGCGTGTGTAAGCTCAGTTGAAAGAAGAAAGAATAAATGACACAAACTATCAACAAGATGCCTCGTGCAGTCTGCCAACGTGAATTTTACCCAGGAGACACCACGTTGAAGGTAATTGAGGATTCATTGCACTGTAAGCAACAATTTCTCTAAACAATACACACAGAAGCAAAGGGCTTCTTCCCAAGTCTGCAGTGGTGGACTTTGACCCTCAAGTAAGTTTAACCATCTGATGATGTTTTGGATGCATCATCATAGAAGGTATCTGGAAGACCAGTCTCTAGCATCTCCTAGGCCTTCAGTGTCTAGTTTAGTGAAGTATTCACTACTACACAGCATGTTTCAAGGAATGCTTTTCTCATTAGTTTTATTTTTTCTAGACAATGTGGAAAAGCTAGACTTGTCATTTCATTAACAATCATGTATGGACATCTTGCACAAGAGATGGGAAGAAGACAAAAATAAGTAAGACTTGATTCTTTCTCTTCTGAAAAACTGAACATAGAAACAATGAGATATGACATGCTATGGGAAGATCTAACAAGAAATGAACCAAGTCTGGTTAGTGAATAGGGAGTGGCCAAATCTAGCCAGCCATGTTCAGCGGATGTTTTGATTACTTATTCATCGGTTCCTTCATTGCCTCTGTGGCACTTGCATTTGGTTACTGGGATAAATATCTGACCAAAACTAGCATATGGAAGGAAAGGGTTTATGTTAAGCTTACAGAATCTGGGGGGATATTTCACTGTGGTGGAATAGCTGGCTCACTTCTACAGATCAACAATACAGAGACACCACCAACAGCAGCAAACACCCCAAACAAGAGCTCTAACTGGATCTGAAAGCAACTTGCGCCTGGACTTCATACCCACCCCCTGTGACACGCCCTCCAGCCAGGCTTCGCCTGATGGAAACTTACGTTGTAAGCATAATCAAAACTACCTCAGCTTATGAGGGACCTGGATTTACGTTCAAACCATCACAGCCTCTCTGAACATTTATTGTGTAGGAAGACAGAGCTAGGGGATGGAGCATAGTGATGATTACTGCTTCACTGGGGAGCTTTAGATTTTGACAAAAGAGAAAGGACATTTGAGCTGTGTCTCAAGAGACAGATGCAAGCCATTCACAACACTTTTGGCTTATGAAATAGAAAAAAAACCACACGCAGAGATATTAAGGACACAGTGTCGCACTGCTGGTGAGACAGAGAGTAGAGGATTAAGAACAGTACCAGAGGAGGGATGGAAAGGTGGGAGGAAAGAAGGCTAGGTGGGCTGGAATAAGATTATAAGGACCCTATAAGCATATGATAATAGATCTGTATGCTCTTTTAAGAATATTGGGAAGTCTGCCAAGATTTATGATCTGAAAAATGATGAGATAAATTCTGATTTTTAGTATGTAATTTGGAAATGAGGGTGGTAAGGGAATGAACTAAAGGAAACAATGGAATCATCTTAATAGTTTAAACACACACACAGAGAGAGGGGGGTAAGGATTGAAATGCTGGCTCTGCAATTTACATGATGTCAGACAGATGGAGTTAAACACTTGCGTGACTAACTAGGTGCTACTGTCTCCAAGTATATAAAACAAGCATGATCTGTGCTTACACCTGCACTAAGTTTGGGATGTGGTATGTCTGAGACAACCCAGAGAAACATACAGAAATGCAGTTCTGGTGTCCAGAAACGAAGGAAGCATTTACACCATCATTTAGATTAGATAAGAGTCAAAGCCATAAATGAGTATGGACTAAGAAGGAAGAATTTTTGAAAAATTGGTTAAGGTTGCTTAAAGAAAGTTTGTTAAAGGAGAAACACAGACTGAGAAAGGTCTTCGGAATGAAAGGAAGAAGATCTGGAAATTGTCACATAGATTGAAGACAGGATGTTCAAGGAGGAATACAAGCCAGTGTGCATGGAAGGTCACCTGCACCAGATTTTACTTTTTATTTTTTTTATTCTGTGTCAGTGCAGACTTCTGGACCGCAGTCCTACTCAGTCTGAACCTCTAAGGAAGTAGTCAGGGAATTAGCATTTAAAAAATATTTAATTTATTTATTTATTTATTTATTTATTTATTTATTTATAGTGAGAGAAAGAGAAGGATAGACAAAAAGAGAATGAGAATGGGCACAACATTCTAGGGCCTCTAGCTGCTATAAACAAACTCCAGATGAATTTGCCACTTTGTGCATCTGGCTTTATGTGGGAATTGAGGAACTAAACCCAGTAATTAGGCATTGCAGGTAAGTGCCTTGACTGTTAAGCCATCTCTCCACCCAGAATTAGCATTTTTTTTTTTTTTGAGGTAAGGTCTCACTGGAGCTCAGAGTCACCTGGAACTCACTATGTAGTCTCAGAGTGGCCTTGAACTCATGGCGATCCTCCTACCTCTGCCTCCCAAGTGCTGGTATTAAAGGCGTGTGCCACCATGCCTGGCAGAATTAGCATTTTTGACAAACGTTGTTCTTGCACATGCTGATAGCACTGTGTAGGGTGTGATGAAGTCTGAAGAGAGGACCTGGTGCACGGGAATAACTTTATGAGCCCTGGGTGACTTGGTTATCCAAGGAAACAAAATAGATGCTTTCCAGCTAAGCAAACTGTTGATGGTAAGGGGATGTCGTTAATTACTCAAAGAAAGCAGACAGTGAAGGAAAGTGTGTATGACTTGGAACTTCTGGAGTGAGTGGTCTTCATAGAAAAATTGAATTTGATACAGATGGACACAGATTCCTGGATATAGTGGAGGCAGGAGTTGAGGGTATAAGAATGGGGATAGGGGCTACAGAGATGGCTTAGCAGTTAAGGCGATTGCCTGTGAAGCTTAAGGATGGTTCCTCAGTACCCATGTAAGCCAGATGCATAAGGTGGTGCATGTGTCTGGAGTCTGCAGTGGCTAGAGGCCCTGGTGCACTTGTTCTCTCTCTCTCTCTTTTTCTACCTCTTTCTCTTCCCCTTCTCTCAACTAAATCAATAAAATATATTTAAAATTTTTATTTATTTTATTTTTTTGGCAGAGAGAGAGAGAAAAAGAGAGGAAGAAGGAGACAGAAAGAGAGAATGGGTGTGCCAGGGCCTTTAGCTGCTGCAAACCAACTACAGAAGCAAGCACCACCTTGTGCATCTGGCTTACGTGGGTCTGGGGAATTTGAAAGGCTGTTCTGCAGCAGAATGTTCCTAGAGATTCACACCTCACACTCAGAGACATCAGGTCTCTCCCATCTCTATTTTACATAGACATATTAAACAAGGGTGCTTTTAAGCCACATGCACCACCTCCCAGCAATTTGTTCCCATCACCTAAGATTCCAACAGTATCTCTCATCAGAGGCAGCAACTCTACAGAAATGACCCATCATCAAAGTATTTCGAACATACTCTCTTTTAGTTCCTTAACATTGGTATTGGCACTTCCATTAAGAGTTTCAATCAATCATGGCGCCTCTCTCAAATAAAATTGCAATCGTGATGACACAAGTTTTCCTTCCTTGTGACTTTCCTCAAAGCACTGTCACGCAAATGTTTTCAAGGGGATTTTCATTATGCCTAGCTATGTAATACGGACCTTATCTTTAGTTAATTAATTATAAGTAATAATTAGACCTATATTGAATACAATGTATTTATTTATTTATTTGAGAGCAAGAAAGAGAGAGAGAGAATGGGAGCACCAGGGCCTTTAGCTGCTTATAAACAATGCCGGATGCATGGACCACTTTGTGTATCTGGCTTACCTAGCTTTGCAGGCAAGTGCCATAACCACTAAGCAATCTTTCCGGTATCCTTAGGTAAGTAATCTTAGAATTGTTTTGGAGGGGCTGTGGAGATGGTTCAGTGGTTAAAGGCACTTGCTTGCAAAGTGCAGAGGTTCAGATTGAAACTCCCAAAGCTCACTGAAAGTCGTATGTTGAAGTGGCATATCCATCTGGCATTCATGTATAGCGGCAAGATACCATGCTGCACCCATGCACACAAACAGTAGATAAATAAATATTTTAAAAATTTGTTTTAAAACAGATGCATACCTAAAATTTATGTTTATTTATATTGCTAATATTTCGTATTGATAAGGGGTGAAAAAGTGTTGTCATGTTTATCATAATCTCTAAATTCCTCCAAGGTAAAAATTCCTTAATTAGCTTTGAATGCAGAAATCCCACTAGGTCCTCTTGGGCACTCCGTGATATTGACTTGGATATTCCCAAGAACTTTTACGTGTAAGCTACTCATGCTTCCCTCTTTCATAAGATTCACTTGGGTGGCAGTTAACGAATGAGAGCTGTAGAAAAGTGGCTTTTACAAATCTCAGGGATCACGTTCTACAAGTGACCATGGCAGGGACATGAAATTTAACATGGTCCTGGGTTCTACTGGAACAGGACTGGGGAATGGAATATCACATCACGAATATCCCTGGAGCTGGAGAGATGGCTTAGTGGTTAAGGCGCTTGACTACAAAGGCAAAGGACCCAGGTTCAATTCCCCAGGACTCATGTAAACCAGATGCATAATGTGGGACATGCATCTAGAGTTCATTTGCAGTCGCTAAAGGCCCTGGCATGCACTCTCTCTCTCTCTCTTTCTCTCTCAAATAGATAAATAAAAATCAAAACAAATAGAAAAAGAATATCCTCTGAATTTTCCCAGGGGACCAGCATCCTGTCTTCAGAATCTGGAAAGTTATTAAGGCTTGAAATGAGGTTTTGTCACAACGTCATAAGGTGAACTAGGGTTCACTGGATGCTGGTGTGTTTTTCCCTGCCCTGTCCTTTAACTCCCGGGTATGATCTATGCACAAGCTGGTCTTCTCCATACGTTCTCCAGAAAGCTGGAACAATGAATTTCTACATTTGGATTTTCCCTCCTCCAGCCATAATCACCTCTGAATTTTCCACAAGGTTAAAAATTAGCTGGGCATGGTGGCACATGCCTTTAATGCCAGCACTCAGGAGGCAGAGGTAGGAGGATCGCTGCAAGTTTGAGGCTACCCTGAGACTACATATTGAAGTCCAGGTTAGCCTGGACCAGAATGAGACCCTACCTTGAAACTCCCCCGCCCACAAAAAAAATTGTTTAAATGCCTGTTAGCCATTAATAGGCAGTTTTCTAAGTTAACATTTTAACTTTTTTTTGAGGCAAGCCCAATAGATTGACCTTTATTTTTCATCCAAGAGAGAGAAGGGTGAGGTGGGGAGGGAGAGAGAGAGAATTGGTGTGCCAGGGCCTACAGCCACTGAAATCAAACTCTAGATGTGTGTGCCCCCTTGTGTGCATGTGCCATATTGCATGCTTGCGTCAGTATGAGTTTGGCTTCCATGGGACCTGGAGAATTTACCATGAGTCCTTAGGCTTTGCAGACAAGCACCTTAACTGCTAAGCCATCCCTCCAGCCCAATTTTAACTTTTAAAACCCATTTGACATCAAATGTATACTTTCCCCCTCTATGTCCAACATTTATGAAAGGTCTAAAATTCATTCTTTGGTTTTTTTTTTTTATTTCAAAGCTCAAAAATATGGTCAAAAGACTCAATGCACAAAGGGATATGAATAAACGGTATTTTACTGGCCTATCTATAATAGTAAATTAAATGCCAGGATCTATAATTGTATAAAATATTGAATGTGTTCCAAGTCTGTGTGGTGAGTGTGTAGTATATCAAGGGTATCATGACATGGAAATGCTTGTTCATATACTCCACTAGGGACAACTTCCTCTTTCAAACTAATATAAATTTAGCAAAGTCATGTGGGTGAACATTTAAGTCACTCTTTTCTAATCATTTTTAAGAAAGTATATTTCCCTGCAAATAGCAAATTACATTGTATGCGTGTTGGGGAGCAGATGTGAACTTGGAGGAAGTGGGTATTCAAACTTCATATGCTTATAATAGCTTATTAAATTTGATATTTGCAGAACAATAAGCATTCTTGTATAGAAGAAATATCCCATTTCCCCCATTATTTCTTCAAGTGTCACAGCGTTTTTATTTATTTATCATTGTAAGAAGCTTGAAGAACATTCTCTTTGGCAGTAATCAGGGATATAACTTAAAATAGATGCTTATGTGTTATATAGGTTTGTGGTTGAGTATAGTCCCCAGACTGATAACTCTGGAAATCTCTGCAGTTTATAGCTGTCCCTTCAGTGCAAAGTGCATCGCAGAGGTACGTCATCTTTTGTGAGGGGGACTGCACTACTAAATGCTGTTGTCCAGCATATTAACACTGTCACTTGAGTATACATACACACGTGTGTATTTATGCACATACGCTAACAGATCTAACATATGTACATCACTATTTTTCTTCAAGCTAACTCAGTATTTCTATAACACAAAACAAAGTAAAATATATATTCCACACATAACAGAATCAAAAGCACGACTTGTAAATCCTATCTCTCTATAGGAATTTATTTGGGCGATAACATAGTGAAAAAGAAGCAAAAAACATTTTAAAAAATTAAATTAGAAACACTGTCACATTGTTATGCTAAATAAAATGCCATGGGGCTCAATGTTTGCATGATGCTAATAGATTCTATTTTTAGACAAAAAATTTTAATACATTATATTTGTCCTAGTAAAAGGGTAAACATGATTGACAACTATCCCTCATGTACAAAATCCTCCAGGCCCTTGAAATAGGACTTTTATTTCTTACAGAGAAAGTTTTGGCTGCAAAAGTGGGAACTGGCTAAGGCTGACTTCAGTTCGATGAGAAGTCCATCTTGTAAACAGCAGATGGTGGCCCACTGGGATTTTTTCTGATTCTCTTTCCTGTCTCAGCCTCGCCAGTGGCGCTATTCTCCTCAGAGGTCCAGACAAAACTGAAATACCAAGTCATAAGCATGTCCATCAACCTTTAATCTACCCACACGTGCTCAGCTGAGGGACCAAAAAACAGAGTAATAAAGAACTCCTTGGAGTCCACGGCCTGCGGTCCCCTGACTCCAGTCGTGCTCACTTAACGAGTGGCCCAAACGACTCTGGATTAAAGATCCCAGAACCCATCCCATCAGCCCCACAAAACACGACAGCTATGCACAATGGAAGACACTCAAGGAGATGCCTGCCTGGTGACATCGCAGTGACAGTCTGGGAGCTCTGCGTCCACACTGCCGTCCTCTGCCATTCTCAGGGCACGAGATTCCTCCGCCACCACCATGGAGTTCCCACTTGCAGAAGGTAAGATTCGGGCAGCGCAGTGGGTGAGATCCTTCCTGCGTGGGGCTGAGACAGTCCCCCTGGTCTGTACAAGTATGAAAAGGCTCACGGTGGACAAATGGTGGCAGTGTGTGTCTGATAATATGACACTGAGCACTGACAAGTGGTCATGCTTCTAAATAAAACCTACACTCATGAACATGTGCCAGGCTTGATCTCCTGGAATGTAGGCCACGAGGGTAAGGCAGGGCGGGGGGGAGGGGGAGGGAAGCTCAGGGTAATCTGCAAGGAGGCGGAGGCTACAGGTCTAAAGAAAGAGGATCAAAAATAGTGCTGGCTGCAGACACTCTGCTCTCCTGTAAGGACAGTCAACTGTGTGCCGCTGGTTATGGTGGTAGGAGGGCTACTGGAGAAAGACAGACCCACCCACGTGCAAAGAACAAACACGTCCACAGACACAGCAAATTACAGCAGCAAACAAGGAGCAGCTTCTCTGTCCCCTGGTCAATCTGCCGGCTCAGTGGTGTGAGTAGGAGGCTTAGGGGTTGTTGAGAAAGTGAGAAGCAAAAGATACTCCATGAGATTCCTTGACTTTCACTTTCCAACAGATCATCTGATCATGCAAAGTAATGAAGAATATTACTCTCTCCTTTATAGGTCAAAATATCTTTGATCATTTCAAAAGAATGATGTAAGATGATTAAAAATTAACATTATTTTAGGATAGTTATAAATATCAGTGGATTTGCATGATGGGTCTTCAGGAAACTGTTTTGCTTTTGTGAATATCAAGAGCTTTCAAGTTTTCTGCGTAGGGCAGATGAGATATTGGAGCAGTGTTGAAGAGGGGACAGTCGTGAATGGGACTGAATCACAGGACTGGTGGTGAAGCTGGCAGTTCCTAGCTGACGGCAGGTGTGAGGATGTGTATCCGGTCTGCACCAGTGAGCCAGGAAACAGAATGCAAGTGCAATAGCCAAATGTCTTTTGGGAGTGGCCAAAGGAAGACCGAATCCAATGTGGCCTTAAACTAAACTCCATAAACTCCAGAGTGACTTAATGATCGATGTCATCTGGTCTGGTTTTGAAGGAGGCAGTTAGAGAACACACACACACACACACACAAAAAAATATATATATATATGAACAATAATCTCCCACAATAGTTATGCCTATTTATGAAGATATTCTATACAAGTAGAAAGGTAGATGAGCACTTTAGTGACTATGATGCAAAGCATTATAAACATAGGACTGATCCAAGTGTATTAATGTGTCATTTTGGAAAGTGAAAAAAAAAAAAAAGAAATTTAGAAAGTTCTCACCGCAAAGTTGCTGTAAATGACATGACACCAAAGAGAAGGCATCACCCTGCTGTGTAATGTTAGCTAACAGCTAGACAGGCACTAAATCAGCTGCTTACAACCACATTGCATTAAGGCTTATTTAAAATTTTTTGGTTCCATGCACCCTCATTCTCCATACCATTGAGACATAGAAATTCACAAGGAGATGTAACGAATGTAACCAGATCATATGGATGTGCAAGTCAGTCTGTGAGTCAGAAGCTGACCAAAAATCCCCAGGGTGTTTGCCCAGTGAGAGCTCACCCGAGGAAGTGTGTTCTTAGCACCAGACAGTCTCTGGTCCATTGTAGCTACTTTACAACAAAGGACTGGGAGATCAGATAGTCAGAATCATTAATGAGCCGAACTTCCATTCCACTGCATTCTCTCTGTTGCAGGGAAAGGAAGTCACATGTTTGACAGGAGAGCATAGGTGCTTCAAAGTATGGGAGCGTAGGCTGTGCCACTGAATGGCTTCATGGCCATGGGCAAGCATAACCTGCAGCCTCAGTCTCTTTAAAATGGGTATAAGGATAATACCCACCTCACTGGATGTCGTGGACAGCAGGACGTGCCAGGAGGCTCATGTTCCCTGGCACAAAGTGTTCAGTAGATGCTGGTCAGCGCAGCATTGTTGTTGAACATTTTAAAAACTGATGGACATTAGCTCTGCTTTTGCCTCATTATCGAGAAAACAAACTGTATACTCAATGTCTCGAGCTAAACCCTCTTTTGTGATTTCTCTATGGATTGAAAAGTACCACGTGTGGGGGCTGGAGAGATGGCTTAGCAGTTAAGCACTGGCCTGTGAAGCCTAAGGACTCCAGATCAAGGCTCAATTCCCCAGGACCCACGTAAGCCAGATGCACAAGGGGGTGCACGCGTCTGGAGTTCATTTGCAGTGGCTGGAGACCCGGTGCACCCATTCTCTCTCTCTCTCTCTCTCTCTTTCTCCCTCCCTCCCTATCTGCCTCTTTCTCTCTTGGTCTGTTGCTCTCAAATAAATAAAAATAAACAAAAAAAATTTTTTAAGTACCACATGCTTTTAAAGAGTCACCATATAAGGGCTGGCTCAGTGGATCAAGTGCTTGTTGCTCCCAAGTATGAAAACTGACGTTGAGATTCCCAGCACCCAAGTAAATGCCATTTGGATGTGGTTACCCACCTGTAATCCTAACTTCTCAGGAGGTAGAGGCAGGAGACCCACTGAGGCCAGCTGGCCAGCCAGACTAGCTGAATCCGAGCTCTGGCTTCAAATGAAAGACCCTGCCTCAGTAAATAACGTGGAGGGAGATCAAGGAAGAGAGACTCCATATCACGCTCCAACCTCCACACCAGACATATACACACATAATGCACATATATGTGCCCACACACATTTGAGCATACATTCAAATGCATACACACATGCATACGCACACACACTTGCAAAAGCTCAGCATACAGAGCTGTGGTTCTCATATGCACCAGGGGCACTATTTTATATTCATGTTTACGTAGCATGGCTAAGCAAAGGACCCAGACTTCAAAACCATCGCGCGGCGTAGCCCCCTAAATGGTTGTGAGCCACACACATTTGTGACATCCCAATACACCTAACGGCCATGAAAAAGGACATCTGCTCAAACATTTGAGGATTCATGCATTCACTCACTGAAATATTTATTGAGCTCATGTTACAAGGCATGGATATTATTACCACATTTTGTTTGTGCTGCAGTTTTGGGGAGAGAATCTAGGGCCTTTTACATGCTAGTCAAGTGTTCTAACACTGAGCCACGTCCCCGCCCACGCCATAGTCTCCGTGCTTTTGCTATGCAGTGAGTGACATGGATCAAGCTGCCTCCTGGTACCTACATTCCAATGGGTGCGAAAGCATCCACTCAGCCGGCCACTCTTTCCACGTGAACCAACCTAGCGCATCATTCAACCAAGCAGAACTTACATCGCTGACAAAGGTCCTGCCTGCTATGTTTTCTGTTTCTTTCTTTCTTTCTTTCTGTCTCTCATTCACGTTGCTGCCTTTCTGCGAGAGAAATGGAACACAGCCAGCCTTTCAACAGGAGGCATGTGCTCAGTGATCAGGACAGCCGAGCACAGCGTGACACCCATGGTGCAGTTGACTTTTACAGCTAAGGAGAGAGGCACTGTCAGCTTCACTCCCACATCCAGCTACCAAGACACAAGGAGGTTATAATAGGTGCCCTTTATTTTTTCCTACTATACCCAAAGACGCCTTCAAGAAATAACACTGATGACACAATGCGTCTTTCTTCTCCATAGCTGGCAGGGTACTCATGAAGCCCCCCAAAATACATTACTTTCTCTTGTTTGGATATCACTCTTTCCCTTTCCCTAGATTTATGAAATGAGAGGATTTTAAAGTTCACTGGACGTGCTATTTACGAGAACAGCATGAACATTTCTCCAAATGGGATCAGGCAGGAAGAGAAAGAGTGCCATTTGGATGCCCTTGTGGCCGGGTTGAAGGGGGGATAGAAAAGGCTTTAAAATTTCTATGTGCGCCGCTGGAAGGGCCCCTTTTACCTGGCTGCAATGAGGTCCAAGAGGTGCTGCCAGCGGTCATTGACCTTTCCCAGTTTATATTCAATCTCGGATGCTTTGCTTTCGTGGCTGGCTTTCGCAAGCCGTTCTCCCATTTGCTGTAGCTGTATTTTGTTCTCTTGAGCCACAGCGATTTCCTCTTGGTAATCCTGCAGAATAAACAGCGACCACAGAAGTCAGAAAGCTCCTTCACTCATTCACCCTGCTTTTCCAAGAGCATGCTACTTACAGATTTCGACTGCTTGAAAATGAGGAACACCACGTGAACCTAAGTCCATCTGCACAAGAATCAGAAGTGCCTATCCTGGTACATTTATGTATAGATGTGTCCTATTTACAAGAGCTAGGAGCTAAAAAAAAAAGACTATTGGGGCTGGAGAGATTGCTTAGTGGTTAGGTCACTTGCCTGTGAAGCCTAAGGACACATGTTTGACTCTCCAGAGCCCACGTAAGCCAGATGCACAAAGGTGAGGCAAGCACAAGGTCACACATGCCCACTAGGTGGCACAAGCATCTGGAGTCCGATCACAGTGGCTGAGGCCCTGGCACACCAATTCTCTCTCTCTGTGTCTCTCTCACTCTTGTTCTTGATATCTCTAAAATTAAATTAAATTAAAAAAACACTATCATTCCCACAACTAGGGACATTACTCTCTTGCCATAGTGAGCACCGGGATCAAGTATTTAGGATCAACTGTTTCATTCTTGGTTGAAGGGCCTATTATACAGCAAATGGTATCTTCACAAAATAAAAAATGAAGACCAGTTTTATATGCACATGGGTATTTTAATGCTCCCTCAGTCTGAAGCCATTGTCATAACAGGGCCATCTTTCAGTCCACTTACCTAGGTGGAGAGAGCTTCAAACGAATGGGAGGCCAGTGAAAATCTATCTCCTCTCAGGGTTGAGCATCCTCCCCGCATGAGTGTATCCATCTTTCTATGGTGTTTCAATACAATGGGATTCAAAGAATAAAACACTGGTCGTGTTGACTAATAGTTTTAATATTTCATCACAAGTTTGAGGGTTTATTGAGAAATTTTTATTTCAAAAGAATAAACCCAAGCTTTAAAAAAGCATTTATAATAAAATTGTCCTCTTGAATTCTCTTTTTAAATTAAACTTCTTGTGCCAATGACAGCAGACACTGATTTTTGGCCTAAATTGATTTGTATTTCCTAAGCTGTAAAAACTATTAAGGTCTTCTTAGTAATTCTTTTCCTTTACAAAAGAGAAACCACAAAGACATAAACAGGCAAGCTCAGGAGGACTTTTTTAAAACATTTCATGACTTATTTTATATACAAACTAGTACACTAGCATAGCTAATAATATAATTATAATAGTTAATATTTAAATTGTGTCTGTGTGCATGCATACATGTAATAATGGTACTGGAGATTAAAACTAGATTGAACACTGGCTACATGTGGTGACTTGAGTGAAATGTCTCCCATAGGCTCTTGTGTTTTGAATACTTGGTCTCAATTTGGGCAAGTTGTAGACCTCTGAGAATTGGAGCCTTGCTGGAGGAAGTGTGCCACTGGGTGGGCTTTGGGATAATAGAGCTCAGTACGCATCCTACTTCCTTCCTGCTGATATGAAGATGGGGTGCAGGCTCCCTGCTCAGGCTGGCCACGTATTCACTGCCACTGCTAAACTTCGCCTTGAAACCGTAAGCTGCTTCCGGTTGAGTGTTTTGTGCCAGCAATAAGGTAAGTACTACACTAAGTGAGAACTCTACCACTGAGCTATATTCCCAGCTCACTTTGTTCTTGTTTTTCATTTATTGATTCATTTATTTTGAGACAAGGTCTCACGAAGTTGCATAAGCTGGCCTTGAATTCACTCTGCAGTCTGGGTAGACCTTGCGCCTGCAATTATAGTTCTGGACCTCCAGGGCTCAAGAAACATTGTAGAAGAGCAGGCAGTGAGAATGTGAGACCCAGAGCATGGGGAGGAGCATGTTGGCACACTGTCTTCTGGACCCAAAGTGACCATTACATTGTGACCCCATAGTGGCTCTACAAGACCTCTGCAAAAATGAGCTTATCAACATTTTAACATGGATGATGGAAAAGGCTGGGAAAAAAAGAGTCATCGAGAGAGAAGAGGGTCATGGCTGGAGAGATGGCTCAGTGGTTAAGGCACTTGCCTGCAAAGCCTAAGGACCCAGGTTCGATTCCCCAGTACCCACATAAAGCCAGATGCACCAGGTTAAAGATGCATCTGGAATTCGTTTGCAGTGAGTGGCTAGTGGGCCTGGAGCACCTATTATCTCTATCTGCCTCTTTCTCTCTTTCAAATAGATAAATAAATAAAATATTTGAAAATAAGAAAAGAGGGTCTTGTTGGAACGAAAGGTGTTCAGTGAAGGGGGATGGGCAAAAGAAGGTACTGGGTGAGGATTACAGTCAAATCCCATTATCTTCACGTATCAAAACCGTTCATTCAAAGCGAGTAGACTTGAGCAGTAGGAAGAGGAGAGCACAAGCACCTCTGGGTCACCCACCTTCTTGAGCTTCTCTATCATCTCTTCGATGAGAATGTCCCCATTCTGAGACACTTTGCTCTCCATCTGAGTCAACCACTCGCACAGTTCTTTGTTCCTCTCGCTGAACACCACCCATTCGTTCAGTCGCTCTCCCACTTGCTGCCGCCTTAAGGAGACCTGGAAAGTTTAAAGGAGCCTGCGTGAAAGGGCAACAGGACAGCAACCCCTGCCTACAGGAAAGCGGCGAGCACAGATGTGGAGGGGGCTGAAATGGGCAAGAGCTGTGCCTCCAGAAGGCCACTCTTGGTTGAGAGGGAGGATTTGCCCTCAGTGCCAAGTGGGAGACAATGCGCCTCGCGTGTCTTTCCTGAAAATCCACATGGACCTCAGGTCAATTAATCCAGCTTCACGGAACAATGGGTGCAACATAGATCTGGACAAATTTTCCCTAGAAAACACTGTTTACAGAACGTGGTCAGGGAATATACTAGCACTGTTATGAAAGATGCTGAAAACAAAATAGAAAGGAAGGAAGGAAAGAAGTGAATCAAAAAGCAAGGAGCGGTGAAAGAAATAAAATTGGAGGGCTGGAGAGATGGCTCAGCAGTTAAGGCACTTGCCTGCAAAGCCTAAGGACCACAGTTCGATTTCCTAGATCCATGTATAAAGCCAGATGCACAGGGTGGCACACATGTCTTGAGTTTGTTTGCAGTGTCTATAGGCCCTGGTGTGCCTACTCTCTATCTGTTTCCTTCTCTCTCTTAAATAAATAAATAAATAAATAAATAAATAATAAATAGAAATAAAATTCAAGGAAGGAGTGAAATAAGGGCAGGAAAGGAAGAATGATGAGCTGGTTGTGCTTCCGGAACTAAGTGGAGGGTGGCATGGCTAGCAGCCAGTAGCAGAGGGCAGCTCCATGACATGCGTCAGCTCTCGTCTGACCATTCGCCTTTGCCGTGCTCCTATATTTTTCCACTTGCATCACTGATTGATGTTGCTCCATATGTTCCCTTATGACATCACTTCATTGAGATATAATTCTCATAACATGCAATTTGCCTGTCTGAAGTGTACAACTGAGTGGTATTTTTGCCTATTCACAGAGTTGGGCAGCCTTCACTGTGATCAACTTTAGAATTCTAAAACTCACCTAACACCCTCATTTTTTTAATGCCGCTCGAGTTGCGAAGGAGGGTTTCTAATTGAACAAAACCTTCATACTAACAAAGCAAAATATCTTTTGAATGGTAACCGAAAGGTTTGACATGGTCTCTCGCTCACACCTGTTGAGAATTCTAGTCACCATAACTGATTTTGCTGAAAGAAATGCATCTGCTCATTTTATTTCTCCTCTTGACATTTTCATTTTATTTTTCCTCTTGACATTTTATTATGCAAATTTTCAAACAAACAAAAGTTGAAAGAATTACATGGTAAGGACCTGTGGTGTATGGCTTGTCCTCAAAATTATTAACATTTTGCTCTAAGATGTTTATTCCTTTATTAGTCCATATACTTTAAAATATTATTGAGACAGGATCTCACTATGTAGTCCAGGCTCAGACTCACCTCAAACTAATTATGCTTATAGCCCCAGCTGGTCTCAAACTCAAGATCCTCCTGTCTTAGCCTCCTGACTGCTGGGATTAAACTAATTTGAACCATTTTTTTTTATTTTTGATTTTCTGTTATTTGGCTTTAAAAATATTTTATTTATCTATCTGCACACATGTGAAAGAGAGAGAGAAAGAAACACAGAGAAGATGGCACACTGGGGCCTCTTGCTGCTACATTCTAACTCTAGATGTATGAGCCACTTTGTGACTCTAGCTTTACTGGGGAATCAAACCCAAGTGGGAAAAGCACCTTTAACCATTGCTGATCCATCTCCTCAGCCCCTGCCCCCTGTTTTTGGAGACATGGTCTCCTTCTGTAATGCTGGCTGTCCTGGAACTTGTTATACAGACTAGATTGGCCTGAAATTTACCTTCCTACCTCTGCTTCCTAAGTATAACACCTCATTCCACGAACCCATTTACTTTTATGCACTTTAAATTGATCTTTTCTTAAAGTTTTTTTTTAATGGGGAGGAGGGTGGGAGGGATAAAATTGGTGCACACCAGGGTCTCCAGCCACTGCAACTGAATTCCAGACGTGTGTACCACCTTGTGAGCATGTACAACCTTGCACGCTTGTGCCACCTTGTGTGTCTGGCTTATGTGGGATATGGAAATTCAAACATGGGTCCTTCGGCTTCATAGGCAAGCTCCTTATTTCTCCAGCCCTTGACCTATTTTTTCAAAGATGGCAACTAAAATATTTTAAAGTGCCATATGTTTCATAGGCTCCCAGTTCTGTCTTGGGTTGGTTGTTGTCCCAACAATCCCACATGTCTATCAACCTATATCTGAGAAAAAGAGTTAGAAATTAAGCCATGAGCCCAGGATACTTTTGCCAGGTCCAACTTTACGTATGTAAGATACCTAGATAGGCAACCATACAACCTATTTGTTTTTGAAATTTTTCCATTATAATTTCACCCTTTTGAGGAAACCAAAGTCTGACATTGTAAACCTATTCAAGAGCTCATGGCTGAGGAGGACATGGGCTCTCCTGAAGAAGCTACCACTGCTCTTCTGCAGAATGGACACCATGGTCCCATGAAATTACCTTCTAAATAATTATCTTTATACTCATAGACTGGTGCTGCCGTCAGTTTGGGTCAGAGAAGATCCTTTTGTCAGTAGGAAGTCTAACTGCACAGACTTACAACTGCAAGATTCAGAGGACGTTGGAGAAGAGAGGGAAGAAAGAATGTAAGACCCCAAAGCAGGCACGGAGTGAGCTCGGTGGGGGGGGGATCTTTGTCGCATGACATCTCAGCTCCACCACTCTTGACGTCACAGTGATTGTAAATGTCAGAACAAGACCTGCACAAAACTGAGCCTGTCAGCATCCTGACATGGTGGCCCGTACCCTCCCTGAGGATGACCCCCATCCCTCCTTGAGTGTCTACAGGCAGTTGGTGGTCACAGGAGGAAGGAAGAAAGACACATTTTCTTCGCTTGTGTGTCCACTGATAAGGAGTTCATGTTACTGTAAATAACCCCTTTCCCAGGACCCTGTGGCTAATGAAACTCATCTGGTCAACAAAGAGAAAGGAAAAGCCACACAGGAAAAAGAGACTGGTAAGGAAGAAGGAGAAAAGCAGAGAGAGTTATGGGGGGAGGGCAGAGAAGGTAATAGAGGAGAATGTGATAAACATCCATTGTGCACATGTATCGAAGCATCAAAATGAAATCCACTGTTATATATAACTAATATACTAATGAAGTGTATGTCTATAATTTTAAAATGAAAAATAACATATTAACGTGCTAATGAAGCAGATTTGTATTTTTTAATAAAAGGTAACATGTTAATAAAGTATATTTATTTTAAAATAAAAATAAAATATTAATAGGCTAATGAAGTATATTTATACATATTTCTAAAATAAAAAAAAACAAAAACAAAAAGTTTACTTTGGAGTTAATTATGAGCTTCTAAAATAATTAAACATTTCTGTCACTGGTCAATCCACTAAGTATTTCTTCACTGACATAACTCAGTTGACTGTATAAATTTCTTTGAAGCAGAATAACAGCCAAATGTCACGTGGGTTGGGCAATGACAGAATAGAAATGGTTAAGAAAACACAGGCAAGAGGTTCTGTAGACAGATCTCATTGGCTAAGCTGTGCCAGGCTGGTGCTCTACCTCGTGAACATTTCAAACCCCTTTCCTCCCCAACCCTGACAGCAGAGGGATCTCTATCTGCCAGAGTGCTTAAGGTGTGAATTCCCCATCTGCCATACGCCACACACAGAATCAGAGACAGAAGTCTGGCTGTAATTAAAATTTGGGCATAACTGATATTGTAAGCCAAAACGTGTGTGTGTGTGGTGTGTTCGTATATGTAAAGGTGCACATGCAGTATGCATACGTGAGTGGAGGCCAAAGGGTAACCTCAGGTGTCAGTCCTCTGAAATGTCCATTTTTATTTTTTGTTGGCATCGTCTTTGGGACAGGGTCTCTTATTTGCCTGGAGCATACCAACTAGGCTAGACTGGCTGGCCACGTGCCCCAGGGATGCTCCTCTCTCTGCTTCCTCGGCACTGGAATTGCAAGCATGCATCACCAGGCCAGACATCAAAATATGGGTCCTGTGGATCACACTCAGGTGCTCATACCTGCAAGGCAGCATTTAGCTGACAGGTCTATTGCTCCAGCTCCCCAAATTGCATTTCCATAATTGGTAGCTCTTTTTTAAAGAGGAGGCGAGAAGCCCCTGCCCTTCAGGCATGAGATGGATTTGTGTTGCTCTGAGTAGCTTCCTCTGCATGTTGGCTACTATCTAAGAATGGATGCTAGGGCTCATCTCACCACCATCTGCAAAGAGGGTGACCCCATAATGGAAGAATATGACCTATCACTTTAAGAAGCAGGTATGATTATGCCCATACTGGAGACAGTTTGACATAACTTGAGACACCTGTCCATGCCCAGTCAAAGGAGAAGACAGGACCCAGTGGGGTCAGAGCTTTGGACAGAGGCTTGTAAGGTAGCATTAGGATCACCTATCCAATCCAGGGTAAGCTGAGACTCCAAGCTAGCCTCTATTACTTCCTGATGAGAGCCAGCACAAGTTACTCATCTTCTCTGAACCTTATTCTCTTCACCTGCAATGTCACATTTTTCAAAACCTCATTACCCTGCTCTTATTAGGATATAGTAGGTTGACTGTCACAAATGAGAAAATAATGTCAGAAAGGACCAGAACACACTGTGGGTTGAGAGCTAGCCGCCTCCACCCCCCACGCTGATGCTGTTTTATCTTTGCTACGACTGTCCCACATAATCCTGGGACCTTCCCTGAGTCCTGAATTGTTTTCTCCTTATCACTCAAGTAGTCTGTATCTCCAGAGTGCAGCTCGAACACACACACACACACACACACACACATACTTCATGCTTATCTCACACTGTGAAAACCTTACTTCCATTTGCTTACCACGGAGCTATAACTGACACTATAACTGCAAGCACTGAGTATAAACAAGGGCCAAGGCTCTTTCGAAGATGTAAATTTATAAAGAGAGTGGTACTTTGTGGTGATGTTCATAAATCTGATATTTATATATAAGTAAACCACCCAGTGAAAATTCTGACATTAATCATCAGCTCAGTACATTATTTCCATTTTTTCTTAAGGGCAGAAACCCAGGGTCTTGTCTCTAGAGAGAGAGAGAGAGACAGCTGAACAGGAAATACAACTTTTTCTATTGTAACATTTTCACCATAACATCACACACACACACACACACACACACACACACACACACACCAAAGAGCAATTACACTGATGTGACTTTTGTATCTATGTCTCAATTACAGTTAAACTTAGTTCTATAAACCAAAAGAGAAATAAGCAACCATAATATAATCGATGTCTGCACTCGGGTGCATGAGACCTCTTGTGGGGGGGTCTGAAACTCGGATCGTTTTATGCATTTGCTCTGCTCTACAGCAGCTACTTACAGCCTGTCTTGCTGTCTCAACTGCGGTGGCAGCTACTCCCCACCTCTCCTCAGGGCTTTGGAAGGACCGTAACAGACTACCTGTTCCCGCGCAGGCATAATACCACCCATGTTCAACTGAAGCTGTCCACTTGGATGAGCCACCCACAGGCTCACTTCCTGTTGTGGTTTCGTATTTGATAGAAGTTCACCGGAAACTAACTCAAGAACTGGTAACTTCACTACAAGAAATATATCCTGGTGCCTGGGCCAAGCTACAGCTGAACACTCATCAGTTTATATAACTTAATGGAGGCTGGAGCAATATGGGACACCCAAGCGCTAGCTTCCCACTTTAGCATGCTGACTTAGGAAGTTTCTAGAAGTGCTACACGAGCTTCCTCTGCTTTGTGTTTTGGTCTGTTCACAGGTATGCGGTCTTCATCTCTTCACAGTATATCACATGATCAACCGCAACTTAGAAGTGCACTCACAAGCAGATATCTCTAAGTGTGTTGGGCAATTTATAACACTGGGCTGTTTCAGAAGTAGCAAGAGGGGTTGAGAAGATGGCCGAGCAGGCAAAGGCATTTTGATTGCAAAGCCTGCCTGTCTGCACAAGGTTCACATAAGCTGGACACACAAAGTGCTGGAAGTGTCTGGTGTTCATTTGCAGTGGCAAGAGCCCCTGGAGTGCCAATACACACAGACACTTACAACTAAATAAATAAATCAAACTTTAATGAAAAAAAAAAAAGAATTAGCAACAATGGTATTTCCATGACATGATTGCACACTTTTTTTTCCTGAACCAAAGCATTGCATAACTATGATTTACTTATCATCCAAAATATTAAAAGCCTATTGTGACAATTTTATCCTTAGAGAAACATAAGCATTAAAACACACAAGCAAGGCATTTTAAGCAAAGAAAGCTATGTTCCCTGATGCTATAGAATGGACAGGATATGGGAACTCACAGGTCTAAGAAAATCCCAGGGTGGAACACTTCCAAACATGCCATCACAGGGTTGTGGAATATAAAAGAAAACGTGTCAGAGAAGCAGAAGGGAAGATGTTGTCAGTCTAGGAAGGAGGGGTGTCATAATGAAGGTCTCCAGTAGGAATGTTGCGCGGGATTGCCAAGGAGAAATAAGCCAAACTCTCAAGTGCTGCCTCCCCTGATACCTGTGCGGCTATCAAGAGAAATGGGCCTGGTGTGTTCCTTTCATCTAATGTACTAAGAAAACATCATTAAGACCGCAAGTAATTTCAGACTTTTCTCAAAATTAAAATAAAAAGAAAATCTAGATGAATAGGCTCACAAGGGTAAATGAATAGTTTGATAATTTCACATTATTTGTACCTGCCAAATATCTTTCATCTATATGGTATATCATGGTGAGGGCTTTAAGCTATAAAATGGTAACTTATTGTAATGGATACCTTTCGAAGAATTCAAAAAACATGATGTATAATAATCAATATTAATTATTCCCCTCTGTGAATAACTGAGTGGGTTTCATTGAGAAAATGGAGCTCTATGAAAAACAGCTACATTCAAGTTGAACTCAAGTTATTAACATATTGACAGAAGTCATATGCTATATGTGACACACACACACACATACATATATATGTGTGTGTATATATATATATATCCATATATATACATATATATGGATATATATATATATATATATGTATATGTATATATATCCATCCCTTTGGGAAGTATATAGTAATAGAAACTATATATACATTTGCTAAGTAGTCCACGGAGTTTTCTTTTGTCTATGACATGACAGAAGTCTGGGTTTTGGGTTTTAATTAACATTTTGAGGAGAGAAAACCTTTGCTAATGTCAAATAGACCATAAGGCTGAATCTCTCAAACTTGCTTGAATAGCTCCAGAAACACAAGAATCAGAATCCATCAAAATGGGGAATGCGGGATAAAAAAAGAAATATGTAAGCAAGGTAGTTGGCACAGACACAGAAATGTAAGTTTCAGTGGAGACACGAAGTCCTCTTTTAAGTAGCCTCTTCCCCCACCTACATCTCTGCAGCCCAACCTCTGCTCTTAGTTCTTCACTTAGATTTATACTTACTTGCTCTCAGCATAAGAATCTGTCTCAACTTTAAATCAGACTGCCAACAGGCCTGTCATGGCTCAGTGAGCACTGTGGAAGAGGGGGCAGAAAGACTACAAGAGCCACAGAATGGGTAGGAACCGTGAGGCACGGTCCTCCACTACCACATAGAGACTGACTGAGGCCTTCATAACCCCACAGTGTCACCAGAAACCCCACTGAGGAGGGGCTCCAGAGTAATGGGAGGTGGATGAGTGGATAACAGTATATAACCTGACATATATATATATACACATATATATAATATATATGTGTGTGTGTTACATATATATGATACACATCATATATAATAAATACATATACAATATATATAATAAAATTATAAAATTATATAATGTATATAATAAAATTAAAAAATAAGACTATGCCTCCACTCTCTGCCTCATAACACAGGTCAAGATTAATACATCATCAAGAAGCATTTAAATATTCTCTCCCATCCCCACTGTGTTTAGCTAGCTCACATCTTTATATATTTACATATGTTTAACCTGTCAATATATACTTTTCTTCTTTACTATATAGATTCTTCCAGACCGATATTAGGCTCAGCTCAATAATAAAGACTATGGCAGAAACACTTATTACAGCCTAAATTTACTGTAACTGAAATTATCAATACATGGAAAAAATACGTATCATAGCCTTAATGTGTCAGGCATCGTAATCAGGGTATAGAAGTAACAAGACAGGCGTGGGTCCTGCCTTCCATAGAATAGGACCACAGGCTCTCAGGCAGCCGCCAGCCTTCACTGTGAGACTTTAACCTGATGTTCCTCTTTGCCTAGGATGTCTTCTTGCTGCCTATGCGACACTCATTTCCTTTCACTTTCACCTCAAAATCCAGTTAGTCACTGCTTATATTGTGCACACAGAAAAGTACTGAATAAACGAATAAGGAAAGATGGGTGTGGTGGTACACGCCTTAGATGCCAGCACTCAGGAGACACAGTTAGAAGGATCACAGTGAGCTTGAGACCACCCTGAGACTACATGGTGAATTCCAGGTCACTCTGGGTTAGAGCGAGATCCTACCTCAAACAGACAAGCAAACAAACAAGGAATAAATTATAAGTAACAATGTCATACACCCAAAGAATTACTAAGTTACAGCTCAGAAAATCACGAGTAACATGTTCCAAGCACAAAACGATCCCCAAGGTAACAGTTAAATCTGCAAATAAAACAATGTTTTCCCCCATGATTTACAAGTACAGAAGATGCCTAGGTGAAAAAAAAAAATCATACCGCAGAAGTACGAAAACATTGTACTTCCCCCTCAAAATATTATGCCAGTCAGTGAAAGAGCAGCTAGTGCAAATGCATCGAAAGTATAAGAAGACATCAATGTCCTTATAAGACACCACTGCCTTTAATCTGAAACAGAGCTGTAGGTTTCATGTCTGTAAAATGAGGTAGAAGGTAGGTCCACATATGGATGAAGCTATCTGGCGTCACGGCTCCTGTTCAGTTTCCCGTCACCAGGAGCTACCTGCACGTTTACAGCTCTGTCTTACCTGGTGGCAAAGTTCTTCCCACTGCCTCTGCAGAAGCTCCAAGCGCTCGTTCAGGATGGAGAGGTCCTCGGCGCTGATGTAGGCGGCCAGGGTATCCTTGAGCAGCGTCAGCCCCGCCAAGTCCTCCGTCCAGCTCCCAGCTACATTCTCCAGTTCCTAGACGGCAACAGACACCCTTGAATACTCAATGACGTCCACCACCAGACGCCCCCCCTGAGGGCAAGCCCCTCTCCATTCTGCTCCATATCACAGTCAGCTCGGCACCTGCTTTACGTTCTTCGCAGATACTGTGAAGAGTTGTCAAGTTCTGATAAAATGCCAAGCTTGCTTGTGGAATCTTTCTACCATCTTACTGATCATTTTGGATAGCTTTTTTTTTTTTTTTTTTCTAAACTGAAATTTCATCACTGACCTTCTTTAAACCACTTTCCTAACCATTTTAACCATCTTTTTATTTATTTGTTTTTGAATTTTGCTTTTATTTTGGGTTTTTTGAGGAGGGTTTTGCCCTAGCCCAGGGTGACCTGGAATTCACTATGCAGTCTCTCTCAGGCTGGTCTCAAACTCACAGCAATCCTCCTGCCTCTGCCTCCTTAGTGCTGGGATTAATGGTGTGCACCACAACATCTGGATTATTTTATTTATTTTATTTTATTTCAAGGTAGGGTCTCACTCTAGCCCAAGCTGGCTTGCAATTCACTATGTAGTCTTAGGCTGACCTCAAACTCACAGCGATCCTCCTACCTCAGCCTCCCAAGTGCTGGGATTAAAGGCGTGCGCCACCACACCTGGCCCCTTATTTTATTTTTATTGAAAGCTTTTATGCATATATAATATGTTTTGATTATAACTCCTTTTCATTGCCTTCTCTTGTTCCTAATCTCTATCCCACTTCTATTGAACTCCTTTTTTCCCAAATAGTCCTTTTTTACATTTTTATTTATTTTTTATTTTAGAGAGAGAGAGAGAGACAGAGGGGGAGAGAGAGATTTGGCACACCTGGGCCTCAGCCACTGTGACCGCACTCCAGATGCCTGTGGCACCACCTAGTGGGCATGTGCAGCCTAGCGCTTGCTTCACCTCTGTGTATCTGGCTTTCGTGGGATCTGGAGAGAGATTAAACATGGGCTTTGCAGGCAAGTGCCTTAACCACTAAGCCATCTCTCCAGGCCCCTTTTTATTTTTTGATGTATTTCTCTTTCGCATGCATGTGTGTGGGTGTGCGTGTGTGTCCCAGCAAGTTGGGTTAGGGTTGTTTACATGAGCACGGGTGGGGGATTATTTATTAAAGCAATGCAGTTTACCCGTGACTACACCAGTGCTCCCCAGCAACCATTCACTGCTAATGACTCCTCAGGCAGAGAGGGAGCCTTACCCTTCCTCCATTGACCATCCATTTTTACCCCAAGTTACTGATCACACCAATAAAATATTTTTTAAAACATCACCTAAATTGGACTTTTATTCTCAAACACCACGCAGTGGCACATTTTCTGTAACATGTTCTTACAAAGAAATAGTTGAGCTTTGTTATTGTTAGTACTGTACTTAAAGTAATTCACTAACTACATAGACTGGAGGATCAGGGATATATTTAAGTTACCAATAATGTACCTGTTCTTTTGAAGAGTGATTTAAAGAAGCAGAAGTGGGGATGGTGGGGAGGAACCTTACAATAATATTTGAGTGAGTTGTCCTTAGTTTTCGCAATGTTCAGACAGATGACCAGTTTGGCAGTTTGTGTAAATCTCTTTTAGCTGTTGTTTTGGATTCCAGCTAATTTAGCATATGAATAGAGAACCGCACATGTCTCCTTCCCTTTCTTTTTGTCTCTTCACAAGGGAGACAAGTTTCTAAAGGCAAAAGTAATTAACGGTGCAGTGCTGTCTGAGGCTAACTTTCCAGGCAATTAAAGCACACAAGGTTTTAGCCTGAAATTTCCAGGTAATTGTTTTGTTTTGCCACTACGGCTGGCTTAGGGGAGAGAGCAGTACAGAGCTAGACTAAAACGCACACTTTCCGTCTACGGTCTCAAAAGCAGGACAGCCATCAAATATTCTGGGAGGTGATGGGTGATGTCCATGCTAGCAGCAGCTGTCTAAAAGATAAACTACACAGGTTGAAAAGTATGCAACATTCATATTTACACTTTCAGACATGTTACACCCATGTAATGACTTTGCTCTGTCAATCCCAATTTCTAGCCCTTGAGTCAAGTCACAGTTTGGTTTACGGATTGAAAAAGAAACAACAGAGCTGGTGGTGGTGGCACACACCTGTCATAACAGCACTTGGGAAGCTAAGCCAGAACGATCGTGAGTTCAAGGACAGCCTGGGCCATGTAGTGAGACCCTGATAATAACTTTTTTAAAAAAAAGAGCCGGGCATGGTGGCGCACGCCTTTAATCCCAGCACTGGGGAGGCAGAGGTAGGAGGATCGCCATGAGTTCAAGGCCACCCTGTGACTACGTAGTGAATTCCAGGTCAGCCTGGGCCAGAGTGAGACCCTACCTCAAAAAAAAATAAATAAATAAAAATAAAAAAGAAAGAAAGAAAGAAAGCACACACAGAACAATAACACATCAACACTGGCACACACGCTATCATTTCAGAATCTTTCCTTTAATTTGTTTGTTTTTGGTTTTTCAAGGTAGGGTCTCACTCTGGCCCAGGCTGACCTGGAATTCACTATGTAGTCTCAGGGTGGCCTCGAACTCATGGCGATCCTCCTACCTCTGCCTCCCGAGTGCTGGGATTAAAGGCGTGCGCCACCACGCCCGGCCAAAATCTTTCCTTTAGGCAAGTCAGTATGGAAATAATATATATATATATATATATATATATATATATATATATATATATATCCATACTGATAGATATATCCTCTAAACTCAACTCTGGTATTTAACAACGTTGAAGCATTACTAATCTTCCACACCCCTTGGGGTGTTTTCATTGCATATGAGAAATAACAATGCCTCCCAAGCCTGTGTTCATGCCAGGTGAAATAATGCCGGCACACAAAAGGGTTCTGGTAAATACCCGTTCCTGCTGTCAGCTTAAAGTACTTTTAATAAATGACAACACAGATTTGAAATAAACCAGTTTTTAATGTTCATAACTTTCATGTACACTTTTCTGTCTTTTTTAAAAAGTATTTTACTTATTTATTTGCACAGAGAGAGAGAGAATGGGCACACCAGGGCTTCTAGCCACTGCAAATGAACTCCAGATGCATGTGCCACCTTCTGCTTTTGTTTTATGTGGGTAGTAGGATTCAAACCTGGGTTGTAAGGCTTTGCAGGCAAGCAGCTTAACTGCCGGGCCATCTCTCCAGCCCCGTTTTGTTTTGTTTTTTAATTTGAGATAGGGACTCACTATGTAGCTCAGACTTGCCTCTAACTCAGGAACTCCCTGCCTTGCCTCCGTGTCTTGAGTGCTGGGATTATAAATCTGTGTGACACCTCACCAGGCTATCTTCACATGCCTTTTTTTTAAAATGGTTTTTCAAAGTAGAGTCTTGTTCTAGCCCAGGCTGACCTGGAATTAACTATGTAGTCGGTCTTTCATGGCGATCCTCCTACCTCTGCCTCCCGAGTACTGGGATTAAAGGCGTGCGCCACCACGCCCGGCTTCTCCTGTAAATTTTTAACCAGAACTACCCTACACCAGACATGTACAAATGACAGAGGAATGCAAGGAAATGTATAATGTGAAGGTACAGCATTTATAGCTCTTGATGTGACTGGCATATATGGCTCTGCAGAGAGGTTTTTTGCCAGCCTCTCCACTTGGCTACCCAGGTGTGCATGGAATGAATTTCACAGCCACTAAATCATGTTGGTCTCCATGACCTCACAATGCAGGGAGTGGTCTGTATTAGCGACTGATTGCTTCCAAGTATGATTAGGGGTGGTGATTATAATCTCTAAGTAGTTAGGGCCCTGAGTAATTTAAGGACTCGGTGACCCCTGGAATTAACTGAGATCAGCTATTTTTCCTGCTTTCTTTGCAGAAGGGTGTGAGGGCAAATTGTGGTTCCACTGAGGACAACTGTCTACAGATTTTCCAAGCTGCCAATCCTTATTATTTTTTCCCCCTTAAAATTAGACTTTTGCTAGAACAATCCCCAGTGCAGATGTTTTAGAAGGATGGATGGTTTTTATTGCTCTTGTAAGTATCTTTTATGTGAGATCTATAAAGTGGTCTGCAATTTGAACAGTAATTAATCAACAAAGCCAAGTTCACCCTAGCACGGTCTTTTCCTGATGGAATCCCCCCAGGACCTTGCTCATGGGGGCACAGGGGTCCCGTCAGATTTGCTCTCAGAGGCCTCAGGATAAGTGACAGGAGCAATCTCCCGCCGGTGACTCACCCTGCACCGCATCTGCTCTGCGTGAAGTTCTTCGTGGTGATCCGGCAGGGGCTGGGACAGCTTCTTTTTGAAAGATCGTAGCTTCTCAAGAGAAGCAGCAATTCCTTTCTCACATTTTTCCCAATCCTGTAATAATAAGAAAAAAGGAATTGCATAGATATTTAGAGTAAGAAATGTGAAAAATGAAATGAGTGCTCTTTTGAACTCCCAGGGACATGAAGGTAGACTGATGAATAAGCAGAAGGTATGACGATACCCATCGCCATGGTGGCCGGCAAGCCCTGGTTGTCAAAAGGGCTCAGTGTAAGTCAGATTCTGTTATTCCATGTTACATGTTAGCCATGTGGCTTTAGTAGGGAGGTAAGAAGTTCTCTATCCCAGCCTTGCCCAAGAAAATGGAAATAATATAAACACTCTGCAGTTTTTAGAGGGTTAAAGCAAGCAATCGGCATCAGGAAACCAAGCGTGATGTGCAGAGAATTATAGACACTCCAATGTGTTGTCTAAAACCAAGTCTATCAGCAGAGGAAGGAGGGAAGCCAGTTCTTTGCTTCTTCTTCACTTCATCCATAACTGCCCCAGTGTCTACACTCTCCCAGATGAACCACGAGGGATAAAAGAGAAGACACAGAATCGCTTCAGGATGAAATAAGTACAAGTAAGACAAGAGAAAATGAACATAAAAATAATATCACCTTGACTCTGACTCAACTCAGTACATGATACGTGAGGCACGGGGTTTGAGAGGTTCCAAAGTGGGAGCACACAGCTATCTCAGGCACAGCATGGGGATCGCCTTGCCTTGTGAGAGCTGAAACTGCTAGCAAAGGGTTACCCATCCCCGAAAGAAGTGGAAGAAGAGAGCTAGTGCACAATTAAGGGAATATCTGCCTCCCGTACCAAGAACTGTCAAGTGCTCCAAAGTTACAGCCAAGTTATGTCTGAAGTTAGGGCGAGTGGTGGAGAGTGGCTACTCAGAATATAGTGGATCTATGAGTGTTGACAAGAGAGGTTATACACCAAGCTTGTAGCAATGGCCACCTCTTGGGAAGAGAACTGGGACGGTGCTATAAGAGAAAATTCAATTTATTGCTTTACATTCCTCGATTATTGAAAGAGCAAAAGAACGAAAATGAAATGTTTTTTGTGGAAGTTGATTCTTTATAGAACTCTATGATAAATTAACTCATATCTGGTGCCTAGGTACCATAGACTTGCTACCACTTTGCCCAATATGCTAGGCTGTCACACTGTCCATTTCTGGCCTCCACAGCCTGCCACCATCCTCTCCAGTTATTCTGTTCAGTGGTCCTCCACATGATGACTCACCGAGAGGCAAGGAAGATAGATACCCAGGACAATGGCCAGACTCACTGACCAGCTAATATGGCACCGTGTCATGGGACATTTTCCTTCTCCACACTTCTCTACTTTTCACAAATTTCTGCTCTTCTCTTGACACTTTACTGTTAACACCTCGATGCACAGATATAATCATTCCAAGCATCTTTTGCAAAAAGTTGACACTGAAGACCCATATTCAAAGTGGCTTTGTTTGCTCACTAAACAGACTTTGGTACCATTGTCTCTTTTTCTCTTTAAACTTCCTCCATAGAACTTCCTAAAAGGCATAGTCACATTCCATCTTCTCATTTAACAGAAACAAAGTCCCCCAAACAACATAAAACCAAAAATCTTTGTCTACCAGGCACAGATGTGTTCCAATTCTCCATTATTTTACAATATTCTTTTTAGAAATATTTATCTGAGTGGAGAGAGAGAAGAAGGAGAAAGAGACAATGAGGGAGAGAGAGAGGAGAGAATATGGGCACACCGGAGCCTTCTGCTGCTGCAAATGAACTCCAGACACATACATTACTTTGTCCATCTGGCTCTACATAGGTACTGGGGAATCAAATTCAGCCACCAGGTTTTACAAGCAAGCACCTTTCACCACTGGGCCATCTCCCCAGCTCCTATTTTACAATATTCTGTGTGCCACTTCATTCACTGAAATTCATCATTGTTGCAGATGGGTTTTAGTAGGCAAATTCTCCTCACCTGCTTATATTGAATATTTCCAATTAAATCATCATATATTCTGAACGCCATTAATACCCAGCCTATAGCTGTCCATTGATCTAACGCAGAAGGGGTCAGATAGCTATTTGTGCAGCAAATTCAGGAACAGAAGCAAAGCATGTGAACATGCAAGATATGGAACTATAACAACTATTTTTGGCAGACATACTCAGAGCATTAGCTTAAGAGCTAAATATAGAGAACTATGATAGCAGCAGTGAAAAGATACTTGAAAATAAGGCTGCATAAACATTCAAAATTTAGACTTATAAATACTTCCTTGAGCAAACTGAAGCCCATGTTTTAAAAATAAAAGAAACTGCCACGAAATGATAGCGATTCCCCTTTCTAAGAATGACGTGGACTGTGAAGCTACAACCAGGCCTTTTTATACACTGCGTGAATTTTAAGGAAATAACCTAATGTCATGTTCTGCAAACATCTATCAGAGTCGACATTTTATACCTGAACTAACAGACAGAGGAGAAAAAAAAAAAAACAACCAAGTGACTCAGACACTATGTCTTCTTACATCTTGGGAATATGACCAAAAATCATTGCCAAAAAAAAAAAAAGGAAAATATATGATTAACACATTCTCCACACAGTTGGTTACAAATATTTCAATTGCTTTCCTGACAGCAAGAAGGAAAATGAGTCAGGTGTAGTGTATTGCTGATGAATTGTTCTGTATGCAAATAACAGTGTATAATAAATGTTCAGTGGTGTTTTTGGTTGATTTGTTTCCTACTTGGAGGGTAATATATTATTACATAGAATCTCTTAAATGAATCCAGTGGGCGTGTTTATACTGGAAGCAATAAAAGTTTGTTTCATCAACTTCAGTTATTACCTTTGATCAAAACAAGTGACAACCCACATTAACTAGGTAATCTCAAAGAATTGGCAAGCATCATTATATATAAAACTTTAGCGTTTCTCATGTATAATTTTTAAGTGATAGTGACATCAGTAATGGTAGTTACTGAGATTTACTGGATTCTCAGTATGTGCCAAGTATGGTCCCACGTGGTTCAATACCATTATTACATTAGATCCTCACAATGGCCCTAAGTAAGAGGCAGAATTATACCCATACTGCAGATTAGAAAACTATGATTTTTTTAACATGAGTTTTATTTGGATTTAGGGCTCACATTGTTAGTTTTTAAAACTTTTTATCAACACACATTAAATATACCAAATAATGGGTTTCATTATGAATTCTTCCTATGTGCATACCTGCTGATTGAATGATGGAATGGAGAATGAGGGAAGCAAAGTTCCTTGTACGAGGTGTGGGTACATCTCACTTTCCTTAAATTTACTGAGTGAATACTATGGAATTTGGAGTTAACCAAAGGCTAAGCCAATACACCTCTTAGAGTGTTTATTTCTTAGCAACCTGCTAGGGCAAACCAAGCCAAATCTAGAGTATCTTTTGGGCTTAGCTTTTCCCTGCTATAAAATATGAGATATCGATCTTGAAAACCATTTCAGAGCCCAAAATAAGGGAGTGGAATCTACTCTTTGAATTCCTGCCTGGCTTTATAAAGCCATCCCATGTTTCAAGGCATAGCAGTGGTCATTAATCAGAATTCATAGCTTGGACAGCCTTATGAAGAGTTTAAATTACTTTGCTGAGAGCTTTTCCTGAAAGATGACGTTACTGAAAATTGGGAAACTTTTCCAGTTCATGCAAGATAGGACAGAGTCCGAAATCAAATGCAGACGTTGGAAATACTACGGGATGTGTGACTCAGTGGTCCTGCGTGATGTGCCTTGCAGGAAAACAATGGAGGAGGAGAACCGGGCCTTGTAAACTGAACTCACATTCAACAAGAAGGCCAGTTTCTTCTTCTGCTCCTCCAGCCCTACGCTGGCTGACCGCCACTTCTCCCGAAGCTCCGCGAGCTCAGCCTGCAAGGCGGCCTCGGCGCCGCTGTCGGCCGAGAGCAGGAGCTGCTTGCCGGCCTCCACAGTCAGGATGTAGCTGCCTTGTTGCCGCAGAAACACCTTCTCCTTGAACTGAAAAAGGAACCGGAGCATTTACTTACATGTAGGAGGGTGTACACAGAAGGCACTCCTGCGCCCAGCAAGCGTTTACAGAGCTGGTACACCCTGCACGAATGAAGCAAGCACAAGTGCAGAAGAATGTGACACACGGAGAGGTTTCTTTTCTGCCCTCTGGTGAAAAACACCCACCATATGACATAAAAAGTCTTTCTTATGAGACAGATGTCCCAAGAAGACGGCAGGACATCTGACCCAACATGGTAGCACACGGTGGCTTCCTCCATGTGTCCAAGGCTGAGTGAGTCTTGAGAGACATGTGAATGCAACCAGATTAAGAAGAGATGCATGTGTCAGGGACTAGGAGAGCAGACATCTTGACCCCGGGGGAATGAGGATGAGTACATTCGGTATACAAGAGCCAAATGATCAACTCAGGAAACAGGCTACAGTTTTTCATGTTTGGAGGATGGAGTGTGTGTGAGAGAGAGAGAGTGCCAAGACCATACGTCACTCAGGAATGTGGCTATTTTTTTTTTTTAAATTGAGACAGTGCCTTAGTATGTAAACCAGGCTGACCCTGAACTCTCAATCCTCCTGCCTCAGCCTCCTGAGTGTGAGCGATAGGATTACAGAATTGTGCTACCACGCCCAGCTAGGCATTTGGAAAGTGAGATTCACAGAAGAATACTGAACATGGAAATGCTAAGTATAAATATAATAAAAGCATTACCAGTAGGGCAGAAAGTGCTTTGTAAGAGGGAATGTACCAGACAGGTTAAGATAGATGAGGCTACTGCCAAACCATGTTAAGTGGCCCTGAGTGAGATGGATCTGATCAACACAAAGCTTCCCTGTTAACAGTTGTCTTTCTATCCAAGCCGGGCTTCGGGGAGCAGCTGCGTATCTTGCCATGGAAAAGCCCCTTTGGAGTGGTTCCCACTTTTCCTGATCCCAACATTTTGTTACAGGCATATCTCAGCTGACCTTCAAGAATGTTTGTCTCACTTCAATGTCACTCCAGAGTGCTTCTGAAGAACTGAGGTCTAGGTCAAGTATGCAGTGGAAAAGCAGGAGAGGTTTGAGAAGAGGGTGTCGGCATCGTACCTGCACCTCGTCGAAGAGGACCCTCACTTGTTGCAGTGGCACAGGGACACTTCCGAGACCGCTCACGGGCACATGAGACACTTCGACCAACCATTTACGGAGCTTCTCGGCCATCTCCCTGTAGCGCTGCCACTGGCGAATCTGGCTGTCGATGATCCCGCGTCTCTGCTGGGCCCTGCGGATCACCCCCTGCCACTGATTACTGAGGAGGGTCAACTTGAGGCTGAACTCGTCCCTGAAGAAGAATGAATGACATGAGAAAAAAAAATTGTCTTGGATGTGGTTGCATGATCTGTCAGCGAGGACAGGGTCCACGACTGCAGTGCTGAGCCATGATCTCTTGCAGTGCTGAGAAGTGATCTACAGTGCTGAGATGTGATCTCTTGCAGTGCTGAGAAGTGATCTACAGTGCTGAGATGTGATCTCGTGCAGAGGATTTCAAATATTATGAAATACGTTATCATGGGGTCCATGGCAAGTAACTTGTAAAATCAGGCCCTCAGTGGCTGCATATGGTGAATGTTTTCATGCCCTAGCATAGGGTTGAAAGTGAATGTATGACAAGGTCATTGTCACACATACACACATCCTCTCTCTCTCTCTCTCCGAGTACATGAAAGGGGGGGAGGACGGAGCAATGAGAACAGCTCCGAGCTTCACCCATAGCAATGTGTGCAGCCTGTGACGGTCTTGTGAGTCCTACACAGGAAAGCATGTGACAGAAAGCCGATTGACACATTCACTCTCTCACTAGAATCCATTCAGGAAGATCAGAACCAAACCGCTTAAAATCAAATTACATTGCTTTATTAAAAAAAAAACAAAAAACTATACTCTGTAAATCTTCACAGCATTCCCACACAATCCGTAGCTTTCCCCTTTAGTAAACTATTCCACAGTGAACCTAACTTGTCCATTGCACAGTTGGCCAATTTCACATGTTCTTAGGAAAATGAGCTGTCTAGTCACCCTAATATATATGAAGGTCATTCATGCGCTTAGACACAGTAAATTTAATGTGGACCTTCTCAGTTTCAGGTCAAGGAACTGAGCTCTTTTAATGATATTTTCCTACTTTTCAGGCTTTCTGTATTGATTTTCTACTACTAATTATTATAGAAGTGATGATTATTTCAAATAATTATTAATATTTTCACTATTAAAATATTGGCATCATGTCACTAAGCTTTATTTAACCTTAAAATGGTGTCTTAACGCTCTCTGATAAGAGTGTATCTGTCATCAAATAGAATGAGTTTCATGGGAGATTATAGTGTCAATCACAGATGTGATGTTTCCTTAGATTCCTCTGTTGCATTCATTTTGCTTTTCTTCTTCAGATGTGCCCTTCTCTCTTCATTTCTCTTCTGAAATTGAACTTACTATCCTGGGATTCTACATTATTTATACTTCCTGTAATCTGCAGTCACTGTAAGCTTTGATAAGTAAATGTGTTAGTAATTTTAAAAGTATATTCAACGAATCCATTGGATGCAACAATTAATGCGTAGTGGAGTTTCAAAGGGGGAAGTGGGGGGAGGGAGGGAATTATCATGGGATATTGTTTACAATTATGGAAGTTGTCAATAAAAAAAGAAAAAGAAAAGAAAAGAGAAACCAAAGTAAATAAATAAATAAAATTGAAATGTTATTTTTTTTTAAAAAAAGAAACTTAACCAAATCATCACTAAAAGTACTTATTAAAAGCCCAGCAAAAAAAAAAAAAAAAAAAAAAAATTCTCATTTTAAAAGTAGTTCACAGCCAAGCATGGTGCTCACACCTTCAATCCCAGCACTCAGGAGGCTGAGGTAGGAGGATCTCTGTGAGGTCAAGGTCAGCCTGGAGCTACAGAGTGAGTTCCATGTTAGCCAGGGCTATAGGGTGTGACTGTACCTTGAAAAAAAAAAAAAAGAACATAAAAAATAAAAATCAAAGTAGTTCCCTGGCATAGATACTTAAGATTATGATGGTAGCATCTGCTTGTGAATGGAAATCTTGCTGTGTAGCCCTCATGCACGTAATCAATCACAGCAGAGTCCAAATGTGGAAAGGTAGCTTCATGACACATTCTTAAGAGGAATATGTGTCTCACAACTCAGAGACGGTGTGACTTCAACCCCTGGGCATGTCCTAGATGCATCCTTCTTCCCATAAGGTCCCCATCCAAGATCTCTTGGGAACCCTGTCCTTACTGTGTATGACCAAGCTTTCCTAATCTACTTATCACCATCTTTCCTTGCAGTCCTAAAACTAGAGTTCAAAAAAAAAAAAAAATAACCCAAACCCCAGAAGTCGACTTTAAGAACATAAATTCCCTTCTTCTCTTCTCCTCTGGGACCTTCCTAACATCTACAGGCTCTAATCTGATGTTTCTTTTTGTAAAATTCTTGATCCAAAGTTCCAACTCTCCCATTTTCATCTCTTTGGTAATTTTTTTTTCTCCTAAATGTGAGCATTTAAAACTTAATAGATATTGGCTTGAGCAGGATTTTAAATTTTATTTTACTTAATGACTTGAATGTTTATAATATTGTTATAGAGTTGGCAAAGAATGATGAAGCAAAAGATAAAAGGTAATTGCATTTGAGTGTAATTACCTTTGCAATGTTATATTTTGAAGGTCTTAAATTCTCAGTAAAGTTCACATTTAAGTTTGGCTTGCTTAGAATAGAATAAATAAGGTGTCACATTTTGTTGTTGTAACCATAACCATGAAAATCTTTCATGTTCTTCCAAAGAAATAACCACTCAAAGCTGAAATTGCTTCCAAAGCACTAAAAAAACCCCTCTCAATAAAAATGATTTATTATGTAATATTTTGTAAATACAAAGTTAATTATAATTATAACTACTGAAACATATATACACAAGGAACATATATGTATGGAATAAAGCTAGTTCTCCAAATATAAATAGGGGATTTAGTAAGTAAATATTGCTACTAGGAAATGTAAATGTCACATTGACAATATGCATGTCTGAAAGAAGTTACATTTTGCCGGGCGTGGTGGCACACGCCTTTAATCCCAGCACTTGGGAGGCAGAGGTAAGAGGATTGCCATGAGTTCAAGGCCACCCTGAGACGACATAGTGAATTCCAGGTCAGCCTGAACTAGAGTGAGACCCTACCTCGAAAAAAAAAAACCAAAAAAAAAAAAAAAAAGAAGTTACATTTTGATCACTATATTTTATTTTATATCTAAATATTTTTATTTATTTGTAAGAGAGAGGAAGATAATGAATAAATAGGTGTACCAGGTACTCTTATCACTGCAAATTAACTCCAGATGCGTGCACCACTTTGTGCATCTGGCTTTACATGGGTTCTGGGGAATCAAACCTAAACAGGCAATCTATGTAAGCATGTGACTTTAACCACTAAGCCACCTCCTCAGCCCTTCTCATTCTATTTAAGTAAAGAGTTAATTTGCCACATTGTTGATTAGGAAGGAGGATTTGGGTTGAATGCTGTCTGGTTCAGGTGGGACACCATTCTCTGACATGGAGGGAGCATGGTCTGGGGAAGCTGGCTAGAATAAATCCACAAACCCAGCACTGCAACTCAAAGGCTGATTCCACTACCTGGCTGTGTGATCTTGGTCAAATCAGTTCACATTTGTGGTCTTCTGGTTTTTCATCTCTAGTTCAGAGAGATGGACTAGTGATGAGAACTCTGCTCCTTTCGGGAGTAACATCTTTGCCACTGTACGAGAATATTAGGAGCATCTGTTTACTAACCACTGTTCCAATCTATTCTGATCTATTCATTAACTCCAGTCCCTACGGATGACTGGCAAAGGTTGGCTAGGTGATTTCCAATTACTCTATGTCCTTCATAACATCTAATAGCAGTTTTCCACAAAGATTCAATACTCACTTATTTCGGAGAATCAGACAAGCCCTTCCTCCAATTACTGAGGCTCCTAGATAATACAATTTGCCTTACAAGATTGGATATATGCCCTCTAATCTCTCAGTAAAGAGAAAATGACTAATTTACTGGAGACTTTCTTCATAATAATTTATCAAAAATCTTACCTGTCATCAACTTGACCTTGTTCTAAAAGACGCTGCCCATCAATAATGATCGAGTGTAGAATCTGCTGACGGCTGAACATCTCGGCTTGAAACAACTACAATAAAAAAATACTATAATTTAGAGTGTCTGATTTCCTCTAATAACATAAAATGATTTGGTTTTAGCAAGGCTATGAAAAGCATCTTCAGATGAATCAATACATGTGTTACATCCTGCAGTTTTCTTTTTTAAATTAATTAAGATAGGCTTAAAGACAAAGTTTAGTCTCAGGTTCAAACTAGATGACTAAAAATAGATTTGTTTGTCTTCTTTCTTTCAAAAGTACCTAATAAGGTCAGTTAGCACACAACTTTACTTCTGGTCCTTTTGAACTCACGGTTTCTCAGTTTAGTTGAGTTAAAAAAAATTATTGCACTATCAAAAGAAAAATACACCACTCAGGAGAACGTGTGTCTCAGTAGTAAAGCATGTGTTTAGTATGCATGAGGTAATGGGTTCAATTCCTTCTGCCTTAAGAACGATGGAAATAGAGTAAATTTCAAATTATTATCTTTGCTTTTTGCTACTGCTTTTGTTTGCCTAGTGTCGGGTTCTCACCATGTTGCCTAGGCTGGCCTTGAACTGCTGGAATCATGTGATCTTGCGTTAATTTCTTGAGTATCTAGGACTATAGTCACATACATTACTATTTTATTAAACTTTTTTTTTTTTTTTTTGGTTTTTCAAGGTAGGGTCTCACTCTAGCTCAGGCTAACCTGGAATTCACTATGTAGTCTCAGGGTGGCCTCGAACTCACGGCGATCCTCCTACCTCTGCCTCCCGAGTGCTGGGATTAAAGGCGTGCGCCACCACGCCCGGCTATTCTACTATTTTTATACTCAGCCATTTAAAATATCCAATTTAATAACTTTATTATATTTCAGACTTGTGAATGTCAGATCCTCAATTTTAAAACATTTCATCACCCCCAAAAAGAAACTCTGTACTCACCAGCAGTTGCTCCCTATGCCTCACAACCATGAAGCCTGAACTACCACTCATCAACTTCAGGTTCGTATGGAAATTGCTTATTGTGGATATTTCATATAAATGGAATTATGTAATGTGGTCTTTTGTTACTAAGGTCTTTGATTTAACATAGTGTGTGCCCAGTTCACCCACTGTATGTCTAGTCCCATATTCTGTCTTATTTATGAATTTTCTGCTATCTAGACCTAGCACATTTATCAGTTAGTTGACATTTGGATTTTTAAAACAAATATTTACTTACGAGACAGAAAGAGAGAGAGAGAGAAGGGAGGGAGAGACAGAGTAAGAGAAAAGAGACCAAGATAGAGAGCGAGAGTGAGAATGTAGGTATGGGTACAAGGCCTTCTGCCACTGCAAACAAACTCCAAATGTGTGTGCCACATTGTGCATCTGGCTTTACATATGCACTGGGGAATTGAACCAGGGCCATAAGGCTTTATAAAAAAAAGTGGCTTTAACCATTGAATCATATGTCCAGCTCACATGTGGATTATTTCTTTTTCCCCACTATAAATGAAGATGATATGGATGACATACATGAACAACTTTTGTGTGGGTTTATTCATTTGTCTTGAGTGAATACACCTGTGACCAGAATTACTAATCTGAAAGCAAAAGTCAAATTGTTTCTCAAAGAGGTTTCACGTTTCCGTTCCTATCACTAGTAGGTCTGGCTTCTAGTATCTCTTTACCCTTGGTAATAGTCTTATCTTTTTTGTTATAGGCTATCTTTTTATCTATGCAAGGGTTCCTTATTGTGGTTGAGATTTATGTCTCTTATCATGTGTCAGTTCAATAAATTTGGATTTTAACTTATCAGTAAAACTTTAAAATTTTTATTTTAATATTAAAGCCAAAAGTTAGTTTCATGCCTTTATAAACTCAGACTTCACCTTTTCTCTGCTTTTATTAAGTTCCCTCTATTCACACACAGATATTTTGTAAACATATTTAAAGCTTAGTTCTAACAGGAAACAGAGAAATAAACCAGAGTTGGCAGACGAATGAATTTACTTTGTGTGTGCAGTTCTCACCATATATTTCTTGAGAAATAATTATGATGCAATTTAAGCAAGCAGTATTCTTGGATATATCTGATGGCTCAATATCCTGGTATGAAATTTATATTCTTTTATTCAAAGACTCTGATAAAGGCAGAATCTCTTAAGCAATCAGTTTTGCCAATATAAATGAAGGCTGAGAGGTAATTTGAAAATTGTCTAACTTTCTGCACTCACATTTTTTCCCCATCTTCCATCCCAAGTCATTAGCCTTTAACCACAACAATTCTCTCCTCTTTCCCTCTTCTTCCTCCTCCTCTTCATAGAGATGGGATCTGGATATTTATACAAAGCTCAGGCTGGCTCTGAACTTGCTATTAGCATAAGATGTACTTAGAAATTACTCTTCTCCTGTCTTAACCACAAGGGTGCTGAGATTACAAGCGTGTGCCACCATACCCATCTCTAAACCACACTTTTGACAACATATGTGCATCAACACAATGTGCTGATGACAGACACATGTCTAGAAACAACTACAGAGCAGAGAACAAGACTACTTTTCTAAAATTTTAAAAATCAAAATCTCAAGATCAAGGAAGAAAATGACAAATGCTTTTAGCAGAGCAGGTGCAACATTTTGTGTTTGCCCACATGACATTTTGTGGCATCTTCTAAGGGTTTAAAACAAACATATTTTAAAAAATATTTATTTACTTATTTAGTTATTTTAAGAGACAGAAGAGAGAGAGAGAGGGAGGGAGGGAGGGAGAGAATGGCTGCACCAGGGCCTCCAGCCACTGCAAACAAACTCCAGGCACATGCTCCCCCTTGTGCATCTGGCTTATGTGGGTCCTGGGGAATCAAACCTGGGTCCTTTGGCTTTGCAAGCAAGCGCCTTAACCACTAAGTCGTCTCTCCAGCCCCGATTTATTTATTTTTGAGACAGGGTCTCACTCTACAGTCCTAGCTTTCCTGGTACTCACTGTACCAGGCTGGTCTCAACGTTGAGAGAGCCTCCTAAGTGCATTTGAAGTACTGGGATGATAAGCATGCACCACCATGCATAGCTGGGGCTTAGGACTTTTGTTAACTTCAAAGCCTTACTTCATGAGCTCTCTGTTGTTCCAGAAGGTGCTGATAGTTGCCGGAGATCTCCACAGCTAGCTTCTGTTCCGTCTGGACCAGGAATTCCATCCACGTCTCACATTTTTCCAAGAAAGTCTGATGTTGTAGCAGAAAGGATTGCAGCTTGCTGACAGACAAAGGTCAAGGAGTAATGGTTATTTTGCTTATCCTCAGAGCTCTGGCACATGAAACCAGATCAAATATTCTTTGCCTCCAATTATGATTGGACCACAACTAAACCTCCATGACAAGTAGCAAACGTTGAACAAACGGGAAAATATTGTGGAACTAAATATTGAAAGTGCTGCTTTTCTGCTGTGGTATGTAACATACATATGCATATAGTGTATAGATGTGCATGTATACAGAGAAGAGAGGACATTGAGTGTCCTCTTCTATAGCTCTTCCACTTTACTTTCCTGAGACACAGTTTCTCACTGAACATGAAGCTCTGCGTTTCTTGGTTAGACGGGGTGACTGGGAAACCCCAGTGACCCCAGGCTCTGCCCATCTCAAGAGTGGGGTTCCATCCCTGTGTGAGCAAGCCCAGCATCTCACATGGGTTCTGAGGGTCAACATCAGGAGTGGGGTTCAAGCCCTGTGTGAGCAAGCCTAGCATCTTACATGGGTTCTGGGGGTCAACCTAAGAGTGGAGTTCCAGCCCTGTGTGAGCAAGTCCAGCATCTCATATGGGTTCTGGGGTCAACCTCAGAGTGGGGTTCCAGCCCTGTGTGAGCAAGCCCAGCATCTTACATGGGTTCTGGGGGTCAACCTCAGAGTGGAGTTCCAGCCCTGTGTGAGCAACTCCAGGATCTCATATGGGTTCTGGGGGTCAACTTCAGAATGGGGTTCTAGCCCTGTGTGAGCAAGCCCAGCATCTTACATGGGTTCTGGGGGTCAACCTCAGAGTGGGGTTCCAGCCCTGTGTGAGCAAGCCCTGCATCTCACATGGGTTCTGGGGGTCAACCTCAGAGTGGGGTTCCAGTGCTGTGTGAGCAAGCCCTGCATCTCACATGGGTTCTGGGGGTCAACCTCAGAGTGGGGTTCCAGCGCTGTGTGAGCAAGCCCAGCATCTCACATGGGTTCTGGGGTCAACCTCAGAGTAGGATTCTAGCCTGTGTGAGCAAGCCCAGCATCTCACATGGGTTCTGGGGGTCAACCTAAGAGTGGGGTTCCTGCCCTGTGTGACCAAGCCCAGCATCTTACATGGGTTCTGGGGGTCAACCTCAGAGTGGGGTTCCAGCGCTGTGTGAGCAAGCCCAGCATCTCACATGGGTTCTGGGGGTCAACCTCAGAGTAGGATTCTAGCACTGTGTGAGCAAGCCCAGCATCTCACATTGGTTCTTGGGTCAACCTCAGAGTGGGATTCTAGTGCTGTGTGAGCAAGCCCAGCATCTCACATGGGTTCTGGGGGTCAACCTCAGAGTGGGATTCTAGTGCTGTGTGAGCAAGCCCAGCATCTCACATGGGTTCTTGGGTCAACCTCAGAGTGGGATTCTAGTGCTGTGTGAGCAAGCCCAGCATCTCACATTGGTTCTTGGGTCAACCTCAGAGTGGGATTCTAGTGCTGTGTGAGCAAGCCCAGCATCTCACATTGGTTCTTGGGTCAACCTCAGAATGGGGTTCTAGCCCTGTGTGAGCAAGCCCAGCATCTCACATTGGTTCTTGGGTCAACCTCAGGAGTGGGGTTCCAGCCCTGTGTGAGCAAGCCCTGCATCTCACATGGGTTCTGGGGGTCAACCTCAGAGTGGGGTTCCAGCGCTGTGTGAGCAAGCCCAGCATCTCACATGGGTTCTGGGGGTCAACCTAAGAGTGGGGTTCCTGCCCTGTGTGAGCAAGCCCAGCATCTTACATGGGTTCTGGGGGTCAACCTAAGAGTGGGGTTCCAGCCCTGTGTGAGCAAGCCCAGCATCTTACATGGGTTCTGGGGTCAACCTCAGAGTAGGATTCTAGCCTGTGTGAGCAAGCCCAGCATCTCACATGGGTTCTGGGGGTCAACCTAAGAGTGGGGTTCTAGCCCTGTGTGAGCAAGCCCAGCATCTTACATGGGTTCTGGGGGTCAACCTAAGAGTGGGGTTCCAGCCCTGTGTGAGCAAGCCCAGCATCTTACATGGTTTCTGGGGTCAACCTCAGAGTAGGATTCTAGCCTGTGTGAGCAAGCCCAGCATCTGACATGGGTTCTGGGGGTCAACCTAAGAGTGGGGTTCCTGCCCTGTGTGAGCAAGCCCAGCATCTTACATGGGTTCTGGGGGTCAACCTAAGAGTGGGGTTCCAGCCCTGTGTGAGCAAGCCCAGCATCTTACATGGGTTCTGGGGTCAACCTCAGAATGGGGTTCTAGCCTGTGTGAGCAAGCCCAGCATCTTACATGGGTTCTGGTGGTCAACCTCAGAGTGGGGTTCCAGCCCTGTGTGAGCAAGCCCAGCATCTTACATGGGTTCTGGGGGTCAATCTCACAGTGGGGTTCCAGCCCTGTGTGAGCAAGCCCAGCATCTCACATGGGTTCTGGGGTCAACCTCAGAGTGGGATTATAGCGCTATATGAGGAAGCCCAGTGTCTTACATAGGTTCTGGGGGTCAACCTCAGAGTGGGGTTCTAGTCTGTGTGAGCAAGCTCAGCATCTTACATGGGTTCTGGGGGTCAACCTCAGAGTGGGGTTCCAGCCCTGTGTGAGGAAGCCCAGCATCTTACATGGGTTCTGGGGGTCAACCTCAGAGTGGGGTTCTAGCCTGTGTGAGCAAGCCCAGCTCTTACATGGGTTCTGGGTTCAACCTCAGGTCTCCATGCTCGCATAGCAAGTGTTTTATTCCTGAATCATCTCCCTAGCCCCCAAATTCTGCTTTTTAAATTCTTAAAATTATACACATACTTGGATATAATTTAACTCAAAATATTTTATGATTAGAACATTATGTAATACATTGAACACAGGAAACCATTTAAATTTCATAGCATACCATCAGTTCATACTTTGTCAATATTACTAGAAAGACCTAGAGTTAATATATATGTAAATTATGAACATATATTCTACTGATATATTGATTCTATGGTTTGAAAGTGTCCACTCCAGAACTCTGGTGTTAAAATTTAATGGTTGGAAGCCAGGCATGGTGGTGCACACCTTTAATCCCAGCACTCGGGAGGCAGAGGTAGGAGGATCACTGTGAGTTCGAGGCCATTCTGAGACTACATAGAGAATTCCAGGTCAGCCTGAGCTAAAGTGAGACCTTACGTCAAAAAAAAATAATAATAATAATGGTTGGTCTGGAGAAGCGGCCTTAGTGGTTAAGGCGCTTGCTTGTGAAGCCTAAGAACTCTGTTTAAATCTCCAGGTCCCACATAGGCAGACACACAGTGATGCAAGCATGTAATGTCACACATGCGCACAAGGGGGCGCACACTTCTGGAGTTCACTCACAATGGCTGAAGGCCCTGGTGCGCCCATTCTCCATCCCCCTCTTCCCCTGCCTCTCAAAAGAATTTAAAAAAAGGTTTAAAAAATTTAATGGTGAATGTGATGGTATTCCAAGGTATGGTAAGAATTGATTATGACATGTAGGGTCCCATTCATGAACAAGATTATGTCACCAGCTCTCCTGTAATCCAGTCTTCTACCATGTGAGGACAGGGTTTCTCCCCTGTGGAGGATGCAGCCAGCCAGATCAAACCTACTGGCACCTTAATCTTGGACTTATCAAACTCCAGAACTGTGAGGACAGTTTCTTTCTTTAGAAGTCACCCAGTCCGTGGTATTTTGTGTTAGCAGCACGAAAGGCACTGGGATGGTTGGAATGACTGAGTCATTTCCTTACCTGAACCTTTCTGTCGTCTGTGAGGAGATCAGAGACCAGTGTCGGTTCAGGCTCTGTATCCTTTTGATTTCCTTGTCACTCAGGGGCAGCCTGTATCCCAGCTCATTTAGACGGTCTACATCTGGAGCCATGCTGCTGAATTTCAACATCTGTCCCTGCGTGGAAGATTGAGACAAGCAAGCTCAGTGCCATGGTCAGCAAAGAAAGAGCTTCTCTATGGCGCACAGTGGATGTCCGTTTTCCAGAAGTAGCTGATGTTTGATCTGCTATGCACTATAGGTCATGCATGATCTCCAGAGAACAAGCTGACCAGCTCCCCTCTTCAACCTGCCCTGGTGTGGCCATTACTGTACCCAGCTATTCATCCATTCTTAAAAAAAAAAAAAAAACAACTATATTTTATTTATTTACTTGCAAGCAGAATGAGAGAAAGAGAGAGAATGGGCACACCAGGGCCTTCCGCTGCTACAAATGAACTCCAGGTGCGTGTGCCAGTTTGTGCATTTGGATTTATGTAGGTACTTAGGAATCAAACCCTGGTCATTAGGCTTTGCAGTCAACTGCCTTAACTGCTGAGCCATCTCTACAGGCCCCATGCTATTCATTCTTTGTTAGTTATTAGTAACTTACATGTATGATCTCATTTGCATGATTTATTTATTTTGTGTAAAATTGGTAAAGGCTTAAAAATATGCGGATAACTATGAAAGCTTATTGCATGCTCATATTTGACTTGCTGGCACTAATTGGATCTTTTATTGTTCAACAACAATAATAGCTATACTAGTATAGCTCTTAGCACGAACAAACATTGTCACAGTAGGTATGCAATAATCCCTCATTTTATCTGCACAACAAATCCCATGAGGTAAGCATGGCTATTAATCCCTCTTTGAAAAACGAAGAAAAGGAAGGACAGGACTAAATCAGTTGCTCCAGGCCACCCAGCAGTAAGTGGTAGAGCCAAGTGAACAAAAATGTGTCAGGCTCTTGCTGGATGGAATACAATTTCTCCTGAACTTTGAAAAGACCACACAGTGCTTGGAGACCTTTAGTTTTATGTCCATTGATTCCAACCCCAAAGCTGGAAAGTCTCAGCCCTAACACCATTCTGATCACTCACAGCTCTCTCCTCCACTTTAAATAAAGCAAAGGTCTAACTTTCCCATGGGAATTCCTATCTCCCTTGAGGAATCTGGGTATAGGAAGGAGAGCATGTTGGGAATATCTTTGGTTTCGTGTATGTGTTTTCTTTCAGGCTCAGCAAAGGCTCATGATTCCTAAAGAAAGAAGACCTTGGCCTAAAAGCCATGGGGACCCTCAGAGGATTTGCTTTTGCTTTCTTTTCATGGGCATTTTTTTATACGTGTATGTGATGCGCTTTAATCATAAGCTCCTCCCACTACCTTCTCTTGACCACTCTCCCCACACCTTCTCCACTGAACCGCTACTTCCAAACTCATCCTTCTTCTACTTTGATCTCTTTCTCCCTCTCTCTCTCTCTCTCTTCTTGTGTCTTCCTCCACCATCCATGGCAGATAGTTGATGAGTGCAGTATTGTGTGGATCTTGTATAGGTCAGGACCATCACTGTGAGGTCATGAATGCAATGACCATGTCATGCTTGGACAAGAGCATCCCACAGCCCTCCTCCCCATCCTCTGGCTCCTGAATTCTTTCTGCCCTTCTTCTCCATTGTCCCCTGAGCCTGGAATAGAGTAATATAGGTGAGGATTTTAATGAGTGGAATTCTGAGATTTTCATATCCATTGTCTCATTTTTTTCTACTTTATTAAATATTTAAAGCGCTTTCTTTTTTAAATGTTACTGATATTAGTTGAAAGATACTAACTGTGAACAGTTATTGATACAGGATGATTTCTTCTCTTTGTATTTATGGGAGGGGGTATATGCACATACGATTACATATATGCAGGTGCAAATGGAGGTGTGGAGGCCAGAGGACAACCTTGGGTATCATTCCTTAGCTACCACCAAACATTTTTGAGACATGGTTTCTCACTGACCTGGAACTTGACAAGTAGACTAGACTGGCTGGTAGGTGAACCCCTGGGATCTGCCTATCTCCACCTCCTCAGTGCTGGAATTGGAACTGTGTGCCACCATTAGCAGCTTTAAGAAAATATTTTATTTTTATTTATTTGAGAGAGGGAAAGAGACAGAGTGACAGAAAGAGAGAGAGAGAGAGAGAGAAAGAATGGACGCTCCAGGGCTTCCAGCCACTGCAAACGAACCCTAGATGCGTGCGCCCCCTTGTGCATGTGGCTTAGGTGGGTCCTGGGGAAGCGAACCTGGGTCCTTTGGCTTTGCAGGCAACCACCTTAATCACTAAGCCATCTTCTCCAGCCCCCATTACCAGCTTTCTAAATGTGAGTTATGGGAATGAAACTCGGATTCTCATGTTTCCGAGCAAGAACTTTGCAAACTGAGTTATCTCTCCAGCCCTATGCTGTTTTGGAAATGATATGTGCTGACTGAATCCACAGAAACCAGCTGAACTTTAAAGATGCATGCTGGTCTTGCAGCTGGGAGGAAGAAGGTGGGGAGAGGTGGATATAAAGTCTGCTTCGGCAGTCACAGCTGCTGCGGCTGCACTGGGCTATGGGTCAGAGGTGGGATAAGTTGAGCTGGGAGGAGACTATGTTAGAGATGCCAATGGGAGGCTCAGATGCTATGAAGGAGGTAGTGTAGTAGGGCTGGAGGTGAAAAGGAGGGGTGAGGTGGGCCCCAGGACCGGTATGGGCACAGCTCTGGCCAAAGCTGGGTAACTGGCTGGTGCACAACCCAACCCATAGTTTTACCCCTCAGGGGGCATGAAGGACAATCTGGCAGCTCAGGTGGAAGTCCAGGTCAGGAGTGAGTTTCCCTCCAGATTTTGAGGACGGAGACAGAAGATCTAGGAAGGAGATTTAAACGCACTTACCTTAAGTTCTTCCATCCTTTCCTGAATGGTGGAGAGGTCAGACGAGTGAGTAGGGTCCTGCCCTTGAAGGATGTCCTCAGCTTCCACAATCCAGACTTCCAGAGCTTCTAAGCTCTTGGCAAAGGTTTCATAGTCAACAACTCCAGCCTGTTTTCCACAGAAAAAGTAGGTATTTTAGTGAAGTGAATTGGCATTTTAGTGAAATCTAGTGGAAGTGCAGATATCCAATGCAATTCCTTCCCAGTCCTTCTATAAAATTGCCATTTGTAAGACACTAATCATACAATAACAAGGCTATAATAATATAATTTTCTCCTCTGTTTTTAATCTAGGTTTTCTAAACCAGAGAATTATTTCTATGCAGCATTCCTCAATAACCAGCTAAATGTATTCTTTATAAATACATTAAAATGTATTCTTAAAATACATTGTTAATTGTTTGAAATAGGTATTTTGTGTTTCACTAAAACCTACCAAATAAATATGAGTGTTGACACTGAGTCGACCTAGTGTTCTTCAGTCTGGTGTGTGCAGGTGTATCTATCAGGTATATGCAACGGGTGTGTGGAGATGTATGTGGTCCACGTGCATGTGGTCCACGTGCATGCGTGTGGAGGACAAAGGAGAGCATCGATGTCATCCTCTTTTACTCTTCTGCCTTATTTCCTTGAGATCTCAAGGAACCTGGAGCTGAACTTGGAGCTGTCATCTTTTCATAGAACTGGCTGACCAGTGAGCCCCAGTGGCTCTTTCCTGAACAGCCCTGAGGTTATAGGCGTGTGTGGCCCAGCTCAGCTGTTCATATGGGTGCTTGAGACCTAACTCAGGTCCTCATGGCTCTTACCAGCAGAACCATCCTCCTCAGCCCCAACTCAGTAGTTTTTAACTGGATATACCATGAAGGCTTGCCAGCCAAACCTAACGATTTCTCAAGTTAAGTTGTAGAGAACACAGCAAACTTCTATCTTTCATTGACCCCGCTGTAACTTCTAAGTTTGACTTTCCCCTTTCCCTTCTTCTTTCCTTCCTCCCTTCCTTTTTTCCCTCCTTCCCTTTATCTTTCTTTCCTTCTTTCTCTCTCTCTCTGTCTCTCTTTTTTTTTTTTTTTTAGAAAGAGCAAGCAAGAGAGAGAGAGAAGAGACAGAGAACTAGCGCACCAGGTCCTCAGCCACTGCAATTGAACTCCAGATGCTTGAGCCACCTAGTGGTCATGTGCAACCTTGCACTTGCCTCATCTTTGTGTGTCTGGCTTACATGGGATCTGGAGAGTCGAACATGGGCCCTTAGGCTTTGCAGGCAAGTGCCTTAACCTCTGAATCATCTCTCCAGCCCTCTCTCTCTCTCTCTCTCTCTTTGGATACTTTGGTCTTGCAGGAGATATTGTCTCAATGATGAAAAAAATCTGTTTCCTGCATTCATACTCAGACACAAGACACTCAGTTTATGACACGCACCCGGCCCGAGCCCTGTACCTGTAACATCGCCTGCTGCTTGCAGAGTGCCTGCTCGAGGGCACACAAGTGGTGACTCAAGCACAGCTGATCTGACTGGATGGCTGTGGCTGCTGAAGTGTCCACCTGCTGCTTGAGTTGCTCTCCCAACTCGTGGAGGACAAAAAGGGAGTCCTTAACTGTCCCCAGTTCTTTGAGGAGGTCCTGAGGGAGAAGAAATATGCCCGTCATGAAAGAACATGTTGACTGGATGCCTCAAAGTAATTGGCAATGAGCAGAGGACCACACGCTTAGACACAGGCAGTTCATGTCAAACCATGACAGTAAGTTCTCTCACCTGCAGGAAAAATCATCAAGAACGGATTCAAGTTTTTAAAAATATAACCTATGTATGCCAACAAATTTAAACATGTATATTATATGCCCCCAACACGTGCTTTCATGATAAGGCTGGGATGTTGCCTAGCGGTACAGTACTTGCCCAACACGCACCAAGGCCTTTGTTTGATTTCCAGCACCATGCGAGGAAAGAGTTCTCTTCTGATAACAAAAGCCATATAAGTGCATTACAGGACACCAAAGAAATACAATAAATCCATGAATAAACAATGCAATATAGAAGATAAGAAAGAAAAGCATATGTGAAACCAAAAAGCTGAGAGCTCTTGGCAGCTTTTTCTTCCCTTTATGTAACTGATGTTAACTTGAAGTCATGGTGTCTTCTTCTACGTCTCTCTTCTATATTTTTAATATAGACATGAGGAGTTGGTACATTCATGGCATCTTCTCTAGGTGTGGCCCCATTAGAGTAGTTACCACCGTCCTCGTACGTCAGTGAGGTAGAGAACATGGTGATGGCTGTGGTGAGCAGGCAAGAGCAGTTTCCACCTCCATTTGTTTGATAACATCCTGTCTCCACTGTGTTTTGTAAAATCCCTTTACATGCTCAAAATTATAAGCCAGCGGGAATTCCATGTTTCTGCTTCCTTGGCTATAGTAAGAGGTGAAAGGGGTTGCTACTGACGCCTGCTGCTGGTGCCCCATCAAGATAGAGTGGAGAGTTTGGGTCCGGCTATACCTGCATAGTAACTATTCTGGGAGAAGGAAAAAGAGCACCTTTAACCTTGACACTGTTAAAAGACAAGGTCTACCTCAGTTCAGGAAACTTCAGAAAGGCAGATCTTATAAGGATGAACTATGTGGACACAAGTGAATGTCTTTGTTATAAATATATGTTGCTTGGGCTGGAGAGATGGCTTAGCAGTTAAGGCACTTGCCTGTAAAGCCAACGGACCCTGGTTCAACTCCCCAGGTCCTATGTAAGCCAGCTGCACAAGGTGGCGCATGCATCTGGAATTGGTTTGCACTGGCTGGAGGCTCTGGCGTGCCCATTCTCTCTCTCTTTCTCTACCTCTTTCTCCCTCTCACTCCCAAGTATATAAATAAATAAAAATATTCCTTAAAAAGTAAATATATGTTGCTTGAAAATGTTTAATAAGGTTGAAGACAGAAACCTTTGTATATGTAGTGTCCATAACTTTCCGATTTAATAAGCTGATTTGGAAAAGTTTATAAGAAGATCTTCATAAAAAAGACTAAAATAAAAACAAACAAGAGAAAGTAATAGGAGCCATGCAATGGATGAAGGAGGAGAAGAGACTTCATTGAAAACCTTAAGTAGGTTACTGGCAGGGACAGTGGAAAAGAGCTATTTAAAATCTCTTAAGAACAGGTATGGCAGCAAAGTGAGAAAGGCATCTTCCTGCTGTTAAAGTCTTAAAAGAAACTCTTGTTTGGATGCTTGTACAGGAGATAACAACCTCAAGTGGATGGAAACTTTTTTTAACAGTGCATGTTTAAAAGATACCATTCCTTATACGTCACTTCTTACATTGACCATATCCTTAAAAAATAGATAACCTGTCTTCCACATGGACGCTACTCCATTAGGAACAAAATGGAAACGAAAGAATGGGAGGGTCACTCATGAATCGTAAACACATGCTAGTGGACTCTGTAAAGCTGGTAAGCTCTCTAACACATAGGGGGGGGTTAATTTTTAGATAACGGTCTCACATATTGACACACCCCTCAAGTTTACATACATCTTCACTAGCCTTGCTAAGCTTGTGAAGAAACCCAAGGATGTCAAGTTCGGGAATTGCAACAAATCTTGGACGTACATTGCAGTCCTGAATCCAGGTGGTGACTTCGTCATCAGCGATGTCCTTGCTCGTGGCTGCCTGCAACAGCGCGTTGCTTCTGTCCTCCTGCTGCTGAACGGCTGAGGCACACTGCTTGGAGTAGTCCTTATATCTTTGCCAGAGCTGAAGGAGGGCCTGACTGGAGTGCAGCTGCTCGGCAATCTCTTCCAGCAAGTTACTCCATCTGGAAGCAATAGCCAATACTCAGGGCAGATGATCATCTCACCAAATGCTTTTATTTACTATTTTATTTTTTTATTATCTTGGTTCATGTGAATATGGGATTAATGTTGCAATGACTCATTCCCGCTTAACATAATAAAAAGTAATACATCCCACTCATTTTCCAAGGATAGACAAAGGGGATGAGAGCAATCTTTATGCGTGTAACAGTTCTAATTCTTCCTAAACATTTATTTCCATTAAATGTTTTTTTGTGTGAAAAATGAAACACGAATACAGTATAATAGATAGAGCTCAAATTCAAGTCTTAATTATATTACATTGGCAATAAAGTTGAGGTAAAAATAACGTATGAGGGCTGGCCTAACAACTTGGGTTCAATTTCCCCAGTACCCACATAAAGCCAGATGTACAAAGTGGTGCATGCATCTGGAGTTCATTTGCAGCAACTGGAGGGCCTGACATGCCCATTCTCTCTCTCTCTCTCTCTCTCTCCCTCTCTCTCTGCTTGCAAATAAATAAATTAAAATATCTTTTAAAAAAGAAATAATGTATAAAGGCAGAATGCTACATACCTCATACCGACTTCCTGTAGAGTACTGGTGAGAGTTGCTGTCACGGGTGGCTGGCACTCTTTTAATAATTGGTTGGTGATGGAACCAAATTTCTCTAAATTCATTTCCTGTTTTTCTAGATCGTCATGAAGAGTCTGTCCAAAGAAAAGTCCCACAGATGACACACCATGAGCCACAGTCTAACAAGAAAGCTAAAAATAATTCAGAGGTATGCACATGGATGGTTTTGCTCTATTGCTTTATACTCTTTTAGAAAGATAATAACTTATTGTTTTAGTAATTGTTTTTGAGGTAGGGTCTTCCTCTAGCCCAGGCTGACCTGGAACTCACTGTGTAGTCTCTCAGGGTGGCCTCCAACCCATAGCGATCCTCCTACCTCTGCTTCCTGAATGCTGGGATTAAAGGCGTGCGCCACCACGCCTGGCAGTAATTTTGTTCTTGTGGCTCTAAGAGGAGAGTCTTATCAGTTGAGTATCTCCTTATACTAACATACGTATTCTTCCAGAAAAGTTAACATGGGTTCTCTTGCTCAGGACAAAGGAGAAAACTATGGCACTGGTACATGTGTAGTCTGTGACATCTTGGTTATCTCTGATGCTCAAATTCAAAACCCAGGTCTCCATGTTACTAAACACATAGAGTAATTCTCAAACTCCTGACAGTTCAGTCTGTAGATCATAACTTTTCTGACTACCATCTTTATTTTCTCTTTAAAAAATGTTTTAAAAAAAGATTTTTTAAAATTTAATCATTTTTATTTATTTTTAAGTAAAGAGAAAGAGAAAAGAGAGACTGACTGACAGACAGACAGACACATACAGAGAGAGAGAGAGACAGAGAGAGAGACAGACGAAGAGAGAGAAAGAGAGAGAGAGAATATATGCACCAGGACCTATATGTACTATATGTATGTAAATTCATGCCCCACTTTGTGCATCTGGCATTACGTGCTTAGAAATTGAACCTGGATTGTCAGGATTTGCAGGCAAGTACCTTAACCACTGAGTCATCTCTCTAGCCCGTAAAATTTAATTTTTAACTGGCAGACATTAATTGTATATATTTGTAAGATACAGTGTAAGATTTTAATATACGTTTACATTGTAGGATGATTAAATTAAGCTAACTAACACATTATTATCTCACACAACAGGTTTTTTTTTTTTTCTAAAGCCATTGAGCTCATACAAATAAAGTAGAACAGTGATTGCTTTAGGTGGAGGAAGGAGGTGGATTAAAAAATGGGAGATGCTGACCAAAGGGTAGTTTTAGCTAGATAGGGGGAATGAATTAGCCCTAGTGATCTGCAGCACAGAATAGTGAACAAAATTAATAATACAGTTCATGTTTTAAAGTTATTTAAAGTAAAGAATATTCATTGTAAATGTCAGAATCTTCCAACCATGACCAGCATGAGATCTAAAAGAACCTTTAGTGTGTACAATGCCAAAATAAAGAAGACTGGAACAGGGCTGGAGAGATGGCTTAGCAGTTAAGGTGCTTGCCTGCCAAGCCTAAGGACTCATGTTCTATTCTCCAGGTCCCACGTAAGCCAGACACACAAGGTGACTGCACACTAGGTGGAGTTTGATTACAGTGGCTGGAGGCTCTGGAGTGCCAATTCTCCCTCTCTTCTCCCTCCCCCCCCCCATCACATTAAAAAAGGCCAGTCTGTTGGGCTTGTCTCAAAATAAAATGATAAAATAAAATAAAATAAAATAAAAATAAAGGAGGCTGGAACATGAGAATCACCAGTTCCAGGCTACCTCGAGTTACAAACAAGACTCTGTATCAATTCTGCCCTCTCTGCAAATGATGTTTTCCTGGAAATATTGCTGTTCTCAGTCCAAAAACATAAAAATATTCAAGGAAAAGTCTCTTAATCCTTTCTTGTATTCACACAGACTATAAGTATTATGCACAAAATTGTTACATTTAAAGATATCTCTAATTTACTCAAAATGATAAACTGTGATTTTAAATATGCTCTGCTCAATGTGAGCTTGAGTCTTGGTATCTATAACAACTATTTACATTTCAAAGAAATTATATTTGCACATTTCATCCTTCCTCTTTCCCCTATCTCCCAACCAAAACAATATTCCCTTAAGAAAGTCTGCCCATGTAAGTCACTAATTGGTAAGTCACATATGCTCTGGAAAATAGCACCCAACCCGTAGTCATACAAAAAAGAAAAAATCATTAAACTCGGTGGGTCACAAAAGAATAAAAATAAAGAGGACTTCAAATGAGACGTGGGACAAGTTAGAACGAAGAAAGGGTTCAGTAGGTGGGGAAGGGGGCAAGATAAGAGAATACAAGGTGAACATTATCAAAATACATTACATACATGTATAAAATTGTCAATGAATGAAATACATTTGAAAAAGTAAGCGTGCCAGAAGGGCAGCGACATATCAACCCTGATAATGAAGCCAGGGACTTGGAGCAGATGTCAGAAAGCACACGCTGGCCTCCTGCTGGCTATTCGTCCCTGTGGACCTGCCTTACGCAGCCCTTGGTCCCGTGTATTTTGACCATGAAGGAGAGCAACAGGAAAGCATGGCACAGTGCCCGGGTGTGCAAGGAGGTGGGGAAGGCGTCTCAGGGCAGTGACCTGAGAGAGACGAAGACGCTGTGTGCTATGTTGAAGGCAAATACCAGTGGCTAATTCTAGATGCAGACAGCGATCTCGGGGACAAGGAAAACCAAGCGGAAGATCACGGAAAAGAGGCTCGTGCGGACACTCTGCCCCTAGGATCACAGTTAAGGGAAGAAATCTTAATGGCTGAAATGTTTACCACCTTGGCTATTTTTCTCTTTGCTTCCATTTTGGTCCCTGAGAATGTGTTTGGAGAAGCAGAATGAAAAGAGAAAGGGTAGATATGGAAAACAGTGAACATGGGGCAAGAAACTCGATTTGGGTACACAATAAACCACACCGTACAAATGTGGGCAATTTACATATGTAACAAGAAGTGAAAAAGATCACTTAGTTATAGACTGACTAATCCATAATTTGGTATCCATAAGCAGGAGATATTAAGTTACAATACAATACAGCAGGTAAAATTGATTTTAAATCTTCTTAAGTGCTGGAGAGATGGCTTAGTGGTTAAAGCGCTTGCCTGCAAGGCCTAAGGACACAGGTTCAATTCCTCAGGACCCACATAAAGCCAGATGCACAAGGTGGCAGTGCATGTGTCTGGAGTTTGTTGCAGTGGCTAGAGGCCCTGATGTGCCCATATTCTCTCTCTCAAATAAATATATAAAATATTTAAATATTTAAATATTAAATGTAAAGAATATGACAATATTTTAGGACAGTGTTTCTAATGACTAATTTTTCAGTTTTATCCAATTTAAAAGAATGCTAAGGAAGCTCTAAACCTATTTCTTACCTGTAGATTGTCTACCTGAACTTGCACAGCCTCTGAAGAGCCGGTCAGTAGGCGGAATCGGGACAGAGAATATCTGGCCTCCATAAGGTGGCTGTTTAACTCATCAAAGGCCGTTTTGTGATTGGTCCATTGGTCAAGCACCGATTTGAGTCTTATCTTTAATTGCCCAACCTTTTGAAAAGAAGACCAGAACATAATTACATATTATTTAGAAGGATGGGATATGTTCACTTGGTGGGGGAAAAAAATAAGATGAACTTGTACATATTTCGTGAGAATTTCAGGGTCTATAAGAAAACCTAAACAATAGTAACCACAACCCCATAGATTAGGAAAGGGAAATGCAGCAACCTCAAAATTTATTCTTCTTACAATGTTGGGTATTCTGTTAGATATAGTTAAAAGGTGACTAATAAATATATATATTTGGCAGGTGTATGTGTGTCTGGTGTGTGTGTGTGTGTGTATAAAATCTAGGTTCCACATATGAGAGGAAACATGATAGCTGTCTTTATTTTTCTGAATCTGGCTTAATTAGCTTAATAGAATAATCTCCAGCTTCACCCATTTTCTGACAAATGACACAATTCATTCTTTATGGCTGCATAAAACCCCATTGTGCACATACATGCACCGCATCTCATTTCACCATTCACCTGCCGATGGACACCTTGGTTGATTCCATAACTTGGCACCTGTGAATGGTGCCACGATGAACAATGATGGGCACGAGTGCCTGTGCCCCTGATTTAGGTTCCTGAGATGAAGCGATCATGAACGTGAATCCTCTTCTCTTCTCTGCACCAGAAAAACATTGTACGTCGGACTGTACCACTTGAAAGGACACCTACTTTGGTTGTCTGGATGTCAGACTTCTAATCTAAATGTCACCTTTTGAATACGGGCTGAGTACATCCAGACTTAAGGAAAAAAGAGATCCTAATCTGTATTCTCTGATTTTCTTTTGAGCATAAAAGAAAAGTGCTCATATGAATTGTGGCAATATCTGTTAAGCCAGAGGACAAGAAAGTGCTGCCTCATACCCCAGGTGAGAAGGCGACATCCATGGGTGCAGAAGGCACCTACCAGGGCGCATCCTAGGAAGGCATGAGATAGACATGAAAGTAACGAAAGGAGGTCAATGAGAATTTTTTAAAAGCCCATTTCTTTTTTGTGTGCAATTTTTTTTTTTCAGGAGGCAACATTTCCACGAAAGAACTACTTAACTGATAACTGTGTGGTTAGTTGTTTCTAGGTCTTTGTGAGGATTTATGAAACCGCATCAAGTAAAGTAAATTGAAGGCCAGGTCGGGCTAGAGAGGACAGCTGGGTGTAAAGAAGGCAAGGGCAGCAGGGGCTGTTTGCTGGGCAGAATCGGTGCCGGCCACTCAGCCTGCCTTGTGCCTCAGCTCCCGCCCCTGCAAGGCATGGCACATAACTGGCACGCAACACAGGAATTGCCAGAGATCACTGGGATGTCACTCTACACGGAGTACGGTCTGTTGCTGGATGGGGGACATTCAACACTTCGCTCAGTGCATGCATCAGCCAATGTCTTGGTGCTATAATAAAACATCTGACAAGAAGCAGCTTAAGTATGGAAAGCGTCAATTCTGGCTTACAGTTTTGAGGGGACCTGTTGCACCATGGCAGGAAAGGTATGGCATTGGCAGCAGGAAGGCTGGTTGGCCACATTACAGGAAGCAGAGAGTGAGTGGGAAGTTACAAAACCCCAAGGTCTGCCCTCAGTGGACCAACTTTCTTTACTACCTTCCCAAACAGCACCACCAGATGGGGACTGGCTCAAACACATGAGCCTGTGAAGGAAATTTCTAATTCAAATTACAGCAGTGGGGGCTGGAGAGATGGCTCTGCTGTTATCAAACCTATCAACCCGGGTTCGATTCCCCAGTACCCATGTAAAGCCAGATGCACAAAGGGGCACATGCTTCTGGAGTTTGCTTGCAGCGGCAAGAGACCCTGGTGTGCCCATTCTCTCTCTGTCTTTCTCTGCTTGCAAATAAATAGATAGATAAATAAAATATTTTTTTAAATTGCAGCAATACATTATCAAGCATTTTCATAGAGATGGTATTATAGTAGGAGAAATTTAAACCCACAAGGGCATAATGCAGCATGTTAGAAGGAGGGAGCGATCGGGCAGTAACAATAGTTGCTAAGTGAAGGACCTATCTGTTGGGTTCAAGGAAGAGGGAGACCAGTGTGACTGGAGCAAAAGGACTCTGTGTGACAATAGAGGGAAACGAGATAAGAGAGAGAAACTGGGAGGTCAAGTTTGGTTACATTCTGTACAAGACAAGAAGCTATTAGAGAATTTTTCAACAGAGGGTTTGGTATGAACTACACTTGATTCCAGACGACGGACACTGAGACTTGGGTGTTACATGCAGAGTTTGGGCTGCGGGTTGTATTCTCATCTATTCTGAGAGTTTATTTGCCAACATTTTCAGAGGATCTAGGTGTGGATAGGAGAGAAGGAGAGGAGAGGGGAGTAACTCTGTAGGTTTCTGCCCAAGCAATTGGTGTAGCTGTTATTAGCTGAGATGACAGTAGGTTTTGTGAGGAATCAGTAGAAACTGGTTTTGTCGTGAAAGTTTGAAATGTTTGTTGGCCATGAAAGAATATTTCCAGTAGTTGGGTTTCCCTGTCTGTCTCTATTCAAAGTTTTGTACAAAAATAAAGGCTGGGCACAGTCATTGAAGAATCACCTGTCCATAGATTGTATTTATATAACTATGGGAATGGAAACAATTGAGATAATAATATTTGTAATTTAATTATAATTAAAAAATAATATTTATAATAATTTTCTATAGGTAACACCAGAAACTGAAATAGGTTAATGAAACAGACTTAACAATACAAAGAAGTGATAAGTAGATTTGATAATCATGTACTGAGCTACTTTAAACAAACCAAACGCTTAAATTTCAACAGGAGGAAAAGCCGGGTCTCTGGGAGCCCACTTACCATGTGGTCTAGATTGGCCCAGGCCTGGTTGAGCTCCTGCAGTGTGATCTTAACAGCGTCGGTGACTTCTTCTTTCTTGCTCTGAATCAAAGCAAGTCCATTCTGCTCAATTTTCTCTACTTCTTTTTCTTTTGCTTTAATCAAATCTTCCAGATCCTGAAAGATTTAAAAAAAAATAGTCATTTTAAATTGTCCTATTATAGAACCCGGGGTGTACTGAAATTGAGCCATTATAGTTTTATGTACTAAAAAACCTATTACTAATCCAAAAAGATTACTATTCTCAAAAGAGGGTCTCTGTAGCAATACTTCTTCCTACACTTAAATATATTTTTTTAAGAAATGCTCTCATTATCCATGGGACATTAGCATAACCTACAAAAACATAAAATTTGATCATCTTCCTAAGTAAGAAATGTCATCAAATGTTGTTTTTTTTTTTTTCAAAAAGTTGGAAGGAAAGAAATACATGTCCTAATTATGGCATGATTATATTCTTAAATTCATATAAATCAATGCTCAAAAAGTTAATCAGCATAGCTCATGGGAGAAAATGTGAGCAGAAGTGCCCGAGTTTGAGACACATTTTTACTGCTACTGAACTGTGTCATTCTGGGTAAGTGAAAAACTTCCATGGGGAAATGGAAGATTGGGAGAGAATTTGTAATATTGTCGATACCTTTTTAAAAGAATACTCTGATTTGGTGTGATTCAGAAAGGTTATAGGTTTTTTTTTCTTTTCATCATTCTCTTTGGAGCGTACATTTGTAACTGTCAGAAGGAAATGTTCAAGAAAGAAAGAGGAAATGAGAAGAGTGTTGGAAGCCTATCCTTACCATACCCTATGCTCTCAAGTTCTATGTGAATGGCACCAGAGCACGGTGACGCTGACGGAGAATGCTGTCAACATTTTATAGATAAGCGAGGAGCAAACCAAGCCATCCAACCTGCCGGGGGGGGGGTGGGGGGTCACTGGAGCGGACTACAGAAGGTGAGCGTTACAGTGCAGGGCTAGAAGTGAGTCAGTGAATGCAAGGGTGTGGGCAGCTGCGGCAAGGCAGTGGGGAAGGTGTGACTCCTGTCACGCCTCACGCCAGGGACTCAGACATGGTCACGTTCTCATTCTCAGAAGCACATCCCTGCAGTGAACATAGATTTGAGGGCCCTTGAGGATAAGAGGGAGAAAAAGTTCAAAATAGTTTACATGTGGATAATACTAACTGTGTAAGAAGGAGGTTTTTTTTTTTTTTACCTTTTCTTATGGTTCATATATGAACAATATTGGAATTGAGTATCTGTTAATAAGGGACTTATGAGGAGGCCAGTTTTCACTAAATGAATTAGAAACTTTGTGCCTCTTTTTAAATGGTGATTATTGTTTCTGTTCTTCATGTTTCATCTCTCTTTATTTAATTTATAAGATATGGCTAATCATTCATTTTCTATCTATTCCAAAGGTGATAAAATTAAGATAAAGATATATAAAGTACATTTTAAACTGTCAAAACCTAGTCAAAGCTAGACGTGGTGGAGCACACCTTTAATCCCAGCACTCGGGAGGCAGAGGTAGGAGGATCGCTGTGAGTTCGAGGCCACCCTGAGACTACATAGTGAATTCCAGGTCAGCCTTGGCTAGAGTGAAACGCTAGCGTGAAAAACCAAAAACCTAGCCAAATGTAAAATATTATATTCAACAATTTGATAATTTTCTAAGCTTCTGTACAACTTGATTTGTTTTCTTTTTCTCTTGAATTATTATGAGGTTATTTTTTGTCTCAGTGCATTAATTAGATATTCATTCATTTAATAGCTTAAGCAATTTCTTTTTTTTTTTGTATTGTTCTCTCATTTCCACTTTATAATTCTTCCAATACTATGACAATTTTGATTGTCACCAGAGAAGGAATCTAATGACAATGGGAGGAACAATTGTTTGACTCAATACAGATAACATAACTAACTTTACCATTTAAAACTTCTGTGTATTTCTCTAAGAAATATAAAACAAAGCATCACAATCCTAATTTATACTTAGTAAGCAATGGTTTTAATTTGCATATATTGAGTTATATGTTACTAGTAACTGAGACCCACAAACCATCTTTGTATGTGAATCTAACATTTAACTATTCAGGTTAAGCTCATCCTAACTAACCCACTGTTGTCTACTTTTTTCTGATGGGTTATATTAAATGGTAAGTCTATTTACTAGAAATGCCCATTCCCAAAAATGTCCTATACCTGTATTTTATCAAAAGACTGTCCCAGATAGGAAAGAGAATTGAAATATATTTTTGTATAAAATCAAGGTATGCTTCTCTTTCCTTTCAATAATAATTGAAAAGTGATTCTGTTGTCGATCAACAAGGGGAAAGGCCAAACCTAACATTTTCGTAACAATAATTCACTCTTAATTTGGATTAACTCATAAATATCACTTTTTATGCTGCTTCAAGTCAATAAATCACCTCTAAAACAGACTGGAAAGAGATTCAAGATCCTTAAAACAGAACCCAAAGCTTTAGTTCAGTCACTGATTTAAGTACGCTGGCTTGAATTTCACACTTTGGTCCAAAGGAGTAATTTCTCAAAAATGACAATAAATTTCATCTAGGTTTGTATTGTTGCCAACTGGGACCCACCAGTTAGGATAGTGTGATTTATATGTGATGTCCCTAAATAATTGTGTGGGCTACTTTCTGGTTTTTTGTTTTGTTTAGTCCTCTAGCCCAAAGAAATGACTTTTCATTTTCAAATCACGAATTGGCATTAATCTAGAGTTCTTTAAACCACAGTGTAAGCTTTTGCTCCTGACAATGCATGAAGTGATCCTCTGGGAGAGTGAACCCTATGTCCCACAAGCAGTAAATGTGGCCAAACTTCTGCAAAATTTTCCAGATCCTACTATGGCTCTCACTATAAAAAAAAAAAAAAAAGAAGAAGAAGAAGAAGCCATTCATAGGAAATGAGAGAAAATGGAAAATGGCAGAACCAAAGGACATTAAAGAGAAGACAGAAAAGTAGTAAGAGAGGGAGGGAAAAGAAAGGTGGATGGAAAAGGAATGAAAGAGAAGCAACGTCAATGTAGCATTATGATCTTTCAACTGCAAAGCAACCCACTGCGGCAAAGGTGCCGGTCCTTTCAGATGCTGACATTTAGGGTTGCTTTTCAAACGAGTGGAAAAATTTTAACTTGACAACTCAACAAAAGTATTGCTTTTCATCCTTAAGAGTAAATGTCTGAGATTCTGGCTTTATTCATAGATTTTAAAATTTATGGCCGAAGTTGGAAGTATCACTGGCCACCAGAAGGCTAGAAAACCAATGAGACGAGTCAATTCACATCTTTTGGTCTTCAAGATTTTACACACTCCTCTTCAGATGGGAGGCATATTTTTTTTTTGAAAAATATGATTATTTAATAGTATTTCTCACCAGGCATGGTGGTGCATTCCTGTAATCCAAGTACTTGGGAGGTGAAAGTAGCAGGATGTGGGATTCAAGGCCAGCCCTTGGATACACAGTGAATTCAAGGCCAACCTGAGGTATGAGATTCTGTTTTATTTTAGGTGGCTTCAACACTGCAGCTGCCCTGCAGGGGAGCCCAGCCCTCCAGCCACACAGCTCGTACTTTTCTGAGCCAAAAAGCTCCGAAGAAGTGCTCAAGGGCAAGCTTCCTTGCTAAGTGTGTGCCAGACACAAAGTGAGCTTCTTTACAGGGAGGCACTTGGCCCAAGTCCTTTCTATTTGTAATCTGAAATGGAGACAACAGGATCGGGGCAAGGAGCGTTTCTGTAGAGAGGTTTCACGGTGGCACCTTCCGTGGTTCTGTAGAAACACTGTGGAAGAGTCATGGCGCACGCTAGTGGTGGTGAGCTTGGCTGCTTCCCGAGAGGAGTCACAGCGGATCTGTCCCCATTGTACAGAGTCATTTTAAAGCCATCGTTAGCACAGTCAAGAGAGCTGCTCACATTTCTTTTGTGTGCTTGAAAGTTCCGGAGGGAGAACTGACTGTGGGCCTCTGTCACTGGTAAGCGCTCGGAGCTGACCACCCTGCCTAAACTCGATTCTTGTTTTTTTGGTTTTTCAAAGTAGGGTCTCACTCTAGCCCAGGCTGACCTGGAATTCACTAAGAAGTCTCAGGGTGGCCTCCAACTCACGGCAATCCTCCTACCTCTGCCTCCCGAGTGCTGGGATTAAAGGCGTGCGCCACCACGTCTGGCTTAAACTCTGGATTCTTTTTTTAAAATGTATTTTTATTTATTATTAATTTAAGAGAGAGAGAGAGAATGGGCACTCCAGGGCCTCCAGCCACTGCAAACGAACTCCAGACACGTGCGCCCCCTTGTGCATCTGGCTTACATGGGTCCTGGAGAATCAAACCGGGATCCTTTGGTTTTGCAGGCAAGTGCCTTAACCGCTAAGCTATCTCTCCAGCCCCTCTTGGATTTTATGACAACCAAGAACAAGCTTCTGAGTGAGAAAGAATAGGGAAGGGCACTGTCACCTCTGAAGACTTCATCTTTTAGTGGAACAAGACTTGAACCCAGCTCTGAAGCTTAGCCTTCCTCCTCACAGGAAGCACAGAGACACAGAAATGTCAGTGAGATGAAGTATGAGGCAAATCCTGAAGGTGGGGTTAGTTCACAGTGTGGGCAACTAGTTGACAATATCAAAAAAAAAAAAAAATTCAAGAACACTAACAAGCCAGCAGACACTTTATATCATCATTTGAATAAAAATGTATTTTAAAGATAATTGAGGAAATATGATTGTGGGTTGAGCATGCTATAGTAGTAAGGAGACACTGTTAATTTTTGTCACAATGCATGGTTACAAAGGAAAATATTTGTCAGAGATGGGCATATATTACATGGGAGCAAAATGATATGTTGTTTGGGACATGCAATGGCATTCTTAAGAAAAACAAAGCAGGAATTCAGGCCAATATATCCAAAAGTTAATTATTAAATCTGATGACTAGTACATGGGATTTAATTGTTTATATCTAATTAGGTATATATTTGAGAAATTCTACAGGTTCAAAAATTTCAAAACAAGAAAAAAGCTTTATTTGAGAAGAAAGAAAGCAAAAAAACAAAATTAACATAGTATGTTGGTACCTCACTCAGGAGACTAAAGTAGGAGGATTCCAGGTTCAAGGCCAGCCTTGGCTACATAGTAAGATCCTCTCTGTAAAATAAATTTTAAAAAAATCAAAGGAAATACTCTATCAGCTCATATAATGCAAGAAGTGTGCTGCAAAAGGCAACTTTAAAAAAAAAATTAACTCACCAAGAATGGTAACATATAGGCCTTTAGTCCCAGCACTTGGGAGGCAAAGGCAGGAGAATCAATATGAGTTCCAGGCCAGCCTGGGACTACATAGTGAGTTCCAGGTCAGCCTGAACTAGAGTGAGACCCTACCTCAAAATAATGGCAACAAAAAATATTTAACTCATGATTATTGGAACCTGTGAGAGCCCTTAGTGCACGCCATTATGAGGGTGCGTGTGGACACCTGTGAGTGCCCTTAGTGCACGCCATTATGAGGGTGAGTGTGGACACCATGGACAAGTTACCTGACAGTCCTTCAGTGCACTCTGAACAGAAGCCTGATCCCCAATCTGATGTTGCTGCTTCAGCCTCTTTTCCTGGGTTTCCAACCACGTTTTTAGACACTGTACATTATTTTCATAGTCTGACCAAGACTCCAACAAACCTTCCAACAACCGGATCTGAACACACATAAAAAAGATAAAATCTGCAATCTTATTTTAAAATCAATTCATTTCACCTTCTAATGACCCAGCACTATTTATAATACAGTCTGTTGCATTTATACATTAACAAAATACATTTTACCAAATGCCAGCGATGGCTATGATGGGTAAGCAAGAAAGGACTACAATCATCCTAAAGCAGTATCAAGAGGAATTGAGAAGTGGCTTTCAAAAAAAAAAAAACAGAAGCAACACAAAATGTGCAGAGTCGAGGCTGCATCAGAGAGACACCAGGACTGAAGAAACGTGGAGCTAGCCACCATCAGCACCATCTTGCATCTTGTACAGCCACAGAACTGGTGAAATGCTTTTTCCTAACAAACAACACGTGCTTGTTTTCAGTCACGTGGCTTACCTTCTCAGACACTAGGCCTTGCAGGAGTTGCCAACTTCGATTCATCGTCCCAAGCTGCTCTGCGAAATCCGTCTTGTCGCTGCGCTTGCTCTCCACGTCTTGACTGCTGATTTGTAGAACGGACTGGTTCACAAAATCAGCAGTCAACTGCTTACAGTTAAGGTCGATCTTGAAACCCTAAGAGGGGGATGAGAAAATAAGAAAACAGGGTTGCACATGTGAAATATCTTAGTATTTTACCAGCAGATAGGAAAGCCTTAGATAACCTTTAGGGGACTATTATCACACCCATGATTTCATCCAAGCGATACAGTCTGTGTTTTGTCACGTGACTTATCATTTTCAGAACCTGAATATATATGTGTGTGTGTGTGTGTGTGTGTGTGTGTTTATAAAGTTACATGTAGATGCTATATAGGTATAACAGGTAAAACTGGGTCAATTATGTAACCTCACTATAAAATATTTGTAAATTATAATAATCTTATAATCTTTGTGTTTTTTTCAAAAATAAAAATATTCAAAATCATGCTTAATGGCTGGACAGGTTTTCTATGCCTATAATTAGGGATTTAGTTTATCTGGTCACTGTGTATAGCAGGGTGTATAGATTCCAAGTCCAGGTCTGAGCTTTTGAGCTCTTTCAAATAAAATAGTTAAATACAATTAAAACTGAAAACAAAATGTAAGGCTGGAAAGATATGTCAGTGGGTAAAGCTGGCTATGGAAGACCCGAGTTCAGAGCTTCTGAACCCATGTGAAAATGTGTCATCCCAGCACTAGGGAGGAAGAGAGATGGAACCACCAGGATTCAGTGGCTAGCTGAGCAGAATCAGTGAACTCTAGTTCAGTGAGACACTCGGTCTCAAAGGATAAGGCCCACAAAGCCAACGTCTGGCCTTCGTATGCATGTGCACACATATGCACTTACAGTTCCGCCCACACACATAAACATGCGTGTACGTGTGCCCTCACATCATACACACACGAAAAAATAAGCAAAACCAAAAAGTGTTGGTTACCTTATATTTCTGGAGATACTCGTGAATGGCCGTGTAACCTACGGCATTTCTTATGCCTTCGTCGTCTTCTTGTATAACACTTTCCATTAGTGAAATCCAGCTCATGACCTCAGAAATGGCGTGGCGGGAAGGCAGCTTGTCCATCTGGAGCTGTCCAAGGACAGACAGAAGGAGTCCTGGGTTTTAAAATCCAAATTTCCCTTCTGCTAACACAGAACCCTACGCTGATTCATAGACGAAGAAAACCAACACCTCTTGATGATAAGTTTTAGATCTTAGAAGCCTGAAACATCAGGTGAACCCTGAATCATGCTAGCCACTTTATTTCCACTTGACACCCAATACTGTAAACAGTGTATAAATATTTATTAACTAATTAATCAAAACACCAGCAAGAAGAAAAAAATATTATTTTATAGCTATTTTTATGAGTTTAAAAATGTTAACTACAAAACATCCAACAGATGTATTTTATCAATCATCTTGTAAAATCTCTGTGTATTATGACTTAGGAATGTTAAAAGAAGGGAAAAAATACCACACTACAGGCTATCACTTTCGAGAATTTTTGGCACTAGGATATTTATTCCTAAGAACACAGCCAATTTCCTGAGTTTTTAAGATATACTTCGAATTCTCAGTTTCACTTTTTCACATCACACAGGCATGAATATGCTCATTATAATGATTTAGAAGAACAGAAACAGTTATTTAAATTTTTCAGTACTAAAAATGCCAAGTGTAATGACCCAAATGCCAAGTGTGATGACCCCATGCATCAGTTTGAAGGCTGGAGCAGGAAGATTTCTCCAAGGTTGATGGTACCCTGGGCTCAAAAGTGAATGAATGGATGAGTGAATGAGTGAGTTAATCATTATTTATAGAATAAATTCTATGTGCCGAAAGGGAGAGATAAACATGGGATTACTCCTTCCTTCTAGCAGTGCATAGTAGCTGGTTGGAGAGAGACAGTCTATGTACTAGATACATGCCTGACCCACAGAGAGGAATGTTAAAGACAGAAATGATGAAACGACCTAGCATTTAAGGAGAGCTGGACATGTTTACAAATGACAGGAATATCACATGCTGAACAGTGGTGTTCATTCGGTGTCAGACCCCTAATGTAATGGTGGCCCCACGAGATTATTATATAGCCTTAAGGACATTGCAGCCACCTCAGTTTGTGTAAGTACACATTGTCGTAACACTGATGAAATGGGCCAATGACTCACTTCTCAGACTACATCTATGCTATAAAGGATTCGTGACTCTACCATTAAAGGCCAGTTGCTCTCTTGGACGTTAAAATGATAGATCTGTTGCATATGTTATAAAATTTAAAGATACATAAGTTTATTAATTTTTCCTCATTTTACCCATAAAAAACAGTTTACATGAGTTCAAAGATTTCAACCTTACTGTCCCACATGATGCTTTGAGAAGAAATGCTGCCTGAGTGGGACTTTGTAATGTGAATCCTCTTTTGAAATGTGGTGTAGTGGCTGAGAGTGGGTCCACATCCTCAACTCCATACCTGGTGGAGCTTCTCCTGCACAGCCGGAATGTTCGTCAGTAGGTCTGTCCACTGGCCATCCATGCGGGACAGCTCGGCGCGCAGGGCAGCTGTGTCCACTTTCTTTAATCGAAGGAGCTGATTTCCGGTGCTCATGACTGAAGATTTCAGGGAAGACTTTGCGTCTACTTCTTTAGAAAACTCCTAGAAGAAGCAGCAGTGTTCAGGTTAGGATTAACTAGCTGGACCTTTCATTTAAGGACAGGGGACCAACTTCATGCAGTTTCCTCCACATCTTGAAAGGAGTTACGTGGAGTTCTGTGGAGAAAGGCGAAGACAGTACAATTTTGCCCTTGAATGAAAGCCAACAGTTACCTGAAAGCTACCTGAGAGAATTCTGAACCCAGTTCATTTGCATAAGTGCTGTACATATACTACAAATACCCATAACTCATTTGCATAGGTACTGGACACACTATGTTAACACCCTTAGCTCATAAGTTCTCCACAACTTGGTTTATTCAAATATGTGTTGATAGCTGACTTCTTTTTTTTTAACATTTTCTTATTTTTCATTTATTTTTATTTATTTATTAGAGAGAGAGAGATCGAGAATGGGCATGCCAGGGCCTCTAGCTACTGCACACAAACTCCAGACACATGCGCCACCACGTGCATCTGGCTTACATGGGACCTGGAGAATCAAAACTTTGCAAGCAAGCACCTTAACCACTAAGCCATCTCTCCAGCCCAGACATCTTTTTCTTAATATTTAATTTTTATTTATTTACTTATTTGACAGAGAGAAAGAGAGAGAGAATGGGCATGCCAGGTCCTGTAGCCCCTGAAAATGAACTCAAGATGCGTGCACCATCTGGCTTACGTGGGTCCTGGGAAATTGAATCTGGGTCCTTTGGCTTTGCAGCAAGCACCTTAACTGGTAAGCCATCTCTCCAGGCCCTGACAGCCAACTTCTCCAATATATGGGCTGGGCCCCAGAAAACAAGATGGAATCCAATGCTTCAGATTGCCGGACTTACCAGGAAAGCGTTTAGATGATCACGGACCATTTCCAGTTCCTGTGGGACAGTCACCGACTGCTGAGTCCAAAATTCCAGCCTATCTTTGGCAGACTGGAGCCAGTGATTTAGAGCTGAGGATTCACTTTGATACCTGCAAACATATTACCAAGTCTTCTATGTAAATGTGCAAATCCATGTTTACCGCTCACTTGTGGTGACTGGTGGTCTGAATGAAACGTCCCCCCTATAGGCTCGTGTGTTTTGAATGCTTGGCCCCAAGCCCATGGCAATGTAGGGAAGCGTAGGAGGTGGTGTGTGGCTATGGGGCAAACTTTGGGACTTATTAGTCCTACTCCCTTCGTCAGTGATAGCTGGCTCACTCAGACTACATTCCTGCTGCTGTGGCAAGATGATGTGGTACCCGGGTTGTCTTTTCTGCTATGATGAAACTGCCCCTCAAAACTTGAAGCCAAAATAAAACCTTTTCTCACATAAACTACTACTGGCCAGGTGTTTTGTCCCAGCAACAAGAAGGCCACTGCTACGCTTGGGTTACTTTACAGTGCTAACAGTTAAAACGAGATCCAGAACGTTCAGAAGAAAACTGCATGAGGATGATGCCCTGAAATGGTTTTCTCTTAATACTTATACTGTGATTAAGTCTGTCCTGGGTTTTAGCTTTCTCATCTCTAAGCTGAAAATAAGAGTATCATCCTTGGGGCTGGAGGGATGGCTTAGTGGTCAAGGCGTTTGCCTGCAAAGCCAAAGGACCCAAGTTGGATACCCCAGGACCCACGTAAGGCAGATGCACAAGGGGGCGCACGTGTCTGGAGTTCATTTGCAGTGGCTGGAGGCTCTGGCGCTCCCATTCTCTCTGTCTGTCTGTCTGTCTGTCTGTCTGTCTCTCTCTCTCTCTCTGATTCTCTTAAGTAAATAAATAAATAAAACTTAAAAAAAAAAGAGTATCATCCTCTTCCCTCATAGTGATGCTATTGAGAAGGATTAGGCGATGTTTATAAAAAGCTACCTAAAATAAAGGTGGCATAGAAACAATGTTTCATTACATAAAAATCAAGTATCCAACTCCCCTCAATACTTCCTGCTATGATTTCAATGTGAAATATTCCTCACAGGCTCCTGTGTTGAAGGTTTGCTGCCCAAAAGGTGAAGCTATTTAGTGAGTTGACATAAACCTAGAAGAATTGGAGGCAGAGCCTACCTAGAGGACAGAGGAGAAGGTCTTGGAGAGGCACCTTTGATGGGTCCCATGTCCTTGGCCCTTTCCTGCCTGTCTCTCTGCTTCCAGGCAGCATGAAATGAGCAGCCTCCTCTGCCATCGGCTCCTGCCACCTTGGTTTATTGGCCTGTGTGTATGTGTGTGCATGTGAACCACGCGTGGTGTGATGTGCGTGCTGTGCGGGTGTGTAGCGTACGCATGTGCACCCTGCGGTGAGGCCACGGGAACACACTGGGATGTTTGCTGTTGCTCTTCCATATTGTTTCTTTGAGAAGGAGTCTCTCTCTGAACCTGGAGCTGCCATTTTCAGTCAGACTGGCTGACCAGAAAGCCCCCGCAATACTCTTATCTCCAACCCCCGCAGGACTGGGGCTACAGGTATATGCGACTACACCTAGGTTTTTACACGGACGCTGGGGATTGAACTCAGCAACTCTCAGGCCCTCGTGCTTGCTCAGCCAGTGCTTTTATCCACTCAGCCACTCATGCCACCTTATTATTCTGTACTGTCTCAGGGCCTGTGGTAGTTTGAATGGATGGCCCCATAGACTCAGGTGTTTTTATTATTAAAATCGAGCTTGCAATCTGAGCCCCTAGCAGACAGATACCTGCTATAGGAGGTGAGTCCCTGGGCCATGTAGCTGAGTCCAGCCCTACTGGACGTGTTCAGAGCAGTTTGAGCTCCGGCTGTTTTTTGTTTCTGTTTTTGTTTTTGTTTTCCTGGCTGTTTCGTGGTATCTCTCTGCTTGGATATATGGAAATGAGCCAGCAGCTTCTACCATTGACGGTGTGCTCCTGGAATTTGTAACCCTGATATAATCCTTTCCTCCTATGAGCTGCTTTTGGTTGGGAGTTTGTAAGCAATGTGAAGCTGACTACAATAGGACTCAAAAGAGTAGATTCAGTTGGCCTTGGACTGAAACCCAAGATTTGTGAACAAAAATAAGTATTGCATAACTCACACATTTCCCTCCTGCCCCTGACTCAACATTTTCTCTTCGGTCACTCCTAAGTCTTTGCCATGACCACTCAGGTATAGACATGAGGCAGGAGGGAAGGAGGGAAGGCTCAGAAAAGGGAAACTGAACTGTGCCCCTTTCTCCCTGCCCACTTTTAGCTTTGCGTTTGAATGATTCTTAAGAACGCAGCTGGGAGCCTTTGACTGTCTTTATGCCATTTTCCTTTTTCAAGGCCAGCATGCACTAGTCACATTACTGTACTATTGCATTTATCTAAAATTATGCAACATGCCCATCCCATTACCTGGTCCAGTGTTTCAATATGGTTTCCAGTCTGTGAAGTTCCTTGGACACCTTGTTGGTATTATTGAGCCAGCGTTCCCCAAGTTGATTTAGCTGACTTTCAAGATCTGAGCAGCTGATGGACATCAGAAGTCGTTTTCCATCATCTAATACTTGATATAATTTAGGCTGATGCTCATTAAGGCTGGATTTCAAGTGCTAAAATGATTGATAATATTGTGTTAAAAGTTTGGCCATTGCATTTTTTTTTGTCTTTGACAACTATAATTCCTAGGATGCTCACAATGTTCCTATTAACTGTTATACAAACAGAAGCCATATGTATTAACTCTGAAAGCTTGAAAATGCATTTATCAAAGGCCCCAGTGTTTTGTGGGGGCTGCAGGTAGTAATCCTTACTTGCATTATTTATAATGGTTAAATTTGAGTACTTCAAGAATATTGTGACATAAACACAAACTACAGGGCATGCTTAGAGGAGATTTTTTTAAAGCACTCATTAAATTAAAAAGCACTTGTCTGTCTATCGCCTATTATATATATCATGTATCTATCATGTAACTATCATCTATCATATTTTTGTTATGTATCATGTATGTATTAAGTATCTGTTATCATCTATCATTTATTTATATATCTCATCTAATATTTATCTATGATCTATCTCTTTACCATCTATTATCTATCTACCTGTCATGTATCTAATATCTACCTATCTTTCTGCCTATCTACCTATCTATTTTGTAGGGCAGAGAATCCAACTCAGGGCCTCATGCTTGCTAGGCAAACCTTCTACAGTTGAGTTGTAGACCAGTCCAAGAAAGACTTTTTAAAAATAGTAGGCTATTGATAATACAAATACTACCTAATTCCATTAATGTCAGCAACTTGAAACATAAGTAAAATCATTTGATGAAACATAAGATCATAAACTTGTTCACATTCTGTAGAAATATTGGCAAATTTCTAAAGGAAACGTGACCCTCCTCACAACCGGAGAACACCTGTGGAATCCTGACCTGGTAAAGACTGGTCCTTTCCATGAGCCTGTCCTCGCTCTCCTCCACCAAGCCCACACTCGGGATGCTGTTTTCCACCACCTCCAGCTGTCTGCTGAGCTCCTGGCAGGTCCTCATCCAGATGTGTCCATGTCTAACAAAGCAACATTAGTCTATGAGCTCACAAGTCCTCACAGAGTCAAATATGGTGATGCACACCTGTAGTAACCCCAGCACTTAGGATGTTGAGGCAGGAGGACCATGAGTCTGGTTACATAAGGAGACTATGTCTTAGCAAAACAAAAGAAACAAGCAAAAAGAACAATATTCATTTTTTTGTTTGCTGAGAGAGAGAGAGAGAGAGAGAGAGAGAGAGAGAGAGAGAGAGAGAATTGTGTACATAATATGCCATTGGCAAATTCTCTCGTAAATTATGTCAGGGAATGCTTAGGCTAGGGTTGGCTTTAAGAAGCAAAATATGGCTGCAAGCAAGTTATCAGGCAATAGTCTTTATAAGCATTGTAAGTGGGCACTGGTACCTATGGCTAAACTAGCTGTATGGGTATGGGGACATTACTAAAATTCTCTGAACTTTTTTTCCACAAATTAATGTGGTAATAAAAAAAGGTTATTTTCTCTCCCATGAGCACTAAATGAATGTGAGATGGCCACATAGCTTCATATGTTTTGAATACTCAATCCCCAGCTGGCAACTTGGGAGACAGAGCCTCGCTGGAGGGGTGTTGCTAGAGGCTGGCTTTGGGAGGGAGGGTTACAATCTATGACCCCCTTCCCAGAGCTCAGCACACTCTTGCTACTTTCTACCAGCTGCTGTGGCAAGATGTGATGCCCAGCTCCTGCTCTACCATCCTCTCCCTGCCGTGGTGAAACCTTCCCCGTCTAGCCTGTCAGCCACAATAACCAAACCCTTTCCTCTCATCGCTGGCTTTGGGTCCGGTGCTTCATCCCAGCCATGAGAATGGAACTCCAACTGTGTGGTCAGGTTCGCCTCCTTGAGAAATTTGCCTTCCAGGTGCTAAAGCCAAGCTTACATGGCACGGTTTCTGGCTCTGTCGCGGACTACCTTGGCAAAGTATCACTCCTTTAGACTCATCCATAAAAGAGGGATTCACAATACACCTTATAGGCTATGGTAAAACCTGGATAATTTCACATCAATGTGAGATACATAGCTGGGAAGGCAGACATATCACTAAACAGTAGCTGTTGAGATAAGGATTTAAACATAAATTTTTGTTTGTTTGTTTGGTCGTTTTTTTAAAATATATTTTATTTATTTATTTGAGAGAGAGAGAAAGAGGGACAGGAAGAGCGAGAGAGAGCGACAGCGAGAGCGAGAGAGAGAGAGAAAGGGAGAGAATGGACTTGCCAGGGTCTCCAGCCACTGAAAACAGAACTCCAGATGCATGCGCCCCCTTGTGCACTGGCTTATGTGGGTTCTGGAGAATCGAACTGGGATCCTTTGGCTTTGCAGGCAAACATCTTAAACACTAAGCCATCTCTCCAGACCCTGATTGTTTGTGTTTTTTAAGTTTAATATTTATTGCACAGCCTGACAAACACATTAAATAATAATATGTTGTATGTTTTAAAATCTCTAAGTACATTTCTTTTTTTAGCTTTACTTATTACTTTATTTACTTGTAGATGTATGTCATTCAAAATAAACATATGATAAATATATCAGATATAATCAGCACATAAAATTAACTTTTAAATCAGTTAAAATATGATTTTATTATACTTCATAGTTGCAAACGAATCTCTTCAGTATTTTTCAAAAACTCTAAATTTCTAATATCAAATCAGGACAAATAAACTTTAACTTTATAAATAAATTATATTTGTCTACATATTTATAATTGGCTGTAAAAACTCACCCACCAGCCGGGTGTGGTGGCGCACACCTTTAATCCCAGCACTTGGGAGGCAGAGGTAAGAGGATTGCCATGAGTTCGAGGCCACCCTGAGACGACATAGTGAATTCCAGGTCAGCCTGAACTACAGTGAGACCCTACCTTAAAAAACCAAAAAAAAAAAAAAAAAAAAAAAAAAAAAAAAAAAAAAAAACTCACCCACCATGGCTCAGGAAATTTTGTGGAAGGGGAGGTGGAAAGATTGTAAGAGCCACAGGTTGAGACATCATGCCCAGAGGCATTCCTTCCCCCCAAAAATAACTGACTGCTGCTCCCACAACACATAAACTACAACCCCATGGGGAATATCTGAAACCCTACTGAGAAGTGTCCCCAACAGAATGGCAACAGGGACAAGGGAAAAGAGGGTACCAACACATGATGTATCCATACTAAATATGTTGTCAATAATAATAATAATAATAATAAGCATTAAAAAAGAATAATTTTTTAAAAAGAATAATTTTGATTAAAGTGTAAAGATATTAAGACAACATATAATTATTATATCATTTTGCTATGAAGTTATAATTAAAATATTTTAAAATATAAAGATAAATGTGTTCTGATATATAATACACTATGGAATTCAATGTCTAAATTGTTCAGAATTAATGAGCTATGTTGGCCAAGGGAACAAGATAGTATTTAGAAAAGTATAAATGAGTTGTGGGTCATCCATGTAGGATGGTAATGCTGAGAAGGTGGAAGAGATGGAAGAGGAGTAACATTATAACTTCTTAAACTTTTGTAGGAAAGAGGAACAATAAGATCAGTTCAAGGCAACTGATCTAATTATTAAGCCAAGAGGAGAATGATATTCCAATGATGTCCCACATTTTACATAAGGCTGTGGGTAATCACAGAGCCTCTACGTGCACCTGGTTGGTGTTCAAGGTCATATATTTGTGGTGAAGCTAAGACGCGTGTCCAAATCTCTCTGAATCTAGACTAGTGGTCTATAAACTCTCTCTGCAATGGGCAAGATAATAGACCTTGGAGCTTTGTGGATCATACAGTATCAACCACAAACAGTCATGTCCGTCCTTGTATAGAAGGTGGCTCTAGATAAACATTTAAACTGACAAAACTGTATTGCGTTCCAAATAAACAAAAACAGGACACATTTGGATCATGGACCACCTCCTTGTTCTAGATTTTAGGTCCTCATTATAAATGACATCCTCTTTTCTGAGTACCTAAAACATTTAGTGTATAAAATGCTCTTTTCTCCCATGTAAAGATGTAAGGAACTATGTCATGTTTGCCCATTACTTGATTTTGTTCTCAGTAGACTCTGAGATCAATGAGAGACATTGCTTTTTATGTCTCTGGTGCCCGAGAATCTGGTAGCAACTTGTTAAATGTCAAATAAATAGATATTTAATCCCTTTGTTTATAATGGATGAGTGAATGGGCATGACTAGCAGCACAAGAAAATGAAATTTCACAGTAACTTGTAACAGGCAGGAAAGTAAATTCAGACCTGTAACCACAGTGAATGTCGCAATTGCTATCTATGGTCTGCACCCAGATTCATATTATGATTTCAACCCAGGGTCTTTGTGTTGTACCAAATGGACCTGTCATTGTTTTGCTACTGGAGAACAAAGATGTGGACGCTGGTGCTTATCTTCTGGCTTCTGGATTCTAGGGACAGGTCTTACCACAAGATCAATTGCATTGGGGACAGAGCTAGGAATATAGTTTTACATGCTTCACGATAGGCTTTGAACTTGAAGATCAAGTCGCTAAGGCTCTGCATGCTTATTCTGAGGTCAAGATGCATCTACCCGAGTCACAGGCACAATGAGTGTAAACAGGAAGTACAAAGGGAACATAGTGGCCCACAGCCACAGGAAAAGCATACTGTGGAGCAACAGAGGACCACTAGCTCGTCAGAAAGACGCAGTTCGCACAGTCTCACCTCTAGAATGTACTCCAGTTCCACGCCCTTCTTGTGAGCCCGTTTCAGGACCGCGGACGCCTGAGCCATCAGATCTGTGTGGAACTGGGTTTCCTTAACCACTGAAAAGCCGACGATCTTTCTGAAGAGTGTTTCCGTCAAAATCATATGGGATTCCAGGCCTTGGAAGTATTCCTGCAGTTTTTCAGGTGAGAAGGTGGTCAGCAGCTCATCCACGCACTACCTCAAGGTGAGACTGCGCTTCAGTGGTGAAAGCTGATGGAACACAGCTAATGTAGAAGTGGGATTCTTCCCTCGTCCCCAATACCCCGCACCTTAGCCCAGCCCCGCAGAGGATTCCTGTGGAGGTGGGGCCCTGTGTTTGCGATTGGCCTTTTCCCTTGACCCTACTCAAGTGGATCTTGCACACTGTTGGGCTGAGACACCACATCCGGAAAACAAGATTCTTCAAATACGACCAGCTACTAAAGGGAGCTCCTCTTCCCTCTAATACCTTGTCTTTTGCACTCTGACCTTTCTCACTTCCAGGACATGGTGTCTCTCTAACCTCACCACACCTCAGGCCTCCTGGATCCCTTGGACACATTGGCTCCAATGTCCTCATCTTCAATGTTACGTAGACTTATTTATTTATTTATGACAGAGGGAAAGAGGCAGATAAAGAGTCAGATGAGAGGGAGAGAGAGAGAGAGAGAGGATGGGCATGCCAGGGCCTCCAGCTGCTGCAAATAAAACTCCAGATGCTCGGGCTACCTTGCGCATCTGGCTTACATGAGTCCTGGGAAGTCTAACCTGGGTCCGTTGGCTTTGGCAAGTGCCGTAAGTGCTAAGCCATCTCTCCAGCCCTACATGCACCGTTCATTCTCACGACGCCCTCACAGGACACGCAGTGTCTTTCCTTCCTTCACTGTTGGTCTTCAGTCTGACTTTCTGCATGTTTAGTGTACGATCTGCCCAGGAATTCTTGCCAAGCATATTTTGACATATGTTAATTTGGATCAAATATTGTGTTTTCACCCTCATAGGGCAGAGCAGTAAGCCTTCCATGTGGATATTAGCAGTTTTGAAATCTCACGTTTTATGTGTAACAGATCCTGGAAGGTGGAGATAGCCCCTCCCTCTAGTCTCATGGCCAATACCATGCACAGAATTAAAGGCCGGAAGTTGAAAACAGCAGCTAAACTTGAATGCTTATGGTTCGCCTGGGCACTCCCTAAACACATTACCTGATAGATGTTGTTCTTATATCAACTCTGAAACTCTATGAAATAGTGATTTTATTACCCATTTTACAGACAGGAACATGAAGTCACCCAGTTTTTGGGTCTTGCGCAAGATCACCCAGGTAGGCCCAGCAGAGCTGGGATAGAGACTGTGTTATACAGCCATATCCGTGCTCCCTACCAAACTACAGAAGTCTCCCTCAGATCATGTGCTGATCAGTAGAAGCTAGAATTCATTATTATTGTTGTTGTTACGTTTAGTGTTAATTGTTATTATTATTAACTATTTTATGGTACTTGGAATAAAAAATCAGGGTCTCACACATGCTAGGCAAGTGTCCTATCACCGAGCTACAGGTCCCAGATCTTTTCTTTTTGAGCTTCCCAGGCTGGTGTTCAATTTGTTCTGTAGCCCAGGCAAGCCTTGAGACGGTGATTTTTGTGCCTCACCTACTGAGTAGCTGGGATTACAGGAGTGTGCTCCCAGGCCCAGCTTAGAATCATTAGTGCCGTGTGGGTGTGCACAGATGTGTGTGTGTGTGTGTGTGTGTGTGTGCTTAGATGCATTCACAAGTGTGAATCAGGTGTCTTCCTCAATCTCTCTCCACCTTTTCTCACTGAGGTAGGGTCTGTCACTTGATCCCGGCGCTTGACAAGTCAGCTAGTCTAGCTAGCCAGCTTGCCCTGGGGGGGGGGGGGGTCCTTAGCTCCACCTACTGAACAGCAGGATTGTATGTGGCCTGCCACAACGGCCTGGCTTTTACATGGCTGCTAGACATCTGTACTCAAGTGCTTTATCTACTGAGCCATGGCCCCAGCCCACAGAATCATTGTTTGGGACTGAGAATTATTTGCACAAGGAGTCTTACAGTTTGGAGAGAAACCTGGCAGTCATCTAGCTCACCACACAGAGCTGCTGCTTCCTTTCAAAGCCCATCACCGCGCCCCCCCCCCCGCCCCACACACACACCGTGGGCTGCATTTTTCGTGACCACAGCGTCTCCTGTTCAGCGGCAGCAGTACCCTACTCCTTTTAGAAGTCTTCTCTTACTGAGCTCTGCTTCTCTGCTCTTTTCTTACTCACTGAGAGCCTAGTTTCCTTTCTGGAATAACTCAGCATGATATTTCATTGCTATGGTCAGATTTGAGAAAAGCCAGCTGTGATCTTTAAAGCAGTGCTCTCCGAGCCAAATGATAAGGCTTTTAATAAATCATAAAATTTTGGACAAAAACTTCTGGGAAAAAAAAAACTAGCAAAAAATACAACTCCCCTCCCCCAAATCTACCACTATAAGTTATTTAAGAGCTGCATCATTGTACAGTGTGTTAATCATCCATTACCCAATGGGACTGTTGTGTTTTCCCTTAGGAATTCCCATGGCCTGGGAGGCTGGGTTCTAGAGCAGTAAATTTCTCAGTCATTGCTAAAAATGCAAGTCTGTCTCTCTCTCTCTCTCTCTCTCTCTCTCTCTCTCTCTGTGTGTGTGTGTGTGTGTGTGTGTATGCACACTCACATGTGCACATAACACGTATTTCTTAGTAAGGAGTAATATCCAACCCGAGCTTGGCTTTGGAGCACAGTAATGGAGCAGTTTCAGGGTTCCCAAGTCTGATGACATAGTTAAATGTCCTGACATCCCCAGGAAATTCTTTGAGGCCAACAACAACTACAGGAGAACGTGCTGAAAGGCCAGAAGGACAGACTGACGCAAGTAACTCTACATCAGCTGGATCTAGAAGCTGAATGGGCCGCTCAGAGAGCTGCAGAGTGAGGAGTCCTTGCCACAGTGACGGAGGGTAGAGCAGACACCCAAGGTTAGATGGACAAGTGGCCACAAAAGACACACAGGGGTTGGCAGAGGGAAAAGTAGAGCTGGGAGGCTGGGGACGTCGTTCAGTTGGCAGAGCATTTGCTTATCATACAGGAAGCCCTGGGTTCCAGCCCCAGCAAGACATAAATAAACTGGATGTGGTGGCGCACACCTGTAATCCTAGCACTTGTGAGATGGAGGTAAGAGGATCAGACGTCCAAGGTCATCTTGCCTACAGAAGGTGTTTGTGGCCAGCTTGGGCTACGTGAGATCTTGGACTTTTACTAAATGAGGCTGGGCCCCCTCTGAGGAGAGGCTTTGGGTTCTCCTTGGTTACCATTTATTGAGGGAGAAAGAGTAGTTCATATTAGTGAAGGATTGCTATGTAAAATTACTGGTGAAGTTAGTTTTCTTTTTTTTTAATTTATGAAAGTATAAAGACATACCCCCATCATGTCTTTATACTCTGAAGGCCAATGAGTATGAGTAAACATTCACACGCCATCTTAAAGGGTAAATTATACAAGCATTAACTCGTAAAACTGAGAATATTGCACTGCACTCAATGTGTGTGAGATATGAGGATGTGTTTTCCCAACAACACTGTTTCTCTCTTCTTACCTTGTGCTTGTTGAGCAGCTGTTGGATTTCCTCCTGGGAAGACACGATGATTTTCGGGTCTCCTGCCGTCTTTTCCTGTCCCATGTCCAGCAGGTCGGCCAGGTCTTGCAGAGCTCTTTCATACTGACTCCTGAGGGCCAGGTTTTGATTGAGACCACTCCGCCGGGAGCTGATGGTCATCATTAACTCATCATACGTGTCCTGAGGAGCAAAGGCGACAACGGTCACTCTCGTGTCACAAGTCACGGTACGGCACAACTCCAGGAGCCTGTCACTGCCAGGCCTGTGACCTCACCAAGGAAGCTCTACCCTACGGGTGCTACAGGGATTCCCTGCATGGAGGCTACCATCCTGTCTTTCTTATGAGCCTTGTCTTGAGAAGTCCCTTCATAAAAGAGAAGTTCTAGACTTCTTTCTCTATGTCTTTAATATCTACTTGCAGGATTTTGGCCTTGCTATGGTTTGATATTCTGTAGTTCAATTTCTCTCACCGATTTTTTTTTTTTTTTGGTATTCTTACATATTTCTGTTTTTTGTTGTTTTATTTTATTTACTTATTTTTATTTATTTGAGAGAGAAAGAGGCAGAGAGAGAGAGAGGGAGAGAGAATATGGGTGTACCAGGGCCTCTAGCCACTGCAAACAAACTCCAGACACATGTTCCACCTTGTGTATCTGGCTTACATGGGTACTGGGGAATCAAATCTGGGTTCATAGGCTTCATAGGCAAGCACTTTAACTGCTAAGCTATCTCTCTAGCCCCTTGTTTTAAATTTTTATTTTGATTTTGACTAATAAAATGAAGCACAGAAGAAAAAGAATTAGATTTTAAAAATGGGGCAAAAAATCATTAAATAATGCAATATAGAAACATCTCAACCATTCAGAGAAATGTAAAATTAGAGTCTTAGCTCACATCATATACCAAGATATAACTTATATCAATTAAAAAAATAAAAATAGGGCTGGAGAGATGGCTTAGCACTTAAGGAGCTTGCCTGAAAAGCCCAAGGACTCATGTTCGACTCTCCAGGTCCCACGTAAGCCAGATGCACAAGGTGACACAAGAGTGCAAGGTCGTACATGCCCACTAGGTGGTGCTCTCATCTGTAGTTCGACTGTAGTGGCTGGAGGCACTGGCACGCCAATTCTCTCTCTCACACACAAAAAATTAAATTAAATTAAAATTAAAAAATAAAAACAGACTGCTAGGGATGTAACTTAATAGTACAGAGCTTGCCTAGCGTGCACAAGGCTCTGGGTTCAATCACTAACAAAGAAACGATAAGCAAACAAAATGTTAATTAAAAAGAAACTGAAGGAAATTGCATCTATAAAAATGAGGTGAACATTTTAATCGTTCAAACAACTTAAAAAAATACTTCCTAGAAGCAGGGGAGGGTTGGATTTCACAACCACCTTCTCAGGATGCTGATGGTGACACAGGAGGTCAAGATGGTAAAAACAAAAAAAACAAACAAAAAAAAAAAAAACATAGGGCTAGAAGAGATATCAAAGAAAATTTCGTTGTAACTTTTATAATGTTCTCAGCACTTATATAACCTTAGAGTCATCGAATAGAGTACCCTTAATATTTTTTTTTTTTTGGTCTGCCAAATCATATCAGCTCTTGGACTGTCCTTCACATAAAGAGCTAAATAAAGTAAGAGAGAAATTTAATGTGAATAGCAAGACACAAAGACTTAAAAGGCAATGCCTTTGCCAAATGTGATGGAGTAAACAAGTCCTTAATCTGGAAAGGCATTTGAGGTGGTGACGGTGATACACCAAACAGAATTTACGGGGGCATATGGGCCTGATTAATATATCACATGGAGTTGGAGCAGCCAAGATCATTTAATCTGGAAAAGTTCAACTTTAATGCCTGTTTACGGCTATGACGTCTGACTCTTACACCTGACACAGAAGTATGTTGGAAAACGGCCTCCAAGAAGTGCGAAGAGGGGCCTTGCTGGCCTGTGACAACTCAAAATGTGAGCCAAAGGAATGAGACGGTTAAGTGAAAATGACTTTTTGTGTTTACAAGAGCTCTTTTGTTTTCCTAAAAGAAAGAGCTCGTGACCTTGCCCTTGACTCATACTGTTAAACTCAAATGTTCTGCAAGAAGGGCCACGGAGGACAATCCCACTTGCTTGTGTGTGTGGCTGTACAGAAATATAGACATCTTTAAAAATGTAATTCATATCCTCTAGGAGGGTAGCCACTGAGGATTGCCCATTCTCCAGTAAATAACCTCCCCACTATGAATATGTCAGCAACCATAATTTAAGCTAATAAACAAGGCACAGAAATAGCATGGGAATTGAACAGAAGAAGGGTTATAGTAGGAGGGGAAGGGAAAAAGAGAGGTTAGTGGGGGGATCAAGATGCACTGTATACATGGATGAAATTATAAAAAAAAATATAATGCAACTGTGTTTTCTATGAGATGCTAAGTTTCACTGGTCTAGTATCTCACTACCCTCCCTTCCCTCCCCCCACCCACCCCTGTCACCCCACATAAGATTACTGCCTAGGCCTTGAGTCTAGAAAAGCAAAGGAACCCTAAATGCTATGCTTTATACGTGAAGGGTTCTGAAAACATCTGTTCAAATCCTCCTGGTTTAAGTTTCTATTGTTATCAAATGGAAGCATCTATATTACATTCCAATATATATAGAAGTTAAACTGCAGTTTTTGAAAGTCTTAGACATTTCCTAAGACATTTCACCCTGGATGTTTATTCTTTTAAATAGTTTCTGGGGAGATATGGCAATATTGGATAGATAATCTTCCTTTAATAGTGGACAATGATTATTATGTTTGTAGGAAGAAAAGCATGATGTTAATAATGAATGTCAGAAAAAGTAGGACTGTTAAAAGCATGAGAATACAATTGATTTTACTGCACTGAACATGGTAGACGCTGTAGAAATTTTTCTGTTACTTGTAAATAAAACACACGTAGAAGGGATGACTTCCATAAAGAGACCTGAGGAAACAGGGGAGGTGGTATCTTCTTGACGCCAAGTGTGGAGGTCCCCTTGAAACTGAGCTGTGTCTCTGGGCACGGTACCTGGAGCTTGGAGAGGTCCTGCAGGGCCGGCTGTCCCACGTGCAGCTTGTCGCCACGCCTCTTCAACTCAGTGATTCCTGCATCCAGCTCCTTGAGCCCCTCCTCGGCCTGCTGAATTGCCTAGCAAAATTCATGTAAGATATCTCATTAAAAATGCCAGGGAACAACTCTACTCTGTGAGATACAACTGCTGTATCTCTTTATTGTTCTTCCTACCGCTACTACAATTCGTTTGTAATATTTATTTATTTGCAAGGAAAGAGAGAGAAACAAAGAATGACTGAGGATGGGTACACCTGGACCTCTGGCCACTGTACATGAACTCCAGATGCATATGCTACTTTGTACATCTGGCTTTATGTTGATACTCAGGAATTGAACCCCAGGTGGTTAGGCTTTGCAGGAAAGCACCTTAATCACTGAGCCCTCTCTCCAGCCCCCTCAAAAATTATTTTTAGGGGCTGGAGAGATGGCTTAGTGGTTAAGGTATTTGCCTGCAAAGCCAAAGGAACGAGGTTAGATTCCAAGGGCCCATGTAAGCCAGATGCACAAGGTGGCACGTGAATCTGCAGTTCATTGCAGTGGCTGGAAGTCTTGGCTCACCTATTCTCTCTCTCTCTCTCTCTCTTTGTGTGTATGTGTCTGCCTCTTTCCCCCTCTCACTCTGTCAAATAAATAAAAGAATACAAAAAAATTAAAAATTACTTTTATATATGTCCTAATTGAGCAAGTTCAACAAAACCTAAAAAGCATGATCACATTCTGTGCAAGGGATGAAGGTCCCCCATTACATTATGCCTCTGCTTTCTCAGGTGAGGAGGGAGGAGGCCAGGCTGAGGCTGCAAGGCTGGGAGAATAATGTCATCCTTAAACAAATAAGGGACTGTGCGGATGGTCACACCTGAACAAGAAGCAACATATAGGCCACAGCTATGAACAGATGGCTGCGTGGATAAAGTGCTGGCTATGACAGCCTGGCCACCGAAGTTTGCATCCTCAGGACGCACGAAGAGTCGAACACAGAATGCTAGTGTCCGTGATGCCAGTGTGCCCGCACTGAGAAGGGGAACGGAGGAGAACGGAGCCCAGAAGCTCACTGGCCAGTTAGCCTGGCTTAAGCAAAAGCCAACAAGAGAGACCTTGTCCCAAACTAGGTGGAATGAAATAAGATGGCCCTCTGACCCCCATTTGTGCTCCATGACACACACACACACACACACACACACACACACACGGAAAGAGACAGAGAGATGACGTATTTGCATGTCTGGTTTCTTGAAATGCAACTGGGAACATCTTTGGAGAGAGACTTCGCGAAGGGACAGGAACGCGTGAGGAAAGCCGGCTCAGGGAGCCCACGCTTATCGTGCTGAGGTAGGAACACAAGCAGCTAGCATGGAAACGACTGCCACTGCTCAGCCTCGGCTGCCCAGCGTGAGGTCTGTGGAATCACAGTGAGACCTTGCCCCGCGCTTCAGGAAAATCCCAGTCTAGTGGGAAAGCAAAGCAAGCCAAAATATCATGAAGCACCGAACCCACGATTCAGTTCATCTTAGCTGGTCTAAGTAGACTTAGGGAAGACCTGTCAGCTCCGCTGTCCTTGACAATGGAAAGAGCCTGGACTCCAGATGGCAAATCAAACACACGTGTCCACTTGCTTTCCTTTCTTGAAAGCTCACTGTAACCACAACAAATATTTTGTTTGCTTGTGTTTTGGCACGCTTTCCTCCATAACTCTCAAACAAGGACAGGGAACCAGGAAGGAAGATAAGACCAACAAATTTCGGGCTCTAGAATTCAGACAAATACAACAAAGTTGACTAAGACTAAGAAAACGGAATATTAACCTAGCAAAGGAGCCACTGCACCAAACTTGGATACTCGGGAGGCTCGTGAAATTAGACAGCTGGGAATGGGAGCTAAGGAAAGAGGGCTGGTGAGAAGCTGTTTAGGGGGTGGAGTTCTCAGTTCTTCATTAGGCCTCACTGCCCTCTCCTTCCCAGGTGAAAGGCTGGGGAATGTGAGAGAGACCTCTAGAGCGTGGGGCAGCAGACACAGAGGCAGGTGACTCATGCCTGTAAACCTCCACAACCTGGGGCAGAGGCATGACAACAGCAAGTCCAAAGAAGAACAAGAGAGGGGTGAGGAAGGAGGGGAGAAGTAGAGAGAAAAATCAAGGAAGGGAGGGAAGGAAAGAAAGAAAAGGGAGGAAGGGAGGGAAGTAGTAAAGGAAGTAAAGACAGAGGAAGAAGACAGGGAAGTAGGAAAGTGAGGAGACAGGGACAAAGGAAGGAGGGAAGAAATGGAAGGAAGGAAGGGAAGAGAAGGAAAGGAGGAAAAGAGGGGAGGGAGGAAGGCAGATAGAAAGAGAGAGAGAAAGAAAGAAAGAAAGAAAGAAAGAAAGAAAGAAAGAAAGAAGGAAGGAAGGAAGGAAGGAAGAAAGGAAGGAAGGAGAAAAGGAAGGAAGGGAGATAGATAGATAGATAGATAGATAGATAGATAGATAGATAAAAGAAAGGGAGAGCCTGAGAGAAGGGAAAGACAGGAAAGAAAGAAGAAAGGAAAGAAGTAAAGGTGAGGAGAGAGGGAGGCAAAAAGCTGGAAGATGAAGTGACAGAGCACTGGGCAGGAGCTCCTAAGCAGACTCAAGTTCAGGAAGCACTGCACCCAGGCTCTGCTGCCCATTGAGAAGCGGGAAAATGTCTGTGAGGCCCATGCAGGAGGTCTCCAACTTGGACACAAAGATTTCTCCAGACACCCCACCTGTCAGTATGTCTTCAAAAGTGTGAAACACCATCTTTATATCAAGTTCCTATGAACTGTTGAGTCCCACAACCTGATGTTGTCATAAAAAAAACCGAAGGGCTGGAGAGATGGCTAAGTGGTTAAGGCACTTGCCTGCCAAACCAAAGGACCCAGGTTCAATTCCCCAGGACCCACGTAAGTAAGGTGGCACATGAGTCTGGAGTTCGTTTGCAGTAGCTGGAGGGCCTGGCGCACCCATTGTCTCTTTATATGCCTCTCTTTCTCTCTCTCAAATTAATAAATAAAATTAATTTAAAAATATTTAATAAAAATAAACAAACAAACAACAGACAATGCACATGTGCCCAGGCACAGCTGACAGCATGAAACGCACACTAGTATCAGCAAAGAAATCAAAGGAACGGGCAGGAAGAGAGACTGCCTGGGAAAATATAAAACCCCAACCAAGTTATGAGTGTGCCCAGAGACACCCCAAAAAAATAGTATACCCATTAAAAAGAAAGAACAGAATACTATCAGAAAGGACCATTCAGAGACCCCAAATCAGCTTAGAAAAATTGACCACATTAGAACAGAACAGCCAAACTCAGTTCAAGAGTTTGGGGATGAAATGGAGTAAGGTCTCTTAGAAAGTAAAGAAAAAAATACACAGAGAGAGAAAGGGCCCTTGATTTTTTTTTTTTTCCAAATAGAGTATTGGACAAAAATGTCTAACATCTCACTGAAAAGAGTTTTATAAAAGGAAAACTGATAAAACAAAGAAACAAGAAGAATGAAATAAATCATTAGAAAAATTCCAGACTAGAAAGATGAGAGCTACCATATCAAAAGAGCCTACTGAGTTCCCAGGCCAGTTGATAAAAATAGGCCCTCCCCAAGGCATACAACTGTGACATCTCAGAAACCCGGGGACCTTTGGGAGTTAGGATGGTGTTCTCATATTTCTCAAGTTAACACGGCAAACAAAACTATAAACTCTAGAAGAAACTGAAATTCAAACAAGTTTTGTAGAGAACCAAACTGGGCCTGTAGACTCCTGTCAGTCACCCAAAGGCAGACATGGGGGTGACCCTTACTGCCTCTCAAGCATGCCCAGAGACTCTCCCAGGAGTCTCCAAGGTGAGTGCATGCACCTGTAAGGGTACAAGATGATCCCCCAGAATGACACACTGCAAATTTTATTAGTATTAAACCATGTTTTTAATTTTCAGTTACATGATGTGCTTTATAAAATAACATCACACATGTTTTATATTTTATGAAGTAAATGTTTATGCAACTATATATTTGTAGTACAGCCTTTTTTATTTACTTTAGCTAATGTGATTGTGTCAATGAAGTGCCGACAGACCTGATTTGTAAGATCAAGTCCAGGCTCTCCCAAAACACTCTACAAGTAGCTGTCTCAAATTTATTCACCCCATCTTATTTCTCCCCAATGCTTGCTTTCATCCATGCTAAGTTCAGATAAATTGGGTTACCTGTGCTTCTGCCTAAGTGTTCAGAACTTTCTAAATGTGTACTACTGTTCTTGCCATTCTCTTCGCTTTGATACCTTCTTTCCTAAGTCACAGTTCGTTCACAGTTCCCGTGTGCCCAAGTTCTCCATGTAAATCTTTCTGGATCCTGTCCTTGTAGGAGATATTCTGCTCCCTTCTGACTGTCCAGAACACTTCGTACCATCCCAAGGGCAGTTTCATATTGTCATCGATGTGCCTGTTTGACCTCAGTGTTGGCAAGCAGACTCGTCCAGGTCAATATGTTACTGACACCTTTTTCCAACCTCAGATTTCATATCCCATGCAGAAATGACAGAATTGGTGTCACACAACACAGTATTCAAACCCAATGTCTGAAAAACAACCCCAAATTATATGACGAACAGAAATGCTACCGTACGCCACTCATCGGTCACCATATAGTTGAAAATTTCGTGGTAAAGCCAATTATCTGTGAATCTGCTCTTCTGGGGAAATGCAGCTATGATAAAATTACCTGGATCTGTTCCACCATGGGCTGCTCAAACACGTTTGCCAGTTTCTGCAGGATGATGTATCTGTTATCGGCCAGCGAGGTGAACAGCACCTTCAGATCATTCTGAGGAAGAGAGCAATGGGGAGACTTAACATGTGTTTCCCGGAGTTCAAACGGTTGTAAATGCCACACAGATTTGTAGAGACCATCCCTCGGTCTCTGTGGGAATTGTTTCCGGGACCATCTGCAAAGTCCAGGGATATCTGCGTACTTGATATAAAATGCCATAATATTTTACATGACCTGGGTAGATCCTCCCATATACTTTCTTTTGTTTTATTTAATCTTTTGGCTTTTGGAGACAAGGTCTTGCCATGTAGCTCTTATCGGCCTGGTACTTACTAGTTATCCCTGGCTGCTCTCAAACTTGTGACAATACTACCTCACCTACCCACTGCTGGGACTATAAATAGGTGCCACCATGCCTGGCCTCCTCTATGCATTAAGTCCTCTCTAGATAATAATTAATATAAGAATATAAGCTTCATGCAAATAGTTGCTATGCCAGGTTGTTTAGGGAATGACAAAAATTATACACAAGCACAAGAGTCATACTTTTTTTTCTGTAAATGCTTCCTGGTAATAGTCAGTGGCTCTATAGACATGAAACCTGAAGAAAACAGGGGATGACTGTGTTAGTGAAGAAACTTAACTTTCAGAATAATACTGAGTTATAGGGAGACAAAAGAAACTGGTTACAATTTACCCTAGAGATCGAATCGACCTTTGAAAAATTAATTATGCAAAGCATGTTCCACAGAGTTGAAACTTATAAGTAATGAGCAATACTGGCCATCTCACTCTTTTTTTTTAATTTTTTTTTTTTATTTGAGAGTGACAGACAGAGAGAAAGAGGCAGATAGAGAGAGGGAGAGAGAATGGGAGCGCCAGGGCCTCCAGCCACTGCAAACGAATTCCAGACGCGTGCGCCCCCCTGTGCATCTGGCTAACGTGGGTCCTGGGGAGTCGAGCCTCGAACCGGGGTCCTTAGGCTTCATAGGCAAGCACTTAACCACTAAGCCATTTCTCCAGCCCCATCTTACTCTTTTTTATCTGAAATAAATAATCATATTCAAACATTGAAAGAGAATTAGCATGTTCAGTGATTTATTTCACAGCCTATATGTGTTCTACTGAGTTGGGAAATAAATGATTATTAAAGTGTCTTCATAATTTTTCTCTTTTCTTTTACTGCCTCCTTCCTTGCTTTCTTCTCTTATACTCACAAGCTTATAAAACTTCACCAAAAAGCATAAAAAATAAGTAATAGCTATGATGACGAAGGATATACAAAAAGATGACACAAAAGATCTTGGTGTTCAATATATTTATATTGTACAAAGAGGAGGTAGCAATCAGAATTTTCACATTTGATTTCAAAAGGAAAAATGAACTAGAAAAAATATTTAATCCATTATAATTTTGAAATATTCCCAGAACTATTAGCCAAAACACCTCTTCCTTCCTTCCTTCCTTCTTCCTTCCTTCCTTCCTTCCTTCCTTCCTTCCTTCCTTCCTTCCCTCACCTCTCCTCTCTCTCTTAAACACACACACACGACTGAATTCAGAGCTTCTCTAATGCTAACGAAGTACTCTTCCCATGAGGCATATATCTACCTCCCAACCACTTTTTTTAAAATTTAATTTAAGACAGGGTCTTGTTAAGCTGCCCTCAATTTAAAACCCTTTTCTACAGACTTAAGAATAGCTGGCATCAAACGGGGCATGGTTCTACATCTCCTCAGCAGCAAACACAAACAAGGAGCTGAACACTCTTCAGAGGTTGGCTCAGCTCATGCTATCATCTTCAGTGGGAGGCTGGCTGTGTACTGACAGAGCACATCACCTAAATGTCCACATTCCGTCAGTTGAGAAGGATAATTACACAAAGCAAGAAAAAAGTAATAATCATTAAGAATTACAGAGGTGAGTGAATGCAAGAATGAAGAGCAAATTATGGGTAAATTATACAGTCAAAAACTTCAAGACTGAGGGATGTAGCTCAGAAGTGGAATACTTTCTTAACATGCAAAAGTCCTTGGGATTGTCTCCAGCAGGCCACAAAAAGGAAAACAGGAAGGAAGATATAAAAGAAAGGACATGGGGAGGGAGGGAGGAAGGATTAGCACCTAGTGAGGCAGCTCAGGCCTATAATCCTAGCATTCATGGGTCTGAGTAGGAGGATCATCCGACTTTGAGGGAATGAGTTCCAGGTCAACCTGGGCAAGAGACCCTGAAAGAAGAAAAATAAAAGGAAGGGAGGAGGGAGGGAGGAACAAACAGACGGAGGGAGACAACTGACTTGCTGGTGCTTCACATATACACATAAGAGTCATCCCATCTGTGCACCCGTTCCAGATGGCTTTACTGGGTCTACAACCACATTAACAGTCTGGCAAAAGGTAATGCCCAAAGATAATGGGGAAAATGAAGGCAGGCCATTCTAACCACCATTGAACACCACCAGCACACCAGATGCAGGTAAAATGGAATGGTTTATGTCTTGGTCTTTCATTGTATTAACATTAGAATTCTCGCTCAATTGAATTGGAATGTGAACATATGAGTTGTCAGATTTTGGTTCGTGAGCTGGCCACCAAATAGACTTGTTGGCAGAAGAAAAACAGAGAACATGATTTAAGGAGAATTTCACAAATACATGTTTTGTTTTGTTTTGTTTTCCTCATAGTCCCCTACAGCAAAATAAATTTCAAAAGAATTCGTGTTTAGTTTACACTTTACCATCACTGGTTAAAACTACCAAATTTAACTCAGTATAAACAATAATGAATGAATGAAATACCCCTTTGAGGGATACACAGTTATGAGTTAACCTACCTCTTACATGGCTCATAGACTAAAAGGTTGTTAGAACCCGGTGTATGATCTCAGAAAAGATTGAGTTTAGTGTACCGAAGTAACTTTTCACATCTTGCTGATTTTAGGCATACTGAGTGTACATATTTGCATGAAACCAGTCTGGCACACAAAATGTCATACCCAGATAATCAACTCCTGTTTTTCTGACTCCAAAAGAAATTTTCTCTCTTATTTTGTACCGTACAGCCTAACAGACACAGATGTGAGCCTCCAGCCCAGGCCATTCTTCAACACAACTGACTCGCACAGTCACAGGCCTACTGAGACTCTTCTCATGTCTGTCTCACTTCAATCCCATATCTCAGTCAATCATACTGCTGAAATGCTGTCTGGACCTTTGGTCAATAGCACTGCTTATCTGTCAGCCTTCTCTGCTGGTCATGGCTACCAGATGCGAGCCAGAGTGCTGGAGTCACGGCTCCTCTTTCTCTCACTATGTACATCCAAAGCATCCACAAACACTTTCCTATTCACTCTGTGTGCCTTGAGTTGGTCTATAGTTTCCATCCTCCTCACATTATTATGGTGGTTTCAACTTGCATGTATGTCCCCCACAGCCTGAGGAAGGTTAGACTAAGACTGAGCTTGCTACGTAAGTCTCCAGCAGGTAGAGCCCTGTTGGAGAACAAGTGCGTCACTGGGGTCAGATCTTCAGTCCAGCCCTACTAGGTGTGTTGAGAGCTAGTTTGAGCTCTAGCTGTCCATGTTTGCTGGCTGTTGGTGGTGTCTCTCTCTCTCTCTGCTATGGACCTATGAAAGTTAGCCAGCTTCTTCCACCATCATAGTACTTTTTCTGGAGTCTGTAAACCTAAAACAACCCCTTTCCTCCCATAAGCTGTTTCTGGTAGGATGTTTGCCTTGGCATTGCGAAAGTAACCAGAACACTATGTAACATAAAAGTGCTCTTAAAGTCAAGTTTCACTATCTTTTTTGACAGCCATTTGATATAATACGACTCTCATTATTTCTTGTTTCATTTTTGATGTTGTCGTACATGTATATAATGTTCTTTTTATCTTGTCTACCCTTATCAGTCTTTCATATTCCACTTCCACTCCCATTAAATTCCTCTTATTCCAAGCTAATTCTCTTCCCATTTTCAAGTCTTTGCGTGTGTGTGTGTGTGTGTGTGTGTGTATGTGACTCACTGAGTTCAGTTAGGGTTGCTTGCATGAACATAAGTGGGGAGGTTACTTTCTCGATCATGGGCAATTTACCAGTGGCCACAACACTGAAGAACATGGCCACTGGTACCCCAGCAGCCTTTCTGCTAACGGCAACTATGGGAAGAGTGGGGTCTTGAGGGCCCCTCCACCATCTATCATGGAATGTCTACAACACCAGTCCTGTGTAGGAAGCCACAGCTGCCATGAGTTCATGCGTGTAACAGCTATGCCATATCCAAAAGACAGAATTCCACATCACTGCTCCCTGTGCTCTGGCTCTTAGAGTCTTTCTATCCCCTCTTCCACGAAGATCCCTGAGTCATGGAGAAAGTGGTTTGGATGTCCCGTTAAGTGCTGAGTGCAAAATAATCACTTGTCATCGGCACTTTTGCCTCTTAATAGCAAGAATTTTGATAACACATCTATGTTGGATCCTCACTGTTCATGAAGCACATTCAGACTATTTAAAACATTTTAACTTATAAAATTCTGTGGCAATTGCTACGGGTGTGACTTAACAGTTGCAGATGCTACAGCTCAAAGAAGTAAAGCAACAAAAATCACATAGCACCAAGTGTTAAAGCCAGAAATGGAGGCCTGGCATGGTGGCACAAGCTTATAATCCCAGCATGTGAGAGGCTGAGACAGCAGCACCAGTGTTACACAGTACACAGCCTGTAAGCTCATTTCAAGAGACAGAAAACAGGCTGGAGAGGTGGCTTAGCAGTTAAGACGTTTGCCTGCGAAGCCAAAGCACCCAGGTTCAATTCCCCAGGACCCACATAAGCCAGATGCACAAGGGGCACATGAGTCTGGAGTTCATTTGCAGTGGCTGGAGGCCCTGGTGTGCCCATTCTCTCTCTATCTGTCTCTCTTCTATCACTCTCTGCTTGCAAATAAATAAATAAAATTAAATAATAAACATATTTTTTTAAAAAAGAGACAGAAAACAACAGTAATAACAAAACAGAATTTAAACTCCAACGTGTTAGCTTTAGAAAATTGAGTTAATTTTTACTTTTCAAAATCAATAGTAGAATAATGCTGACTTTAATCATCCTACTTAAAGAGAGTGATTCATCTGAAACCGTGGGACTAAAAAGAGAAACACAAGTGTTTGCAAAACTTTTGCTACAGAACTTTGAGAATAAGGACTACTGAAGGCAGTGGCAATTGGATGCGTATCTGGAAAATTCCATGTGTTTTCATAAACACAATGCTTAAATTTCACAGTAATTTATTTTGCAAGTCATCAAAATCTTGGCATGAATGGCATGCATCCATTTTACAAATCTAGGATGTCTGTTGAAAAATAGTCTTCAATTAGAACTTAACTGGTCTCCACAGGGCACTTTTTACTAGGAATGTAAAAAAATCAACATTAAAAGTTTGGCAGAGGTTGGGCCAGAGAGATGGCGTATTGGTTAACATGTTTGCTTGCAAAGCCAAAGGACCCAGGTTTGATTCCTCAGGACCTGCGTAAGCCAGATGCACAAGGTGGTGCATGTGTCTGGAGTTTGTTTGCAGTGGCTAGAGGCCCTGGTGCGACCATTTTTTTTTTTCTCTCTCTCTCTGCCTCTTTCTCTCCTTCTCTCAAATAAATAAATAAAAATAAGTATAAATATTTTTAAAAAGTTTGTCAGAGGCCTTTGCATTCGATTACATGAACAGTCATAGGACAAGTTTGATAAGTGAAGCAGCAACAGAATTCTAATATAGCAGCAGAGGATAGTAAGGACACAGAGTTGGGACTGAAGAGTCATGTGATACTTTCCAGTGTAATTCTAACAAAGCTAACAACAAAAACAACAAAGTTAGACCACAGGCCATTTTCATTTAAAGATTTGTGGGCAGTGCAGTCTGAAGAACTTTCTATATCTCAGCACTTCCTATATGCTCTTTGGTAACATATATCACATTCCAGTATTACCACATTCCAGTAATACTTACTGGAATTATAATGAATCATAATTTGATTTTTATTGGTTAAACATAATCCTTTATTCTTCAATTGTTAGTTTGAGTATTTTTTTCAACATTTCATTTCTATAAGCATGAAGGCTTGAATCTTTTAACCTTTAGTTCAACTTGCTTGATTTTCTGTAATTCTCTTGCTGCTTATTATACATTAAAATGTTTATATCTATTGATTACTGCAGACTGCTTCTTGAGAGCGATAGAAAATTCTTTCACTCTTCTCTTACTTACTTGGAAATTGAGTATTTCCTGGAGCCTGTCCTTCATCTGGTGGCATCGTTGATTCACCACTGAATCGAGCAGGGATAATCTGCCCACAAGACAATCCAAAGTGTCTTCTATGACGTCACGATTGTCACCATTCTCTGGGAACGTTTGGGAAAACAAGTTCTTGTTTTTGTCCATTTCTTCAGACATTTCCTTAATGTCTTTGGCAAGAGCCTAGGATTGATCAAAGAAAAACCACATGTACATGTTTAGATTCATGAAAATCAAGTCATTTTCTCCTAGGAAGTCCATGAAATCTCACAGCTTAGTATTAACTACCCCACACAAGTTGAATCTTTTTCACACACTTCTGTACATCTTAGGGAAATTGTTCTTGAAGAAATTTTTTTCTTCAGGAAGTTTACCTAATTAGCTAATAAAATACGTTGATTAAAACAATACATAGAAACTACTTCTTTTCAAAACGGCCATGTTTCATATGGTAAGGAGTTGTGATATACAACAGTTTGGTACAGAATATTTTCCATTATTTTCTCCTCCCAAATATACAGAAATAATAAAGAAATAGGAAATAATAAAAATGCAAAGCATAGATATCTTTGATCTTTTTGTGTTTAAGCAATCCCTTTCTGTACCATGCAACTTGGAAATACATCTTTGTACTTATTAGAACTATCTTGTTCTTGACCTTCTTTATATATAGTTAATTATCCCACATCAAAATTTCAAGTGCTTTGGAATTTCATGCACTCAAAGAAATTGCCAAACCTACCTCTTGATTAGAGAGACAAGTTTCTGTTTCTTCTGGCAAAAGTGCTGTGGCCACAAATAGACGCTCTTCCACGTCATCCAACCAAGTCGAGGTAGCCGAGACCCCATCATACAACTTCTGTTCCAAGTGAATGCTCTGTCTCTTGGTCCCTCCACCCTGGGAAAGAAACACACACATACACACACACAGAATCAATTTTAAATCAGCCATGGTAGAACACTCCTGTAATGCCCACTTGGGGGATTCTCAGGCAGGGAAACCAGGAGTTCAAGGTCAACCTCAGTTACTAGCCAGTTCAAGGCCAGCTTGGTCTACATGAGACCTTGTCTCAACCCCTCCCCTCAGTCCCCTGGCCAAAAATAAAAATAAAAATAAAACACAAGAATCAGGGGGTCAGTGCTTTTTGTTTCTTCCAGGATGAACTCATCACTAGTGTTAGGACTCAACATTAATGTGCAAGAATGGGACATCTTCACAGAGAACAAACAATCCTATTCAAGCATGTCAAGACTAAGACAATTCAAGACAAATGCATGGATAGCACAGCCATACCTGGGCTGATACTTCCTCGAAGGCCTCGTTCAGTCCATCCAGCAAAGAGGTCACTGTAGACTTATCTTGTGTCTGTTCTTCCCCTCTGTACATTGGAACACCAGACAGGAGTCTGTTTGGCCTGCTGTAAAGCTACAGGACATACAGAGGTGGCTTATTTGAGAGCCTAAGTGCCCTGTCCCAAGGAAGTGCACACTAAATAACACTGGAAAATCTGTTCTTATGAAAACCTCATCTAGAGAAATGTGACTTCTACCACACTCCCCGTCACTGAATATGGTGGCCAGGTTCAGTGACAGCAATGTTTCTGATGATGGATTAAAGGAAGAAAAAATGGTGGTAAATGACTGAAAGCCTTACCCTGCTATCTTCTCAGCTCTATCCCTCCCTCTAGATTAATAATTCGACCTACGTATCTGAGCTAGACTGACCTCTTTCTTTTCAGTATTCACCTTCCCTTCCCTAACCACCTTTAGGCAATACAGAATGCCTCCCTAGTAAGGACCATGGTATGAGCAGCATTCAAATGCTTTGATGAGGTCTCCAATCAAAGTCAGTCCTCCCCTGGTGTTCTTACTCCTTCAAGCTGATCGTCCTATGAGCACACTAGGACCATTATCTCTTGTAGCTGGAATACTCACTACCCGGCACCTCTTTTTAAAATATTTTATTTATTTGTTTGAGAGAGAGAGATACAGATATAGGCACGGAGAGAGATTGAGAGAGGGAGAAACAGTGCAAGTCAGGGCCTCTAGCCACTGCAAATGAACTCCAGAGGCGTGTGTCCCCTTCTGCATCTGGCCTATGTGGGTCCTAGGGAGTTGAACCTGGGTCCTTTGGCTCTGCAGGCAAGTGCCTTAACCACTAAGCCATCTCTCCAGGCTCTCCAGCCCCAGCATCTCTTTATCTCTTTGAAGGCTGCTGTCTTAAAGCCCGCCATGATCACAGGGGCCCTTCCACTATTATTTTCACCTCTGTCTCCTCTGTGTTCCTACTCGTGGAGTCTGCTACTGTTTCTTGCTTCAGAAATATATGAAATACTTCCTGGGTTAGGCTATAGGTTTGCAGAAAGTTGCGGCATATTTTACCCTGATCCTTGTAATATGTCCGGCCTGGAGGCACTAAGATCGACTACCAGTAAAGAGATGAAGAAAAAGGGAATGCACACTGGGTAGATTCCTGGGGTTGACCATGTGTCTTAGCAGATAGGAAATAGACACAGAGTAAGTAAACATGAAATTCAGAAATGTTCTAGGTTTATCTGACCTAGGACAGTCTTTAAAAAAAAAAATGTAACTTCTGATTCAGGACTATCCATCTATTGCTTTTATCCAAAGGACTAGGAAAATACTGTGACATAAAGGCAAACCAGTGGTCAAGCCCAGGAGCTCTACCTCAGAAGTCAAGAATCCAAGCTCTGCATGTGCAAAATAGGTGATCGGGAGTGGGAGGAATGATTCAGTCAGAGACTGGTAGGATACTGTGTAAAAAGTGTAGGCCATCACTGTCGTGGCACACACGGGACATGGACAGCTGCCTCTAGGAATGGAGTGCTTTCAATTCTCCAGGGCTAGACCTCCTGGCAGTTCCTGCAGCTTATTGATCAGAGCAGTAAAGAGGCAGAAGGCAAGGCCCTTCATGGTTTCAGAAACAGGATCCAAGTGCCAAGGAATGAAAGGGTCTCCATATAGACAGGCCACACTGTCACCTTCAGACTATCTCTCGTAGTTATTCCTGGGATGTTGTGTCCACTTTGACACTCCTGCCCCTCGCTGCTCAAAGGTTGTCCCTCAGCAACTCCATCCATTAACATGATCCTGGCCAGAGCAATCAGGGGAGCAGATGATTCAGACTAACAGTAAAAGTCCAAGAACTCACCCTGGTGGAAATTAAAAAAAAAAAAAAAAAAAAAAAAAACACTCTTGGAGTGCGCATAGATGGCCATTGCTGGCTCATGACAGGCTCCTGGGCTTTGGTGTCAGGCCACAGCTGAGCCACAGTGGCCGTAGGCATGGCCAGCACGTCTGGGTTCCTGGATCACACATTATCCCTCTAAGCTCTGGAATTCCTGACTTTCTCTGGGTCCCTGGCTTCTCCATAGACTGAACTAACAGAGGTTATTTACCTGGAACCCTCCGCTGCTTATTCATTCGCCTTGGACTTG